>OX344758.2:13935066-14560066 GCA_947034885.2 Thuidium tamariscinum
TGTCTTTCAAGGAAAATTCACTCAAAAACATTTCATAATGTTTCACCTCCCCAAACTTCAGCTCCAGCCCTTAGATGATTGGTTTTCAAGCCCTCTCCCTTACAATGCCTACAGAACTCCAGCTTTACGTGTTTTATATGAAAAATTACTTTGAATACGCAGAATATTTTGAGTCTTGCTGAGTAAATTCCATTTTGACACTTGGATGGTCCACTTCTTCGGACTCTGAGCCCAAATCTGCAAAGCTTTCTTCAATTCGAATCCTGATTTCGGCTGTTGGCTGTGAGGAGGTTGAAGAGAATGAGCCACCGAAGGCAAGTTGGGTTGTTGATGAGCGTCAGGACGTGGTGGTAGTTCCGTTAATCCAAGTAATCCTCCTCTTGAGCTTCAAGCCAGCGTCATTTTACATCAGCTATTACCGTACTGTAAGACATCTGGTGACTGAACTGAAAGAATCTGAAGTCACGATGTATACCCTAAACTGTGAGAAAAACAACCGACAGGTTCGGCGCTTGGAGGCGTAGCTTTCGATGCGAATGATTTAGGACAGAATTTCCAATCCCCATGGCGAACACGCTGAGCATCTGTGGCTAGTTGAAGAGCCGCTTTCTGAACACTCCGGCTCTCCAATGGTTGATGAAACCCAGGCGTAAAAGTGCGACTTTCATATCGTGACCATAAGATTGGCCAGCATGTGATTCCAAAGGAAAAATGTATTGATTAGTAACAAGAGATTAGTACAGAAACACCAATGGTGAGGAAATGATACAACCTTGAAGTACTATACAACAGGAACACCTGTGACATACAAGCTAGCTGCAAATACAATGTCTCGTTTAATGGCATTTGAAGCCTGCTCCATCTTCTCAAAGAGGGTCGAATCACCAATAAGTCGAGCGGCGTTCCTGAACTCTCGACAGGTCTCATCAAGCCTAACAATTGTGCGCACGATTGAGCCTTCAGGTACATTTGTGATTTCACAAATGTCAGCAAAAGGAGTCCCCTGTTACAGTATCAATGTCACAGCCCGAATTAGATAAGAAACCTTGTGATGATCAATTGAACTCACTCAGGATTTTCAACGGGGAAGCATCATCATATTGAGGATTTCGGGTAAGGTTGTCAGTCAGCAAGATGTATCCGAGAGAATACCGGTATTGAAACTACTACTAATCAAACAAGCAAAGCGACCCTTAGACTTTGAATATGGAGATGAATCCACTTCGAAATTTTTTGAGGAAACAGTTTTGAATGAGTTCACACAAAAGTAGAAAAATACCTTAGCCCATTCGTAGACAACTTCCATGAGCCCAAACTTTAAGTTGGCACGAGCATAATCTTCCGGATCAAGTGGCAAATCAAAGCTCTTCTGACGTTGTCCAAGATCAATAGCTGTATTGTAAAGCCTGTTCTTAGCTTGTTCCAGGCGTTCTGTAAGCATCGGTTCACTGGCGTCCTTCTGCTGAAAGACCAAAGAAGAAAGAAGTGCGACAGCCTCAGCAGGGTCCAAATCACCCAATTGATTATCGAAGAGGCACTCTGTCGCAATAAGCTCGTCACAACTATTGAGTTCACAGGCCACGCGTCCTTTGAGCTGTACAACAAGTTCCGTATCAATGCACCCCACATCCTGCAACACCTCTATCTGCACGCCAGCCAATTTGAAATATAAGGTCACGGACATAGTCAAGATTTGTGAATTGCAAAACCCCGAAAAAGAACCCTCTAGTAATTCGAGGTCACTACAAGAGGCCACGAAATTGAAACAATTCTATTATGTTCTGAATTTCCTAAGTGCAACTCATGATTGCACCTCTAATTAACGCACTCGGTGAACAAGCGTAAGAGAAGCCCATGCATCATGACGTAGACGAGAGGATCACCATTCCCAGGTACAAATCATAATTTGATGAGTAGACATAGAAACAGAAAAGCGTGATCAACAGTTATCCAGAATATTTTCAAACAAGAACACCCGTGATAGTAATCAACAGCATTAGTCCAATAAATTTTGCTTTCTTCTATAAACTACGTCTTACCCTTTTTCCAAAATCAGGCATTTGCTGGAGTGCTGCATCAGAAAGCTCGTATCTCAGCTCTCTAACTCGCTCTTTCAATATGTGCTGATTCTTCACAAGAGCATAGTGTTCTTGAAGCTTAGGACATTTATGGCACTTGTTTCTTGCCATGGCCTCAAGCAAACCCTGCTGTTTCTGATATGCCTCCACTACATCAAAGTCGTTGAACTTCAAGTCTGACACATTTTATAACAATATTGCTTTAGTGTCACGTAGTATTACCCACCATGTTGAAATACTTCCAACAATGCAGCAGAACTGCACAATATCATGTGGTACATAGATATGGAGATTTCAAAAAGTCATCTGAGTATTCACCTTTCAAAAGGTCAAGTGCAGGCGGATCCTGGCCAGGATATTCTTGTTCGAGTTGAAGAAGGTCCTTCACAGTTGATGCATAAGCAACTGGCGAATTATCCTCCAATAGTCGGCCGGAGTCAACACGTATCTTCGCTTTACATAAAATGAGAAATCCTCGGTTGTCGACTTCCATGACCACATACCCTAAACTCGCAGCTGTTCCATAATGGGGCAGAGTAACTTTCATGACACCAGTTCCTTTACGAGAACCACCACCCATAAAGAAATCGTCATTGTTGCCTTTCCCTTTTTGACTGATGAAGTACCCCTCTTGTGCAAGCTCATGACTGGCTTTAGTGATGGCTGCTGTGGCGGGATTTCCTCTTGCAGCTGGAAGAGGAGCCCTATGGAGAGCCAGCACAATGGGTGCTTTTGTGTTCCCTGAGCCCGCTCTCACTATCACCCCCAAGGTAGGGACTGGGACCTACGAACAAGACATCCGGTTGTTTTTTAGAGTACCAAGAGTACAGCTGGCTGTAGAAGCGGTATTGATAAAGAAGTAAAATAAAACAAGGATACCTGCTAGGGAGGTGTTCCAAATATGAAGGCATTAATGCAAAAAACATCAAAAAACATCAATAGAGTGAATCATACTTACAACTGAGTTACGAACAAGCACTACTCGACCTGCAACAAGTGCTTGTTGTCCTCCCCTAGACTGCATAACAGCATCTTGAATCTTGTCTCCTAACTTATCGTACTCAAGAGAAACATTGAAATAGTCTTCTATAGATGGCTCACCAAGTATGCAACTGCAAAGATGCGTTGCTCAGTAGGAAACCATTAATAATATAATGCAAATTCACGACGACTCTTAGTTGCATACGCCACCACAACTTGCAACAATTAGCATGTGTGCTCAGATTGAAAAATGATCCTTACTCAATTTTAACGTTCATCTTTGAAAGGGCACCTTCGCGTTCCAGTAGCTGTTGCTGCTGCTCAGGAAGAGCGCGTTGAGCATGGAATTCTGCAAAGCTCCGCTTGAGCATATCCTCAACCTACAAGTTAAAGGTGGAAACAGAATCAGAATATTTGATGTCAAAACAACAATAAGAAAGCTCATCCGAGAAGCGCTGCTAAGATAAATGGGCTTGCCTTTAGATCTTCAACACGAAGGAGGTTGAGAATCATGCTGTATGTGAGGCGAAACTGAGATTCAAGTTTAGTTGGCCTTCCAGTCAACAAGCGCTTCAAATCTCCCTCTTCTGGAATATCATCCCAGCACATTATCACAACTGTGCCTACCTAAAGATCCAAATTGGTGGCCGGTATGTTAGAATCGATGTGAGCTGAGTCGAAAATGCCCGTCATCTGTGTATACTCGCCAGGTACATAAGAAACACAAGAAACTCATACTAAACATCGAGCTTTCTCCCTCAACTGCAACCGGTCGTGGGAGATAATGTTATAACACACAAGCAGATGCCTCCAACAGGTACTCACTAAGATATACTCTGAGAAAAATTAGAAGTACAACCATCACACTAAAAAGAAAAAGTAGACCTTATCTAGACCGCGTCGACCAGCCCGCCCTGCCATCTGTGTATACTCGCCAGGTAGGATTTGCCTGAAAGTCTTTCCATCATGCTTCCGAAGACTGTGGAAGGCTACCTGCAGATATTTCACGGATTACCGAAAGATTCAGGATGCTGCTACAGGAACATAATTCGCACATAATCTTGAAAGTCAGCTGCTAGTTGCTAAAAATATAAGGAATATCATGCACGATGCTCAATAAAAGTCGTAACAGCATGGCTAAGAGATTGTAGTTCCCCAAGTGATACTACTTGAAGACGCCTATCCTGAAAGAAAAATTTGCATGCAAAGCTATAGATAAATTCAAAGTTTCGCTCACCGTTCTAGCTGGGGCATTCACGCCCATAGCAAAAGTCTCGGTAGAGAATAAGACCTGCAGATAATGAAGGACAGCACGTGAGATAGTTTTAAAATCCTTCATCGCCGTGAATGACCCAAAACACCTTTAAAAACCTGAAACGTGAAGAGGTTTTGAGAGCAGACCTTGATGACACCACGACAGAAGAGCATTTCTACAACCTCTTTCACTATGGGTAGCAGGCCAGCATGATGTACACCAATACCCCGCTTTAGCAACTCTTGCACACGCACAACCTGAATACCAAAGAAATTCGTCAATCCACAAAAAATACCGAATAATGATAGACTGAAGAAAACCTTGGACATATGACGAAAAGGAAGCTTCAGCCTCAGAATTCTCAATCTGAAACATTGAATTTAGAAAGTGAAGATAATGCTTTGGTAAACCAAAAGGATAATTTATATTCATACTTGAGGTAGTCGTCGATCTGATCCCTTCAATCGGGAAAATGCTTTCTGACAGAACATGTATATCTCACTCTTTTCAGCCTGTACAGTAAGATCGATTGAACTTAGACTGTCAGCTGATTGATCACATCTGTTCTTTGAGAAACAGAACACCACCACCTGCACAAACACATCCTCGTAAGTATAACCCTCACATGGTAGTGAAAAACTGACGCAACTAAATGAGAGAACCTGAGCAACGACACGCCAAGCATGGTAATGTTGAACAGATCACGTGTAGAGAAAAACCAAGATTGGTGTACATTGAGGGGTGAAAGATCAACATACAGGGAGTAACCCCTTCTTATTGAGGTTGTTGATAAGTGTGTACCACTGTGAGGTTTCTGACCTCCAACCAGTACCACCCCCACGCATAGCAGTTTGTATGGTTCCCTGGGCAATTTGCTTTGAAGTAGGTCCCTTCCGACCACCTCCCCTTCCTTGATTGTCACCTCCCCTACCTGCCATACCGCCACCACGGCCAGGAAGTCCTCCCCCACGTCCTTGGGTGCCCCCTCCACGAGCCTGACCAGCACTTCCTACACCAGGGGCTGTAGAGGCCTTGGTTGTCTTCGCAAGATGCGCTTTCTGGGCATCTCTGATACCTTCCGGTAAGAACGTTGATTGCTCACAGATTTTGTACAGCTCCCCTCCATAATAAATGCAGTGCTCCAACGGAACTGGTCTCTGCAAAGTTCTGAACAGGAAAAACAGATATCGTGGTTAGTCCATCTCTAAATATAAAACAGTAGTCGTTCCTCTGTTTACCTGAAACGAAAGAGCTTTCCCTGAAAGAGTAATTTTCATGATTCTGATGACAAAAGTCTGTCTCGTACAACGATTTACAAGAACTCGACATCGAGCAATAGAACTTTACCCAGTAACGAAAATCTTTTTCCGCTTAGTCCTGCCTATCCAATCTGCAAACTCAAATGTGTTTGGTACCTGATATTAACAATCCAGGGTAAGTCATCAGTAGTACTTCTCAAACACTTAGTCGTGGTTTGGATTCTGAAATTCCTCATTAAGAAATCTCGCATAATAGAGTTATCCTACAGTCACTCAAAATCATTCCAGTGAAAGGTAAGAGTGAATCTAGTAAATAATGCCATGAATAAGTGCTGGCAAGCCATTTCTGGTGGTTCAATCACGAATATGAAATAGTGCGGAATTAAAAAGACAACTTTAATATCTCCGTTAGCTTTGATTCTAAAAATATACGTATCTCCTAGGAACGCAAATGGTGGGACCTCATCCTCAACAGCACGAGGTCTCGATCAGCGATCCAGTTGAAAAATATTACACGTTGAAGAGGAGGGAACATCGTCGGAAGAAAAGAGTCAAGGTGCAAATATACCGAGAGATTCCAGGGAACTTACAGTAGCAGACAGCAAAACCAAGTTAACATGAGGCGGCAACATAATGATCACCTCCTCCCACACCACACCCCTCTCCACATCATTTACATAATGTACCTCATCGAAAATCACCTGCAATAATTACAAGGTTCACGGGAAAAGTCGTACTTTAAAATGTAATGCTATATTCCAAAGGCCAACCCAGTGAAAGACCTAGTGTTCCATGTCTCGATCACGAAAAAAGACGAAGTTTGACAAATCATAAAATACTTTTTCACCAGCTTTTGCCTAGAGTCGCTTTCAAATAAGACAGATCGTCGACAAAACAGTGTTACATAGTAATATACAACGTGAGTATTAGATCACTAGGATAATATTGGTCTACCAAACTGCCCACTCTCAAGTAATCGAGATTATCCCAATCAAACGCAAAATAAAGGAGGAGGATTAATGCGACCAAACGAATCCATAATAAATCAGCTTCCGGAGAGCATACAAATCTGTGGCTAGGTAATTTAGTAAAGTATACCCATTCAATATCTCGGATGATGTCCGCACCCTTGTACAACATAGAACGCAAAATTTCTGTAGTCATGATCAGGCAAGACGCCTCGGGTCGCAAGCTAACATCTCCAGTCAGCAGACCTACATCAAATTTTCCACCAAAATCTCGGAATTTCTGATTGCTGATAGTCTTTATGGGAGAGGTATATACTGCTCGCGTACATTGCTACATTCATGAAACACAATCAGTGCATCAAAAGATTTTAAACTAAAATCTAATGCACTCACATGACCTAAGATAAAGCATATCCCACGGAAGGGACCCACTTTATCACAGTAAGAGTGCAACATTAGCGATGAGCTTCTAATAAATGGATATTTATACAATTCACAACAAACTTCCATCCCTCATAGTTTTCGCATCAATTGACAAGGATATTGGTAATCATCATTCCAAGCTTGTGGATAGCTAACTCCACTTACACAACGCAGATGACTTGGATTCGACTTCACAAGCCCCCTAAAGTATAGATACAAACATGTAAAGCATTCTGTAAATATCGGAGAATTAAAGAAAGAGCTCACTTTGGCAGCCAACGCGAAAGCATATTCAGCGACAACAGTTTTCCCGGCAGACGTATGTGCTGCTACAAACACCGACTCGTTTCTTTCCAAGTGATAAATTGCCTGCACATTTACACAACAGCCGCTACAGACAAATGCCAATCATCGGAAACAATTTTTAGCTATCAAGCTAATGGGCTTGAGAAAACAAGCGAAGAATTCATCCCTCGGTCACACACGTCGTCAAGCATAATCTATCCACAAAGGGTATGATCGCAATTATCATACTAACAAAGGGCTTAGAGCACATAAATTTTTATGCACTTGTTTATAATCAGTACAAAACGACCACTAGCGTAATGCATGAATATACTTCGCATGATTTAGTCCCCACAAAGAATCATTTGAAAACCGTGAAATTGAGAGACGGGGACCAATTTCCAGAGGGTTTTGCAACATCTGTTTTAGCCCTGCGAAAGGAAAATTATTGTAAAACCAAATACCTCTTTCTGAAAGGTATCCAGCTTAAACGGAAAAGAAAGAGCAAGGTCTGGCACGAGTTCTTCGAAACGCTCAGCAATATTCGGAACAGGCTCCATCACTGCCCATACCTGCATATCAAATTTGGAAATCCGCATGAAGGAACCCCAACCTTCCTAATGCATGTCTTTGATGCCAAATAAACTGTGAATATAGTTCCGTGCTTCAATACAACGTGCATAGAAAGAGCACACAGAACACCCAGTTGAAGCGATTAAAATAAAGCTTATCACTCCCAAGCAGAGACGAAGAAGTATTCCATAATTATAAATTGCCGACACTATTCATCATGGCAAACATAACACAAATCAACAGGGCAATTCAAAAGCAGAACACAAGAGAGCATGCGCTTCATGCACTAGATGTGCCTCAACTGATTTTGAAATTCTCTAGGTGAAGTTCAACATGTTTCACATCTTCAAGTTTTATATTTAATGACCACCAGCTACTATTTTCCACCTAAGAAGTAAAATGATTCATGGAAACATTGCCAAAGAGTAAACGATAACAAAGTAAGTTCATGTACCTCTCTATTATCGGCCTTCTTTGTGTTGGCCTTTGCGATTTTCACTACATCATTGGGATCTCCCAGTACTTCATCTAAGACTACATCTTGATTCCGCTTAGTCTGGTGTCCAGTCTCAGATCGTACATCCAGAAATACTGCGCTTGCTTCCTTACCAATTTCTTGCTCTGGCACAAATAGTAAATCAAAAAAGCATCCAACTCTCAGCTCAGATCATTGTTGTCAACCGTTCGAATTGACCATGACTCAGCTGTGTCAATGCTGTCTCCACAGAAAAAAAAAATATTGAACGGAATGAGCATCTAATATCGTACCAAAGGAAAAAATTAGAAAAAATGTGTTAAGCGATAAATATATTAGATGAGGGAAGAAACCTTACCTTCTTCTTCATCACTTTCCGCTGGAGTCTCGCTCTCATCCCTGGTCTTCTTGAACAGATCATCGAAACGTGAGATTCCCCCATCCTGCAAAAACACATTCACGTCTTCGTCTCTCAGTTCAAATTTGTGTTGTGCTGAATCCAGCAAGACTAAATGTTTTTCTCATTGATATATGAGACAAGTATTCTAAATTCTGTTACCCTAATACTAAGTAAAGAAAATAAAAGTGAATCAGGAGTATAAAATTAAGAAATAAAAAAAAGACGTGCATGATTAAAAACGGAGCTCTCTTGAGCTTGAGTAGATCTTGAAGCTTCAGCTGTCACATCCCAGTCTTGTCGCACGAGATAAGGCTGCAAATCAAAAAATTTAAAATCCAGTTACATGCACATAATCGTCTACATGGAAAATCTTGAGACGCGCAAAGCATTTGTTCTCACAGAATCAACACAACCCGAATGGTCAGTGAACAATAGCACGGCAAAAAGACCTGAGGGTGATAAAAACAAAAGGTCTTTTATTTGACTCATAGTCCCTAACAACTCACATCTTCATTTCTCATTCTCAAAACACGCATATGAAAGGGAAGTATCTCCTAAGACACACCATTGTTCCCCAATTACCAAGTAGAGAAGATGGTGCTCGCTCTCTATTTGCAAGGGGGTGAACTGAAAGGACCAAATAGCTAACCTCCGGCAATCCGAAATCTATACCATGCTTGAATCCAGGAGCAACTTTTTGTAAAGGACCACCATGAAGCACTTCTCGTAGCCAATCTCCATTCAGAGATCCTTCAGGAACAGTTTTGCCTGAACTTTGAGGAAGATCAAATCCACCTGGTCGAAAGGGATGGTTACTGGTACTCCCTCTCACAAAGTCCTCAGGATGACCCGGTTTTCGTAGCACCGATGATGAATTTCGAGAGTTGAGTGCATGTTCCGTTTCCACCTGGGAGGAACGTGAAGACCAGGTCAAAAAAACAAAATTATACAAAACCACGAAGCCAAATCTACTAAGCACACATATACACTCAGCTCTGAAGCCTCAAAAACAGCTTTGCCAAAATAGTATAGTAATGAACAATAGACTACTAGCATATGGATGAGCATCTAATAAATCTGATATTTTGTGCATCAAATTAATACAACTGAGAAGACATAAGGAATACTAACTTGCTCAAAATCTGGTATCCAATCCTCGATATTCTTGCGTCGGTAAGGTGGTTCCCAGACTGGCGCGACTGCCACGCGTGGCAATGATGGTTGTAGATAATCTAAAGTACCTGAAACAAGATTTCAATCACGGAATTACTGTAAGGATGCAATTCTTCACAACATGATGGTAATCCCTTGTGCAACTAGAAAATAAAATGATTGAATCTAAACAAGAAAAGAAGCCAGAAACGTAAATGTCATCACTGATCAATGCACCTTCACCAAACCAGTCGAAGTCCCACTGCTTTCCACAGCGCTCAGGATCGCTGGCCGCCTCATCTAAGCAGGGAGTAAGCCATTCCTCTTCTATTTTCTTGAACTCACTTTCTTGAGTCGGAGCTGGAAATGGAGAGGGCTGCGAGTAGAAAGAACACAGTAGATGAGTTCCCTAAACCGTGTACATAAGAATCTGGCGAATGAGCACATAACTAGTATTAATTTTGAATGCTCTTAGTTCTTGCCAGCAAAAATTAGAACCCAGCACATGTCATTTGCAAATTTTGGAGTAGTATTGAATTAGATGTGAGTATTCAAACACTATGTTGTCTATCTCAAAACGATGCTAAGACAGTGCTTATTCTGACCTTCCTAACTCTTTAACCCTCTATCGTTCACCCTCCATTAACAAGTGTTCAGAACGTCACTTACAAGTACAAGATCCGGGAGGTTGCTTAGCGGTGATTCCCGACAGACGGGCGGCAAATTCACTACTTTGAGATTCCCAGCATAGCCTGTCAATGCAAGCTTAAACGGAACATCGCCTCCTGCATCCATAACGTCCGTCAATTTAGCCAAACTCTAAAATTCTCAACTCAAATTTTAGTTACTTCGTAACTGAAACGAAAGAAAATCTATTTCTACGGAAGGGAAACAGAATTGCACGGAGGACGAGGGATCGTTACCGAGCTGAGGCATCATGGCGATCAGTAACGAACAAAGGCCAGCATTGGGAGAAGACCGATCCTGAGCTTCAGAGGATGACAGAGGACATCGCAATTCGAATCAAACAAGTATTAGAGCTCGCGCAAAACTTCATACCACGATCAAACAGCTTGCAATTAGCAAAATCCTACTGTGGAATCCCGGAGCAATCACAGCACCAGAGCGCCTTTGCGTGAATTAGGGTTTCCTGACTCCTCGGGGTCATCTGGACGACCGCATCTGCCCTCCGTCCGTTATTCGTCCGTCCGTCCGTCGACACAAAATACGGAGTATATTTAGTGTTGAACAAAATATGAAAAGTCACTAACTTAAATTAACAGTAAACGATGTTTGATGCTTCATCAGTTAGCTAGGTCTAAGGGGGGTACACCCAAAAGCGCCCTGTTCCTAAAAGCGCCATCTACAGTGCACATACATTTCTGAAATCAGTCATGTTCACAGACTGTAGATGGCGCTTTCAGAAACAGACTTTGACTATTAATAACTTTTGCATACGGTATCCAAATCCTACGTTCTTTGGTGTGTTGGAACATGCTTTCACTTGCCAACAAGACTACATAAAAATTTGAACTCATTAATAGCAGGAACTAGGCTCAGTATGAATAAGTGGCGCTTTTAGGTGTACCCACCTTATAAGTTGTGTTGACGAGGAATTGGTAAATAAAACCACACTGGGGGGGAAATGAAAAATGAATATAGCAATGGTTTATTTTTACTTTTGCAAAATATGCAAGGTTAAAAATAAAACCAATGTTCTATATTCAGTATGTAACTCCTATATTATATGGCTTTAAATATAATCATTTATAATGCATTATCTAAACCATGTGCCATTGCCACAATCAAAATCAAAGTAAAAGTGATATTCTAATTTTTAAATGCATAAAAACTTTGAAATTCAATAACTTTTGGACTATATGTTCAAAGGCCACAAAACCAAGCCCATGCACCCTGTCTTGCCAAGGACTTTCCGATGGTACTAAGATTGCTACCAAATATAAGTAAAAGTCATTTTTGAATTTTTTGAAAACAAAAATAACTCAAAAATCAATAACTTTCTCACCGTGTATTAGAATGCCGTAAAACCAAGCTCATGCACCTTTCCTCACCGAGAGCTTTCTGAAGGTACCAAGAACATGACCGGGGATGCACAAGCTAAGAAATCTCAATGTGACAAACAAAATAAAACAAAACAACATTTTTCTGGAACATCCTAAAAATGGGTCCTAATCCATTCTATGCTTGTTTGAGCAAAACACTTTTATGATTTTAAATCAATTCCTATCATGTTTATCCTTCATGATAATTTCTTATTGTATTGAGCAAATTTATAGTCCATAGTATCTACTATTCTAGTGCAAGCACCCTCAATTGGTCATGAACTCAATATTCATTTTTTTATCATGCAAAGTGTCAAGGCACCCTAAAATAAGACACAAAGTTTACAGCAGTTTTTTCACCCTACAATATCATAAATTAAAAGCACAAGGGGGTTACCCTACGCTTGGGTCAGATTCGTTAAAAAATAATTCAAAATAAAAATATATATGGCATATTTCAAAATTTCAAAAATTATAGCGTTATATATATATGAAAAGTATAGAAAATATTAATGACAATAACATGAATCTTAGGAAAAAATCCATGAAAAATAAAAAATATTAAAAATCCCAAAAAAATTATTTTATAAATCCAAAAAATCTACTAATAGAAAATAAAATGGCAAAGCATACAACTTTGCAACTATAATAAAGAGCATTGCATTTATGGTGATTCTGCCCATTTGGCCCTTTCTAAATCAATGAGCTTAAAAATCTAACATCATTGAAATGCTAATTCATTGCATTCATGCTGATTCAATACTCAAGCTTTAACTACATTCTATTGTATAGCAAAGGAAGAGCCTCCTATTGTACAGCTAACAAAATATTCCATATCTTTAATAATGAAATTATAAAAATTATAAATTGAGCTAACGAAGGGGTATTTCAACCAAAATTAATTTATTTTGTATGGGGCTTAACGAATTTGACCTAAGGGTACAATACTTAGAAAAACTTAGCTAGCAATAAGTAGTCAAAGATATAGTCTAACTTTTTTATTCATGGTGCCAAAAAACTAAAATACAGTTTCAAATAATATATGGTATCCAAAATAAAAGAATGAAGACTATAATAAATATATGGTTATTAGTAATCTGACCTATTTATTATTTTTAGATATAATGTACCCTATAGTATAAGTATCCTAAGTAAGATCTCGATGTACAATGTCCTACAAGAAAAGTTGTCGCCCCCCATTTGGACCCTTCCACTTTTTTGGTATAACTTAAAATGTAGTTTATATTTCTTGTTTTCTTCCATTGACATTCATATCTAAGACAATTTCCCTCAAGCATAACAAATTTTCGGTTTCAAGAAAACAAAACTCTATTTTTTGTGAATTTTATTTTATTTTTTGTGATTTTATATGAAAATTCACAAAAAAAAATTGAAGATGAATTTTTTGAATTTAATTGCGAGGATGTGTAGGAAACCTCCATAGCCACATCTTTCCTTCAACAAGCATCTTCAAAAAAAATTTACAATTCCCCTCATTAGAGATTTGAATGTATGTATGAATAGTATCTAAATTTTTGAAATTAATATCTCTTTATTGTTATTAGATTTTCCTATTTTCCTTACTGTAGTGACTAATTTTACATACTTGAGCATAATGGTACAATTACTTTAAGAAAATCTATTAATAATAAAGAGATATTAATTTTCAAAAATTTAGATACTATTTACACACCCATTCAAACCTCTAATGAGGGGAACTGTAAAACTTTTTTGAAGATGCTTGTTGAAGTAAAGATGTGCATATGGAGGTTTCCTACACATCCTTGCAATCAAATTCAAAAAATTCATCTCCAATTGGTTTTTGTGAATTTTCATGTAAAATTGCATAAAAAACAAATTTTAATTCACTAAAAATAGGGTTTTATTTTTTTGAAACCAAAAATTTGTTATGCTTGAGGGGAACTGTCTTAGATACAAATGTCAATTGAAGAAAACAAGAAATGTACGCTACATTTTAAATTATACCAAAAAAGCAGAAGGGTCCAAATGGGAGGACGGTGACAACCTTTCTTGTAGGACACTATACAAGACTACAAGTTGTAAGGGAGAAGGCTCTTAAATGGAGCGGGTTCTAAAATGGCACCCTACCTTAAATGTACAATTTTTGTACATGTTGCTTTTTTATAGCCTGCAGTAGTGTATTGACATTGTATATTTTAGGTAGGGCTCCATTTTAGAGCCTTCTTCCCTTCCAACTTCAAAATTTGATAACTAATTCCACAAAGCTTCAAAAAATATGAAACGACTTGGGTGAGATGTCAATTCCACTTGTCTTTCAAGGAAAATATACAGAAAAATATTTCAAGATGTTTCGCCTCCCCCAAATTCAGTTTCAGCCCTTGGATGGGCGATTACTGAGCCTTCTCCCTTAGTATAAGTATCCTAAGTAAGGTCTGGAAGTACAGCTGTAGTATTAAGTATCCTAAGTCAGGTCTGCTATACAAGCTGTATTGCCGCCAGTGATTCAAAACGTTCAGACAAATGAAACTTCATTTGGAATCGAAATGCTGTGAGAGTGGGAGATCGTTTCCCAGCCTGGTGGTACCCAAGTCGTCACCTGGCTTTTCTTTCTCCGTGTGTCTAAGGCGTGGTCGTGGCAGCTCCCAACTCCAGATCCGCGTGAATGGGATAGCTCCGAGCATGCATTTGTAGGCGATCTCTAGCTACAGACGTGCTTCTGCCTTTTCTCTTGGCGCGCAGCGACGACTGATCGATAGGGGGGCTTGATGGCTGGAATTTCAGGCGCGTAGGTATTCGCTAGATCGAGAGCACAACGGCTAGCTGCGCATGCTAACCTGGCTGAGTTTGGTTTCCAAATTCCAATCCAAATGCGCGCATGGCCGGTGAATGTGCAACTTGGATTGATATGAGCATGCTGCACTGCACTTCGGCTGGTGCAATGGGAGTTGCATTGGGAGTGGCGAGCTCCGTGGCTCAGTCATGATCGATGAGTACTGTACGTGGTGCAGCGTTTTGATGAAGGAATCGAATGCGCATTTTGGGCTGCACTTGGATTCTAACGAAGCCTCTTCCGGATCCATTTCGGCTCTAACCTTTGAGCTCGCTAGCTGTCGGGGTCGGAACTATCCGATCCCTCCTCCGAGCGAGCACGATTGGTTCATGGTTGGCAGCCTGTGGACATGGATTGGAGTGACTTTCATTTGCTGTGGGTGATCGACCTGAGAGCTCCCAGAGAGCCTATCTCCCCACCCCCGGCCCTAGCAGTGTAGTTGAAGTGCTGCTAGTGGTCAATTCTGTAGTTAAGTTTTGGCATGGAGTTCTGAACATCCTCATACTGCGCTGCTCCATCCGGCTCTGGGTCTTTTTTTTTTTAAGGTAGAGATCCCATTCATATTGGTTTGTTTAATTTGCTACAAAAATTAGGAGTTGTGCAACTCAATTTTGTAGGTAGCAGTTGATTAATTTCTCAAATTTTTGGATTGTGTTTTGTGATCACACCCTAAATGTATAGTACATGATGAATTTTGAGCGTGATGTTTCAAGGATTTCTGATGATTTGGTTGCCTCCCAGTTTCTGTGTGTCCATGCTTTTCAATGCTCTCCTTCCTGAAATCCATGCACAAATAGTTTGAATGTGTATGTCCTAGAATGTGTGTGCAGTGAAAGGGAAACAATCAATATATACCATGTGCTGCAAGGATTACAGCTTTGCTAATGTTCTTCTCTTTCATTGCTATGGTTTCTCACTCCTGTTATCGGTTTATGTTGCAATTGTGTCATGAAATGTGCCATTGAATGTGTAAAGCAGGGCCTTTTTTTTTGGCTTTTTGGTGCCACTTTGCACCAGAAAAAATAATCTGGCTAAAAGACACCCCAAAAAATGCCAGAAAACTTGGATGAAATTGCTAAACAACTATGAAATAAAGAAAAATATCAGATGAATTTGCCTAATTTTGGATGAAAACCATACTCTATATCCAAGAAATGGATGAATGTTGCAATTTGGAGCATCCCTATAACATTTCATGTCACCACTATGGCTATTCTCCAAAAATGAAAAAAAGTCTTGGTGTAAAGTAGTTGGAAATGTTATATGTTGTATTGAACCTTGTAAAACTCTCACAATGCATTTGCACTTGTTTGCTTGAACAAAATGCCTTCTTTTAACACAATGTCTTGAAAAGTGGTTGCACACCTGTGGTCGATTAATTAGCCCCCCCCCTCTCAAAAAATTTACAAGCCATTGATTGTTTTAAAAAAAAATGCTTACCTTTGAAATTATTGTTAATTTCCCGAAAAATCACAAGCTATTGGTCTTATGGGATTTAATTTGACGGATACAATATCGTATATGAATACTAGATGTATGAATACAAGTATAGATTTGAATATCAGATACGAATGCAAATACAATATTGGGATATGGGTTTGGATACTGATACGGATACTGGATACAATATTGGCATATGGATACAATACAGTTAAGATATGAATATGGAAACAATATTGGGGTATGCATACTCATACTCATACAAATATAGTATCAAAATACAGGTACAAATATGGGATGAATTGTCCCATATTGCTTGTCACTTAGAATTGCTCCTAAAAATTACAAGAAGGGAGGGGAAGGGGGGAATGAAAAATTAATTATTCTTAAAATCTTAAATTTTTTGGGCAATTTCTGCCACTTTTTAGGACATTGTCACATAGTATCATGAAAAGTGGTAGAAACCGCCAACTTCAAATGCGTATGCACTTGTTGGTGTGAACCATGTCTTTTGTTTGTTTGTTTGAATTTTATTGGTTTTTATTATGTGATCGACTTGTTGCCCAAAAAGTTGAAGTAGAATTATAGCACTCTCCATGATTCTAATATGAGTAGTTCTTTTCTCATTTGTTATAGATAAAATAGTTTAGTTGAAGTAGCTAAACTTATTCATATATTTGTGAAACTTGAAATACAAAGAATGAAGGTGCTAACGTGGGTACCAATTAAGGATTACATGCAAAATGTATCAATATCTAATGCTTTACTTGAGCTTTTAATGTATATCTTATGTTTGGATGGAAACCTAGTCTAAAATTTTGAATTATAAATAACTAATTATGGTATGATAAATTAGTCTCTTTGTCTAATTTAAAGTAAATATATGGTATTTAAAAATATGCCAAATTAGAAAATTAGATAATGATATGGTCAATTTAATCAATGGTCCCCCTCCATCAAGATACCCCCTCAATATTATCCGCCACAGGCCACAGTCACACAAGATATACTTACTATACAAAGAGTGACCTCCCCGGATTAAAAGTTGATTCATTTTTCAATTACACTAACAAAGAATTAACCCTTGGATGCTTTGATGTTTAATTTTTAGGGATATAAATTGAAAATTAGATTTCTTTTTCATTATATCTTTAATGAAAGTCATCCTAATTATTAAAGGTACTTTATGAAGATGTTGTCCAATCTAAGGTTTGGATTTGGTGTTACTAAAGCACATATTCTTCTAAAATTTGGAAGTTTGTCAAGTGGTTGACTAAACCAAGATTGCATTGGCTCTAGTTCAAACCAAAAATTGCAAAAATGAGGTCATAGGATCAAAGAATGCAAAAATTTCAAAAAGATATCTATGTTAAGAAAACCTCATTCAAAATCCATTCTAACAAAGTTTACTCAAGAAATGACAAAAATTTGTTTCTAATTGAATTTAGAAGGAATTTTGAATTATTTCTTTCAAAAATTTATACTTTTTTTTTTTGGCACAAATGAAACGGAATTTCATTGCAAGAAAATTTATACTTTTATAGGAAAACATTGGTGATAGCAATGGTGAATCTAACTATATGGACAAAATCTAAAACACAAACTTGATAACCGGCTTTTATTCACATCTCAATTCCAAAATACTCTTCCAAATAATACTTTATGATGATTTTTCATAAATTGTCAATTCTGAAGATGAATCTAGATAATACAAATACAAATAATTAAAAATCTATAATTTTTTTAATAATAATAAATAATGATAAGTTTTCAATCGAAAATTCAAAGAAGCACATGGTTTACTTTCATTGGTAAGATTTTTAACATTTTGAGTGAGTTAGTCTTTGTCAAATTGGGTTGATAGTTTGATGTTTTCTAGGTTTGTACAATTTCATCACTTTGTGTAAAAAAGCAACCCTTTGTGGCCTACAAATTTAATGTAGTGACAAAATTGATTTATTCTATTTTGACCAATTCTATAAAAATATAACAAATCTTCTTTGGGGTGCCCAAAAACAACATTGCTTCTAATAATAATTTATAAGAATAATTTTTTATCTTGGTTTTTACAATTCTCTAAGTTAAACAAATTTTAAGGGTTTGAATTGCCCACTAAAGTATCTCATATTGAAATTAATGTGTTTCAATTCCATCTTTGAGTTATTAACAATTTTAATTTTCCTTCCATTTTAATTGTATTTTCTTTGTAGTAATTACTTCTTAAAGAATGAAATTCAATTTTTTTTCAATTTTCAATTTTACTCTTTAGATCTTAGATTGTCAATTCAATTATTTAGCATAAATATTTTTGTGTTCAAATTCAACAATGCAAACTTTTAAGTTAAGGGGATAGTATTTTAGTATCAAAAAAATTTGAAAACGATATGTTTTATTGACTTTAACCCTAGAGTGCACTGACATCTACTCTTTGGACAATGTACAAATAGAAAACCAAATTTCTTTGTCATTACACCTTTGATGAAAGTAATCCTAGTTTTAACAAATAGTTTATCAAGTTATCCTATCTTAAGGTTGGATATGGTGTACTAAAGTACATATTATTCTAAAATTACTAATGGTTGAATTACATTGACTCTAGTTTAAACTTGAAATTGTAAAAATGAAGTCACATAAATGATAGAATTTTTTTTTTACATCCAAAAAATTACCATGATAAGAAAAACTCATTTCAAATCTATTTCAACAAAATTTACTTCAAAATTGACAAAAAATTTCTTGTAATTGAATTTAGAAGGATATTTGAATTTTTCTTTCAAAATTTATAGAAAAATATTGGTGATGGCATTGGTGAATCAAACTACATCAATAGAAACAAGAATTGAAGGCCTTCAACTTTTATTTGCATCTCAATTCCAAAATTGTTTTCAAAATAGTACTTCATGATGATTTGGAGATGAATCTAGATGCTTAGGGGTTAAATACTACTCCATAATATCGTGCAATATACATGACCAAATTTTTGTAATTTCTTCCATAGTTTCTTACACTAATGGAGGATTTCATTAGAATGGCAATCACTCTACAACTTTGGCATTCTTACAAAGGACTTGGAGTGAAAATCTATACTTGTCCTAGATGGTTTAGACTACATGGTTTGAAAATTATGTATAAAATATTTCTATTTTAATAAAATTTGTTGTACAATCTTATTATTGGATAATTGAGACAAATAAAATTCTTTAAATACTTACCTTTTTTCAATAGAAATGGTAATTTTGGACTATTTTTGATATAACATAGTCATTTGCTTAGAGTCATAGGTTGAATCTTGGATTAAAGTTCTTGAAATCTAATGAGATGGGAGATTTAAACTTTTGCTTCATATTTGAAATCCTATTTAAAATGCTATTGGTAGAGTGCACTTAGAAAAATGCATATTTGTAGAATAAAATGGTGATTTGGAAAGGAAAACTTTTGGTATTTATTGTTAGAATAGTAAAAATACTCCATTATTATAACTATTTTCTTGGCTTATTTAACAATACACATGGAATGTGGCCATTGTTGAGAAAGGTGAAATAAATATTTTGTTGAAGATTTTGTGCATTTTGTAGTATTATTTGAAGATGTCTCTACTTCCAAATCAATTCAATTTATAAACTTCAATCTTCTAAAATTGTAGATTTATGCCTTTAAAATCTATCTATGGTGATTGCAAGAAATACTATTCTTATTTACCATCACAATTGGAGTGACATTCTTTTTTGCTAAAGCTTTGAATTAAAATTTCTATAAATATGAAATAATTAGTAGACCTTTCTAACTTGATGGTTCTTATATTCCTTCATTATTAGAAATAAAATCATCATCTTATATTTAAAATTTATTTTTGATAATTTGTTACAATGTGAGGTTTAGGTGTTTTTATTATGTTAGGAGTTTCTAAAATTAATGATCTAGAGCTAAAAAATTTAAGGTTTATTTTCAATTTGCATAGTAGAAAAGTTTATTCTTACCAAAAAAAAATCTAAGATCACATTATTTTGTGTTTTTGACATTAGTACAAACAAATTTTCCTTTACACATATGCAATTTGAACATTGATGATGGTTCTACAATTATTCTTTTGTTAAAATCTCATCACCATCAATTCTTCTCAAATGGCTAATTTTTACTCCTTTTGTCCGGAAATTAATGTCCCAATCTCTCCTTCCTAAGAAATTAAAATTGTTTTCAATCAAAGTGTCAAAAACTCATGCATTTAAGAATAGGTAATCCATCCTTAAAATCTATGCAAAATTTGGAGCTTAGGCATTATTTTTTAGGCACCCAAAATGCAAATTGAAAGTATGATTTTCGACATATTTTATAATTGTTGCTAGCTATCTCAATCTAGATGATGTAAAAGGTTTTGGCTACAATGGGATTCTAATAAGATGTTTCCAATGTAAATATCCAAAAATTAAAAACTTGATTTATTTTATAGTCAACTTATAATAGCTCTAAAGTAGTCACTAAAAAAGTCATGAACATTGCTATTTTAAGAAGCAATTAGCAAAAATTGTCTCATATTGCCACTTGAGGACAAGTTTGCAAGGCCAATGAAGTGTTCTTACATTGAACATTTCACTTGTCCCTACAAGGTCATTCAATCAAATACTTACTAACCAATTGAAATTAGGAAAGGGATTTTTTTAGAGGAACAGAAGTTTTACTTGATTTGGAATGGAACTCAAGGAGTAGTTCTTAAAAGATTTTTTCCATATTTTTTACAAATATGAAAATTTTCATTGAAATAGAAAATTCCATTAATATTTCAACACTTTTATACAATTTAGACCATGTAGCATTAGAGGGGAATTGATGCCTCTAGAAGACTACAAGTTTCCAAATTGTGGAAACATAAAAACTGTTGTAGGAACATAAAAACTATTGCGAGAACACAAAAACGCAAGAATCCGATGTGGTTGAGAGTGTGCCATGTCATTGAAAAAATTTGAAAAAAATTTGAATGTTTTTTGCATTTCAAAACTAAATTTTTTTTATAACCATTGGCCTAACAACAATCAATAGTTTTGGAAACAATTTCAAGAACAAATGTAAATTGAAGTGGCCCTCTAGAGGTCTTAAATCCCCTCTAATGTCTAAAATGTAAATTTATCATAGATTTTTTAAATTTGTATATTTTTTGGATGTCTAAAATCTATAAGCATATTAGATGTTTTAGACTATGTGGTTTGAAATCTAAACCTATCATAAATTCTTGAAATATTTACTTGTCTTACATGTTTGAAAATCTATACCTGTCTTAGATGTCAATATTCAATTTAGAGTGCATGGTTTAGAAAATGGCATGTTGGGTGAGTTCAAGAAAGACCGGTCCTATTTCACGTCACGATCAAAGTGACAATGTTGTTTTTGGCAATAACTTTTGATGCATGAATCCTATAAGTTTGAAATTTTTATATTGGAGATGCCTAACTTGATGTTAATCAGATACCTTATTTTTTGAAATTTTTTAAAACTAATTTTATAATTAATTTTTAATTTAGCTAATTTGTCACAATTAAGAGTTTCAAGGTTTTTACTATATTAGGAGTACCCAAATTTAATGATTTAGAGCACAAAATTTCATGGTCTATTTGAAATAGATCATGTATTCACTAAAGGAAATTTGAAAATATATTATTTTATGCCCTCCACATGAGTACAAACAACACTTCCATTGCATACAATTTTTTAACATTAAAGATGGTTTTTAGATAATTCTTTTGGTGAAATCTAATCATCATCAACTATTCTTTAATGGAAAATTTTTAGTTTCTCAAAAAGTTTCTTTTCCTATTTTTTACAGATTAAAATGTAAAAGTGCCTATTTTCATGAGATTTTGCATTTTTCTAGTTCACCTACTTAGAAAATTTTCCTACACTTTTCCTTTTTAGGATATCTTTCTCTTCAAGAAATATACATTAAGAATATTTTTCATATTCAAATTTTTTTTCTATTTTTAAAGTACTCCCAAAAAATCATAAGTACTATAGCCAAAGTGTACAAAAATTGGTTGGTCTTTCTTGAACTCACCCTGTTGAATACTGCCAGTTTTATAAAATTTGCTATAAATTTGAATGTCAATGTATCCATTTTTTATTTTTTGTAAGATTTTTCACTTTTATAATCCTCCTACTTAAAGAATTTTCCTAAGCAGGGTCATTGCAAGAAACACCAATCCTATTTGTTGTCACAATGAAAGTGACTTTCTTTTCTTGTAGTATAACTTTTAAATCCAAAGAACTTTGACCTTGAAATTTTTAATGGAGATAACTAACTTCATCCTAAAGGGTTCCATATTTATTCCAAATTTTTAAAAAAAATTTGTATTTAAGAATAATTTTTTCTTCTTATCATAGGAGGGTGAACAAGGATTTCACTATGTTCGAACTTTGTAGTAATTAAAAAGAGTGCTTTTGAGATGATATTTTGGTGGTGTATTCTTCTACTTAGTAGACTTATGAATATGGTTTGGAGGGTGATTGCAAGAAACACTTGTCCTATTTCTTGTCCCCTTGACCTCCAATAGGTAGTTTTTTACTCATAACTTTTGCATCTTTTGCCCTATCAACTTGAAATTTGGAATGAAGGTGCACACAAAAGTTTTATATATTGTGTAATTTTTTCAATTTCTTAAAAATTATTTTACTATTTTTAAACTGCCCCCAATTGGCTGTCTACCTTGGCCATTTTGGAGGTTTTTAGTCCTATTTTTTACTCAAAAATCCGAATTTGAAGCCACGAATTAGACAAGTTGGAGGTCTACTACCATTTTAAGGATTGACATTGAGTTTTTATAAAAATAGTAAAATCTCTATTGTCCACATGAGGTCAAAGTGACCTTCCTTTGTACAAATGCTACAAAGAGGGGGGAAAAAATTTAGAGGAAATTTTTGTTGCAATATGAACACAATTATGTTTAGAAAAATGGCTTCTTTTAAAAATAATTTTTGATTTTTTTTTTAATTATTAAAAATAAAAAGGTTCACAGACCCTTTTTCTGCTATTTTTTGCTCCCTGTGGCATGTGAAGTACTTGTAGTAATCTATAGTACTGCATAGTACTACATAGTACTACACTGACGGCCCAGATCTACAGACGTGCGAAATCGACGGTTGAGATTTGTAGGCGCGCGTCAGACGCGCTGTACTGTCAGGATCGCATAGTACTGCCAGTACTATGTCAAAAAACAACGTTTTGAGCCAAAAACATGAAGTGTTTCTTGCAATCACCCTGGAATCCAATCTTTTAATATTTTTGGATGATGTACATGCAATATAGTATGACTCACTGGTGCATGCAATTATAAATTCTAAAAATAATTTAGATTTAATTTTTTTGGATGAAAGTGACCACAAGGAGCTTTGAAAAAATTGCCATAATTGAAAATAAACAAAGAATTAATTTTTGATTTTTTATGAATTAAAATTAGATCCAAGTATTTTTTGAAGAAAACTCTGGTCCTCCGTTCTTTAGTACTGTAGTGTAGACACAGTAGTGTAAGGTACTCCCACATTTGACTTTTATCCCATATTCATCCACAATCAAACTTTGTAAATGATATAACATTTAAAGTAATGCCATTCATTGGCCACATTAACTCAAATGCACGTGTCAAAAGCACAATATATGGGCACTTTGCTCATAGTACTTGTAGATTGTAGTACGTATTGGCAATATTTTTTGTGAAAAATGCAATCCCTAGTAAAATGCTACAAAAAGTGAATGGTGTTTCTTGTAGCCATCCATCATTTTCTTTTCAAGGTACCTTTTTCTTTGAAGTGGATACATTAGACATATTTTTCATGTTTTTGTAAAGCTATTTTTCTAATTACAACTTTACATTTTACAAGGTATCTTCCCTCCAAAAGAAATCAATGTCAAAACACTTTAGAAAGCACATAATGTTTCAATCTTGAAATGACTCCTACAATATAGATTTTAGTTAATGCATTCATTGCATTGTAGATAATCAATACAACTTGTAGACTTAAAAGTCTCAAAATTAATTGTCTTGTAGATTTTGAACTATCAATCTCATTGATTTATACATTTTAGGATTTGTAATATAGACCCATTTTAAATTTTAGGAGTTCAAAATATTAATATATATATTGTAGAATTTTTAGATTCTTCTAAATAGAATTCAACAACTAAGAAATTGACAACTTACAATTCTTATATGTTTGCTTGATGGTGCCTTTGACAGTTGTTATAGGACAATGGCATCTTATAAAATTGGTCTACCAGATATTAAGTAGAAACATCATTGAAATAGAAAATGTGCCAATGTGTTGTAAAGCTTACCAATTTGGATTGCATCTATGTGTAGGATTTGGGGATAATTTATGAAAACCTTTACAAAGAAAATTGAGAATTTCTTTAGTATTGGAACCCTTTGTTCAAGAATTCCCTCATGATGGCAAAGTCACAAAGTTTTTCCCAAAAAATCTTGAACTAAACTAGAATTTCTTGTATGAAGGTGTCAAATTGCATGTTAGTGAAAGCAAAATTATAGACATGTGATAATATATGATAGGGTGGTTGCAAGAAACACTATTCACTTTTCGTAGCGTTTTACTAGGGACTGCATTTTTGCCGCATAGTACTACTAGTACTACGAGTACTATCAGTAAACTGCCAATGTATTGTGCTTTTGACACGTGTACTAGAGTCAAGAGTCAATGTAGCCATTGAATGACATTATCTTACATATTGTATCATTAAAAAAGTTTGACAAGTGGGAAAATGTGGGATTAAAGTCAGATGTGGGAGTACTATGTCCACGTAGCAATACTTAGAAGCAGAAGACTACAACTTTTTTCAAAAAATACAGTGATTCAATTTTAATTCATAAAAAATCAAAAGTGATTTATTTATTTATTTTTAATTATGGCCATTTTTTCAAATCTTCTTATCATCACTTTCATCTAAAAAAATTAGAGTCACAATATTTTTAGAATTTGTAAATGTGCGCGCCCTTGAGCTATATTATGAAGCATATATATCATCCAAAAATAACTAAAAATTATATTCCAAACTATATTCATAAGTTTACTAGGTAGAGGAACACACCACCAAAATATCAATTCGAAAGCATTCATTTTGATTACTATGAACGTAGTGAATCCTTATAATTCACCTAATGTGTGACGAGTGGACAAAATTAATTTTTAAATACAAAATTTTTTTTCCAAAATTTGAAAAGAATATAGAACCCTTAAGCTTGAAGTTAGTTATATCCAATAAAAATTTCAAGGTCAAAGCTTTTTGGACTCAAAAGTTATATACTACAAGAGAAGAAAGTCGTTTTCATTGTGACAACAAATAGAACCGGTGTTTCTTGCAATGACCCGATAATGTGATCTTTTCTATCCAATATCTGGATGAATGTTAAAATTTGGTGCACCAATGACCAATGTATCTTTTTACATTGCCATTTTGGTTCTTCATAGAAATTGACAAAAACTAGTTAGGACAAACTACATCATCTCCAAACCAGTTCGCTGTGTTGGAAGTTCTTGTTCTCTGTACGTGAAGGAGCCCCTCTTTGACTAAGATTTCACGACTGCAGAAACGTGATGACTTTGGCTTTTGAATGACTTTAGAGACAGAAGTTTCAATGCAACCTTACTACGTGCTATCAATGGAATTAGAATCAAGAAGAGTTCTAAAGCATGCCTTAAGCCAACCAGGAAATTGTGATGTTCTGGATATGGATGATCAACTGGGAACTGCTGAAAAGTCATAGTAACAAAGATTTCAGTTCATTTGCACGGTGGAAAATTAAAGCCGATATTCTTCCTCCGCACTTACTGCAGTCATGTCAGCCTTGAGAATTAAAACGTTGCTATACTGGCGAGCTAGATGCCGAGATTTAGAGTCGTGACACTGAACTGACTCAAGTCCTCCACGACACAAATCCCTAGTAGCTAAGTCCAGGAGGAGTTTTGGTTTCCATGTGCCTGGAATAATTATCTGCCAAATGAATCCAAAGATCGATGTCGACATTTCTACAGCTAGATTGACCGAGTTGATCGAGTTGTCTTTTTCTCATGAACTGGTCGGGCGGGCGGCAATACGAATGATGTTCGTAGAAATGTACCTGCTTGAATTGTAAGCATTGAATTCTTCCGATGCGGGGAAGTGATAGATTTCATGTACGCATACCAAGGCTTGAGAGAGATCGGTACTGCGCTTGTTGAACAACAACGACCAACGTAACGCACATGCACCTAATACGCAAGTAAGTCTAGTCTTGTAACAAGTCGCTCATGGGAATTGAAGTCGCATGTGATCCAAGTCATCCAACCCGATCCGGAATTACAGATCCAATACTCGATTTCTAGGCGACCGCCTTGAAACTTGTGGAAAGTAAACATTATTTGGTCATGATAATTACATTACAATTGGTGTTCTTAGTTCAAGTGACATTAAGTCAAGTGCACCCAGCTCTGATAGCTTTAAACACTCAACGCTTGGTGTGCATCTGGCTACCTGAGCTGAGGGTGCCTACAAAAGTTCGAATACTATGAGATTTAAAATCCAAGGAACGAATTAGCATCAGTTTTGTAAAATTGGTCAAAAAATAGAATCTCATATCAATCTTTGGCACTTTGCTGGGCACGCAGCCTGAAGTAATGGAAGTCCATACCTTCCCAGTAGAGCTTTGAGCAGATGAATGTCATAATGAACCAATTTACAGATTTTGTGGAGCAATTCATAATGACAGTCAGAATTGTGAGATTAAAAAAAGAAAGCATTTAAGGCTCTATGAACTAGCTAGGACTAATAAAGATGTCTGCTAGAATGCCAATACTGTGAATCTGTAAATTATTGCCAATCGAAGTCTTGGGCTTAATTAGAAGTCTGATCGAAGTTCAAGCTATCAGTGGTTATGGCTGGTTGGGAATGCTAAATTTCATGTGTTCAATTCTGAAATTGTGCTCGTAATTAGTAGTTGGATTGTCCATCGTGAGAGTCTGAGTTTGGATCTCCTCCAATCTATGGTATATGTCGTCATGAACGCCTGAGAGGAAGAATGTGAATCCAGATCCCTCTCCTCATGAAAGATTGAACGCTCATCTTTCATAGACATTGGTAAAAAGTAGACTGTTTGCATTGAGTGATGCTGCTGGAGTGGGTGGGTGCAGGCCACACTTAAATCTTGATTTGCATGAGATTGAGAGACGATTCTTCCTACCACATGTTGATGTTACTCAATAGCTGGCAGCAATGAAGTGAAACTAAATTATGTTCGATAGATCTGTGTTCCATGGAATTGGGATCATGGCAAGGAAGGTCGAATGGACTGCTTTCTTAAAATTTGGACAGGATGATATCGAAGATCCCCGACAAACATGACACGAAGACTCATTCGTGTGAGAGATCGAAGCAGTTCCTCGACACACAGATTGATTCAGTTCATCGTGATAAATGGCACATTTCAGTGAACTTTTGTAAGTTCCCAGCCAGAGCTCCGAAAACTTGAAGGGCTTCGGGAGAGCGACTCAAATTTAGACCAGAAACAGAAGCTTTATTTTCATGATTAGCCATCAGGGCTTACAATAAACCGGTGATTTACCGGAAACCAGGTATGTTTGAAAGTGTGAATGGCAACCAAAAGAAGTAGCCTATCTCATATCTTAATTTGCCTGGCACAAACCAGACTCAGAACTAGATGTCAAAAACTAGCTACCTCCGACTTCCTGCAGTCACGGAGCTTGAATTGAGCTCGAAGGAGTTGGGCGCCTCTGAAGACATGCTCCTGCGCTCTGCGATGCGTGCGGCCTCTTTCCTGTAGCCACCGGAGTTCACCGATTCTTAAAACCTGCAGCTAGTAGCTTCACGAACACATGCATTCAAGCTCACAATTCGTTAGAGTGTTCCGTGTTGTACTCGTACAATTCTCCAACACTATTCAGATTAGAAAACAATCGTGTAAGCAGGCCATAGAGTCCGCTTTCTTAACCTCTACATACGTCGACTACACCATCAAATCTTTTCGGATGGGCTCAAATCCGTTCTAGGCCCAGGTCAATAGCCATCAAACGAAGGAAGGGTTCGAAGAAATTGGCAGAAATCAAAGAAGTTGAGAGAAAGATTCGCAATACCGCTCTTGGCAGCGTGAAGTTGAACTGTAGCGTCCAGATGGATGCAGAAAAGGAGGCCGGCAGGGGGTCGCTCCGCCGGAATCAGCACGTATCTCGCGAAGTGGCAGACCCTTGGTTGCACACAGCTTGGCACGAAATTCTAATATCGTTCCAGACCTCAAATTACAACAAAAAAAATTCCAACCAACACCAAAAAGAGTACCCAGATTCAACGACGCTAGCGACTTTCTGCAGTCACTCCCTTCAGGACCACGTAACTGCCGACAACCCCCAGCTATGGAAGTACGTGACTGCAGTAATTCAATTACCTCTTGACAACCACTTCGATTCTATCCCAAGAACGAGACTATCACAGCAAGAAAACCGACGGCGAACACAAAGTTCACACAGCACACAATAAATGGTAAGTTCGAGAACGAGTAAGAGCTTCGCGCCAGACTGCGGCTTCCAAGGTGCGGCACTTGGAATGAATGAATTGAATGCCCCCCCTGCTCGACGTCGACGTTGAAGTTGGAGAGCTTGCCAGGAGAATTCGAAGCGGGAGAGACCGATTGAAGACGCACCTGGCGATCTCTGCATCTGCAATTGCACCCAAAACAGCCCGTGGAGGATTAGCTCTGCTTCTGTACTCAATTCTCACCCGCCCCAGGCCTTAAGTAGTGCTCAACGGGACCGCAGGTGACCAGACGTGTGGAGGAGAACCCGAGCACGGGACGTGCTTCGAAGCTTTCCGAGAAAGTTCGACGTAACTGGGGTTCGGGTCGCCATCGCCAGGCGCAGCCCTGCCCTCACTGCAAGCAAAGCTGCAAGCCTGCAACCCACCAACGAATCTTTCCGGACCGCTTTTCTATAATCGGCCCACCATTGGGCCATGAGCACCTTAGCGATTGACCCTACGCTATCTTCGGAATCTGCAGAAACGCTCTCTCCCACGCAGGACTTGGTCAATGTTGGAGTCAGCCAGAGGAGCCTCATTTTTTCGGGTCCACAATCGTAGTGGTGAGCAGGGCATGGATTGGCATTGCAATGTGAATCTAGTCCAAACTTGAACCTAAATTCATTCCGATCCTACACATATGGCAAAAGCAATTATAATTCCTGGAACTAAATCTTTATAAAGGACACATTTTCATGGAAGGTGGGTACACCTAAAATGGCAACTTATTCTTACTGTGCCTAGTTCCTGTCATCATGCTGTTCAGATTTTTGTATAGTCTTGTAGGTGAGTGAAAACATGTTCCAACGCACCAAAGAACATAGGATTTGGATACCGTATGCAAAAGTTATGAATGGTCAAAGTCTGTTTCTAAAATGACCATCTACATTCTGGATACACGACTGATTTCGGAAATGTATGCAAATTGTAAATGGCGCTTTAAGGTCAGGTGCCATTTTGAGTGTACCTACCTTATCTTGAGGTTTTATCCAATGAGATGGAAGAGCGTAACATGGAAGGAAAATCTAGTAAATTTTCAAGGGAGCGCCCACCCCATATTCACCAAAATTTAGAATCGACCTCTTACGCTCATTCACCTCAAACTATTTTTTTAAAACAAGATCTACAAAAACTAATTGTACTGATTGGTAGCGGAGACATGCTTGGAGGTATATAGAAAGGGATGTGTCCTTTGACCATACCATTGAAAAGATTATAAGAGTAAAACAAAAACTCTTTTAAAATTGAAAGGCCATATTTGAAGCTATGGAGCACTTAGGGGTTAGGGGCCATGAAAATGATGCACCTACTTTACGTTTTCTTCATTATATTCCCCATGTTCTTCACGTTCTTCATATTGTTCCCCGCATTTACAAAACCTTAGTAGCAAACTTTCAAGACATATTGTCTTCTGTATTATTGGATTTTGAAATATTACTTTATATTATTAGGATCTCATTTAAAGGCCTTTCCAATGGTATAGTACATACTGAATTTGATGAAAATTTACTCTTAGAATTTGTATTTAAAGTTTTTTGTAAATGTTGTATGAAAACAACTAGCTCACCTGGCAATCTCTTTGCCAAGTTATGTAATTGAAATGTCTTGGAAACACATGCCCATTTGAAGGCTTTATTTCCTTTTGAAAACTTCAGAGACATGATTTTAGGAAGGACTATATAGAGTATTACATGTTTCAAGGAGTTTTATACTATTAAACTTAAGAATTTAGTTGAGATCAATAATTGACTTTAACCCCTAAGCATCTAGATTCATCTCAAAAATTGATGATTTTAGAAAAATCTTTATGTAGTTTTATTTGGAAGAAGATTTTGGAATTGAGATGCAAATAAAAGTTGTAGGATTTGAGTTACGATTCTATCCATATGGTTAGATTCAACAATGCTATCACCAACATTTCTTTATAAATATTGAAAGAAAAATTCAAAATTCCTTCAAAATTCAACTACAAGCAATATATTGTTAATTTTTGAGTAATCTTGTTAGAATGGATTTGAAATGAGGTTCTCTTGACATGGTGATTTTTTGGAATTTTTGTGTTCTTTGATTCTATGACCTCCTATTTGCAAATCCAAGTTTAAACTAGTGTCAATGCAAGTTAACTACTTGAGATACTTACATATTTATAATTTTAGTAGAAAATGTACACTAGTACTACCAAATCCAACCTTTAGATAGGACAACAACTTTATAGGCTATTTGTAAAAATTAGGATGACTTTCATCTAAGATATAATAAAAAAAATTGGTTTTTAATTTGTTCATCATCCACAAAGTGGATGCTTGTGTGCTTAGGGTTAATACTTGGAATATGTTAGCATTGTCATCTTATAATTTGCATTGAAAACTACAAATCAATTCTAAATTAGGTTAATAATATAGCATTAATAATGTAGTGTTGAAGGTAGTCCAATTGCGTATTTTAGCAATATTGATATTAAATGAAAACTTCACTTGTAGGGCTCTATTAAAGAACCAACATCATCACATTTAAAACATAAGCATATTTAAGACTACTTTGGCAAAAAGCAATCCTAACCATTCACTTGTTTTTCCTCTACAAATAGAATGAATAGGATTATAAACTAATGAATTGTATTTTTATTTTTTATTACAAAAAGCATTACCATCATTTTTTCTTGTTTAGTGCATAGGAATAATTTAAGTTCTATCCAAATAAGTTCAAAATATAGGAAACTAAGAAGCAAATGGAATTTTAAAATTTTGAACTAAAAAAATTATTTTTATCTCATATATTACATTTTTGTCTACATTGAAAGTTTCGATTCATTTCATTTGAATAAGTTATGTAAAAGTTATGGACAATCTTGATTTTGATGCAATCTAAACATCTTTGTAAAATAAATGATCATTAAGCTTCATTTTTCAATGCAATTTATATAATTTTTCAATAAAAAAGTTCTATCTTTTTATAGAGCAATTTCACTGTTGGAATTAGAACCTTTGAATTCCATTACAATAAAAATATTTGTAATTCAGATTTTCCTTCTATTTTGTACCTCCTTCAATTTTACAAATTTTTTAATGATGAAAATTAGATTTTTTTGAATTTTTTTCTAGTCTCTCAATTGAAGTTTCTACCATAAAGATTTAAAGCTCAAAACTTTGTAATGCAATAATTTTAAGTTAAAAAGATTCAAAGTCAAATGATCTAGTCTTGTAATTTACTAAAAGAAACTTCTTTTTTTAAGATTTAAATTTAAAATGTAGATATCTTGCACTCTATGCAATCAAAAATTTTGAAATTTATTCCAAACACTTTTATACCAATTAAGTGTAAGATCCTATGATTAGATGTCCAAAATTAAGAATTTTAAAGATTTTTTTTTATTAATTGCAATTGTAATGACAATTTCGAATGTTTTTTGAGAAAGAAAGGCCTTGTGCTTACCAAGGTTAAGTTCTTCTTCTTCAAAACTAGTAAGTTTTACAAATAACGTAGAGCTATTTGTAACCAATGAGCACCCCATTTCCAAACTATAGACTTATTTATATTCAATAAAGCTAGTACAAATTTTCAACCAAATCTTGGGATGCAAGATTTCTTCTTTTTCAAGATTGGAACTAATAAATTCATAACACATATCCCAAACTAGTGAGGAAGAAAGTAAGAAGTAATAAACAAGAAAGGAGTTCTTCAATGATTGGAATTGAAAGAGTAAATAGATTAGATAATGGATTGGCAACACTTTGGGCCTTTCAAAATTCATATTAATTTCACTTCAAGCCATAAAATTACCAAACTTTTTGCAATCCCCATCATTCTTATCTCTACATTTAAGAAAATTTTCACTTTTGTTATTCAACACCCCAAATCATGTCTCTAGATGCTTAAATGATTGGTTACAGGCGGCTCTACCTTACCATACCAACTGACCATAATTATACCATATGTTGGAGTTAGATTCATCACACCCCAAACGAAATCATTTCTTTTTTGGTGAAATTCCCTTCCATCATTAGAATTTTTAGAAATTCATTAAAGAATTTATGAAATATTTCATTTACTACACTAGCAAGGATCTCTAACTTTAAGGGCATGTTGCACTAGTGGTAGCTTTACAAGATGGGTCTTCCAAATTTATCTATACATTGAAGCTCTAATGCAATTGAAAAGGCTTTTGTGACAATTGTGGCTACTTGTATAGTTTTCAATACTCATGGCTTTGGTGTAGTTCACAACTCCAATTAGAATATTATTTTGCATTCTGCATTTTGGATGGATTCTTTTTCTAAGATTCAAATTATTTTCATTAAAAGTTTCTACACTATTCAATTATGCCATGTTATAATTTTTGAAAATTTCATTACATGCCCCACTTATTCTTACTATTTTGAATTATTTTTCAACCAATCTGACCCGAGGGTAGCGTAATCTCCACCCCACCCTTTGTGTTTTATCCTATTCAAATCACCGTCCCTCACCGTAGTAGAATCTTTTACTGCTGGCTAAGTTAAAATATTGATTTGGTGATAAGATAAGTTGGATGGCACTATATGGCAGCTGGGGTGGCGTCAGCTGTCTGCAGTTTTGAAAACTACAGCCGCATCATGGACCATAACTTAAGTTAGCTAATTTTAGGGCATTCTCTTCCTATCACTATCATAGTTTAGGTGTTTTTTTTTGCAAAGCCAGCCAGACACACTATCATAGTTTTAAGTGAAATACTGAAATCAAGCTAAAATTGGTAAAATCTGTCGTTGGAGGTAACTTAGACAGACAACGCACCCTATGATATAAGAACAGACTAAGGTAGGAGGTCCATAAGGTGGGTACACCTAAAAGTGCCAATTTTTTGGTACTGTGCATAATAACTATTACTGGTCTCATCAAATTTTCATATAAGGTAGGTACACCCAAAAGCGCCAGTTTTTCATACTGTGCCTAGTTCCTGTTATTAGCTAGTTCAGATTTTTATACAGTCTTGTGGCCAAGTGAAAGCATGTTCCAACGCACCAAAGAACACAGGATTTGGACACCGCATGCAAAAGTTATTCACAGTCAAAGTCTGTTTCTGAAACCGCCATCTACAGCCTGCGAACATGACTGATTTTGAAAATGTATGTGCACTGTAGATGGCGGTTTAAGGAACAGGGCGCTTTTGGGTGTACCTACCTTAGTGTTCTTGGCAAGTGAAAGCACGTTCCAATGTACCACAAAACGCAGCATTTGGATACAGTATGCAAAAGTTATTAAGGTTCAAAGTCTGTTTCTAAAAGTGCTCCAGCCAAATAGGTATATAATGGAATTCAGAAATGTACAGCAACTATAGATGACACTTTTAGGTGAGGTGCAATTTTAGGTGTACCCACTTTAAAGCGACCATGTAAGTGCTGAAGCTGAATTTTCGGGAGGGAAAACATCTTGAAATATTTTTCAATAAATTTTCTTTGAAAGACAAGAGGAAATGACATCCAACCCAAGTTGTTTTATATTTTTTTGGATCTTTGTGGAATTAGTTATGAAATTTTGAAGTTGAAAGTCATAGGACTCTAAAAGCGACCACCACCTTGAATGTACATAGTTTGTACATTTGGAAATATTGCAGAAAGCGAAATGTACCTCTAAGTCATGTTTGGTTCTAAATGCCTTGTCAGAGTTCAAGCCTCCTACCTTAGTGTGCCTTGTGTCGTTGCCACAGACAAATCCAAAGTAAAAGTAATTTTCTAATTTTTTAATCCATTGAAACTTTGAAATTCAATAACTTTCTCATTGGGAGTCAGAATGCCATAAAACCAAGCCCGTGCACCCCTCTCGGCCAAGAGCTAGTGTGCCTTGTGCTGTTGCCACAATCAAATCCAAAGTAAAAGATATTTTCTAATTTTTTAATTCATTAAAACTTTGAAATTCAATAATTTTTTCACCATGAGTCCAATGCCCCGAAACCAAACCCATACACCCTCCCTTGCCAAGAGCTTTTTGATAGTATCAAGCATGCAACCAGAGGATGCATAGTCCGGGAGATCTCAATGTGACAAACAAACAAAACAAACTACCTATCTTAAGGTATAGACTAGTGTGCCCTGTGCAGTTGCCACAATCAAATCCAAAGTAAAAAATATTTTCTAATTTTTTAATCCATTAAAACTTTGAAATTCAATAACTTTTTTACCATGAGTCAAAATGCTCCGAAACCAAGCCCGTGCATCCCTCCTCGCCAAGAGTTTTCTGATGGTACCAAGCACGTGACTAGGGGATGCACGGTCGGAGAGATCTCAACATGACAAACAAACAAACAAAACAAACTACATGTCTTAAGGTATAATTAGATGTACGTGATAGCTCAAACATTAGAAGAAAATTCAAAGCCTTTAACATGGCTTGAATTCAATTTAGATGATGATTTGCATTGATTGCAACACAAATTTGCAAATTTGCATTGCAATCAACACAAATCATCATCTAAATTGAATTCAAGTCATGTTAAAGGCTTCAAACTTTCTTCTAGTGAAATAGATTGACGATCACAATAAATTGATGTATTATTAGAAAATCCGCCCTAGAGTGCTATTCCTGTGGCCTTGCATTGTCAGTCTAGGGTCCTATGGAGAAATGAAGAGTAGTTAATTCATCTACTCCTTGTTGTTCACCTTTCATGTTGAATTATAAAGAAATAAGTAAAAAAAAACAAATGGCAAAATTTGTTATTTTAGTGCAATTTGAGGAGTTGCTACTCCTTGCTTTAAAACTGAAATTTCTCGACAAAAATGATATTTTTTGAGTTTGAGTCCAACTAACAAAATGAAAGTCATCTAATGGAGTTTCTACTCCAATTGGAATTTTGGAAAATCTTAATATTCAATATTTTATTGCAATTTGAACTTGAAATGTATTTTGGCAATGTCCATTGTATTCTAATTATAGAATGATACGGTAATTGAGTTTACACCAAGACATTTGTCACTACACTAAATAGTATATTTAGTATTAGTAACACTATTTACGAACTATGACACTAAATATCATTAAGCCTACTAAAGTAAGTAACATTAAATCTCATTTCTAACACTAAAAGTAATCTATGGTAAATCTAAAATCTGAAGAGGTTTACATTTAGTGTTAGAACAAAAGTTCCCAAGTGCTGGGAATGTTGGGAATGCTATGTTGATGTGGTCGAGCGATTGCCATGTTAGAAAATACTAGTTAATTAATTAATTTAATTATTTACTTTAAAAAAATTTTAAATTTTAAATTAAAAAAATCATTTTCTTGATTTTTAATACATTCTGATTTTTTTTTTAAATTAAATTAAATTTTTTTTCAAAATTCAAAAATTCAAATCAGCAAGAGGCTGGTTTGCAGCACTAGGAACAGTTTTAGGGAACTGTCTGAAATTGGCCCAAAAATCCTCATGTTTAACACTACACTAATTCCTCCAAAGTTGAGATTTACTGTTGTGTGGTGTAGGGGGGTAATTACACTAAATGTAATTCAACACTAAATATACTATTTAGTGTATTATGTACACTCATGTGAAATTTTCAGACTTTTTGAAATAGTTTTATATTTTATGTGATTTTTCTTCACTTTTTCTTCATAAATTCTCATGAGAAAAAAATCTTCTTTACAAAATTTGAATTTTTGTGAAATAAAGATGACATGTTATTTCATCTTCGATAATTAGAAGAAATAAATTCATACATGTATATTTCCAAAAATAACAACAAACTAAATAATGAGCAATGAGGCTTCAAATGAGTGGTTATAGTTCTTTAAGGGATAAAAAAAACTTCATCAACAAATATAAAGTTATCATTTATTATCAAAAAAACTTGTTAATTGCAGAAAAAAAATTATTGCTAGAATTGTGCACTATAGTCGTAATTCCAAAATTAGTTACACTACCAAAAGAAATGAGGATATAGATGATATACCAACAATGAATGTAGAAGTCATTTCTTGTCCACAATGACTACACAACAAAAATACAAACTAATAATAATAGCAACTTGGTTAGGTTTTATTTAACTTCAAAGTTTGGCAAACACCAAATTTTGATGCCTTGGACATTAGAGGGGGATTTGAGGCCTTCAAAGGGCCATTTCAGGGCTATTCCCTAAAATTGTTCCCATAACTGATGGTCGTTGTCAGGCCAGCATTTACCCAAAAAAAAAGAAAAAGTTTGGGTCTTGAAATATGAAAAAAAGCCCCCAAAAAAGATTGAAATTCTTTTTATGATGTGGGACTCTCTCGACCACGTAGGATTTCTGTTCACCCGCCAGAAACTGCATTCCCGCAGTCCAGGAACCTATAGTCTTCCAATGGCCTCAAAAATCCTCTAATGCATTTACCTACTGGTCAATTAGAAAGGTGGGTCAATGTCCTTGGGAAGCATTCCATCCGGTGTCATTCCTTCCGGAGTTTTCACCAATTTCAGTTGAGCACTGACGAACAATGATCCCAAAACTCGCTAAATTTCACTCGGTTGCTACTTAATTTCTTCATGTCCTCAGTGTAAATTAAAAAAAATCTTCCGAAAATGAACATTTGGCTAAAAACCTTGAACCTGTTCTGAGATCACTGCTGACAAATGCGGATGCTCTTTCTTCTGCCATAGGGGCCCGGCCCTACGGTTTGCTTATTCTCTGGTCCTGGAGCCCGTCTTGCGTGTGTTGTCAGGTCACCTCGGTACATTGGCGGTCGAGCTCAGGAAAACACCAAGATAGAGCCACCTCATACTGGATCACTTAAGCAATTGTGGAACAGATCACGAGGAGTTTAAAGTTATGTAAATTGTTCTCATGTAGAAAGATAGCAAATATGAGGATTGCAAATTTTTTGTAATTTTTTTCCCAAAATTGAAATTATTATGATTTATGGAATCTAAAAGTGCACTGAACCCATAGCCAATGTCTAGAGTCTTCCAATTTGGATTATAGATGAGACTACTTTCAAACTTGGTACTTCCTATGCACTTTATGATACTTTGGGACATGTGTCATGACTTTATTAGTCCCAACCTTGAAAATAGGAAAAAAGTACATTCCAAACTTTGATTGCAAATCTCTTCTAACTTTGGTTGGAAATAGCTGCATCCTATAGGTTGGATATTGGTCCTTGATCTGGAATAGGTGGTTCTACCTTAACTTAGTTGAGCATGCTTTCAATACTTCCAATGGCCAAATACAATCCTGTTGAACTTGTGCTACACATCAATTTTGTTATTGAATTGGCAAAATTACACCACTTGAGTTCTGCGCAGTTCATATGGAAAATGTTTTGACATTTTAATTTATAAATAAAAAATAGGATGTTTTAAAAAAAAAAAATTCCATTTGGGAAAACTTTTTGGTAATGAGATTTGACCAAAAAATTCACCAAAATAATGTTTCATACTTTTGAAAAAAAGTTCTCAAAACAAAAAATTTGGGGGCTGTTGAAAAATACTCAAAAATTAGAAAAGATATATAATGGTTATGAGTACCTTCCCTATAAATTGAGTCATTTGGAGCTATAAAAGTTATGGCTAATAAAACAAATCAAAAACTAAGGTGTGACCAAATGCAACAAATAGTACAAGTATTAATTTCTTGCAATCACCCAAAGATGAAATTGAAAAACCATAATTCCAATGGTGAGATTGTTCTTGTACATAAACTTAACCTTATAAAAAAAGTTTAAAAATTTTGAACATTACATTCAAAAATAAATTCTATAAGGTGTTTTCTTCAAAAGGGGCTAAGATTGTCTAAAATATAAGATTGTCCAAAATTTTCTCATTATTAGTTCAAAGAGAATGAATCAAAGCTTCAAATGTAAACCAAAATATAATATTCAAGAAAAAAAAAATTTTAAAAATTAAATTTGGTATTTTTTTGGGTTCTACTTGACAAACTACTTTTTGGTCTTAAAATGGTAGAGCTTTTGCTTTCAAACACCAGTTAAAGTAAAAACTGTATTTTCAAAAAGCTAATTTGATTTCCTATCTTCAAAAAAAGTTTCCAAAAATCCAGGTTACAAAAACCTGCCCCAAATCCCAAGTGTCCCCAACTCAAGGGAACTTTGGTTTTGTAGGGGTGGTTAATCAATTGATAAAATTTTGTTTCCTTTTGATCTAATTTTAGCTCAGAGGATCTGACATATTTACACAATAGGAAATACATTTTCGGGGCAGCAATTGAAGTGTTCTGCGGGGAGCTAGCTGACTGGCTTACTAGCTTCAACCGACCAGCAGGTTCCAGCAGGTTTTAGGGTTTAGGGTTGAAGCTAGGAATATGTCGCTCCCAGGCTCACTTCCAGGCTGCAGTAATAATTGAGCACCATGCTTACGCTAGCTTGATATTCTTTGTCCCAACCAGCTGCAATAGGGATATCCATAATTCTATATATTGGGCAAGCTGTTGGGAGAGCCAGGGCTGGATGTGGTTCTCCAATTCTCTGGCTTGGAAATTATTCAATGTACAGGTACATTGCACATTCACTTGATTTGCGTTTAAGCTTAATATATTGGCAGGCACAAACCAATCAGGGTAATTGGGCAGGCCGGCATCTTTCACCAAATGACAACTCAAGCTACAATGCCATAGGAATTCCCGGCATTGGACAATTGAAGGCATCCTTGAATCATTGTAATCAGCTAACGTACTGAATACAATAGACAGCAGCCTGGCCGGGCCAGGACCATCATACCTTGTGGCTGATTCACAGCTAGTGTTGCAGTGATTGAGTAATTGGAATATCTTAGCTATTCCACAAGATCGACTGCTCAAATTGAATGAGTCGAGTGCATCGAATCGAACGACAGAATTTTTTGAACTCGCACAAGTTAATTATGATCCAATTTCTTTCTGTTTCAACGCTGTCGTCCAGAATTTCCACTCATTTCCACCAATTTCAAGTTGCGATGACCACTCATAGCGGTGTCAAACGTTGATCGAGGACTTGTCGTTTTTGTTCAGAATATTCCGATTCTCCTCTTCACATTCGCTCACCTCCACGCAGGATTCCGGATTTCGCTATGTCTTTTCTGCAAAGTTTGGCTGACATCCGTTTCTAAGGGACCGTAAGTTAGACAAAGTGTTGCTAAAATTTAGTCTCTGGCAGTGCTTCCTGCAAGCTTGAAAAGACGCTGAACCAGGATTGTCCACAGGCTGAGGAGCAGATTTCGAGGTTTGGAGAGAACGTACTTGGCTAGAAGATCATCTCTCTTTACCCAATTAGGCCCAGCTTCCATGTGAGCCGGGCCGGTAGGAAAAGAGCTGGCAGACAAGAAGCTCCCACCAAATGTGTTGCCTGACTCGGTGAGCGGAGAAGGAGGGTTTGAAGTTTCACCAATATCGGTGGACAAGCCCATTGGTGAAGCTTGATTGAACTTCAAGGGAATAGTACTTGTGGGAAATGTAACAATTGCACCATTCCGTTCCAGGCTGTTGAGCTTCGTTCCAGCCCACACTTGGGCAGGTGATTTTGTTTTAAAATTAAAATTTATTTTTTATTTTTTAATAAAAAATTTTAAGCAAATGAAATAGGAAGGGCATTTGAAATTTTGAGATATTAAGGGCAAAACCTCCATTCCCACACCTATTCCTTGCAGTGGACTGTAAGGTAGAAGCCTCTTAAATGGAGCAGGTTCTAAAAGTGGTGCCATGTCTTAAATGTATAGTACTTGTACATGTTGTTTTTTCATAGCCTTCAGCAGTGTACTGACAGTGCACATTTTAGCAAGGGCGCCATTTTAGAACCCTATGCCTTTTAATTTCAAAATTTGATAACTAATTCAAAAAAGCTTAGAAAAATATGAAACGACTTGGGTTAGATGTCAATTCTACTTGTCTTTTAAGGAAAATCTACTGAAAAATATTTATAGATGTTTTACATCCCTGAAATTGTGTTTCAGCCCTTAGATGGTCCATTATAGGATCTCTTATCTTAGATTCACCCAAATGCGTTAGTAGAGTTTCCTTAATGTGTTCACCACATGCTTGATTCTAATTGGCTAATGCATTTCAAGGACACATATAAATATCTGATTAGCTCATTACTAATTTCAGCAGAGTTCAGTTCAAAGTACACCTATAGGATGGTTTCACAGGTCTAGGGAGCCAACACTTTGAAAATTTGTAGAAATTACATATTGTATCCGAAAAATCTAATTTTTTTTTAATATTCATAATTTTCACTCACTAATACTAGAAAAATATCATCTTTAGAAAACGCTGCCTCCAACTATGCTGAATTCCTTATTTGGACGGTTTTGGGTGTTTCCACCGTAAGCCTCCGAGGGCTCCAGGATGTGGACCGTGTGATTTCGTCGGTGACGAGGACGTAGGAGTGCCAGGAATTGTTTCTGGCTCCAGAGCTTTGATGTCCAGAGGTCCACAGTCAAGCACCTCCAGCCAGGTGTCCATCCCTGGGAGCCCACTGTGGGACCCCGCCTAGCTACTGCCGAGCAGGATCCCGCGGGCAGCTCCTCCAATATCTGAAAGTTTCACCTGTTCTTCAGTTACTTTGTGACCTTATCTCTTCCTCGGAATCAGAAAAGGAGCACGAAAAGCCGCCTTTCTGCCTTCAATCGAAAGTTAACTACACTTTACATCCACGTAAAGTTGTCCTCCTGGAGTTTGGACCGTGCATGCCTGCAGAAAAAATCCATTCTCGGGAACCCAATATCTGCCAATCGATGAACAAATTTGGGAAAATTTGAACCCATAATTGGAAGCAGAGATTCCCAAACAGCGAGAGACAATCCAAAGTTCAGCTCTAAGAAATAGGGTACGTGTGGTTAAGGTTTTACAATGTCTTCTTTGCACTCTGGCTCCCTGGTTTGCTACGGATGGTCCGAGATAACCTCAGGCACCTCCTATCATAACGTACAATATTCCATATTGGTAGACAGATGTAAATGCTCCGAGGAAGAAATCTCCCAGTTCTGTCGCAATTGCTGACGTGACGAAAGCGGGTGGCCAACAGTCTGACGTCACCAGTCATTCTGCAGAATCCTCACTAGCTATCAAAGTTTTCGGGGCTCACGGCAAAGCAACCCCTCATGTTCTCTGGTTCAATGCAACTCCACGAACACCGAGCGAGTATGTGCCTGCTGTTGGTCTACGGTCTTCCACACAGATCGGTTCATCTAGGATAACCCCGTGGCAACGCTCACCTTGTCCAATTCCAGGGGTCCCGTGCCTCTTGATCGAGTGCAGAAAATATCGAGTGCGGAATTCAGACTAGACTCTCGATCTTTTCTTGCTCAGTAGTGGAAAATGGGTGCTCGCTATTCAACCGATTAGATGATGTTAGACTAGAGTTTCTTTTCTTCGAAAAAGATTATGATTAGCTGACAGAAACGTGTGCACAAAGGAGGAGCATACGCAAAGCTGGCGGGATATTTTGTAACTGGGTTATAGTAGACGTGAAAGTCACGAATCAAAGCATTGTGCAGCCGGTTCTCAGGGAATTTTGTCTTGGGAATCGGTGTGAAAGAACGTGCAAGCCTCACATTTCCCGGAGAACATCAACGTTTGCCACCTGTTTTGGCATCAGATGGCCCAGTTTTATATCTAATCTTGAGTATTTAAGTCTCATGTAGGGAATCGATCGCATGTGATCGACTGCCCTGTGCGAAATCGCCTTAGAGGCTAGAAGGGGACTTATTGAACGAATGCTTTTAGTGAAACCTCGTACGCAAGAGCTGGCATTGACGTGAAAATAAATTGTGTTTGACAGACCTGCGTGACATATACAGAAATGGAGATAGCAAGGAAGATCGAACGAACTGCTTTCTTAAAATTTGGACAGGATGTCATCGTAGATCCCAACAATCATGATAAGGAGACTCAACACTCAACACTCGTGTGAGAGATCAAAGCAGTTCCTCGACTGATAGGTTGATCCAATTCATCGTGAATGATTGACGAACTCAAGGTACATTCTAAGGGTATGAGCTGATGGATTAAGTCTGCCATCAACATTCTGAAAGGCGCCTAATTGATAAATGGCGTATTCCAGTGAGCTCAAGATTGCAGGTTCCCAGCTAAAACTTGAAGGGCTTCAGGAGAGCGACTCAAATTTAGACCAGAAACACAAGCTTTCTTTTCAAGAATAGCCACCAGGTCTTACAATACACTGGTGACAACCCGGAAACTTGATACCTTTGAAAGGGTGAAAGGCAACCAAAAGAAGAAGCCTATTTCATACCTTTGCAAACCAGACTCGGAACTAGATATCAAAAACTAGCTACCTCGACTTCCTGCAGTCACGGTCTCACGGAGCTTGAATTGTGCTCGAAGGAGTTGGGCCCATCCGAAGACATGCTCCTGCGCTCTGCGATGCGTGCCGCTTCTTTCCTGTAACCACCGGAGTTCACAATTTCTCAAAACCTGCAGCTAGTAGCTTCACGAGCACATGCAATCTAGCTCACAATTCGTTAGAGTGTTCCGTGTTATCCTCGTACAATTCTCCAACAGTATTCAGATTAGAAGACAATCGAGTAAGCAGGCCATAGAGGCCGCTTTCCTAGCCTCTTCATACGTCGACTACACCATCAAATCTTTTCGGATGGGCTCAAATTTGTTCCAGGCGCAGGTCGATAGGCATCAAACGAAGAAAGGGTTCCAAGAAATTGGCAGAAATCAAAGAAGTTGAGAGAAAGATTTGCAATACCGCTCTTGGCAGCGTCAAATTGAACCATAATTTGAACCATAGCGTCCAGATGGGAGCAATGGGGCGCTCCGCCGGAATCAGCACGTATCTCGCAAAGTGGCAGACCCTTGGTTGCGTGCTCACAGCTTGGCACGAAATTCTAATATCGTTCCAGACCTCAAACCACAGCAAGAATATTCCCTCACGCTAGCGACTTTCTGCAGTCACTTCCTTCAGGTCGGACCGTCGGACTCGTGACTGCCGACAACCCACAGCTACGGAAGTACTAGTAGACGGCAGTAACTCTATAGTAGTCTAACCACCTACCAAGAACGAGACACATGTTGTCAGCAAGAAAAAGGTTCACACGAGCACACATTAAATGGTAAGTTTTTTTTGTTTTTTTGGGGCACAAATGAAACGGAATTTCATTGCAAGGAAACAAATACAAAGCCTGCCAGCCACAAGTGGCCTGGTAGGGGACTAGACAACTCCAAAATGGTAAGTTTGAGAACGAGTAAGATCTCCAAACTGTGGCTCACAAGGTGCGGCACTTGGAATGAATGAATGCCCCTCCTGCTCGACGTCGACGTTGAAGCTCGAGAGCTTGCTAAGAGAAATCGAAGCGGGAGAGATCGATTGAAGACGTACCCGACGATCTCTGCATCTGCGATTGCACCCAAAACAACCCGAGGAGGATTAGCTCTGCTTCTGTATTCCCACCCGCCTCCCAGGCCTCAAGTAGAGCTCAACGGAACCGAAGGTGAACCAACAAGTTGTCAGGGATCCGGAAGTTGGGACCATTTCTTCATTAAGATTGTGGATAATGGCCATGAATCTCTGAATTATGCCTGGAGACACTGGAGAATAGAGATTTGTTTTTTAAAACACTGCAACCCATTGTGCCTCAAGCAATGCTGTTAATGAATGAAACCTCATACTTGCACTTTCACACGAATTGCAGGGCGTTAACGTTGAAGGTCTCAATTCACCTAATATGCGGTTTCCACGTTCTGAGTCTATTTGTAAGGGAGAATTTGTTTCTTGAAGCAATATCTGTGAAATCCTTTAGTTGACACTTGATAAAGTGATCGGACACAAGTTGGACCACTTCAGCAAAAGCAATGCTGGCAACCAAGGACTAGTAGACCTCGGGGAACAGTCAGACAAACGATTGCTTCCAAGAAGTGGAATTGACGCACTTCTTTCCTCTTAAATGCAGAAGAAAATAAGAGAGATTCATCTTTAACGTCCTTGACAAAGACGACCGGTGCCATAACTACTGTAGTTCTCTGACTCATTGGTTTACTTCATACTGCAGTCTATCCCGGTATATATTAGTAAGTGAGTTTCCTACATGCAATATATGAAGTCAAACTGTGACGTCCAGCTTGATAATTGATGGATGATCTCGATCGCTACAGGAATTCCATTAAGTTCATCTTGAAATACATATATGGAGGTGGGGGAGTACGTACGGGAATTCCAGTAAGAATAGCTCTAGCCATGGAACTTGAAAGATGAATGGCAAAGCACCACCAAACTCGCGATGAATGGCAAGCGCCAGGTTTGTCGGATATGGAGAAATGAATCGTTGTTTGAAGTTTGAATAAAGTAACAAATTCCGCAGCACTATACTGGTTGATTTGGTTCTTTATAGACTTTTGGAATAAACGGATTAGGGACTCGGCCCTTCCAAGGGATTGTCCAAGTTAGTAAAGATGACTTTGACTGTTTGACAACCATCTCAGCCTGCAACTCAGCAACTTGAGCGGTCTTACTTTTCGAAGCTCACATTTCGATACTTGGAGAAGTAACCTGCATCAAAGATTTGTGCTTTACATTCCAGACAGAGTGAACTTACCTGGGAAATGGGGGATAATAATATGATCGGTGACGACCACAATTCAAGCTTAAAATTAATAGCATACGGTCCTGCAGTCATTCTTGCATTCACAGGGCGGCAATGATCGACGGCGGTAATCACGAACGCGCTCGTAGCCACAACTGCAGCCACCCGCGCAGACTAATAGTCCAACCACTGCTTGACGTCCGCCGTGAGCTGTTTTTTTATTCCCTGGTATAAATAATTACCGCAGTCAAAACATTTTCGTGGCTATCTCTAACTCGATCCTCCAAAATGGCTGGCAGCAAGCACTGTGAGTGACAAAGAATATATGAATGATCAATCATTAAGAATGTCAAGATCCACAACCAATTTTTCGACTCCAGTAATTTATCGTTCTACCATCTCGACCAATATCCTGATGCTCTTAACGAGCAAATCCTGTCGAGTAGAAGCTCTATTGCTCAAGTGTAAGTAACTCATGGTTGACATATATTGCCAACAAGCCCATATAACCCACAGGCAAAGCTTTAGTACACTTAATTACACGAGGAGAAATTATTCAAAGGTCCATCTAATTATGGAATAATTAAAAGAAGAATCCCAAAGTAAAGTTACTACTAGCTCAGCTTCTGTGCGTTTTCCGTCCAGATCTATGACATGTTGGGCTAGCTCTTGGCTTGTGTTAACACTCACTAGTGCGCGAGGCTACACCAATGAACTCAATTTGGACAGGATGAAAGAGTAGTTTGTGCTCACCGATGAAGTGGGTGCACGAGACATTCATTTCCAGTCTACGAAAAGCCATTTTTGCAGGCACAGATCATTCCGTAAGCATTCCGCAAGCATGCACTTCCGGATTGGCAGTGAAGCTGTTGACGTCGCCGACGCCGCTGTCTATGATCCTGGTCATCACTCGACCCAGGAGTATGGCTCCCAAGAGGAAACACGATGGCAATCTCTGCAATTTCTGTAGGAACACCTCAACGCAGTAAACGTCAATTCCGTTAATGAATTGGTGATATTCCACACGTTAAATTATTGACACACAGCAGTTAGGGAGTCACTTAGCTAGACGTCATTCATTCTAAACTCTGGTTCAAACTCTGATGTCATTTTACTGTATTCCCTTTTCCCCAGCGAACACACTTGTGAAACACGCCTGGGCACGGAGATAGGGTACCGATGTTGCAGTAAAAAACAACAGACAGTGAGGCAGTCTACGACGTGGACAGTCCAGTAGCGACAGCCCAGCTCAGTATACCGGTACTTGCAATTCAGCAAAGTATGATTATCAACGAAATCAATGATATAAATTATACATGCAAAAACATTTGTTGAATATCAGCCGCCACACACAGGCCGGATCATTGTGCAATGCAATAGTAGCTGTCGTATTAAACTGCCTGGTACGTGTCATTTGTGCCAAAGCATCCGCGGCACTCCTCCAAGTGTAACATTGTAATTCGATCATAGCAAGCTCCACACGTGTTCTGGCCAATTCTATCACACCTCCAACTGTAATAATAAGCTGAGCCGTTGACTGTACCAAAGCGCACCTCAGCATGCACGGGCTGTCAATCACCTTGGACCAGGTTGCACTCTACAATTGGAAAATGGGAAGCTCTTTCCGGATTGTAGAAAAACAGATCATATTTTCCTACGAAACATGCTACTTACATAGCGATTTTCATCAAGTTGGTGTATATATTTCATCGTCTATGGCTCAGGTTGGCAATCTCAAATACACCATTTTAACAAATTTGAGGTTCAAAATTCAAAGCATATATTGTTTCCAGGGCTCAGACATTACTCATTACTGAGCTTGTTCACCTCCACGTTCACCTCTATCCTCCAATGTCTAGCTCCAAGCAGAGATTCACAGCCATTCTCCACAATTTAATATTGGATAAGTTTCCTGACTTCCCTCCTACAAATATATCCTCGATCTTGAGCAATGGATCAATCGAGTTGAGTCCGTGACATACCAGTTTCTCTTGTCGGCTCGTGAAGAAGATAAATTTGGTGAAACCATGCGGTCAGCTCATGCGCGTACACCATATGCTTCGATCACCAGACTCCCTATGAACCCCACGTACCCCAACCCAACCGCGGTTAATAGGGTTTTACATTATAAGTAAACAAATCTCTTCATTTGACGCCTTCGAAGTCGACTTCCTGCAATCACGGTTATAGGGTCACTTTCTTGCAGGAATGACGACTCCACCCTTTGGAGTCAACTTCCGACATAACAGAATTCCCTGATTGAATCTGATTGAACCAACGGCGTCTGTTGCAAGAAAATTCTTTCTTTTCCAAGTTCTGTTTCGCTTAATTTCTCTAAAGTCACAATCGCTTAAAAGAGAAGCCATCGCAAGAACGAAGAAATGCAATCAGTCTCCGATCCGCTCTTACTGTACTAGGGCATCTAACGTACGATCCCCACTCCAGCTTGCACTTGCAAACGATGACTGGATTGTTGGACAAGAAGTCGACGAAATCACTCAAATCGCATACCTGGGGTAGGAAGCTCTTACGAATTACTGCAGGCAAAATCAACGGCAGCATCAAATCTCCGAAATCAAAGCTGCGTCGGCGGCAACGTTTGCAGCCCAACCTAGCCTGCCTCGAACCAGGTCGATGATCTCTGCAGGGACCGGATCTTTGCAACCACTTCAGTTATGCTGGCGGCCGAGTCGACGCTGCTTTCAAATTGTTGAGCGCAGGTTAGGGTACGGTAGAATGCAGTCATTGCGGCAAGTATGTACGCGTTACAGGAACACCCAGTACGCGCGCAATAAGCTCATGGCTTCACTGAATTGGGCTTCACAGCACCAATCTCACTACTGACGGCATCACTGCGTCTCTATCCTAATCGGCATCCAGACTACCCACGAGATGCTTAGTTCACATCGATGCAAGAGTCAGAGAGAAAAGTGCGTGCGTGTCTGGGGGCGAAAGCTACGCAGAGGACGACGAAAAATCTAAGCTCCGATGAAAGGTGGCAGCTTGTAAATGCACGTCAGCCCTTGGAATGAGGGCACGCCATTCATTCCCTTGGCTTTCCATACAGCGGGAGTACAGTGGAAACACCCAAAACCGTGCAAATAAGGAATTCAGCATAGTTGGAGGCAGTGTTTTCTAAAAATGATATTTTTCTAGTATTAGCGAGTGAAAATCAAGAATATATATTTTTTTTTAAAATTCCGATAGAGTACGTAATTTCTACAAATTTTCAAAGTGTTGGCTCCCTAGACCTATGAAACTGTCCGGTAGGTGCCTCCAAAATTGAACCCTACTAAAATCAGCACTCAGCCAACCAAATTCTCTTATGTGTCCTTCAACTGTGTCAACTAATTATAATTATACATGTAGTGAACACATTAAGGAAAGTCTATTGACACAATTGGGTGAATCTATGGTCAATTCCAAGAAATAGGTGCGAGAATGGGTGTTTTTCCCTTAAGTACAATCGCTCCGTCCGTGCGTTGCCGCACTCTCATACTGTCTCGACTTCCATGCTGCCAATTTTTAGGTCATTAAGGTAGAAGGCTCAGAAATGGAGCATCTCAAGGCTGATCTGCCTTTCTCATGTAATTAAACAAACGAAAATATTTCTAGCCCATTTTTCAGAGGAAGAAAAATAGATGAGGAATCTAACACAAGTGATTTCATATTTTTTGGAGCATTTTTGAATTAGTTATGAATTTTTAAACAAAATGTGTTGTAGGTCCCTTTTTATGTCCCTAGATCCTTCATGAATGGTTCACTTGCAATTTCAAAGAAAAGATGGAAAAGCAAGGAGACTAGGGGAGGACACTTCCCGTTTTTTAATAACCTACGTGCGGCGGAATATAGGATACATTTAAATAATCTTAGGTAAAATTTATAAGACATTTACATATAAAATAGGGGACATTAAAAAGGCAAAGTGTTTTAAAAATAAAATAGGGATGATAATATGGCTGATTTTTCCGCTTTAAGATAAAATAGGGTCTCTTTTAATGTTGCCAAGTAATGATTACAAGTAATTGATAGCCCCCCTAAAAATACCCCACCACCGCACGTGGGTCCCCCAAATATACAAGAAGTGTCCTCCCCGGGCAAGGAGAATGATTGGCTCTCACTATTCCCAATGCTTCTATCTTCATTTCATTCAATGAGTATAGAGGTCCATTTAAGAACCACATATTGTCCATTTCAATGCCTTTTATAGGTTCCATTCTTAATGCCCGCTCTATTTTAGAGCCTCCTACTTTAGCCTCGTAGAAATTCTCTCCCTGGTAGCATTCCGAGAATCTAATTCCTGGATTTTTCTTTGCAACTATAGCCGTGCCTTTGTAAGATGTATCTCTACAACACGTCATCCTATTGGTTGGAGACACGTTGATAAAAAAGATTTTTAAATGTATGAATTCATCTTTTTTTTCTAGTTGGTAGTGTACAACTTGCAACATTGGAGAAAATTCAATGTACACATATGACTACTTTTAATCATTGAATGTGCTCATAAGTGCTAGTTGACAAATTAGACAAGTTATGCAATTGGCGCTTTTGGTGGGTCCAATGACAAACTAACAAAAGAATTGGTCACACCTACACATTGAAACAAAAATTTACAATTTCATGATGAATGTCTAAATTACAATTTGGTGTCTATTTTGCAATTCTAAGTTCTAAGTCCCTATTAAAGTAATTCCTGTCACTAATAAAGGATTTGATTTTGCAATTTTAAGTTCTAAATCCTATTAAAGTAATTCCTGTCACTAACAAGGGATTTGAACTCTTCTAGACTGCCCAATTTGCAGTGTTAGTGTCTTGTACAACAGAAGACAAACAAGCAACATTAGAAGGTTAGTAAAAAAAATTCATGCAAGTATTCACCATGCCTCCAATCCACCAATGTCATGCAACACTGCATGTTCAATTCGCTCCAACATCGTAGGTCCCACATTGCAACTTTACAGATCCCAAATGCATCTCTGGTTCCATACTCCCACATTAGTTCCACATTGCAGGTCCCACATCGCAACTCCCATAAGCCATTAGTTACAAATGCTGCAGCAGGATCACTAAACCTTCCATGAAGGAAAAGCTAAGTTGCAAGGCACGCTTAATATCATGAAAACTAAGGCAAGAATTTTCTAAGTGAAGATACTTGGTCCTACATTCGGAGCGCCGTTCTATGCATTCCCATAGCGGCCCACCTTGAGAGCTTTTTTCCATGAATCAATGGCTTCCTTGTAAAGAAAACTCTCAAGTGTGTAATATTTTTGGCCAAATATGTGGACAACTAAGGAAAGATGCTTATCTAACCTGTTTCTTTGGCAAGATTTTAGGAACTTGAGGTTAGAGAAACACATCTCATTCTCCATTGAGCCAAGGACTAAACAATAGTCTATCTCAGCTAGCTGAAAGTACTCTAAAATTATCTTCTACAAATGCAATGATTTGGAAAGTTTCCACCACAATTTTATAACGGGATTCACATCAAAGGGTGAGCCATAGGCAACTTTGGCATTGGCCTTCATGGTCACCTTAAACAATGCCTGTTGATTATCCAAATTGGACGATGACAAAATCTAAAGTACACTGTAAGACTACTGTCCATCACATAGAGCCTATCCTTTGTTAACAGGTCTTGCTTTGGCAAAGCGCTCCTTTAGAATAGCCAAGTAATGGCTAAAAGTAGCCTCTGCCCCATCTTAGAGCCAATACAGCGGGTATATAATCCCAAATGCATCAAGAAGCTCTTGTTGAGGAAACCTGCGGTGAAGCTCATCACAGAGTCATTGAGCTATTTTTGCACACGCAATAGCATATCAATATATGAAACACATTGATGTTTTAAAAAAAATGAAAATGAAAAGTTCCCACTTACCAATACCGAGAGTACTGATTCACAGTTTCAAAGCAGATAACATTTACAAACATCAGTACAACAAAGCACCAAGAACCTGAAAACACATAGAAGACTAATCCACCCACTTGAGTTCAAAGGAAACATCATATGAGCTACAGCAAGTACAAATGACAGCATCCACCAAAAAAAATTAGAAGCATAATATGAGAAGTGCCACCTACAAAACCACCACAAAAAAATTTGAAGTATAATTGTAGAGTGATTTAGATCCTAATTGGTAATTCTAAATCAAAGTGTAAAGTTCGTTCAAGAAGGACTTTAAATAGGACTGCTTCTTGCATACCTAATTGTCATTGTAACTAAACTAAGAAGTCAATTTGTCCTTTAATCCACAATTAAATGTTTACTCACACTAAATTAACACTATAAGAAACTCGCGTTTTCTGTGTCGTCAAAACAAAAACACGTCATGTTTTTAAAAAACACGACAGCGCTCGCAAGATTTTATTAGATGTCACTGGAAACATTGCATGTTTTTCGTGCAACGTGGATATGTCCACTGAGACAGGGATGTTTTTTTGGACGTCACATAGAACATGGTAAGATTTTTTCAAACATCCAAAAAAACATAGATGGCCACGTTAGCAAAGAGTTCATTTTAGTTTTTTTAAATTAATTAAAAAATTTATGGTCTGTAGTAAAAAATTGACCACAAGTGAAAAATTTAGAGAAAGGGCAACCACGTGGCATGTTTTGCAAAAAAAAAGGGAATGGATGGATGATTTGGATGCATAATATGGATGAAAACAAGTGGTCTTTATACTAGTCCAGTGGTGGGAGGAGAGACAATTGATATGGGATATGCAAAAATAACGTTGAGATGTTTAACCCCTAAAGTCCCAAAGTCCCCTCGGGGGACACTTGGGATTTCGGGCAGGCTCGTGTGACTTGAAATTTTGACCTGATTTTTTGAAACTTTTTTTGAAGATAGGGAATCACATCAGCTTTCTAGAAATATAATTCTTTTTTCAATCGGTGCTTGGGAGCAGAAGTTTTGCCATCCGAAGTCAAAAAAGCAGTTCGGCGGGCAGAAAAAAAAAACCACAAAAAAATGAAATTTTTTTTTTTCAATTTTTTTTCTGAAATATTATGTTTTTGTCTACATTTGAAGCTTTGATTCATCCTATTTGGACTAATAATGAAAAAGTTATGGACAATTTTGTTTTTCGGGCAATCTAAGCATCTTCTTCAAAAAACAACTTATAGAATTCATTTTTGAATGCAATTTTCAATTTTTTTTCAATTTTCTTTTCTCGACAAGGTTAAGTTTGTTTTCAAGAACAATCCCGCCGTTGGGATTATGATTTTTTAATTCCATCTAAGGGCTATTAACAATTTAGTATTTTGTTCAACTTTGGACCTACTTCTACTTAACAATTTTTTTATATGTGAAAATCAAGTTTCGACATTCTGAAATTTTTTTCCCCAACTCTCAACTCAAATGTTCAAGATAAAAAATTTTAACCTTATGGTGTGTAGTGCAAAAAAAATCCACAAATGGCCATCAAAGTCACCTGAAATTGCAGGCCGCAGTTGAAAAAAACTTTTTTTTTCAACTTCAAATGCTAATATCTTCCAATCCGTACGGTCAAACTTCATGAAATTCTTACCACATGATTTGAGACAAGTGAAGTACAAGATCCTACAGTTAGATTCTAAGAAAAAAGTTTTTTTAGGTTTCTTGAGTGATTGCAACAGAAATGGCAGTTTTCAGTGGTTTCAGAGCCAGAAAATGCCTTGGGAACTTAGGGGTTAAGAAAACATCTTGATGTTTGAAATGACGTGACATGTCTCAAATGACATCAACATATTCAATTGTTAAGTTTCCATTTTTTCAAATCCCATATCTTTTGTCTCACTATAAGTATAGGCTTTTCCTCCTTCATTTTCATTAATTTTAAATGAAGTAATCTTTTCATTTCACCATCAAAAATTCTCAAAAAGGTAAGTGGTAAGTTTTTTAATTTTTTTAATTTAATTTTTTAATTTTGTTTTATTTTTTATTTTAATATTATTTATTTTCTGACTTGGAATTGTAGATATAGTGTACTAATTGACGTTTAATTTGACGTCTTAAAAAATACCATTACAATTTTCAAGTGACCCAAAAGTGTGCTGACAAAGCATACCACATTAGCATAATTTGGAGTCCACGTTAGCATAATTTGGGGTCCACGTCACAAAAAACATGGATGAGGCAATGGATGAAAAAAAATCATAGGTGCCACTGCCTGCCAAAAAGTTGCTGATGTGGACCTTCCCGCACTACCAAATGGCACTATTTGGGTCCCTCAAATTAACCTGTCTTGAAGGATGTCCAAAAAAAAGAACGTGTTTTCAGTTTTTTCCACCATGTTTTTTGCTTGTCCATTTTGATGGATTTTAAGTGATATCGTGTTTGACACGAAATCGCGTTTTTTTTGACATCCTAGAATTCGTTGTTTTCTTATAGTGTAATAATTAACAAATTAATCTCCATTCTTAAAAAAACCACAATTACGCTTCTTTCACAGCATTCAGCATTATAACCCAATTGGAAAATTAATCTAACATACACATAGACTCCAGTCAGACATCATAGGCTTCAAATCAACTTGCTCAACCTCAAATTAATTCCGACTTGGTGAACAAATCACCATTAGACATTATCATAGTTTCCAAATATTGTTTTCTTCCTTCACTAACTAACTCCTGATTCGTCACAATCTTCTACTTGGAATCATGTTTTAAATTTAACTTTCCCAGACACCACTGATTCCCTAATTTCTTCCATCACATTTCATCACCAAATTGTGGACTTAAAATTCCATAATACATATTGTCCTCCAATTTCTACCTTTCTAATCGGCAATAATTCTTCTAATTACTCCGATTAGGAAATCACTTCTCCACCACCTGCACTAGTTCTTCGAATTGGACACAGACTGACACACACACATTAATACACCAAAAACAAACAAATTTCCCACTTGGAAAAATACAAACACAAACTCAAATACACAGCACGATAGGCTGGGACTCGCAGCGGATACATTCAACACTAGGTTCCAACCAAATTGAAAAACACAAACAAATAGGAACCCAAAATACAGTTATCAAAACTGTCTTGACTTGGAGCCTAACCGCCCAGCAAAAACCAACTCGGAACCACAAAACCTAACTGCCAGCCAAGTTAACCCCACTTGGAACCAGACAAGTGGCCCCTGCCTCCAACTACTCCGAATTGAAAAATAAAAATCCGAATTGGACACACGAAAGAGAATCTTCTAATTGGGATCTCATTTGACCCACCAACTAGCTTGAATTATCCCACTCGGCAGACCTCCATCACATCCAACTTAGAATTTACACAACAAAATTGATTCAAAATTTGCACTCCCAATTGGTAAAAGACATACAAAATCATCCAATTAGAACATAAACACACTAAAAAGCCTTTCAAAACACAAAATTAACACCAAAAATTCACACAAAAAGTTAAAGTCAAAATCCTATTATGTTATCTACAATAATATGAGGTCATTGATCTATAGCACCCACAAGCCCATTAGCCCATCTAAAAAAAATGGAAGTATAATATGAGCTCTTTGAAGTAGGACACAGAAACCCACCCAACAAAAAAATGGAAGTATAATATGAGTTCTTTGAAGCAAGACATACAAACCCACCCAACAAAAAAAATTGGAAGTATAGTATAAGCTCTTTGACCTGTAACACACACAAACCCACCCAACAAAAAAAATTGGAAGTATAATATAAGTTCATTAATGTGTAGCACACATAGATCTACCCCAAAAAATTGAATTATAATATAAAGTTATTAACCTACAGCGCACAAACCCACCAAAGAAAAAAATTTAAGTTTAATATGAGGTCATTAAGCTACAGTACAACAGACTAAGCCAAACAAAATGATACAATGAGCAATCGGGTGCATACAAAAAACTACAATAGCATCGACCAATCAGGTGTACAACAAAACACAAAATATTGTAGGCCGATCGATTGGCAAATTCTAGACAAAATTAGATTGATTGAGCACTATAGAGAGCAAAGTTAGTAAAGCAAGTGCAAGCAATGTGGCAATTTGGCATCGGAGCAATGAAGCACCAGTTAAATTGTTGAAGACTCCTTAGATAGCCATTTGAAAACTCAATTGACATTTTTTTTTTCTCACAACTCTGAGCAAGTGAGCACTACATTGATGAGAGCAGCCTCCAAGCCCAAAATGAAATGAATGACAAAGATTTTCAAAGTACCTCCAGTATTTTCAATACAACAAGGAATTGGGGGAAAGTGAACTCCTTAGTGCTTGGCTGAAGCTCTGATTTCCCAAAGCTCAGATTTCTGAGAACCACCTCTGGAATCCAACATAGTGACGCACTGGCGATTTGGCGCGATGGCGGGGTTGGCACCTCTAAAGTTCAAAAAACAAGAATATCCTTTGTGTTTCAAATGTGCTCCTAAATGCGCGCAATTAAGACAAGAGTTAATGTGAAAACATGAGATTTGGAGGAGATGGCTCTGCTAACATGTAGAGGGGGGGGAGGGCACTCCAAACCCTACCCGAGGCTAAACCCAACCAGAGGATGCAAGCGCCATGCAGGGTTGACAGAATGTCTAGATGTCCAACGGCAATGTCCGCTAGTTCCCGGACATCATTTGACATTTAGACTTTTTTTATGTTCCCGTTCAGTGAATGACCGCACCAGCCGACCAAGGCAGACAAGCGGACACGTGGGCAGATAGGCGGACTGGTGGAGGGTCGTTGCAAGAAACACTTACCAGTTTTGTCTCAAAATGGCTCAAAATCAATGAGTCTTGTGAGTCCTGTGACTTTTGGAATAATTTTTTTTTAAATTGAAAAAAATATGGATAATTTGAAGAGCAATGAGAATATTATGTCTCTTAAAATTCAGACCTAAGAATTTATTCTCTAAATGTTATAGACAATGGAAAATACAATGAAAATAGCTCTTTTTTCACTAATTTGGTAAAAATAGTAAAAAAAATTTTAAAATTAAAATTAAAAATCCGTTTTTTTCCAAGTAAAGGTCTTTCTTTTCCAACAAATTTTATCTTTGGAAAAAATTAATTTAATTCTCCACACTTGCGCAAAGTCAGCCACTTTGACGACATGTGGAGGTTGAACAGTATAGTATTTTCAAAAAATCTCTTTGAATTCTTGTGTAACTTTAGGTGAGGTCCTTTCATGCCAATTTTCAGCTTAAAATTTGCATTTTTGGGGTCAGAAATAGGACTAACCCCCCCCCCCCCCCAAAATGGCCAAAGTAGACACCCAATCGGGGGCAGTTTAAAAATAGTAAATTGATTTTGAAAAAATTGAAAAAATTATACAAAATGTAAAACTTTTTTAGGCACCTTCATTTCAAGGTTTCAAGTCAAATGAACAAAAGATGCAAAAGTTATGAGCAAAAAACTACCTCCTAAAGGTCAAGGGGACAAAAAAAAGGACAAGTGTTTCTTGCAATCACCTTGGACAGCCACGATGGGGCATATTGTGGACCGTTCGATAGATCGGGGCCACTAGGCTTGATTTTAAAATTACATCTTAAAATGCAATGTTGAGGACATTAGATGGGCAATGCCATCAATGCTTTATGACAATGAAAATCATTGGTTCAACATCAATGGGTTCCCAAGGTTTAAGGTTCAAACCTCAATGGCATCACTTAAATTGAATCAAGTCAATTTCATGCAAGGGTGTTTGTTGAGGGAAGCTAGATTAATTATCATTCCAAGATGTTTGAGGTATAATTGAATTAGTTGAACTACAAATAATTCAGACCGGTATTCAAATTAGTCTCCCACAAGTCTACAACCACTCTCGGAATTTTACCAAAATTTTGAAAGTCAAATGATAGTTCCTACTTGATTCTCATCTATTGAAGACACTTGACCTAATGTTTTGAATTTTTGATATATTTGTATATTCAATATATTGAATTTAACAATTCATTATATTTGACATGTTAAAAGAAAAAGAAAAAAATCCTCACATTTTTATCCATATAGGTGGGTAGTCTACATTCTACAATCAAACTTCATAATCTTTTCCTTCGTAATTTCATAGGAACATGTATAATGTAAATTAAAAAATTAGTACAAATTCCATCCAAACAAAGTTTATAAAAGATTAAAACATGTGGATTTCTATTAAAGGGAATAGGAAAAAACTATAAATTTTGGGAAATACTTAGATATGCACACAATATCTCCTTGAATTCTTCAATAGTTAAATAATTGAATGTCAAAGTCTTCTTAAACTTGTATTGATTACAATGCTACGAGAAACATGCAATATTGCAATGATTTTCAATTATTTTCAATTGAATACATGTTTTCTTTGAAAGACAAACCATATATTTATTTGAAGAAATGAAAATTTATTTTATGAACAAGTACACAAATTTGAAGTACAAAATTGTATATGAAATTAGGAATTTTGAGACTATTGCAAGATATTAATCTTTCACTATACTAAGTCATTGGAAATAAAAAGTAGGTATTGAAATACTAAATTGTTTACTTTAGAAAATCTTCTTTCTTTTTAGATGTGTAGGATAAAATTAATAACTTAGTAATTTGCACATCATTCCTTAAATGAATTACTAAAGGTGAATTTGAAATGAATTGCAATCAAACTTCATCAAATTATTGTTCACCTTCTTGAAAACAAGTGAAGTATGATTACATTCCAAAACCAAAACCAATGTTTTTTTGGGAAATATAACAAAAATGGCATAAATATAGAAATGAAAAAATTGTGCAAGGAAATATTTATATTTCAAAACATTGCCACTTACATATTCAATATTTCTACTTTCCTATACTATACAATGTATTTTGATAAAAATTGCAAAATGCATGACTATTCTTCACTAAAATCCAAATACTATGCTTGATTGCTATCCACACTCACATTCTATAAAAAATTTATATGAAGACATTATATTCTACAATAACTATAATCTTACAACTGTACATTCTACGCTTTAGAACTCTATTCTACTCTAAATAAGAAGTATTGTCATCATCCTGACTTGGATATATAGAGCTTGATTTGCCATATCCATATTTGCTTGGCGTACCACCTTGTCCATAATTTCCATAGTATGGACCTCGAAAAGTAAGAGGAGGAGTTGGAGTATTGTATTGAGTTCCTCATGTACTTGAACCATCATAATTTGAGCCTCCTTGATGCTCATATGAACCCCCTCTTGTGGATCCAGGATAATATTGGGAGCCTCCTTGGCTAGCCCCTCCATACTGCCTATAGTTTGTAGTACCCGAATAGTATCAAGAGCCTCCTTGGCTAGAACCATCATAGTGCGTGGTACCTGGATAGTATTGAGAGCCACCTTGGGGGGCATTACCGTATTGCGAACTGCCTCCTCCATGTTGTGTGCCACGTGTACTGCAGTCACGATGGCCAGATCTATCATGATGATGTTGTTGACAACGATCCTCTATACTTCTATGCATTGCCTCCCACATTTTTTGCTCGAACTTGATGTCTTTGCGTTCTTCACGATGTTCAATGTACCCTATGAACGAAAAATTTTTAGAACATCTATCATTAAAAAACTTTGACCGTTTCAATAATTTTGCATTTAGTATCCAAATTTTGTGATCTTTAGTGCATTGGAACTCTCCATCACTTGCCAAAGAAAATATGAAATTTTGATGAGTCTAATAATAGCATCTAAGAACTCTAGCAAAGAGTGGTATTTTTGGGGTGCCTACTTTGGTATTCATTGCTATAGGGATTTTTAGAATCTTTCAAGTATATTACTTGAATTCTAAGAACTTTTTTTATTGTTTATATGAAAATTCAAAGTATTATCAACTAATCAAAGTTCCATGAAAAAATTTGAAATTTATAGGTTATATCCAAGATATATAAGTACATCTATATATAGAGAGAGATGTATACATATAAGATTTCAATCATATGTAGTTTTGCAAAATAAGAATAAAAAGAAAGAGGAACTGTGAAGTTTGAAAAAAATGGTCTTATGCTTGTCTTCTTATGCATAATGGATATTCCTATTATGTTTTTGTGAATTTGCTAAGGATTGATGCAAATGAAAACAATTACAAAGAAAAATCCGGTATTCTTAATACTTGACAATATTGCTTACAATGTACATTTGTTGAAAGAAGTCCAAGACTATCCAAAGATGGGATTCCACCCGAATAGTCAAATCATGATCACTTCAAGTAGCAAAAGGGTCATTGCAAGAAACACCTGTCCTGTTTCATGTCACAATTTGAACCACTTTTTTGTTGTCTACAATAACTTTTGGAGATTAAGTCCAATGAAAATGAAATTTTTATTGAACATACCTAACTTGAAGTTTATTAGATCCCTTATTTTTCAGAAATTAAAAAAAATCATTTTATATTTAAAAAACATTTTCGTTGAGCGTCACAAAATTACGTTTATGGTTATCATTACGTTCGCAGTGTCTAAATTTAATGATTTCAAGACGAAACTTTCATGGTCTATTTGTATAGGTGTAAAACCTATGAATTCCAAAAAAAAATCAAAAAATATGTTTTTTTATGTCCTCCACATGAGTACAAATTTTTTTTCGTGGCACACAATTTTTGAACATTGATGATGGTTCTAAGATCGTTCCTTTGGTCAAATCTCATCGAAATCAACTTTCCTCAAATGGCCAATTTTTATTTTTTCTTAAAATTGATTTTCCTATTTTTTACAAATTAAAATGTCGAAGTACTAATTTTCATGAGATTTTGCACTTTTCTGGATTTCCTACTTAGAGATTTTTCCTATGCTTTTCCTTTCTAGGGTATATTCTTCTTAAAGGTTTATACATGAAACATATTTTTCACTTTTTTTTTAAAAAAAATTTCTAATTTTAAAGTACTCCCGAAAAAAAAAAGACTACGTTGTAAAACGCTACCCTTTTTGGTAGGTGTTTCTTGCAACGACCCAAAAATCAATTCTTGAAGATTTGTTACCCAATATGGATATATACATGCCAATGCCAATGTTGATGATTGAAGAAGCTAAAACACTTTTTTGAAACGATCTGCTCCTATGAAGGCTATTTTTGAACTAACCTTGCAAGAACAAAACATTCTTGGAATTAGCATACAAAAATGTTGGTTTTATTCTCCAAAGGGTGGATCATATCACCCAATGGCATTGAAAGCCTTGGCAGATTTTTTTTCTCGATTGAGTAGAGCAAAAGAAATCCACTTTTGGTTTGGAAGGATCATCTTGGAAAAGAAATGGTCTTGGTGAAGGATGTATTGAAGTTGTCAAAAGATCTCTTTGGTATTTGGGGTTTACAATTTAGTACTTTTGATTTTAGTGAAAAACAACTTTTTTTGGATCTTGCACTCTCAATGGCAATTCATAGTAATAGCCTTGGGGATTTTTACTTTGTTGGTGACATTGGTTGGCTTTGTCAACTTTATGATGAATCTCCAACAATTATTATAAGAAAAGTGAGTATCCATCATCTTATTTGGATTTTATTGAGGCTTCTAGTTGTTAGTTTGTAGAAGTTTTAAGGTGAACATTGTTTTCTATTGATTTGTTGGATTATGTAGGTATAGTATGTGCACTTGCTAAGGCCTTTTTCTTAGTGTTAAAAACAAGTTCTAGAATATAATGGAGTTTTTTTTTTAATCTTTAGTATTTAATACTTGAATGTGCATTCACTACTTGATGCAGTTGTTGGATTTACAAATGTCCGGCATGATCAATTTTGAATTTTCTGAGAGCGTAGATTATAAAGTTGGGTATGAAATTGGAGTGCCTTATTTGTACCAAGAGTTTGCTAAGTGGTATACAATTGACCATAAAGTGGATGGACTGAAGAATGTGGGGAATATTTCAACTTGGAGAAATGAATTTGAGAGGCAATTCTTTGACATCGGTTAAATGTTGGTCAAATCTTATTCGGGTCTACATCTCTAACACAACTCATGCTAGTGTATGACTTATTGCAAGCAAAAGAATGCAAGAGTTGAGCAATCTTATGTTATTGTGCCTTGATAATTGTTATGATTTAACATGGTTGAATTTGGAGGGGCTTAGTTGCCTCCGTCATTTAAAACTTTGTGACCTTTGAAAATTGGTATCAATTACATTATGTGGGAGTTCAAGCAAAGACAAGTATGGGGGAATCTATGATGCTTTAGAGCTTGTGCACTTATTTGCTTTACCATCTTTAGTTCACATGCCTATTTGAAACCATGCACCTCATTCTTTGCTTGAACTGGCACTTTTGAGTGTTTTTTTTGTAGAAAAACACTTTGTTTTTTAAGAGGTTAAACTTAGTTTTGTTCAACACGATTTTACATTACTTTATTGTTTGTCAATTTGTTAGAAAATTGTTAAAAAATTTGTTAGAAAATTAACACAAGAATCTAAGAAGGAAACGAGCTTGGGTAAAGATAATCGTTTTCATGCATATGGGTGAAAACAGCATCCCGAATTGGGTTCAATGGTTTACCCGGGGTAGACGACTAGAAATCCAAACAAATCAGAAATGATCTCAGCAGTAAAAAGTGTAAAACAGCGCTTTATTGAAAGCCTGGAACTCACAAAAGGATCACCGACACCTCTCGCATAGAACCACAAATATCGCGACATGGCGCCGACCACGAGCCCAAAGCGTTGCAAATTGGAGTCTCATTTAGTTTCGCAGCGCCAAGGAGAGCTAAGCTAAATTGGCAAGGGTGGTGGACTAGAGGGCACGTCGCAACCAACGATGGTGACGCTAAAAATTGCTGGCATTGAATGGACTGCATATATAATCACAGCTATACAAATTAAACAAGTCGGCCGCAGACATTCAACCAGTGTTATGCTGCTTTCATAAGGACGCATCGAATCGTCGACATCCGTATGAAGAGAGTTCACCACGGAAAAAAAAAGAAAAAACCGTTTTTGACTGTACTTGGAATTGGATATTTGTTGATACCTTCAGAATTGATGCGGGCTACTCCCACTCCCCCCAATCCTGGAATCACAAAGTCCAACGCACATAATGTGAGGAAAAAATGGCTACTGCTGAATAAAACACTGCTGACCACTTCACATTTGAAGATTTCAACAGACGATAATTTTGTGGGAAATATTTCCGGAATGTTCACAAATATACACTCGAATGGCAAGTGTCGTTGCCACGCCCAACCTGTGCTCCAATCCCACATTTGTTTTCAAATGAAGGTAATTCTGTAGAAGAGTCACTGGACGAAAGCAAGACATCATGAGCTACGAATCAAGCTTCTCTCAACTCAGAAGACAGGCCCAGTAGCTAGTCCCATAAACAATGAACGACTAAAAGTATTACCGTCATTTATGTTTCTCTGTGTTCAATCTCAAGGTTTCACTCAAAGCAAGTTCGCCCAAAAACTTCAAGGATTCCCAAAAGTGACAGTATCATTTTCTAATTAGTTAGAACCCCTGGGTAACGGCTGTGAACAAACGAAAAGAATTCAAAATTCCGTCTGCCGACGGATGAATCTGCTTTGAGACTACGGTATTGACAAATTGGACAATCGGTGTTCTACAGTGGGTCGGTTTTGAATGCAAAACATTCCGAATATAATTCTCTCACAGGGATCTCGGAAATACTCTAACCTTCAGGTGCTTGGTACCCCGGCTAGTGTGCGTCTGCGGTCCCTGTGTCTCCCGACATGAGAAAAAAAAATAGTGTTTCTGGTCAAGTTCTAATTCGAGCAGGAAGGGCAGGGCATTACCTCTTCATTCTCCTCCCCAGCAGCTGTATCGAGACCTTTTGGAGTTGATACTTTCTCTTTCTCTTTCCCCTTTACAGGAACTTCGTTATCGCCATCAATGCTTAGGTCTCCAAGTTGGTCAAGTTCAGCTCCATCCACTTCATGATCCTCAGATTTGGTTGGTACAGAGGATTCAGTCTCTTGCCTGCAAGAGAATAAAAGACCGAACGAAAGTCTTCAATCCAAGTTACAGCGGATGCAGAAAATTGGAGAAGCACAAAAACGTGACGTGCTGAGATTACAAAGCAACGTTGAAGTCGGTGGGGCTGGGAGATGAACGAGAAAAGGATGCAGATAGGAAATGAATACTAATAGGGTGAACAAATATGGACTAGCTTTTGTTCCACAATTTTGATGTCAGAGATATTAGTAATAGGTCGAGACTCCAGCAGCCAAATCGTCGACAGCAGATGATGTGAAAATAAAGAACCTTGGCTACTTGTGCAGCTGAGGCTTCAAGGTTGGCCAGCGACGCATGCAAATCAGAGGTATGAGTAGGAAAAAGCAACCTCTTCGCAGAAACATGACGGCAGAGTATGTACACGAGAATAAGCTAAATATCTCATCGTCCCTTCGGAATATAACAAGAAAAAGCATTAATCGGAATAAGTCTAATATTGTGACAAGTAATTAATGCACAACCAGATACCTCTCTGAAATGGGCGATGATGGTGATGTCTTAGGCTCTGAGCTTCCTGAACCCTTGTCTTCAGAAACAACCATCCACTCACTCCCTGCACTTCCCTCACTCTTTGCTTCCTCCTCGTCATGTGCCTCTGAATTCACAACATAGAAGAATGAGATATCCAAGTGATAGTCACATCCAAGTACGATATAATCGGTAGCAAAACCAACAAACACCCAACACTACTTCCAAGAGCAAAAACTTAATTAGATCAACTATTCGGATTGAAATTTTCAAAAAGAATTTTACCTTCAGTGGAGGGAGCCACAGGAACCTCGATACTTCGTGTGGTTGTGAGGGCTTCAGACAGCTCAGCACCCTCTGCCACTGTCGCAGAAGGTGCAACGTGCTCCTCAGCTTCCTTATCTTCGTCAACGTCCCAGCTAAGATCCTCATCCTCCTCTCCGTCGAATGCCCCTGTTTCACAATGGTCTTCCACATCAAAAACCCTGGCCCACACGATCATGGGCACATTGCAGGGCAAATTATTCTCAAAGTAAAAACTTCAAAGCTATACCCAAACCACACTCACGTTTGACAAGGTTGACCCGGGCATTCTCGATCTGCTGCAGCTTGTTGAGTCGATAGAAGTAGCGAGTCCAGAAAGTGCTGTGCTCCACCACAACTGGTACTGAATCCCAGAGAAGCACACATCAGTATCAACGAACAAGTATAGATCATCAAGAGAGGAAACATCGACCTTCAGCCTGCAACAATCCTCAAAGCTGAACATAACAGATCACTCCAAAAAGTAAATTAGAACGTTCTAGGATGAAAAGCCCTTTACCAATAGAGTAGCTGAAATACGACAATTACGAAGCAATAGATCACTCAACCGAACAATAAACTGAAAATTTTGAGAGCCTCCTCATAACTTTTCCGTGCAAGTACTATGGGGGAGGAATCAGCGGTTACCAATTAGTGTGGGTTGAAATATCTCCAGAAACTGAAGATCTTAATTGTGGTCCTACAGTAATTGCACAACCTGACTAACTACAGCAGTAAGAGAATATAAAACAGGATACAAACATTCTGGATTGCGATATCGTACCAATCTGGTTCTGAAGCTCCTGCATGAACGCATTTGTTGACAGAATTTCTTCGATTTCCTCAGTTCTGGACAACAACAAACACTTAGTTACCTAACACATTAAGACACGGTCAACGATATGGTATGAATCTGTTCGGTAATGTACTACACTAGTCGAAGCGTGATTGTGGATTCATTCCGTTTCTGCTTATAAAACCCAAAAGGCTGCAAGGGATGCAATTTTAGATACAGGTAACTGCCGTTGCAAAGAGGGACAATCAAATCTTTAAAGAATCAACATCATCGCGTTTGATTCAAGGGCATTGAAATAAAAGTATACCGATCATTGAGGTTAAAGTCAGCCACCCAAGTGGAAAAATCCTTCTCATCCTCAGGTTCGTCGCAGTAAGTACCGCTATCTCGCTGCATAGCATTCACCTGTCACAAAGTAGTTTAGGAGGAAATCAATCCTTGCGACTCCACAAAAGTTAGAAGTATATCTAATTAGTACTGAATACTCAAAAGATCAAAACTTTAGCCTTAAGAAGAGCATGCCGTAAGTACACACAGCATTGCAGGACCTCCCTACTAAAGGTTGAGCCGCAGATTGACAAAAAAAGAACCACAAGCAAATATCACAAAAGTCAGAAAGTCAGATGACACTACCAAGAGAATGATTGAAATAAAGTTGCGTAAAACCCAAACGCAAAAATTTAGCAGCAGCATAACCAATCAGTGGAGGAATGTCGAGTTGTTATACATCTAGAGAAAAGTACCTGGGCTTCATAACGGCTGTACTTCCTGCAGTTACGATTCAAACAAACATAAGCAAGTTCGTAAGTCAAAACTCACAGTACAGAAAATTACCAGTGGGAAAATAGGAAGGCAACTATTACTACAATAGAAAAATCTGATACGTATTCAATACAGGTGTAAAACGAGGCATTGATCGCAAGTGTGCACACATCAGGTCATGAAGAATGACTAATTACCATACAAGGAGCACAAAACTTACTGACAGAATCAAAATACCCATGTGTATTTCAAAGACCCAGGTATTGTACTGCTAAACATACAAAAACACAGTCGAGTATGATAGCCAACATATCTTAGCCTTCCACCTGATGATTCAGACTTTAGATGAGAAAGCAAACTAGACCCACAATTTTGTTGAAATGAATCACTCATCCTTAACCAGTGAAGGACAATTGGTCTTGAAGTGACCAATTGGGAATTTAGGTACTTAATTTGGGAATTTTACAGAGTTAATTTTGAATGAGTCTTTAGGAAATTCTGACAAAGCGTGGAAGTTCTTATAGGAATAGTTTTATTCCTAAAGTCAATAGTCAACGTCTGCTGACCCAGTTCGACAGGGCCAAATCTTTTATTTTTCTCCAAACGCTATATACATGCAATATACACAGTCGAAGTTTCCAAATTTTCTTCCGCAAATTTCCACAGTAATCTTGAACAATTTCTTACACTTTAATTTTTTTTTTAACTTTTTTCTTTTCATTTTTGCTCAATGCACTTGAAAAAGACAGGTTTTGACAGTACCTACAGAAACGTCACCCCAGTGGAGATAAAGTAGCAATCGCAGAAGTAAACTCACGTGTTTGAAAGAGAAGCTGACGAGTCTCCCAGTGAAAATTGAGAATCCAGATTAGAACTTCCCGCTGTATCTTCATCAACAGTGAGAACTGCTTCTTTCACGTGTGCGAAGATCTCTGATGTTCTGTCAGACATTAAAATAACAATGAGAACCAATGCAAGGGTACTATAAATCGAACAATTAATAAAAAAGCAGTCATGATTCGAATCAAAGGAAAGAAAGGATATGGACGGGCTGAAGATGTGCAGTACCCGCGCCAAACCGAGCTTCCAAAATCCTCCAAAGTTTGACCAACAGTCTCCAGCGACTCCTGAAAACATTAGTAATGCAAAAAGGTCATTTCAGGAACAGAGCGACTACAAAAATACATCTTAAAGCTTCTTAAGTCTTCAGACTGCAGACCAGACAAACAAAATAAATCAATGACGAGCCGTAATATTAGCGTCATAGAGTAAAATGCAAGAAGACACATATAGAGACTACAGCGGCAAATGACACCACAAGCTAAACATAAAGTATATGACAATACTCCGATGGTAGAGCCATACCTGAGCCACTGTGGCACCAGTTTCTAGGGACAAAGGGAGATCTTTGACAACATGAGCAGTGACCCCAGTTATTGCCTCTGTCTCTTTCTTCAAACCGATGCCAAACTCCTTCAAATCTTGCTGATAAGTTTGAATAACCCCTCCAGACTGCCAATTTAAAATAACAAATCAGCTTGTGATGAAACCAGCTCCTATAGCATAGAATTACAATAAATTGTTTCGATCTGAAATAGGGAGCATCTTTCAAAATAATGCAAAGTTGTTTGCTTTCTGTAATGATAATCAATTCCTAAATTTCACTACTAGACATATAAATAACCCATATTCTACACACGGTTGTGTAAATATCTGTTAGTGAAGACAACTGGTTGATAACCACCTTCTCTGCAATGGTCTTCATGAATCCCCCAAAATTCCAGCCACTGAATATTCACAATGAAATAAAAATTAGATCTTCGAACCAAAATATGACGTATTCAACACCATTCCTTAACATCCACATGAAACAAACAGATCGACGTTGAGGTACTGTACACACCTTGACTGATCCTCTTTTGGCGATTCCTGCTCCACGTCCTCCACATCGCCATCATGTTCCTAAAAGAATAAAAAAGAGAAAACATAGCCTGCTATCAGTAAGAATCTCCACTTGCTTACTTTTCAACTACATCTATACCATAGTTCAAAATCCAACCCCAATAAGTGACTGTACGATACTTTCAGGCCCCCACTTTTTGGGAGCACTCCATTTATGGGGAAGACAGGATCCAAAAAGTAAATGGGAAAGAAAACATGGCAGCATACGACGACTCCAATATTTCCACGTTCACATTCGAGATTCAAGCAAGAAAAAACCATAGCCATAGCCGTATCACAAAATCCTAAACTGCAAATGCGCATGTCTCGATCTCTAACATAATATTCTATAGACATTGCAGTGTCGAAACACTATTTGCCCCAATCTAGGGTTCCCAAGAAAGACAAAGTATGGAGTCCACAAAACCGACTAAAAAATGGAGCAGAGACAGAAGATTGCTGTAATTGTGGTAATAGCATATAAGGAAGGTTCTCTTAACTTGCAAAGAGTAAAAGATATCTCACATTCATTATTCACGTTCAGCTGCGAACTGCGGTTGATCAATTAAAACTGCTATCTTTCATCTAACATCCTCTAACTTTCATTTCAGCTGGTCACCTGCACACGTACCAGTTAATCATTCGCAACTAAAGTATGTATTCCATCCGGACTTACCATGACAATCTGCTCAAACAATGCCAACGGATCGTTAGGGGTTACAGACTCTTGATTACGGGCCAAGTGACAGAGAATTGTTAGCGAGGGGTACTACATTGTCCATACCTGCTGGGACTCAGCACGAGGTGAAGACGACTCAGAGGTGGACCCGAAAAGCCCACTCGAGAAGAAACCTCCGATTGGATTCATTCCCATCATATTTCGCTCCCTCGCAAATTCGTCCCTGACCTAAGCACACAAACGATTGCAAATCGCGTGTTCCAAGATGTTCTGTTCCTCAAGTAATACAGCCTTTTGACTTCCTAAATCCCCCCCTTCTCCTCCAAACCTTTTCTCCAAAGACTACCTGCACTTCTTCTTCGTCTTCCCAATCTGCTGACCAAAAATTCGGCACGCGTACTTCCAAAAGAAACGGCAAAAACACGGCCTCCGACCTCTAATGTCACCGAGCATGGAATCTGCCGCCAAATGCGATCCCGAACCCCCGCCCTAAGGTGAAACTGCGTCCTCGAAACAGCACGTTAGACCGTCCAAACGGCTCCTACCCCTTCAGAGTCCGTTTCAATCCGCCACTAAAGCCCGGAAATGCAGAGCATCGATTCCGACGCCAAAATCACGCTCAGTTTCTCGGGGAGTCAGTTACTTCGGTTTTCACGGCGTTTTCGCTCTCTAAGGCTCAAAAGGCTATGAAATTGGGAGGACAGGAGCTGAAACGAGAACACGGCACGGCATGGATCAATCGAAAGCTAGCGGAAGCGGCCAAACGCAACAAGATTGGACATGTCGTGCTCCGAAAGGGAGGTCACCTGCGGGGCTTCCGGGACAGTGGTATGTGACGCACAAGGGTTGCGAGGAGAACAACCAGGGTGCGAATCACGGGGTGGGTCTCCAATGTGACGTCCCGGCGCCCGGCCTCAGCCTCGCACCCGGTCTTCGTCAATAATTCGGACGGACGGACCATTCCCTGGGCGGGAGAAACGGCGGGGGCCCGGTAGTTTTCAGTTGTCAAGTTGACTCTATGGTTTGCATTGACAAAAGCTACAAGTTAACCCCTAAATGTCCAAAATCTGGTGTTTGCAAAACTTTGAAGTTAAATATAACCTAACCAAGGTGCTATTTTCAACCAAGTTGCTATTTCTAGGAGTTCATATTTTTAGAATGTTTTTTCTAAAGTCTAGTTCTAGTGTCAAAAATTCAATTTCAAAAAAAAATGATAATAAATTTTCTATTCAAGATTTTGTGTACAGGTATCTATAGCAATCTTGACTTTTTGTAGTATTGAGAGCTCTTGAAAATGAGCCTCATATTCACAAGATCCTAGAGAAAAAATCACATTGAAGGTTCATTTACAAAAATTGTAGTGTAGATTTTGAGAAGCTATAAATTGATTGGGGTTATGCATATTAGGTCCTTTAACCCCTAAATGCCAAAGGCCTATCTTGAGCTTCTTAGAATTTTCTCAAAGTTGAACAAAATGCCAACATTTTGATATGTTGTATCAATTTTTTTCTAATTGTAACCATATGAATTCAAACTAGACATGTTAGAGATTGCATAGGAAAAGAAAACACAACATTATCACTTATGGAGTGAAAGATTGTAATGTTTGACCATGAGGGTGTTCAAACTACAAAAGTGATGTAAAGTGTTTCTCTCCTCTTTTTGCAAGTCGAATTTAAAAAGTTGGTAACCAAAAAAATATAAGGGTAAAGGACCTAACATGTATAACTCCAATCAATTTATGGCTTCTCAAAATCTATTCTACAATTTTTGTATATGAACCTTGAATGTGAATTTTTCACCAAGATCTAGTGTATTTGAGGCTCATTTCTAAGAGCTCTCAACACTACGGAAAGTCAAGATTGCAATTGGTATTCTTGCACAAAATCTTGAATAGAAAAATCACTATCATTCATTTTACAGATCAGATTTTTGACACTAAAACTAGACTTCAAAAAGAACTTTCCAAAAATACAAACTATTAAAAATAGCAACTTGGTTAGATTATATTTAAATTCAAAGTTTTGCAAACATCAAATTCTAGTGCCTTAGGCATTTAGGAGTTAACCTCATATTTTTTTGGTCACTTACTTTCCAGATTTGACTTGCAAAAAGATAGAAAGACTTCACATCACTTTTGCAATTTTAACACCCTCATGGTCAAACATTATAATCTTTCACTCCAAAAGTAATATTGTTGTGTTTATTTTTCAAATGTGATCTAACATGTCTAAGTTGAATTTGTATGATTAAAATTCCAAAAAAATTGATACAACTTATCAAAATGTTGGCATTTTATTCAATTTAGAGCAAATTCCAACAAGCTCAAAACAAGCCTTGAGTTGGTGGCATTTAGAGGTTAAGGTTAATTTATATGCTTGTAATCTTCACTATTGAACATACTCACAATAATCAAAAATAAAATTATTTTTTATTGGATCTTACTATAGTAATTGAAAGTAGATACTAGTGTACTTTTGTATGCATTATTTAAATACTATATGGATAAAATTGTAAATTTTGAAAGTATTGTTTTATAGTGTACCAAAACATTAGAGGGGATTTGAGGGCAATAGGAGACTACGAGTTCCCAAACGTAGTGAACACAAAATCTACTACAAAAATGTAGAACCAAGTTCTACTGACGTGGTCAAGAGAGTGCCAAGTCACCAATTTCTTTTTGAAAAAGTAAATAAATTAATTGTTGGCCTGACAATATCAGGAATGATTTTGGGAACAAGGCTCTTGCAGTCTCATGTTGCCCTCAAATCCCCTCTAATGAAAATACAATTAGCTCTTATAGACTTTCACAATTTGATTGTGTACATTTTGTATCATTAATATTTCAAAAAAAGAGTGATGTTTTGGGATTTAAATGTAGGTGTTGCATTTTGATTATGTATATATGCACACAAAGTTGAACTAGCCTATTATCAACCAAATTGGAACTCTATACACCTCAATCTAGTTCCCTCAAGTAGATAAGGGCTAGATTGAGATTAGAGTGAAAATAGGTTGGTGAGCTTTACTCAAGGAAGCTTGTATAGGGCCTTACTTGAAAAGTGAGTTAGTGCTATTGGTACACATCTCCTTGTAGTGTAGTAGCTTGTTTGAAAGAATGATTTCTATAGAGGATTAGTAAAATGTTAACCCCCAAATGCTCAAGCCTCTTTTTCAGCTTCTTGGAATTTCTTCTAAATTGAACAAAAAGTCAAATTTTGATATGCATTATCAAGATTCTTAAAATTATAACTGTACAAATTCAAAGTAGGCATGTAAGAAATTATTTAGGGGAAAAAAACACAATATTATCACTAATGGATTAAAAGATTATAATGTTTGATCATGAGGGCATTAAAATTGCAAAAGTGACTTGAAGTCTTTCAATTCTATTTTCACAAGTCAAATCTAAAAAGCTGGTGAGTAAAAAAATATCAGGTGGAAGGGCCTAAGACGTAAAACCCCAATCATTTTATAGCTTTTCAAAATCTACTCTAAGCTCCTTGGTATCTATGTTTAAAATTAAACAAAAAGTCAAAACTTAGATACATTAGAATTATAATGCAAAGAACAACACTCTATTGAGTAGATAAGCCAAAATTTAATCAATAATGGATTTGTTTTGACTTCATTTGTTTTAGAAAAGGAATCTTACCTCCTAGTATAAAAGTAGACTAATTGTAGGAATAGAACAATTTTAGGTTGGGTTGGTTTTGGTTTTCTTTACTATCAATGATCTTTTAGGTCATCATGGCATATATTTTATAGTCTCTTTTTTTAATGCAATGTGGTCCTTCCATTTGTCCCAAAAAACTTCTATAAATTTTATCATAATTTTATTCAATTATAATCACAAAATAAAACTATGGCCCCAAAAGAGGCGTCATACATTTTGGTTTTCCATTAGTTCCCCTCCCCTCTCTCAAAAATCATAGGCCATTGATTGATTTATTTTAAATCCTTCTCTTCCAAAATGTCATAGATTTCTCAAAACATCACAAGCCATTGATCTTTGTGGGATTTAATTTGAGTTGGCTAAAAATGAATTTACAATACAAATATGGATATTATATGAATACAAAACTCTAATACAATACCAACAACATATATAGATATTAGATATGGTAAATATGGATAGAAATACAAATATACGAGTGGGTACAGATATGAGATATTGAATTGTTCCATATTGATTGTCAAGTTAACTGGGTTCTCAAAATCACAAGTAGGGGAGGTGAAGGCATTAATTTTAATTAATAATGATTTTTAAAATCGGGGATGGGGGGATTTTTAATTAATTAATAAAAAATTTGGGTGCATGGTGATTGAACTATCAATGTGTACTTAGAATTGGCTAAAACTACTATATTATACATCTTATGGATCTCATAGAAAATTAAATCACAATAATATCACATATGAATTGAAAGTACAATTATGTTTGGCTATGCTAAAGTTAAAATTTGAAAGTGATTTGAAATTTGTCCATCATCATTTTACATCTCAAATTTCAAAATCATGGTCATAAAGAAAATATGAGGTAAAATGACATAATTAAGAAAACCATAATGAATTTATCACATTGTAAAATCCACTCTACATTTTTTACAAAATTTGTTCCAAAAAATTAATTCCAACGATGCACAACTTTTTTTTTGAAATATTTTAAAATTAAATTCAAAATAGATCCTACAGTGACTTCAAAAACTAAGCCTATGTTTGGTTTTGTTTCAGTCTATGCACCATATGTTGAATCTAAATGGACAAAATTAAAATGAACAAACATAGATATTGTAGTATCCTTTGTATACTATAATCCACAAAAAATTCAAAGCAAAAAGCAATTATGGTTCAATCAGAATTAAATGATTTCCAAAGCTAACCACCCTATAGACTCAATTTTGAGGCCGAATTCATAACTCACTCTAAAAATTGCGTAAGCTTTTTTACGAGCCTTGTAGACTTGAATATTTTTTTGCATGTTATAATACACCATTTAAGACCCACTTCCATTGGTATTTTAAAAAGTTGACATATATATGTAGCCATAGTATGTAACCATAGGTCTTGCCTTCTAGATTCACCAAGGCTCACTTGTTGTTATAGAATCCATTCCCTATTACAAAAATTAAAGTCTAAGAATTTTCTAAACATTAGAATATTACCTCCCCACATTTCACAAGCCTCTCCTTATCATTCTTGTACCTATTCACATATCCTAAATCTCCAACTTTCTATAGTGTTGAGAGCTCTCCTACGGCTAATAGTGGGGTCCGGGGGGGAGCGGTGAAGCTGGAGCAGTGGAGCGGCCTGGCGATGGTGGCATGCCGTAGCTGAACGGACAGCGCATGATGCTGCTCGGACGGAGGTTGCAGACAACTCCGCATGCAAGAAACACCACACCGAAAATCCAAGCAGCTGAACTCCAGTTCACTGAAAAATCTTGTGCCATACTCAGATCCGAAATTTCAGGATCTAGGAAGCTCCGCTCCTGCATGCGACGAAGTTTGGAACTTGCTTGAACTGAGCGGCTGGGGAGGCAAGGAGTCACAGCAGTTCGTGGACTTCCAGGTGATAGGGATGACGGGCGAGTACAATGAGATCTACAGCTAACTGAAGTTCAATCCTCCAAGCCGAGTAGCATCATGCGTCACCCACTGAGAATCAATCGATGCAGCTCACAAAGGTTCCGGGAATTACAGGTTATCAAGCATCCGTTGCATATTTACTTCTAAATTCTTACTGTTTTCTTCTTTTAGTTGTACGTACTAACACTTTGCAAGCACAAGCATGGTCCAAGAGGTTAGAATCTGCAGTCCACCACTCGCAGTTAGATCCCGCATGCAGATGTGATAGTTTTGAATTTGTTTCCCATAAAGCAAATCGACATACCAAAATCAGCACACAAACACGACAAAACAACGCCCTCAAACCGCAAACTAGCAAGCCTGCTCTCAAACCAGAACAACATTTACGTATCGGGTTTATAAACCACACCCCTGTGCTTATAGCGAAACTAGAGCCTGAGAACCTCCGATTCTCTCCCCGCACACACTCTCCTCACACAGCGAAGCACAGCTCACGCTCACAGCTCCAGGATGACTTAGAACACGGCAAAGGCATTGGGACTGACTCGGCTACCAACCTCCTGGCGCACGGCATCATCGTGGTGACTGCTCCGTCCGGCAACACCGAGGCGCAGCACCTACCCGACAGCGCTCCCCGAATCCTGCGCCACCGTCGACGACATCGAACTGCGGATCTTGACAGCGCTCCCCGAATCCTGCGCCACCGCCGACAACATCGAACTGCGGACCTTGAGCGGACACATGCGAATCAGCTCCTTGCTCCGAGGTTACAATTACCCATCTCTATTCAGCATTTACTGCTTGTAGGCCTCTCTACAAGGCCTCTCTCATTTACAGCTTGTAGGCCTCTCTTGTATTTCGCCATTTTGGTCTCAGTTAGGCTCCAAGAGGATCAGTCACCACACAGGGCCGGTCAAGCTCCTCCATCGAAACTTACCCAGCTCTTGAAGCGGAACTCGACCAGCTCGCTCGCCCAGCTTCATCGCAGCTCGCCCAGCCCACCGCGACTCACCCAGATCACCAAAAATCGCCCAGCTCATCGAAACTCGCCCAGCTCAATCATGTCATCAAAACTTATCAAGATCACACCGGAATCTGCCCAGCTCCATCGAAACTGTATGAAGACCAAGCCTCAAGACAAGTTGGTGGATTCGAGACGGAGTGTGAAGGACAGTAGGCTGCGCCCAACGCCCAAGGCCCCAGCTCCTTCAAATCGACAGTCATCCCGCAATACAAAGACCACAGGCTCTTCAAGCAAAACACAACACGCCATCCGCCCAAGTGTATCCGCTGTAGAAGAATTTCGAATCCAAAGGCGCCACACCATGTCCACACCTCCGCTTCCAGAATCACGCACGATACAACCTCAGACCAGAGGTATGCCTCTATACCTCTACCTCCTTTATTGTACTCTTTTGTATGTAAATATTTATTTGGACACCTCTTCTTTATACATATATTGTAATCCCACTCAAGCCCGGAAGCCTACTGCTACCGGGAGGGTTCTTACAATATACTTCAAACAAATCGCAATCCTTATTAAACCCATTGCAATACATAGAAACTTTCCTTGCAATACATACACTTCACAACACACTCGTTCAAACATAGACCAAACTTTTAAAACTTCAATCTTTTCCCAAATAATGAATCCTCTCTACTCTAAAAAATCTCAAAATATTAAATTTTGTCCAAAACAAAAGCGCATACATACATACCTTAACATTTCTCAAATCATACTAGTTTTGCACTTTTGGCCTAAAAAAACGGATCCAATTTTACGCAGGTACATTGTCAGACCCTCCACAAAGCAACAAAGTTCGGAGACATATGGCTTACTCAAATGATATTGAGATGGAAGATGCGGTTGGTTCACAAAAGCGCATGACACCAGAAGCTGAAACATCCACACAGAAGAAGTCAAAAGGCACCGTTACAACCATGGCACTACTCAGTGAACCAGTACCTTACGAATTTTGGTATGGGTTTCCCACCATGGAAACCCTTGCCTATGAAGCCAGTATGCCGCCATTCACCAATAAAGCATCAGTAGCAGAGCTCATCACTCAAGGATACAATCCACGAGAAGCAGAAGACCTCACAAAAGCCCGCATGTCATTTCCTCGCGTGCAACAAAAGCTGTGGCCTACATCAAGACCCGACAATATTGCAGGCCAACACTTCAATCTGACTCAAATTCCCTTTGATGTCGAGGTAAACATGCACACCCAACTCGCTCTCGATTATCACATTCTCTTACATTTCGAAAAACCTCTGTCCCCATTGACTCAAAAACAAGCCATGGTAAAGATTTTGGGACGTTTTCAAGAGATGAACATACAGTTAGGGGATAGCATTGCAGACCCCATAGCAATCCTATGTCATGGAGCCAAAAACTCCAAAATCTGGTCAGGCATGGCTAGAATTCACCTTCAAAACCCAGAAATTGATGGCAAAGCTCTACTCCATGGTACTAGAGTGTTTGCTATCCCGCTAGATGATGACATACTCACAATAGCCAAAGTCTCCAAATCATTTGATCCTATTACCTCTAGTACCCTACTCTCTATCAAGATTAATAGTGAGACCATCCGGAACATGGAACCCCATCACCTTTTCAAACACACACTCGAAGAGAGTTTCCATAGGGGCTTTGAATTTGAACTAACACAGGTTCAAAAACCTACCGCTGAACCTTATGGCTGGCTGACAACAACATCACCGGAGCAATTAGCAAAAATCAAGCAGCAACGAATTGCAGTATTGGGCGAACTTCTACAACCAGTTAATCGAGACTTGAATCAATTGACCCGTGAGGAGGTGAACAAGAGAAATTGCCTAGTACTCATTGTCAAAGGCATCAACCTTACCAAATCCATTGCTGAAGTAACCCAGGGATTCCATGACCACATTGGAATCAAAAATGTCAAATCCATCTTCTTCCCACGGTATAAAGGAGATGCTCATAGTGGTGTAGCCAACATCGAATGTCTCAACGCCGCAGTTTACAAGCAACATGTGAAGAAATCAACACGCCTTCAGCACAAATGGGTGGAGTTTCAGCCCCATCCTAACTCTCTAGATGGAACTGCCAAACCCAATGATGAAACCCTTCAGAAATGGGGTTTTCTGGACATCAACACTGCTCTAGCTGGTACAGTTGAAGCAATGCAGAACACAGCATCCTCCTCTGCCCCCAAACAATCTTTACAGAGAGAAGAACTATCAGCGTTGATAGGAGAGGCGGTTTCCAAAGAAAACTTGAAGCTGCGTATGGAATTCAAGTCCGACATGAGTCAAATGAAAGATGAACTGACAATAGAGGCACAAAGTTATGCAGACAAGGTAGATCATGAGCTCAGAGGTAACCTGACAAACCTAGAATCCCTCTTAGCTCAGAGTATGCAGATGATTAAAGGCTTGACTCGCCCAGCCATTAAAGCCCCCGAACCCTCCTCACCGCCAAACTAGTCCAGTTCTACAACGCCATCACCCAAAAACAGAGTGCCATAGACATATACCTTAGTATTATATCAGCCATTATTTGCATTACACTACTGTACACTGCCACTTGGTGGCAATATAATATATATATTTTGCTTTTGCCTCTCTTCATTCCATCATCAAACTCCCACCTCTTTTTTGACATCAGATCTCTTACACAACAATTAAACACTTATAAATCACACTTATACACACATAAACACATTATATTTGTTAACAACCATATTCAAATATTTGGTAAAATTTACCAAGACATCCAAGTAAAATTGAAAACCACACATCTTATTCCAAAACACCAAAAATTCCCTTTGTACATTACAATCCTTTTAGGTGGTGATATAGAAACTAACCCAGGACCCATGCCCAATATACTTACCAACCACCCACCTCCACATAAGAAAAGATATAAAATGTATTTTATAACATGTACAATAAAACTACAACCCGAATACCAACATTTAGCAAAACTATTTTCACCTATAATAAATATCACACACCCTCACCACAACGACACTACCATAAATTACCCTTACATATCACAATACATTCATCAAAACCAACACCACCCACCACCAAGACTATTATTTGCACTTATTACTACAATTAGCCCACAATTAGAGACATGTAACCATCTATTAAGACAAATATCAATCCCAGATTGGACCACACTATTGCTAGAAAAAATGGTCCTCTTACAAAATCCACCAGAAAGACATATCACAACACCACACCCATACATTCAATTTAAAAATCTACATCAAGATATCATTGAACCTTCCAACTCCATCCACAAAGAAATATATAATTTCATTAAACAAACACCTACAACACCAACCTTACAAATTATGCTTAACAAATTTCCATATCTACCTGAGAAACTACTCCTAGAAGCATTAAAATGCAAAGACTCCTTAATAGAATACTCCCACCCCACCCCTCTAACCAATTTACCAAACACAGATCCTACAAATACACAAACTACTAACTCCAATACATACATGACCACATGGAACGCCGCATCGATCAACACAGCCTTACCAAGCCTCCAACAACTAACATCACTCACACCAACCACCCCTGCAATAATAACAATACAAGAAACCAAAATAACTGCAACAAAATCCACAAAATACATTGAAAATTTATTCCCACAATATAAAATAATATTTAATAATACGCATGCATTAACTAGATGTATGCAACAGAGACGACCATATACACCAGGACGTGGCGGACTCCTGACACTAATAAATAAAAAATATGCATACCCAGGAAACATTACCAAAATTCCAACTCCAGCTGCATTTTCACCATATTTACAAATTATAAAAATCAAGAATCACCCTTTACAACCATGGCTACTATTCCACATGTACATGCCATCACACACAGATGATCTACAACTGATACCCAAAATTCAACAATGTATAAGTCAACAAATCTCCCTACATTCACAACACACTTATATTCTATGTGGAGACTTCAATAGAGACATTGCCCTCATTGGTAGACAAAATGAATTTAACATCACTTCGCCACAAACAGAAGACATAGAATGGCGTAGATTTACAGACAGCTAGCAACTCACATATATATCTACTAACAGCCCTTTTTCTAGACAAGGTGGTCAAAACTATACTCAAACCAGTCTAATAGATGGTTATTATATAAATACACCTAATTCTACCTTATACACAGTAACCACAAATCATAACCACAACCTCAATTCAGACCACTCACCAGTTACATTACATATACCACCAAATACATTACTAGCAAGACCTACAACACCAATAATAAATAAACCACCACGAATATTAAACCCTATTCCCCAAGAAAATATAGAAAGTTTTAAAACAAACTTTTTTGAGGAACATGCAATTCAAATAAATGAACTAACCACCATTCTTACTAATGAAAATATAACAGACCACCAATGGCATGAAGCATGTAATTCCATCGACCACCTCACACAAAGTATATCCAATAAAATACTTGAAACTTGCAGCGCACCACCATTACCCCATCTAACAAACCGTACAGCCCAACAAGGTGGCTTTCTACCAAGAAAAATACAAAAAAAATGGAAAGCTCACCTCTCTACTTACCACCTGATTAGGAAGGCAATATACATATCCAAACACACAACAAATTGGACAACCCATCCAATAATAGAAGAAATACGTAACCACAACAACGCCCACATTCCACCACCTGAAATACATGGTACAAACCAACAAGAATGGATTAACACCATAGCAAACCTGGCCAAAAATGCAAACATACAAGCTCGTAAAATAACTACACAATATACTCAAAATTGCATTAAAAAGGCAATCTCAAAATATAGACAACTATATGAAAAAAGTCCCAAAAAAAAAAATAAAAAAATATTCAAAAACCAAAACACCCCCCCACTAGATTGCATTTTGGATAGACAAAACAACTTATTAACCAACCCTGAAGACATTGCCAATGAAATACACACTCAACAATCAATTAAAAATAGCCCTACAGTTCCAACATGCTATTATCTACCAGAACACCCACCACATTGTACATGTGCGGTGAGACAATATCCCTGGCATGACTTAAATGGTTTTGTCATAGACAAACGTGGAACCCCGGATACTCCTTTACATACCTACTTCACTCAAGAAACGTATGACATATGTTTAAAACACTTATCCAATAATAAAACCCCTGGTCCAGACTCAATTCCAAATATAATCCTTAAAAACATGCCTCAATGTTTTCAAAACCTCCTTTTTCTATTTTTCAAACATTGTTATAAACACAAACAAATCCCATCATCGTGGAAAACTAGTCTGACTATATTACTGTATAAAAAAGGAGATTCTTCACAATTATCAAATCATAGACCAATTGCACTTGCAAACACCATCTACAAATTTTTCACTAGTACTCTCACTTTAACCCTTTCAAACTATGGTGAAAAATACCAAATCTTACATGATAGCCAAGAAGGATTTAGACCAGAACGTAGCACCTCACGACAACTACAACTTCTTATAGCAGCTTTAGAAGATGCACGCTTCACTAATCAAGACATCTACATATTATATATAGACTTCAAAAACGCCTTTGGTTCCATAGACCACGCAAGGCTCTTAGCTATAATGTTAGACCTTGGATACCCAAAAGACGCAGTAGCATTAATCGGAAATATTTACTCAAACTCTACTACTATTTTCACAGGAGAACACTTTGGTAAAACTAAACCAATACAAATACAAAGAGGGACCATTCAAGGTGACACACTCAGTCCATATCTTTTTCTTATCTTTCTTGAACCACTACTTAGATGGCTCCAAATAGGTAATAATGGCTACAACTTTGGTACATCCCAGATAACTGTAAGCTCTTCAGCATATGCAGATGACCTAGCAGCTACATCAAATAATCCCCAATCATTCCAATCTCAACTAAACAAACTAGATAAATATTGTGAATGGGCAGGAATGGATTTAGGAGTACCAAAATGTGCAATCACTGGATGCCCTAATAAATCAAAAACAAAACCAGACACCTTCAAAACTCAAATACTTGCCATGAACATTAGTTATAGAAACCAACAAATACCAGTTTTACACCAACACGAACCCTACTCATACTTAGGAATACAACTAATACCTTCTCTAAAATGGAAACTACAAACTCATATCACTACTAAAAAGGTAACAGATCAATGTGCACAACTTACTAACTGCCCAGCTACAATAAAACAAAAAATCAATATGGTTGACACTGTAATTAGAGCAGGCATAGCCTATAGTTTCTATGCAGTGCCATATTCTCTACCGACAATTAAAAAACTTGATAAAAAGATCATTGGAATTCAGAAAACTATATGTGGATTACCAAAATGCACTGCCAACGTAATAGCACAACTTCCACGTGAATTCTTTGGACTTGAAGCCTTCTCTCTTAAAAATGCATACCTACGTTGCATCAGTGAACAACTTAGAAATGCTCTAAACGATTCAGGAAGACTAGGAATAATATATAGAGGACTCATCCACCATATATTGGCCAAATATGGAGGGGCAGAAAACATTCCAAGAATCAAACAACAAGATTGTGTCAGATCACCTACAACAAGGACCCTCTTTCTTCTAAAGCATGAAGCAAACATCCACCTTATGAGTGTAATAGATAACTTTCAACTACACCCAACAAAACTTGAAAAAGAATGGATGTCACAAACCACCCTTATTCTACCACATATAAATTCCAAACTTTCCTTTAAAATGCTACATAAACTCCTTTTACATAACATATATCAAATTAAACACATTACACTTCCAAATGGTACACATTTAATGTCACCCCAAGACTTCAAAATATACTACAAAACTCCAACCAAAATTGAAAAAACTGCTTTAAATATAGTTGAACAACTTTTCTGTTATCCACAATGTACACCTGAATGTTTACAACCTTGTCCAAGACACCCGCTACCAAGAACCCTAAATGCACAATACATCTCAGATAACCATAATTTAATCCCCAGGACTTCATACAGCCCTCCACATCCACCACCAGTACAAATACCACAACAAAATCCACCTCTACATATTCAAAACAACCCACTTAGCTTCCCCATATACATTATAATAGATCATCAAATCAAAGAAATCAAAGACAAATACAAAATCCCTAAAAAATTTAATATATATCTGTGCCAATGGACACTTGAAAACAATACCACTTATAGTAAATGGTTACCACAAAGGCATCTTTTCCCATTTAATCACCCAACGGTAATTACACACAACATCAACCTACTAACACAATATTATACAAAACAACAACACAAATACTACAAAAACCTTATCATGATTAACTTTAACCATGAGCAATCTAGAGATACTAGATTTATCCCACCCCCAACAATAATTCCACTTATGCAAATCTCAACTAATGAATGTAATCCAGACAAAGACATAATAACAAACACACCTACCATAATAACACAAAATGAATTAACACATATATACCTTGACACTGGTAACTACCTCATAACTATTCCAACCACTAGATTACAATGGCTATGGAAACAATATCAAACTGCTATTCATAATAGACATGGCTTAACACCACCTACACAATCATTTGAAACCGAGATCACATGGCTATATCAACGTTACAAATATAAGAAATCGAATAAAAACACACTAAGTACGTCGCAACACTCCCTTCCACAAAACATCTTAGATTCCTTAACAACAGCATTTGACATCTCCCATTCATATTTCTCATCACCAATCACCTGCTCCACACTAATCACACAATTTTACTCTCTCTTTGAAAGAGATAAAGTATTTGGATCACTCGGCAAAGCATTCCAATACAAATGGAAAGGCAAAGGTTTTGCACATCCACAAAATGAAGAAACAGTCCAACAAGCACTACATTGGGCAAGACTAGCAGCCAAACATGATCTAAACACCATAACTATATTAGTCATACCGGATATAAACTGGTACCATAACTTCTCCCCATATATTGGACCATTTGAAGATACACACGTTATTGCACATTTTGCTGCGGACACTATTACATATGAAAAACCAACAATTCCAACTGAACTAAACAAACAACCACACACTGAGCCTCTTGCAATCCATATTCTATGCATACATCACCAAAATCACAATATTGGCCCACCCAACCAACTAGACTCCCTCACAAAGATCCTCCAAAATATGCAAATACCACAATATCATACACAAATTGCTGCACCAACACCTAGTAATGTAATAGTAAAAAAGAATTCAAATTGGAAAAAACTCACTTATAAAATCAACTATAATCCAATAAATTTATATACCCCCCCGTTACCAACGTATACATCTATCCCTCAATTAAAGTTTCCACCACAATATAGCTACTACACAGATGGTTCATTTATACCACCACAACAACATGCAGATGGACATTGGATACGCGAAAAAGCAGGATACGGTATATACAACTCTTTCAAAGAAGAAATTCAAATCTCTAAACGGCTTCCTGGTTTACAAACCATTTTTAGAGCTGAGCTCATGGCCATACACAAAACTCTACGCATAATCACTACCCAATATCCACATGAACCTGCCTACATATTCACTGATTGCCTAAACTGTCTATATGTCCTTAATACACAACTAAAACACCCGACTCTACATCGCAACCATGCAAACAAAATTATATTGGAATCTATAGTAGAAATGCTTCAAAACCGTACACAACCTACAACAATTTCTAAAATTAAAGGCCACACTAATATTGTAGGCAATGAACAAGCAGACAAACTTGCAAAACATGGCACAACAAAAGAATACAAATTTGCCTCAAAAAATTATGAATTTGCACATACTACTCCATTTTATTACCAAAAAGATGAATGGCCAGGGCAAGCCCATCGACCTGACAAAGGTCCAGTTAGATGCTTAGGAACATACATCATCAAACATGATCATGATAAAAATCTTGAAATAATGGCACAACGATTCCCTAACATTAGTAAATGGACCCTTAACCCCAATATACATAAGGACCTCTCTAATGAATTTTGGTCAAACCCTGAAATAACTGACTCACAAAAAACAAGTCTACTAAAATTCCGCACCGGCCAATACATGGGGAATGCTAGAAAACAATTATTTTTTGGGATTGAGAGATTTCCATCCATCACATGCTCCATTTGTAACTCTCATGACGTAGACACATGGCTCCATGTACTCTTAAAATGCAAACAACATCATATTCATGCCCTTCGTGTCAAAAGACATAACAAAGCAGTATGGGAATTGAGAAAACTAATCCTATCTACCAAAAATAGTAGATATTATACTCTCATGAATGCAAGATCATTCAATAATAATCCACAAGAAAACACAGTCCCCCCATGGCTGTTACCTTGCTCTTGCCAAAGACAAAGATGTCATTGTAATGCTAGATTTAAACCGGATATCCTCTGGATTAAAGGACTCTCCTACCAAAGCAACCCACCAAATATCCCAGATAATAATCTCACAATACAATTCATTGAATTTACATACTCTAATGACAGATTTGCACAAACAACCATAGATAATAAAATTCAAAAATACCAACCATTAATAAATAGTATTGCGGCCCAAGGATGGAAAATAGATCCACTTATTGTCATTACAGCAGGAGCTAGAGGAACAACACACATTCCTTCAATGAAAATCCTTGAAGCCAAACTTAAAATAACAGAAACTGCTCTAACACACACTTTCAAAACAATCAATACCATAGCCATACAATATGCTGGATCAATCATTCTACATAAAAGAAGAATTGAGAACAACCAACCACTTCCAATAGAATAAGAAACCCAACAATGCACATTATATTGCATAATCACCCAACACTAATAAACTAATAACTAAAATGGAGTTAAATCAATCTAATTAATCTAATCAAATCTAACAAAACAAAATTATAGCTTGGATTCTTTATACTAGTTACTTGTTACTTTAAGTGTCTATTTTCGAAAGGAAAGAGTAGTCTTGCATCAATAGCCCTTGATCCTGTGGACATTGGCTCATTGTCATGACGAACAGACACTTCATTCACGCCGGACTGCTTTTTAACAAGTGGACCGGAGTTTATATATATATATATATCCTAAATCTCCATAAAAGTGTCTTCTGCAACTACCTCCTTCTTTAACTATTGTTGGTTCACTACTTATTTTGTTAGATTTTTGTTTAAGGTCTAGCTACATGAGAATTATAATGGTTTAAGAAACTACCACTTTGAAAATTCATAAAAAGTATTTGTCTTGTCCAAAAATTCTACTTTTTTTTCTTCCAGAGTTCATGATTTTTTGTAAATTGCTAATACTACAAAAATATTTTTTCTACAAAAACTGCCTCTAATTATGTGGAATTTCTTAAATTCATGATTTTGGGTGTTTCTGCCCACGTAAAATTTCCAAAATTTCTTTACTCTTCCCATTTTCTTGACCCATTTTGACGCTTTAAATTTTATTTTATTTATTTATTTGTTGGGTTGAACATGGAAGTCCGGTGTTGCAGCCCCAGACAGGGGGCCGATATCCACATGCACCAGATGGACGGCTGGCGCCAAGTGGATAACAAATAGACGGTGCAGACTCTCCTTGGCGTTGCCCGAAGCCCAGGCCTCGCGAGACCGGCCCCGACCTCCGCCCGGGAAGTCCCCCTCTTGCCCATAAATCCCTTCCCAAAGTCTGTCCACCTCTCACTCCACCTTCTCTCCGAAGGCTTGTCCCTCTTGTCGTTGCAAAATTCCCTCCGGCTATGGCGTGCGCTACGATGGCTGCAGCCTCCGGCGTAGCCGCCTCTCCGGCCGCCATTGCCCGCCCCGCCACCACCACTGCCACCGCCGCCACCACTTCACTCGCTGTGCCCAAGGCGTTCTCCGGCCTCGGGAGAAGCTTCGGCGCCCGTCTCGCCTCCTCCAATGTGGCCCTCGCCAAGAGCGGCGCTGGTGCTGGAGTCAAGGCTAAATCGCAGCGGAGAGGCGTGGTCGTCGCTACTGCGGTGAGTCCATTCATTCGTGGAAATTTTGAAGTGGTCTGTGGAGAATGGAAAATTGATGTTCGCGATGTAGTGAGGTTTTGGTTTTGGCCTTCGTACTTTTGTGGATTCGCCGGAGAATGTGAAGAGTTTTTCTATGTCAGGTTTTGGTGGACGCATTCTTGTTGCGACGAGGAATTCGTTTTTGAAGTGTTTTTTTGTTGGGAATAGGGATTTTGATGTTTGAGATTTTATGAGTAATCGGGCGGTTTAGTGCGAGGCGGTGGCACTCTTGTGGTTTGACCGGAGAATGCGAAAAATTTGCCTGTGTCTGGTTTTGGTGGATGATTTTTTATCGCAACGGTGAGTTCGTCTTTAGGGCGTATTTCGTTGGGAATAGGGATGTAGATTATTGCGATGTAATTATTAATGGAGCGTTTTTGGTCGAGGCGGTGGTACTGTCGTGATTTGACGAGAGAGCGTGAAGAGTAATGCCTGGTTTTGGTGGATGCATACTTCTTGCAATGGCGAATCCCTTCGCGAAGTGTATTTAGTTGGGAATGGGGATAATGATAATTGCGATGTAATAAATAATGGAATGGTTTTGGTTGAGGTTTTGGTTTGACGAGAGAATGTGTTGAATTACACCTGTTTTGGTGAAGAATTGCTTGTTGCAAAGGTGGTATTTTTTGAGTTTCGTTTCGTTGAGTCTGGGGTTTTAATATAGTTGCTATATAATATATGATGAAGCGGTTTTGGTCGATGCGTCCGTAGCACCATTGATACTCTCGTGGTATTAACGAGAGAATGTCAAGAATTGTCTCTGGCTTTGAATTTAGTGGGCGTGTATGTGTGAATGTAAATGAAAGGTAATGGTTGAGCGACTTTCCGGTGCGATTTAGGTCGAGAACTGCTTCGCATGTTTCGATTGACGTCCAACATTTTCATTCGAAATAATTCAATTGGACTTCTTACTTAATTGAAATTCATCAGTTAATTGGAGTAGATTTTAAAATTTTTGAAAAAAGTTTAAACAATGCGCAGTGGTATGATAGTGACAACGTAAATGCTGAACTTTTTATTCGTTTCCGGCGGGGACTTTCAACTTCAAGAAGATGAGCACAGGCCGCATGTAGAATAAATTTTGAAATTCTGGGGGAAATTGATTGACATGTTGGCGGACGATGCTGTTTGGTAATAAGACTCGTTATTAGAAGAGCGACATCAAACTCTCTTATTGATATCTAGTACTCTCTCACATCGACGGAATACGGAAGATTACCACATTGCCGGAATTCGCGGTTTGGTAGTCGAACTGAAATTTCATATTGGGTTGCGGGGGGGCTGTTACATTATAGCTGGTGTTCTTCAGCGATAATGTCAAAACCTTTTGTTGCTCGATTCCTGCTCAGTTTGGGTAGACGAACTCTGGCACCGTCTCGAAATCAGGACGTGGCCTCTCCATCAGTTATGTGATTTCTCTTTCTGAGGGGTAACAACTCCTGCGGTCTCTGGTGAAGTGGTCTATTGTCGAGGGAAATACTGTACTTTGGGAACACGTGAGTATACGAATTAATCAGCGCTCAATTATAACACTGTTATTTGGATATTAAGGAATTTCATTTACATGAGGATTCATTTTCTCTAGAATATGCGGGAAAAAAACTCATATTATCAGTTTGTGGAATCTGCTATTGGGCTCGAACAGTTTCGCTCTGCCCTTTTGGATCTTTACTTTTGGATCCGTGTGCTTCGTGCTTATTGAGGGGAGATTGTATTTGGGCATCCAGGACCTGCAGAATACTAAATCTGTTTTCACGTCTGTGCGTGTCCAGGGTCAGTACGAGCCACTCATTGGTAACACTGCGCCAGACTTTGAAGCAGAGGCTGTGTTTGACCAAGAGTTTATTAAGGTATGGTTTGACCCTCCTACTCGAGCTTTATCCTCTGTAATTTTCTTCATCTCGTCAATGACTGATGACTGTTTTCTGAGCATGTGAGCGGTTTTCAATTACGGTGGTGTAATGCAAGAAATGATGCTGTTCTGTGCCCCTGTATGTTGCTGTACTATCAAAACTCTAAATTTAAATACAAGAATATACATTTACTTAAAATACTACCTACTTAACCTGCTACAGATGAAGGAAGTTGCTCTTATGTTTTATATTTAGACTGACAGACCTTTTTCAAAACATGCAGATCAAGCTCTCTGAATACATTGGAAAGAAGTATGTCGTCTTGTTTTTCTACCCATTGGACTTCACATTCGTTTGCCCAACAGGTACTAACGCTACTTCTGTGATGGTGTTTAAATACCAGCTATTTACCTTTCTGAGAAATGATTATTTGTTTGTGGAGCAAAATATTCTGCTAATTGTTTTGAATTCTTGTGTCTATACATTCGTATATATATATTTTTCTTTTCCAGATTTTAATTTCTGGTGCCGAAGCGCATGTGAACGAAGCTCGCATGATCTTCAAGATTGTTACGAGTAATGAATAGAATCATGCGCTTATAGTGGGAGCTGGTGCCTGCAGAAATTACTGCCTTCAGTGACCGGCACTCCGAGTTCGAGAAGCTCGACACTGAGGTTATCGGTGTGTCAACCGACAGCGTGGTAATTATGGCAACCTCTTCCATCTCATTGTATGTTGTTTGAAGCGAGCTGCATTGTGAGTGTGTTCTCCTAATTTTTGCAAGAGCCTCTCTTTGTGATTCCATAACAATCTTGAACAGGGGTTGGGAGGTCCTTCTACAGTGTCACTATAACGAGAATAATTTGTGTTATAGTGTCCCAAATTTCATGGGAAGCAAAGGTTCCCCTGCCTTGAAGTTCAAGAATGTTATGTGACGCTATGAAGACGTTCCGGGATTGTCCCTTCTACAGGGTTAGGAATTATTTGACAGTCGAACTGTGCATTTGCTCATGAAGCGAAGTATTCTTGGTTTTTTCCTCCACTTCTTGGTATCTTATTTTCACACTTTCTGCAGTTCTCGCATCTTGCCTGGATTCAAACCGATAGGAAGAGCGGTGGCCTTGGCGACTTGAACTACCCCATTGTTTCAGACATTACCAAGAAGATCTCGAAGGCCTTCAATGTTTTGATTCCGGAGCAGGTAACGTACATGATTTTTAATATGTATCGGTACATTCCGTCGCAACGGGCTCCATTCCAGAACATGGATGGAATCGAGACAGAAGGTCGGGACATTGTGTTTATAGCATAATCAATGATTCTGTAATACTGTAATCTTATATCTATATGTAGTTCCATGTGAAGTCTACCTTCTATGTGAGGCAATGAATCGTAGTTTATCCAAATTTCAACATAGCTTCCGTAAAGTTCTGACATTCTGGCTCTCTGAGGAAGCAGTAGACAATATATTTGTAACTTCGTGAGTCCGGTTTATTAAAGGACATCAGAACTAATTCGCAGATGAGATGGAAAACTGTTATCTCATCTTTGGCAGTTAGTTCAATGAACGACTTTTTGACGCATTTTAGTGGCATGGACCTAATGTTGAAAAACTTTAAATAGAAAAAGTATCGGTTACTAAGAAGGAATGAAGAGTTTCTCTGAAATTACAACCGCGCAGTTTTACCGATTTTCATCATTTGCTAACTGACCAATTTCACGGTTCATCACTTCTAACCCAGGCCATGGATTTTTTCTTTGCAGGGCATCGCTCTCAGGGGGCTTTTCATTATTGACAAGCAGGGTGTCATCCAGCATGCGACGATCAACAACCTTGGTATTGGGCGAAGCGTTGACGAAACTCTTCGCACATTGCAGGTATGACTCTAAATTGACTAGATACTCGTGTTTTCTTAAGCCTGTGTTCAATACCGTTTGCTTTCCGATTCTGTTACCTCCCTGACAGTTCACATTTGTTGGCTCCGTCGATTTTGGTCTGATGACCCTTTGAATGTCTCAGGCTGTGCAATACGTGCAAGACAACCCAGATGAGGTCTGCCCCGCCGGATGGAAGCCTGGAGAAAAGACAATGAAGCCCGATTCCAAGCTCAGCAAGGAGTATTTCGAAGCCATCTAAGCAACTACTCTTGCTAGATACTTGGTTAGTCACCTTCTAGGAGCTGCTGTTCATCGGAATTCTTCTGTGAGTAGTTTGCTTTCTAGGCGTTACCGTCAATAGTGATGTTCATCTCTATTGCATTTGAGCGAAACAATTTTGTGCTGTATTGGGCGTTTTAAAAATCCGTAGACGAGTTGTTTCATCTGTACCAAAGGTGCCCATGAGTTCTCATCAGCACAATTGAGGCTTTTTGTATAATCCACAACACATTGGTCACTGTTCTAGCAGGATTACTCTGTAGAACTTCTCTGCAGTAGAGTACCAAAAAATTTAAGACACCCTTGTTCAAATGCAATCGTATGCAATTCCTACTCTATTGCATTCCTATACAATCGCAATCAAGCATTTCGAGCTTCAATTCCTGAAAAACAAGCTTCTCTGTTCCAAATAATGATATCTCATGATCTCACGTGATAATTGATTGGGAACTGTTTCTAATGAATTTTCAAAATTTAATCTTGAACATCAAAATTTAATCCTTGAAGAACCAACCTATGACCTATGAAAACCATGATTACTAGCCCAATGTTCATTTTCCATTAAAGTGCTAAATTTTAGGATATTTTTAAGTTTTCAATTTGGAGAACGTAGATTTGATAAACTCCATATTAATGTTTGGACTCAAATTCAACAAACACCATTTGTGTGGCTAAAATTAATACATTCTCAAATTATACATTAAGGTGTTTTGAAGATGAGACATCCACAATTTATCACAATGAAGGAGTTCAATTCTTTCCATTGAAAAAGTGCTTACATTCCTTTCAAAAAACACTAGGGTGCCCCGTGTCGTTGCCACGGTCTAAAAGAAAAGAAAAACAATAGAATAAATAATTTTCTAATTTTTTTAATATATAGAAACTTCAAAATTCAATAACTTTCATGCCGGAGGTTGGAACACCATGAATCAAAGCCCGTGCACCCCTCCTCACCGAGGGCTTTCCAACGGTACCAAACACGCACCCGGGGGACTCACGGTCCGGAAGATCTCAATGTAACAAACATCCAAACAAACAAACAAACAAACAAACAAACAAACAAACAATCTTCATAGGAGGATTTGATAAAAAGTTTCAAAAGTCATCTACAAAAAATATCTTTTGCATGACAAAATCTCTTCTTGAATGTCCTCTCTACAACACTTTGTGTAGAAGACACAACAATTCTAATGCACAAAGGTTGCAATGTTGTATAATTTGTTGTGTGATTGAATTCTTACCATTTAAAGTATGGAATTAAGTTCAAAATAGATAGATGATGGTGTTGCAAATCCATAAATAGGCATGTAGTTTAAGACTGAACCAAAGAAACAAATGGTCTAACAAGAGTGGACTATGCTTTTGGCCCAACTTGCTCTAACTTTCAATGTGATTTTGAGTTGTTGCATCCACAACAATGAATGTGAGCTAATTTGATTGTAGACTTCTTCTATCTCAATCTTAGAGTTAGTTTGTAATCTAAAGTAGATGCCCTAGTTCCTACCATTTTTTCCATTGTAAACTTTTTAACTTTAACAAAAATATTTTAAAAAATATGTTTATTATAAGCTACAAGACACAACAGAAATTGACAAACCAAAAATAAAGAGAAAAAAGTGTTTGGGTTTGGCTTAATATATGAAGAGTTATTAAAAGTCATTTTGAATCTCATAGGCCTTAGAATAATTGAATTCTACATGTTTTGCATCAATAGAAGGTCTTCTTGCTACACTAGGGCTTTTGTACATAAATGTTCTTCATAATACTACCAATGACATTTGATTGTTTGAAATCTTTAATATTACAGATTTGTAGGTTTGAATTCTATAATCTTATGTGGTATTGAAAATTATAAAATTGATTTTTTTTAAAATAAATTATTTACTAACTAGTAAATCAAAAATTGTAGTTTGTTGATTTGTGAACTTGTCAATTTTTCAATTCTTAAAATTTGATCATTTATTAAATTTCAACACCATAACTTTAGTGTTTTTTTTACTACTACGAATGACCTTTAATTAAATTTTGAATCTCTTGAAATTATAAAATCATGAAATATGTAAATTGGTGAATTTTTAAATTTTAAATTTAAATTTCATAAATTGTAGCTTGTAAATTGATGAATTGATAAATTTGATGTTTTTAAAATTTTGTTGTTTGAACTTTAAAGCAGTAAAGTTTCCACATTAAATTTTTAAAGCTTTCGAATTTGAAATGATATAATTTGAAATTTTGAAAACTCATTCATTTATAAAATTGAAGAATATATATATATATATATATATATATATATATATATATATATATATATATATATAAATAAATATGTTAAGAATTTTTTTTTAATGCAAAATTAATTGAAATGAAACAGTCTTTAGTACTTTATACTAAATACTCCATCAATAGAAATAGCCATAGACCAATTCAAGTTGTTTTCAAAAAATTATGTTGTTACTAACAAATGATATCCCATCTACTAATAATAGCACATATTGCTTTGTTTTATACAATTTTTGGTGCCTTGATCCCCAAATGCCTAGAGTCTTTTTTAGTTTTAAAAATATTGAAGTGTTATAGGTCTAAAAGTCTTATTGGATAGAAATTTCAAGTGTACAAATCTTATAGTGTATATTTTGCAAATGACATGAATCAAATTTAGAGTCATTTGGCTACATAGAATGCAAGATTATAATGTTTTAGGTTGAAAATGGATGTTGAAATTTTCCTAGCTACACATTTGGAGGTGAAATTTGATTTCTAAAACCACTCAAATGAAAAACCTTAAATTCTATTAGTGCTTTAAAACTAACATACAAATACCATGGCAAAAGAAAACATCATTCAAATGACTCATTGCATTTGCAATATAGCCATTAAAAGATATTTGAGACCTCTAGAAGCCCATTTCAAGTTTGTTCCTAAAATAGTTTTTGAAATTGTAGGCTACTATCAAGCCAATAGTGATCAGACAATTATCTAAATAAATAAATAAAATTTGGGTCTTGAAATGTAAATTTCTTTTAATTGACATGGCACTCTCTCAACCATATTAGCTCACGTTTTAGCATTCCCACAGTTTAGGAACCAACAATCTTCTAGAGGCCTTAAATCTCTTCTAATGTTTGAAATGTTCAAATATAGAATTTTTTTTTGCAAATAACACATCTAAGGCTAAACCTCCTTCTAAAAAACCCTTTCTTAGGTGATTGCAAGAAACACTTGTCAATTTTGTTGCATTTTCATGATTTTTTGGGATTACTTTAAAATTTGATTATTAATTTTTTTTAATTTGAAAAATATGACTAATGTATATACCTTTTAGATGAGGTACCTAGGGAAGGAATTGCATAGAAAAATTCTCTAGGTAGGAGAACTAGAAAATTGCTCAGTCTTAAGAAAATATATATTTTGATTTTTTAATTAGAAAAAAATAGTAAAAATAAGTAAATATACAAAATCAAAATTGACCATTTGTATCAACTTTATGGAGATGGTCATTCACCAAAAAAATCACTAAAATAATATTTTGTATGTTTCAAAATGCAAACAAAAAAAAGCTCACTTTATAGACTTCCACGCCACATAAATAAAACTATTTTAAAAATTCCTTCATTGAAGAGCTACAGGTCTATTAGAAGACCTTCTCATTGAAATTTCAACTCAAAAATCATTTTTTGAGATTCTAAATTGTACTAAAAACCTCTAAATTGGCAAATGTGACATTGAAATGGGGTCTATCTTGGGATAGTAAACTATTTTTGAAAATTACAAAAACAATTAGGAAAGGTGTATGATAGTAATAAATACCTAATTTGGTAAATTTTGAGCTAAAACATAGAAGTTATGGCCAAAAAAAAATCAACTTGTAAGGTTTGACACAAAATAAAACAAGTGTTTCTTACAATCATCCACTTTTTTTGATTAATATGAAAATTTAATAATAAAACTAGTTTAGTATTTTAAACTTTCATAATTTAAGAAAAATTGAAAATAGACATTGTATGAAGAAGAAACAAGTAGTGAAATTTCACTACAATCCAAAAATGTTTAGATTTTGAACTTTCAATTGTTCTTGAAGATATTCAAAAGATCTTAAATTGTCATGAAAATTTTATAACAAAAACTAGGGTTTCAGGAAAATATAACCCAACAAATTTTTATTGAAGGAGGTATAAGCCTACAAAGTTGTATCCATCAAAATGCAATTTGGTGAACTCAAATTGAACCCATAAACTTTGAATAGCTTCCAAAAATTGAGTACATCTTGAATTGATATGGAAGTTTTACCACACAAACTAGAAGAAAGAGCTCAAATTTTCAACCAAGTTAAATAAAATTTGGACATTAGATGTAAAAGTTATAGATCTTCAAGTTGGAGTTCTAGACTAAGGTAAGTGTACCCATACCCAATTACTTAAGCCATTTTGTAGCAAATCATGAGCAATATGAGGCCATGCAAATTTTTCCCATGTAGAAAGATAGAAAATATAGAAATTACAAATTTTCCATGATTTTATTCTAGGAATTGAAATTACTATGAATTTAGAGGGCCAAAAAGTGTTGAGAGCCCATTGCCAATGTTTAGACTTTTCCAATTTCGATCATTGAAGAACTACTTCCCACACATTACTTCCTATTTTCATGCTCACTACTTTGAGACATATATCATGATCTTTTTGGTCCCAACCTTGAAAAGGATAAAAAAATCACATTCCAAGCTTTGGTTGGAAACAATGTCCCTTATAGGTTGGCTATAGGACAATGTTGACAATAAGTTTACTTATGTTGATAGTCTGGGAAGAAATTTTAGCTTAACCCCTAAATGCCCAAGGCTTTTTTGAGCTTCTAGGAATTTGCTCTAAAGTGAACAAAAAATCAATTTTATAATGAGCTTTATCAATTTTCCTAAATGTAACCGTACAAATTCAAACTAGATATGTTAGAGATCACTTTAGAAAAGAAAACTTAACAATATCACTTATCAAGTGAAAAATTATAATGTTTGATCATGAGGGTGTTAAAATTGTAAAATTGATGTGAAGTCTTTCAATCTTCTTTTCATAAGTCTAATCCAAAAAGTTAGTGACCAACAAATTATAAAGTGAAAGGGCCTCACATGCATAACCTCAATTAATTTATGGCTTCTCAAAATCTACTCTACAATTTTTTCAATGAATTTTGAGTGTGATTTTTCCTCTAAAAGCCCTCAATACTAGACAAAGTCAAGATTGCAATGGGTACCCTTGCACAAAATCTTGAATAGAAAAAACATAGTCAATCATTTTCATGATCGATTTTTTGATGCTTAATGTAAACTTCAAAAAAAATTCTCCAAATATACTAACCACAAAAAATAGCAAATTGGTTAGGTTTTATTTAACTTCAAAGTTTTGCAAACACCAAATTTTAATGCCTTAGGCATCCAGGGGTTAATTGGTTAGTATTCTCTTTTTTTCCTCTAAAATGATCGGTTTTTTCCTGAGATTCAGAAATCCTACATTTGTACTAGCAACCATCTAACTTGTAACTAAATGCCGGTACTCCCCGTTCATTGCTTACCTTATGGGCCTGAAGAGATTCGCTCTCGCTCTCTAGACAGGACGGACTAAGATTTTCGATCAGACCTATTGACTTCGAGCGCAAATTTTTGAGCTATTTCGAGCCCTCAAATTCACAGCTTGCATCGTAATCATTTCACAGTGCGTGCGAGAAACTGATCAACTCTATCCAGGATCACTGGTCGAAAATGAATGACGAAATGGAACAGAATTCAAACAGAAGGTGAAGTGGCGCCTCAGCCGCCCTTTCTAATAATGCGAATCCTAAATACTGTTAAGAAAACTCGTAGAGGAAAGAAAACGAGGAATCTCTAAGTGCAAGGCAAAGACATCAAAACCTCGACCAATAAGCTTAAATCAAGAATCATAATACACTAAGATTACTCTCGTGGCAACCGCACTGTTGCAAATCAGTTGAAAATACCTCTGCCTGCCAGTAGAAGCTGAGGCTCTGAACTTTGCAAAATCCCTGAGGTGCGTTCCTTAAAACCTATGCTATTCTACTTCGCCCGAGCTGAGGATCTGCAGGAGTCTAAAATTGTACAAAAAACCCAATCCTCTGTACCAATCAGAGTCAGGACAGGCGGAGCACCTAAATTACTAGTCTCCACTTGCACATCCATGACAACCACAATGGACGCACTCGATCACCTTCTCTTCTCGCAGATGCTTGGGCACTCGGCATACGCAAGTCGTTCCATAATTGTGGTCACGGGGTTGAATACACCGCAAACAACACAAACGCTCGTAACCGGACTGCCAAATGAGCAAAAAATCACAACAACATTAGACATCACTACAAATTAGTAGAATGCATTCGAATTCGAATTCACAATCACTGTATAAAATCTTAAATTGAAATGTCGGACAAAGTTTCCATTCATCACGACTTTAGATTCAGAGGGTACAAGCTCAAGGAATGTGTTTACACTATCCGAAGCTATCGAGAGACACAAGACGAGACTCCTCCATTTCGTATTTGCAAGAACGGTCATTTCCAACATCGTTAAAGCAATCTACCCAAAGATGCAGGACAACGGCTATACCATTTGGCCAAGCATTGTCCAGACCCGATGTGCAACACAGTAGGTTAAAGTTTACGTGAACTGATCGAGGTACGAGATACTTACTTTTTTCCATTTCGCGATGAGGTTCTTGTCGGCGTGGCCTTGATCTAAGCAGAAATCGAATAGCTCCCTTGAAATGGCTTTTCGCCTGTAAAAGAGATCGTAGATATAACGGCTCTTTTGATGTGAAATTTTAAAGATTGGCCACAAAGCCTCGCACTTCCTCTTGCCTTCATGAGTTTCATTTTCAGCTGCACGCCACAAAATCAAATTCAAAAACCTCGACCTCGAATACCCGTCCAACTCCAGGTTCTTTAAGATTTGAGATGCACAGTATAAGCGGAGAAAACAAAGAAAGGAGGATATTCACAACTTCTCATATTCACTCGATGCAGAAGTTCCCTAAAAACCCTAAATACCATGTACAACGAAATAGCTTAAAATTCGAAGACAGCAGAAAGTGAGTGTCAAAGGCAAGCGCTGATTCTAATCCTCGAAAGAGAAGAAACCGCACGACCCTACCCTAACCAAAAATTTGAGATGCGAAATACAAGTGGAGATAGTAAAGAAACGAGGATATCCACAACTGGCTCTCATATGCACTCAATGCAGAAGTTCCCTAAAAACCCTAAACACCATTTAAACCTCAGTCGCTTATTATTTGAAAATCGACTATCAACCGCAGAGCGGTTAGTAAGCCTCGAAAGTGAAAACCCACACAACCCTAACCTAGCAAGAAATTTATTAGATTTTCAAATGTCGGACGAACCGAGAGACCCGGGAGCAGGGCTTACACACCTTCACGCATCTTGGTTTCCAAGTCGCGCAGAGTCGGCTCGATGAGTTCCCATCCCTCCGGGTACACCGTCCTGTTGGTGCGCACCTTCGGCATCCCTCCAAACCCTTAAAACGCCAAAAACCTTGACTCCGCGCTTGTGTTGTCCGCACAAACGAAAACAAATTGCGAAAACCAAAGACTAAAGTTGCGATTTCGCTCGGCAAGGAAACGAGACTTTCTGAGCAATCAGAATCTTCAGCTCGAAGTTTCTATGGAAGTGCATGAGGCAGAGACGAGACCTACGAAAGCGCCGCGGCGAGGTAAGCTTGAAGCCTTGAACTCTAAGATGCAAGGACGGGCTGGTCTCCGTGGAAATCATCCTTTTAGCAACAGTGCGAATCATCTATTTAAAAAAATTCAAAAGTATTTATTGGAGGCTAAACTACTATTCACGACCTCCCCTTTTTGCTCAGAATTTCAAGGATGAACAATTGCACTTCTGTCTTATATGTAAGAATTTCCTATCAGGGTGTTTTTTTCTGGCGATTTATCGCCAGCTTCCCGCTCTGGCTCACCAGTGTTCGTGGCTCCCTCCCAATATTGGCCTCTGCTGGGAGGCCACAGAGGGCTTTACTGTAGATGAACAGTACAAAAAAAAACCCTGTTTCCTATCATCCATCATACTATTCTACTGTACAACGTCTTCACAGGATTAAAGGGAAGTCTTCTACAATAATTTGACTTCCAATAAGTGTCTTTGGATTATTTTTAAACTAATGATTCACTCTATAACAAAATGGATGATTTTTCTAGTCACTAGTCCATCTTTTAACCCTTAAATGTCGACATCAATGTTTTGGGGTTGATGAATGACAAAGGATCTTTCCTTGTAGGATAGAAGTGCAACTATTCATCCTTAGTATTAGAAGTGGAAAGGGGAGATTTTTTCTAGTGTTTTAACTTCCAATGAATACATTTGGCTTTTTCAAAGTTAATCATGTCATGTGATATCAAAATGTATGATTTCCACAGCCATTAGTTTGTCTTTCAAGAGTTAAGGGTTATTCTTTGAAAGATGTGGCTCCTATAACTATGGTAGTCATTGAAATGCTCCAATTGTTAACCCCAAAGGTTTTTGACTATGTTTTCACCAAAACTGCTCCAAAATTGTTATTTCTAGGACAACTACCAAATTTTAGAAAAAAAATATTTTTGGAATAATGTAACCATAGAATCTTTTAGTTCAATAGTTTGAAAAGATGTGGAAGATATTTCAGAAATTTCCGCCATGTAGATTGAAAGATATTAATGTTTGAAATTACAAAAAAAAAAATTTACACTACAAAAATTCGGGCAGCTGCACTTCAGAAGGCTACATTTGTATGAAAAAATGTCCAAAATGGTTGTAAGTCTTTGGATTCATTCTTCATTTGAAGTTTGGCCATATGCTTGAAAATTTTCAAATCATTTGGAATTGTCCAACATGTACAAAAAAAATAGTAAGTAGAAAAAAGTAGAGAATGATTCAAAATACTAAATTGTTAACAATTTATTTATTGAATTGAAAAATGACAATCTCAATGGTTGTGATGTTGTAATAAACAATCTACACTCAACATTTATATTTTTTTTCAAAAATATTAAAAATTGAATTAAATAAAGGACTTCAAAATTATTTTAAGGTAGACATTCCATAACTTCCTACAAACTACCTACAAACTAAAACTCCCATAACTTTCATTTCTGTTACGGATCGACTTGACCAATAAGTTGATGCTCTACTTAAATCGCATTCAAAGCAAACCAACACTAAATCATCACCAAGTTACAATAATGACAATGAGAATCACACTTACACATTGTATTAAATTCATATTATCTTTATTACACAAAATGTCAAGTGAGGAACGAGCCTCCTCACTTGACTATTAAAGGGAAGGGAAGAGGCCAACTAACCCAACCGTTACAACCGTTCCCTTGTTACGAACGGGTTCGTAACATTACCCCCCCTTCTAGGTTGGGGCCCCGGTGCCGTTGGATGGAGTTTATGGAAATCCGCAATTGCCTCCGGTGCGTTTTCAAGATTGTCCGCCGGCTCCCACGAATTCTCCTCCGGCCCATAGCCCTCCCATGACACCAAGTAGTGGAGTTTTTTCCAACGACCGAATAAACATGAATCAATAACCTTGTGCACCTCCCACTCTACATCTCCAATTGGGGTAATAATCGGCGGAGGTGGTATGTGGCGCCGTCCGGGAATGGTATCCTCACGGTATTTTTCAAGTAGAGAAACATGGAAAACGTTGTGAATACGTAATGTCTTAGGTAGTTTTAACCGGTAAACGAGATCGAAGAGTTTATCTATTATTAGAAACGGTCCGAGAAACTTAGAAGCTAATTTATGAGAGGGCTCTGTAGTTGCAATATTTTCATGGCGCAAGAGGACTTTGTCACCTGGTTGAAAGGTCAGTTGTAGTTGTACCCCTCGGTCGTAATTTCGCTTAGCTTGTTCCCCTGCAATCATAATCATAGTCTTGAGTTCCTCATGAACTTGTTGTAGATGTCGAACACGATCCTCGGCCGTTGGAACAGTAGATGTTGTAGGTATAGAAAACGATAATGCCGGGTGGTAACCGTACGTGGCATAAAACGGAGAGAACCCTGTTGCCGAATGGCATGCGTTGTTGTAGGCAAATTCTGCTAATGGCAGTAGATCTGCCCAATTATCTTGACGCTTTGTCGTGAACATTCGAAGAAATTGTTCAATTACTTGATTCACCCTCTCCGTTTGGCCATCCCCTTGGGGATGAAAAGCCGTCGTTGGTGATGGTTGGATCTTAAGAAGTTCACATAGTCTACGCATAAATTTTGACACAAAAACGGAGCCCCTGTCTGATATGACCTCCTCCGGCATGCCATGATATTTCCATACATTATTTAAATATAACGATACAGTGTCATTGGAGTCAATGGTCTCCTTTGTAGGTACAAAATGAGCTAGTTTAGTATTCTTATCAACAACCACTAGAATAGAGTCATACCCTTTGCTTTGGGGTAGTTGACGATGAAGTCCGTGGAAACCCGCTTCCATGGAGCATGAGCAGTTGGAATCGGTTGTAGTAGGCCATATCGAGGATGACGTGTTGATTTTGACCTCTAGCACAAATCGCACCCATCCACATATCGATGCACATAACGACGAACCGTAGGCCAATAAAAAATTCTAGTTACCAATTCTAAAGTCTTAGCCCGGCCTTGATGTCCCGCGGCGGGAGCGTTATGCCTCGATCGTAGTATTTGTCGCCGAAGTTCGTCATCGTTTGGCACGTAGATCATGTCTTTGAACCGAAGAATCCCATCTATCAGGTTATATTCTTGAAACCGTCGATGGATGTCATGCGGGCTCTTTTTTAATCCCCCTTTTAGAATTGCCAATACTGGTTGCAATGCGGGGTCTTTGTCAATGCATAGTTTTATTTGTTCTAGAATTTGAGCATCGCTCCAAACAGGGTCACAATCCTTCAATGATGCCAGACGTAGAAGGGGGCGATTCTCTTCATGTCGGCCTTCCATGAGATCAACTCTTCTTGAGAGGGCATCTGCACGCCCATTTAATGAACCCGGCCGATGTTGGATATCAAAGTCAAACGCGGATAAGAATTCTGACCATCGAGCTTGTCTCCTATTTAATTGCTTCGTAGTCATAAAGTACTCCAAATTTTTATGATCCGAAATTACACGGACTTGATGAGGTGACCCCTCTAAATATACCCGCCAATCTTGGAAAGCTAAAATAATACTTAGAAGTTCTTTGTCATAAATGTCGTAGTTCTGTTTAGCAGGAGACATTTTAGAACTCCTGTACGCACACGGATGTAAGTGACCGTCATCCCCGTGTTGCGACAGAATTGCACCTGTTGCCATGTCTGACGCATCCGTTTCAACTATAAAAGGCCGTGCAAAGTCAGGATGGAGTAGTACCGGTGCTTGAAGAAATCTTGATCGTAGGTCGATGAATGCTTGACTTGCTTGTGGGTCCCATTCAAATTGTTTATTCTTTTGAGTTAAAATAGTGAGAGGAACAGTGATCTTGGAATAATCACATATAAACCGGCGGTAAAAATTCACAAATCCAAGAAATGCTTGAATTTCCTTAACCGAGGTTGGAACGGGGCAATCCTTAATAGTTTGTACCTTGTCTGGACACATTTCAAGTCCTTTAGCCGATACAATCATTCCCAAAAATTCAACGGAATGCTGATGGAATTGACATTTAGATTCTTTAGCATATAGTCCATGTTTCTGTAATCTTTGTAATACGTCCCTTACCACTTGCCGATGCTCTTCAACATTCTTTGAAAAAATTAAGATGTCATCCAAATATATAACCACGGATATGTCCAAAAGGTCTTTAAAAATATCTTGCATTAACGATTGAAATTGTGCAGGGGCATTAGTCAATCCAAACGGCATAACTAAATATTCAAATAATCCGTACTGCGTTTTGAAAGCCGTTTTGAATTCGTAGCCCGCAGCCATACGAAGTCGATGATAGGCTTGTCGAATGTCCAATTTTGAGAAAATCGTAGCCCCTACCAATTGGTCAGTGAGCTCCGGGATAAGGGGTAGGGGATAGCGGTTTCGCACGGTAACCTTGTTGAGATTCCGATAATCTACACAAACCCAAATTGAACCGTCCTTTTTCTGAGCGAATACAATAGGTGCTGAAACAGGAGACTTGGATCTTCGAATCCAGCCCTTGCCTAAATTCTCGTCTAAATACCTTCGTAGCTCCTCCAGCTCCACCGGGGACATTGGCCGCAGTCCAGTGTTACGGGGCTCTTGTCCTTCTTTAAATTCAATCTTCATATCGCAAGTCCTATGGGCTGGCAACTCATTGGATGCCATCTCACTGAAAGCTGCTTTTAAATCATGATATTCTTCTGGAATAGAAGAAGATAGTGGAGTATCCACCTCGGAAATCTCGAGTGCATAAATTTCTGCCTCCTTTGCCGAAAGACGAAAAGCTGCCTCCGAAACCAATGCATGCTTTGGAGCAATTAACTTTGAAATTTGTTTATCTTCCTTGAATTTCAAATCATATCGGCCTTCATCCAAAATTCGAAAATTTTGCCTTTGCTTAAAATTTCCGGTACCCAAAATCTCCGGGATTCCATCGGTTATTTTTCCTTGGGGGGGGCCTTGTTCCCTGTGGCCGGACCGGCCCTGGTAAGAGGCAGGCCGGCCTTGCCCAGTGCGGCCGCTGGCCTCCAGCCCGCCCCAGCCATGCCACGGCCAGGGCTCGTGGCCGTCGGCCCAGGCCCCGCCCCGGCAGGCTGCCCCGCCGGCCAGGGGTCGCCAACGCCGGAGGCTGGGGTGGCTGCGCCCAGGCCCGCCCCGGTTCCATTTGGCTTTAAGCCCACCCCCGCAGGCCGCAGCGATCCTGGCGCGGTGCCCAGGCCCACCCGAGTAGGCTAGGATGCCGGGCCGGCCTTGCGGGGTGGATTTTTTCCATCTGGATTTTCCTCTAAATTAAAGAATGTTGAATTTCCTTCACCTTCCATAGCTTTGGAATTCCTCCTCTCTCCTTGCACCCCGTGTGCCATGCACACAGCCCGACAATATGGAGAGTCAAATACCACGCTTCGTTGAGACCATCGAATAGTCGGGTCATGGCGGATCAACCATGGAATGCCTAAAATGCAAGGATACTTGCTTGTATTTGTAACATCCGCTACCAATCTTTCACGATGATCTCCGATTTTAATTTCCACGATAGCCTCGTGGGTTATAAGCCCGGAACTGATCATTCGTCCATCAATCACCCTAACTTCACGCGGCACCAGCTTTAGTTGCAGCTCCGCATTACATTGTTCCGCAAACTTGGGATGCATGAATATTCCTGTGGCTTCCGAATCCACTAACGTGAGACCTGGGACGGAATTGAGCTGTGCATCCAACGTCACATGTGCACTAGGGTCAATAGTGGCACGTAAGCACAATGGATCTAATCCGCAATTTACCTCCTTTGAAACCTTGACATCCGTCTTCGACCATATATTACTCCATTGTAAATTCTCCCAAGCGGCCGACTCAAGAGGCCGCTCCACCATATTGCCCACCTTCCTTGTTGCGTCCAGCGTGGGTGTTTTGTGAATGATGGCAACGATAGTTTGAACAGTGTCCGGGTACTGAAAGTTTCCCTTCAGTCTCGGGCTTTCTCTTTTCCCGAAGAGGTGCCTTCCGCTTCAATGGTGGCAGAGATCGACAAGGGCTTCGAGGGATTCGTGGGGCAACGCGATCGAATATGACCTACTCCACCGCAACCCCAATAACGTCCTTGGCGTTGATATTCTTGCCGTTCCACCGCCGTTTTTGCCAAGGTTGTAGAGGGAGTACGCACCGCTCCAAACTCCATCGGCACTGGCCCGGAGGTATTCGAATTAGATGATACCTTGCCCACTGCATCTCGTGGCAATGTTGTTGGAGATCGGAAATTTGGAGTCTCAAATGGTGAACGGCGGTTTTGACGCCGACCCCATAATCTCTCATCGATTCGGGATGACATTGCCATCCAATCTTGTAGCCGGCGTGGTTGAGTCTCCGCCGTCGCCACCGAATCCAAAATCTCGTCCTTGAGTCCTCCACGGAAGCAAGCTACCAAACTGGATTCATTCCAATCGAGTAGCATCGCACATTCATTAAACATAGAAATATAATTCGCTACTGACCCAGTTTGTCGAAGCTTTCCAATGCGATCCTCCGCATTGCTCCGACGGTCAATATCCCCATACACGGCAATCACGGACTCCCGAAAAGCGCAGTAATCTCCCAATAACTCGTGATCACGCTCCTCGTCCAAAGCTTGGAGAAGAGGCATAGCCCAATTTTGTGCCGCTCCAGTCATATACGAAAGTGCATAAGCTACTTTATCTGCATCAGAGCTATAAGTGCGCGGTTTACCTCGAAATACAAGACGGAGTTGTGCAAACCATCGGTAAACTTCATTTCCCTTCTTTCCGGAAAATCTTTCCGGTTCCGCTACCTTCGATTCTTTGAGTTCCACATTTGATTCCGCACACCTCCCTCCTACCACCCCTCCGCTATTAGAGATGGGAGAGATAACTGGTCGTGGTCCTTGCGCCGCTCGATTCGAAATTTCTTGTATCAATTGAGGAATTGTAGTTTGGAATACACTTTGGATTTGTTGTTGGATGAAGGCCACCCACTCCGACCCCACCCCATCCAGCATCAATTCTTCCCCCGGTTGGACCACCGGTGGTCCTTGATCCATCGAAGGAGATTAGGTTTCCGAATCAAATAATCCTACAACATCCCTCATGGTAAAGGCCGTTATCCAAAGCCATCAATGCACCTTCAACTTGGGAATCCGAATTAGAGCATGGACTTTGCATGACTTGATATTATGTTACGGATCGACTTGACCAATAAGTCGATGCTCTACTTAAATCGCATTCAAAGCAAACCAACATTAAATCATCACCAAGTTACAATAATGACAATGAGAATCACACTTACACATTGTATTAAATTCATATTATCTTTATTACACAAAATGTCAAGTGAGGAACGAGCCTCCTCACTTGACTATTAAAGGGAAGGGAAGAGGCCAACTAACCCAACCGTTACAACCGTTCCCTTGTTACAAACGGGTTCGTAACAATTTCATAATCAAAACAAAACGATTAAAAGCTACACATGTCTATATAAAACTAAAGAATTAATTCCAAATTTTAATTTTCTTAAAAAGTGTTTTTTAAAGAACTTTTTTAGTTGCCTGGGCTACCCACCAAACCACAAAAATCACATATCATGCAATAATTTTTTAACCACAAAGTCAAAAGTTATGAGAATTGTTGGGTCTTAAAGCTAATCCTTGGACACATGTTGTGCGAAAATTTCAAAGAAAAAACAACAAAGTCCATCAATAGTAAGGTGCCTAAAATCACTATATTGCCAAAAAATGTAGTTTTAACTTTTAGGAGTTAAACTTAAAAGTGCATCTTTTTTGTTTCTATGTAGCACAATGAAGAAATTCATCAAACACTTTGGATCTTCACCATCCTTTAAGGATAAAACAACATGACCCTATGACCACTACGTGTACTTCATATTGCTTCTTACATAGACCAACTCATTTTTTGTCCCTAAAAGATTCACGAGTTCACTTTGACTAACATGATTTTGTATGAGAGTAGGTTGATATTTTTCACTGTTGTACATTTTCATGCAAGATAACAACCCATTAGAGGAGATTTGGAAATTTTAAAGGATCATGAGTTATTGTATTTTGAATTTGTCCCAAATCAACAATTTGATTTGGAAAAAATTTGGCCAAGATAAATAATAATATTTAATTCAAATTCAAATATTTTTTATTTTTAAATAATAATAATAATTTAGTTTTTATTAATTTTTATCTTTTATTGTAGATAGCAATGATTGGTTCACAATACAATGAAATTAGAAATTAGGAATTCAATTTATTTCTCTCATAAATTATATCTTAATTAACATGAAAACTTTGATTCAATACATTTGGATTAGTGATGTGAAAGTTATAGAGCTTTTTGTTTTTCTAGCAATCATAGTATTTTCTTCAAATATAAACTTACATAATTCATTTTTGAACTTAACTTTTGCAATTTCAAAAAATAAGACTTATGAAGTTTAATTTTTCTTGCTAGAATAATTTCACCGTTGGGATTAATGTGATTCAATTATTTCTTTGAAATATCACCAATTTAGTATTTCCTTCTATCTTGTATCTAACAATTTTTCAAAAAATGAAAATCAAGTTTTCTTTGTGAATTTTTTTCTAGATTCTCAACTCAATTCTTCATTATAATTTTTTTTAATTATAAATTTGTAGTGCAAAATTTTAAGTTAAGAAGATTTTAAGCCTTATATTCTAGTCATGTGAGGAGCAAAAAACTTAGGGGGTGCACTACATAGGATGTTCATTGGTACCATGCAACCGAATCTCTATTACATAGGGGCTGTGTAAGTAAATTTTGTAAATTTTTATAGGGCTATATTTATTTAAATTTCTAAATTTCTCTTATTTCATATACCTTATATTTCATTCCAAAAAATTTTACACTATTTTTGTGTACCCTATGTTTTTTATAAGAACTAAATGACAAACTTTAAACTACCTAAAATCATTGGAGCAATGCCTCCTATAGTCAAATCTATTTGTTTAGTTTGGAACTCTATTAATCTAATTTTCAATCATTCAAATTCTTTACACCATATCATCAAACTAGGACTCAAAAAGTTCCCATCACTTAAGAAAGAATTTCACAGCCAAGATTTTGAAACTTACCAGGAATCCAAATATTCAACTTTAGTCTTTGTATGCATTGGGATTGATATTTTTGAAGAATCCTTATTCTTGATGTTTTAAACAAAGCTTTATTATCTAAAGCTACAACAATTATTAGATCACCAACATGTTTCAATATTCTTCCCTCTCATGCTATTAGCATTTCATACACAACACTGATATGTCAAAAACACCAAGTAGAAGAATTTAGAACACAACAAACTATTGTGACATGAACCAACCAAGATCCACATAACTTCAAAGTTTCATTTTGATGATCTACTGAGAGTCACATATAAGTAACCAACGTTTATACTTTCATATACTCTAGCTATGGAATAGAAGCATGACCAACTACCTCCAAGTAGTTATTCCAACATTAATAAAAGTATACACACAAGGTATAAGTTAATAACTATTGGTGTTTGTTCAATTACTTGATTAGTATATAAACAAGCTACATTGTACTCTAATTAATCAATATAATTGAAATCCAATAGTGATCCAATAAACATTGAATTTACCCTTGGATACTTTTTATAAGGCTATAGTGACTCTAATACTTCTAAAAAAATTTAGTTTTTTTTTGGCAAGGCCATTGTAAAATTTTTTAGAAATTAAAATTCATTATTATTTCTTATTCTTCATTATTTATAAAGACTGTAAATCCATTATAATGATGCTAATTTACTTTCAAGTCATGTATAAAATTTAGGACCAAGGTAATTATAATAACCCTTCATTTGTACACAATAAAAAGAATGGGAGTGCACTCTCTAAGCAAAAAAACTTATTATCTTCTTTTCAAATACAAATATCTTGTAATATGTGTAGTAAAAGGTTTTGAAATATCTTCAACACATTCTCATACTATTCTAGTGAAAAATCATATTGTTAGATGTGCACAAAAAAATTTCAAATTTTTTTACTCTTGCAAAAGGATTGAAAATTTTGAATGTTTTTTTGACAGAAAAAAGGAAAGTACGGTTTCTTTTGTGGGTTCTCCAGGAATTAAATTGGCAAGATTTTGCAACAATCATTGGCCCTTGTCTCAAGGTACATACTGACTGATCAAAACATAAGTCTCATACACAAACCATCATACTTTTAGAATTTAGAGCTTTACATTAATCAATGTCAATTAATTTTAATATTGACATCCAAAACCATACCATTGTAACTTTGAAACACTCCAAAAGATAATAAAGATTGTAAAGTGTTTGTAGGAGGTGCACTATATAGTGTATTCAAGCCTCTATAATATGGGGATTATATAGGTAAATTCTGTGAATATCTATAAGGTTACATTTACTAAAATTCTTAAATTTTGGTCATTTCATGTACCCTAAATTTCATTGAAAAAAAAATTTGGCCCTATTTTAGTGTATCCTATGTTCATTGTGAATATTGAATATTTGCAAATTTTTTTCAAACACTTCATCTCTTCATACTAATTAGATTTTGGCAAAGTAATTATACTATTATGGTGAAATGTACTAAATTAATTATAGTGCGAGGTATAAATAGCAAAATCTAGTTCAAATATAGAAACACCTATTTTTCAAAGTTCAGTTATATGGCACATTATATCAAACTCCTAATTGGGGTCATTGCAAGAAAGGGCCTCCATTTCTATAGTGTTTTGGATTTGGATGCTTTTTTTTTCAGGAGTACTATTTAATTAATTAATTTTTTTTAAAACATGAAAAATATGCAAAATGCATATACCATAAAGAAGAAGGTCCCCTATGAAGGAAAAGCTTTGGAAAATTCTTTAAGTAGGAGAATTAGAAAAGTGCCAACACTTATGAAAATGGGCATATTTAGATTTTAATTTGTAGAAAATAGGAAAAGTTATTTTTTTTGAATCTAAAAATTGGCCATTTGGGTAGAGTTGATGGTGATGAGATTTTACCAAAAAATTTATATTAGTACCATCATCAATGTTTAGAAATTGCATGCAATGGGAATGTTGTTTGCACGCATGTGGACGACATAAAATAATGTATTTTTAGATTTCTTTTGGTAGGAATATGCTTTCCTACTATGCAAATGCACCATGAAAATTTCAGCTTTAGATCATTAAATTAGGGGACTCCGAACGTAGTAAAAACCCCTAAACCTTAGTTTGTGACAAATTAAGAAAAATGATTTTTAAATATAAAATGATTTTCTTGAATTTTTGAAAAATAAGGGATGTTAAAACCATCAAGTTAGAGAGGTCCACTAATTATTTCATATTGTTAAATCTTTAGATTCAAAAGTTATAGCAAAAAAGAATGACGTCACTCCAATTGTGATGGAGAATAGGACCAGTGTTTCTTGCAATGACCCACTGATTGTATTTTTGTTGCATAAGGGGATCTTTTTCAATATGAAAGATGTACATATAGATGTTTTTTATATATCTATCCAATCAAATTATAAAAAAATTCATCACCAATTTTTTTTCCAATAAAATATTATGTAAAACCTCAAAATTTGGTTTCTAAAATTCACCAATTTTTTTAAGCTCAAATTTGGTATATATGATTGTCTCTAGCGTCATTTAAAAAAAATTAGACAACAAATAACACCATATCAAACCTAAAGAGCTAAATTTTGAGTGAGAGAATAGACAAAGAGTTTTTGTCAAACCAGTTAATTGAAAGATTCCATTGTTTGAGAAAACTCCAAAAAACCTAGTTTGTAACCAAGTGTTGTTTTAGCACCTTTAGAAAACATATTATATCTTGAATCCTAGACAATCATTGGATCCAAGGCAAATACTTCAATGCACTAGATATTGGATCTATGGCTTGGTATATTTTTCTCTAAATTACACTCCATACTGTCTATTCAATCCTAATATTGTGGTTTTCAAAAGTTCAAGTTTTTTTAATCTTTGTCGAAGGCCTAATGTAAATTTAAAAATAAAATAAAAATCATAGCCTTCATTATTTAAAAAGATCCTAAAACCATTATAATGATGCTAATTTATTTCAAAGCCATGTTTAAAATTTACCTCCATCCTAATTAAAATGACCCTTCAAATAATTGCACATTTCCAACCAAAAAAATGGAAGTGCACCCCTAGCTTAAGAAAGTGTCCAATGTGATTCAATGAATGACTTTTAAGAAAATTCAACTATAAAAACAAAGAATGCACCTATCCATCCATATGGCGAATTTCATTAAAATGGCAGTATTCCAAATGTCATCTTTTAGTCCGCCTGATTTGAATTGAAAACTAGCATCTATGACTGGTATACATTTTCAAGCATCTAGGACTCATGTAGATTTTCAAAATCTATGATGGATTTAGATTTCAGACCACCCAATCTAAAACATTTTGGACAGGTATAGATTTTAGACATCTAGAACACATGTAGATTTCAAAAATCTATGACAGATGTAGATTTTAGACTGCACGGTCTGACTGTCAAAAGTATCAAACTAATGGAATACCGCCAATTTAACGAAATCTACCATCTATAAGGAATCTAATATTTTTTTTAATAGTTGACTACCTTGATAATAGGGCCACATCTTAATCAAAGAAAATTGACAATAATTAACCCTTCAACATTAACAAGGACATCTGGTGTCCGATGGACAATAGAAAATCTTTGTATGTAGGACAAAAATAAAACTATTCATGAAAAGAAGAGATCTTCTACAATGCTTTGACTTTGAATGAATGCTTTTGGATTTTCTTAAACTGCAGTATCAAAATGGATGATTTCATGGGCGCCAACTCCGCCAAGGTCCATAATTCAAAGGTAAATTATCTCTATTTCAAGGCTTCCATGACAAACATGTAATCCAGCTGCACCACCACTTGGAATTGGGAGAAGCCGGCGGCAGAAAACAGCTGCCGGAATTCATGCTGGTGCCGCTCGCGGCCGGCGGGGCAATGCACCAGCATCAAGAAGTCGCTCATGAACGTGCCCACATTCTCGTGGTCCTCGGAAGTCTCCGGCGTCTCCAGCGGCACCACGGCGTCCACCACAATCACTTTGCCGTGCGCCGGCAGCGCAGTGTAGCAGTTCCGCAAGATCTTCACGCAGTCCTCGTCGCTCCAGTCGTGCAGGATGCTCTGCCATGCATGATTACCATTGTACGCAATTATAATCAATGATCACCCACCAGACTTATAATATCCTCAATTTCAATAAAACTAGCTTGTCTGCGCCAAAATTTTCTGCGCCAAAAATTGTGGCATTCATCAAACATGCATTTGTGGCATTTCATTTATCTACACATTTGAAGCTCTGAAATAGAACCAGGAATTAAATAGAACTAGCCAGAACGCATAAAGATTACGTTTCAGGCTTAAACGTACTTGATGAAGTAGAGATTACCGCCTATTTAGAGAAATTGACGTTTGTGGCGTTCATGTACACGGCTCAAAAACCAGGACCCATGTACGTGTACAGACCTGTTTATGTTTCAGGTGACTCGCCCTGAAAAAGTGACAAAGCTAAGGAATTTCGTGGATTCTACAATATTAAGGTTTCAATGAGTGATCGTACCGTGCACGAATCAGTCAAATATAGTCTGGATATGTATCACGTACTTCTGTTTGTACGTATTCACATTCACAGCTGTATTCAATTGCAATTTTGATTGCTAACAGTTTCATGATCAAGTTGCCTCCGTGGTCAATTAATTCACAGGAAGATTGATTAATTACCGATCTCAGGTTCCTCGATTGCCATGCATTCTGGGTTACTTTACAGTTTGCAAACATGAAAAATTTAACTGCCTGGACTGCCACTATTCAGTCGATTTCTAATGGAAAATTTTCCTTCACCACCACATTTACTAATCCCTACCTGTGCAAATTCGCTCAGGATATTTCTCATATGCCTCTCAAGGAAACCATCAAAATCACGCTGTATAAAATCCTCTCATTACTGGAGATCGATCGACTTGTGAGATTGAAAAACGCGACATCGACCATTACTAGGGTCGCTGCCAGACAATCACCTGCATGCACGCAGTCTCAAAATTCGAACTGTTTCAGATGACCAGATTTCTGAAAATCACCGAAGTCGTGAATTAATTCAGCCAACGACTCTAATTTCAAAATTGAAGAACTTTCCAAATAGTTTTAAAACCCTACACTCCTGCAGGTCAGAAACTTGAACTTAAGCGGAGAGGAAAGGAATTTGATTTAGGGAAGGGGGTTCGATTCCGACCTTCATGAAGATAGCGTCGCAACCCGTTGACGGAATGCTGTGAAACATATCGCCCGCCCAGTGCTCCACACCAGGGTCCTGCACCGCAGTGGTCACCACGGCCGGGAGGTCGAAGTTGAGCCCCGGCTTCAGGTGCGGGTGCCGTGCGACGATCCTGGCCAGAACGGTGCCTTGGCCGCCGCCCACGTCCATGAGCTTGCGCACGCTCTGGAAGCCCTGGTACTTGGACAGCAGGAGGGGCACCACCTCACCCGCGTGGTCCGTCATGGCGGATTGGAAGCAGCGGAGGTAGTCCGCGTGGGAGGACATGTACTCGAATTGGTTCATCCCCTGGGCGGCTTCAAAGGCGTCCCCGCCCATCAAGATGGAAGTGCTGCAGTGCACGATGTATAACAACGCGCGTACCAACGACGTGAGATCGATGAGCAGTACTGATCGTAATCTAATGCATGCTAGTACGTAACAAATGATCAGTACGGAGTAGTATCCAACTTTGTTGAGACAACATTGAATGGAAACCCGTCAGGAGGTTCTGTCGATTTCAACAGGCTTGCATATATTCCCGCTAGTTAATGAATGTACGTGGCGTTGATAATACTGTCTCTTAGTTTCAACTATAATTATTCAAGAGAAACTAAACTTTGGTCCCTCCATTTCAATCAGGTCCCAACTAGTTAATTGAGACCATCCATATAACATGCTAAGCGAGTGTAAGAGTTTGTTATCATGGTTATGAAACCGAGTTTACTACGTAGCAGCTGGTATTAATGGTTCACTTGAGTTTGTAATGCAACGATTCAACTCCGTTTCATTTCCTCCGCGGTGAACTCTTGAAATTCCCTTGTGTACGTATATATCACCGATTCTGTTAAATTGCTGCCAAAACTTGTGCCAGCTCGAAAGACTAGCACAGGTGTAGATTTATGTTTCGGGTCAAGCGACCTGAAACTGCCAAAGTACGGTAATAATACGCCAAATTAACGAAATTGACGTCAAATGCATTCCAAATAGTCCATCATTAGCTATTTTGCTAAATGAAAACATCCATGCCTTGGAATTCCGTTTCATTTGTGCCAAAAAAAACCAAAAACATCCATGCCTGACATTAACTGGCACTTTTCGAAACGACAATCGATATCAGAAGACTTGTCATAACTGCTTTAATTTTGCACTTCAATGGCATTGCACGCTTGATCAAGTGTCACAATGTCTTAATGTGAGCACTCTGCAGGCCGGTCGCATCAGTCGATCATAAATGATAATCACAAAAACCGAAATTAATTGTCTTTCCATCACAGGAGAATTGCAATGTGGAAATTGGACACATTATGTCTGAATTCGCGCCTAGTGTATCCGAGTGTACGTATCTTATTCTATCATCACTGAACGTACATTGACTGTGGAGTTCTTCAAAATTCCATGATACATGGACACTTCGTATTCCACAGGCTAGCTGTGGGTTAAGTTACAACCTAGCTCTTTCAGTTGTCCGTCGCTTCATTAGGGAAGTTACACTAGTAATTGTATAAGCCCTCTTCCGGGTCAAAAAAGGGCAAGTCGAAGAAAATGAGCAAATTAACTTCCAGCGCACCTTAGAAGGTGAGACCAATACCAATGCTAGTTAATTTGAACAGCCAGTGCCGTCTAGCTGGAATGCCCGCTTGATCGAATGGCACAATGTCAGCATCTAGAATCGACCATGCCAATATAGGCAAACGAAATTGACCTTCGAATACAACCTCCCATGGAAAGAATTTTGTTAAAAAATGTTCTAGAAGTGAAGTCGCACGCACTTCTAAATGAATAATCCACCCTCCACACTGTAAAAAACCCAGTCGACGAGTAAGCATTGAATGTATCCGCGTTGCTAAGATCAATACCAATCCTTGTTTCAACACCTCTATGCACACTTGCAAGTGTGCACTAAATTGAATGTCCGCGCGCCTGATAGAATGTCACTACATGAGCACCCAGTATCGATCAGTATCGATCATGCCGATATTGTAAAGGACCGATTAATTAGAATGGTAACCGACCAAGCTAGCTCCCACCGAAGTTCTTTCCGTTGTCCGTTGCTTCAAAGAGGAATTTGCGTGCATTAGCTGAAGACAACTCCCATACAATGGCACGTGGGCCATACAAAATATCACATGCTCATATAACCCCCGTAATGTGCCATAATTTATAATATATATGAATCCTCACTGTTGAGCTAAAAAACTAGTGCTGTCACACATTCAAAGAAAGAGCATTGAAAGGGCGCATGCGTATCGCACCTGAGATGTTCCATCGCTTTCCCACACACGTCTCCTACCGTCCCAATCTTCACGAAATTCGCCATAGTCCCCGACTCATGCCCAGGCACCAACACCATCGACAACGGCGTCAATGCAAACCTTCGGACCACCCCCTCCTCGCCACTGCACTCGAGCTCCTCGGAGAACACGCTCTTGCACGTGAGCAGTCGCAGGACGCGCTCCAAGGCTGCGGCGTTCGGCTTCTTTGCCCCGGGGACGTGGCTCAGGATCTCCCGCGCCGTCATGGCGCCGTTGCAAGTGGGGGCGTGGGTGGCGAGGATGCGGGGGATGTCGAGGTCCACGACGGTGCGGAGGGCGGCGGATGGCGTCCAGGAGATGCTGAGGAGCATCACGGCTAGTTTGGCTATTGTGTCTTGCTCCTCCTGGGGAGAGAGCTCCTCGCACTCCTTTGGTGGTTCCTCTGCTCCTCCTGACAACTCCATCGATCGGGATGCTGGAATCACAAGCTCGGATAGATCGATCGATCGATGCTTGTTGGCAGAAGCATGCATTGTTCGATTCGCAGATACAGTCGTGATCGAGAAGTCTGAGGATTTGTAGTTGTTCCGATCGAGAAGCAATTTATAGGGAAGTTGATCGATCGACTGGCCTGCATGGTTCCATGCGGCAATGACGTCGTCGATCGATCATCTGCAGTTACTGCCTATTCTGAGTGCGCGCATACATCATAGTGACACTTCTGGTGCTATGCCCTCAGAATTTGAATTACTTAATTTTTCCATCATCAGTTATATATTTACAGTATCGTGAAGGGCACGCCAATCCTTACAGCCAGGTACACTTTCCTTCAGTTTGCGTTATGTATGGCTGTTACCGCCAATTCTGTCACTCAGAATTTGAATTACTTAATTTTGCCAACATTAATTATATATTTACAGTATCGTGAAGGACATGCCAATCCTTACAGCCAGGTACACTTTCCTTCAGTTTGCGTTATGTGTGGCTGTTACCGCCAACTCTGTCACTCAGAATTTGAATTAATTGTCTGTCGGCTGTGTCCTTGGTCCGTCGTGTCTGTCTGTCCCACCAGGCCACTTGTGGCTGGCGTTCCTTGTAATTCTATTTTGCAATGAAATTCCGTTTCATTTGTTTCAAAAATAAATAAATTTTGAATTAATTAATTTTGCCAACATTAATTATATATTTACAGTAGCATGAAGGACATGCCAATCCTTACAGCCAGATACACTTTCCTTCAGTATGCGTTAAGTTATGCGTGGCTGTTACCGCCTATTCTGCATAGTCATGGTAACCTGGTTCGGAAAATTACAAGTATAGGTATTTTTACCTTGGCAATGAAATCCCGTTTTATTTGTTTCAAATTTTTTTTTAAAAAATAACAAGTATAGGAGAGGGATCTAAAACCGACCAGGCATTTTCAACCATTTACTAGGGGCTGTGAAATGGACACTTGAATCTGGGGGAAATGAATTGTGGATTACAATTGAACTTGATTAGATTTGTCTTTACTTCTTCAATGGATGGTTTAACCCTGAAATGCCAGGCCTATAACCACGGGCTTCAAGCCTCACTGTCTGTCACTCAGTTTGTTGCCATTTTGTAACCAGATGTGTATGAAATTTTTTATTTTTATCTTTCATAGATGAACCTACATGTCCTTTGTACTTCCCGAAAATTTCGGAGTTTTTTGAGGAAAATTGTATTTTCTGATATTTTTTGAAGAAAAACTGAAGAAAAAATCATATCAAATAGAAAATGATCTAAGAAAATCTGAAAATTTCACCATGTGTGAACATTACACTGAAAAACATCATGGTATAAAATGATTTGCCGTATACATCTATAATTAGAATGCAATGGACATTAAAAATACAGCCAAAGTTCAAACTGCAATAAAATATTCATTTTTATGAAGTTTTTCAAAATTCCAATTGGAGAAGAAACAAAAGTAGAGGACCTCCATTTCATTAGTTGGGCTCAAATACAAAAAATGTTGTTTTCAAGGAGAAATTTCAGATCTACTCAATTTCTCAAAATACACTAAAATGGCAAATTTGGCCATCCATTTTTCTTAATTACTTCTCAACTACATGGAAAAAAACATATCAATTAGACTAAGAATTCAGTTGGACACTCTTCATAACTCAACATGAAAGGTCACTGGAAAAAATGGGTTAAAAAACTATTGTTGAGGCCTTCTAGAGTTCTAGTGGTATGGAGAAGTTAGTTGGAAGCCACGAAATGGCACTGCCGGCGTTTAGGGGTTAAGAACCATACTAGGTTCATTCCTAACTAAGTGGCTAGGTGTCTATTAATTTAACCCCTAAAGGACTGAAGTGCCCTCGGGGGACACTTGGAATTTTGGGCAGGCTTGTGTGACCTGAATTTTTGCTATGATTTTTTGAAACTTTTTTTGAAGATAGGAAATCAGATTATCTTTCCAAAAATATAATTTTTATTTCAATTGGTGCTTGGAAGCAAAAGTTATGCCATTCTAAGTCCAAAAAGCAGTTCGTCGGGCAGAAAAAAAAAACACAAAAAAAATTATCTTTTTATTTTTTATTTTTTATCTCAAAGATTATGTTTTGTTCTACATCTGAAGCTTTGGTTCATTTTATTTGGACAAATAATGAGAAAGTTATGGACAATCTTGTATTTCGGACAATCTAAGCACCTTCTTCAAAAAATAACTTATAGAATTCATTTTTGAATGCAATTTTTCAAATTTTTCAAATTTTTTTTTTGATAGGGTTTAGGATGTTTGCAAAAACAAGCTCACCGTTGGGATCATGGTTTTCCAATTACATCTTAAAGTTATTAACAACTTAGTGTTTTGTTCAATCTTGGACCTACTTCTACTTAACAATTTTTTAATGAATGAAAATCAAGTAGTTATTTTTTGAAATTTTTTCCCCTAATTCTCAAATCAAATGTTCAACATAAAAAATTTTAACTTCATGGTCCATAGTGCAAAAAAATTCAACAAATGGCAGTCAAAGTCATCTGAAATTGCAAGTCAAAGTTCAAAAAAACTTTTTTTTTTCAACTTTGAATGCTAATATCTTCCAATCCATACGGTCAAACTTCATGAAATTTTTACCACATGATCTCAAACAAGTAATTTACAAGATCCTACGGTTAGATTCTAAAAAAATTGTTTCTTTTTGTTTTTTTGGGAGGAAGTAGCAAACATGGCAGTTTTGAGTGGTTTTCAAGCCAGAAAATGCCTCAGTCCTTTAGGGGTTAATTCAAAATAAAAATGTATTGTTCAACTACCTTCTTACATAAGAGGATTTTTAGCTGGTTTACAAGACTGCGAGTTCCCAAATGTTGGGAACGCATTGGGAACTCTAGGAACGCAGTGCTGATGTAGTCGAGCGACTACCACGTCAGAAAATACTAATTAATTAATTAATTAATATTTTTTTAAATCATTTTCTTTCTTTTTTAAACATTTTGAAATTTTTTGAAAAAAAAAATTTTCAATTTTTTTTTCAATTCAGACTAGCAGGGGGCTGGTCTGCAGCAGTGGGAACAGTTTCTGGGAACACCCCTGAAACAGTCTTCTTGGGGGCCAGAAATCCTCTTATGCAAGTATTAAAAAATCTGAAATAATGACTAATTCAAGCATTCATTTCAGATTTAGAAAGGGACGCTTTTATTTTTATTTTTTGAAACAAATGAAACGGAATTTCATTGCCAGAAATAATGGTACAAGGCACCAGGCACAAGTGGCCTGGTGACGCAAAGAAACACAGGGACCGACAACAGAAACAAAGACAAGGACTAGACACTAAAAACAACCGGGAAGGCAGCAACGGAGGGGCAGGCACAGCGTAGGAGAGAGGCCATGAGGCCTCTCAATGCCGGTCGAGGCAAGAACAACCCATCGGTTGCGACAAAAAAACTCAAGGGGGGTTGAAGATGAAGCCATCAATGGAGTCAATTCTTTTCCAGCTAGGCTGACCACTCTCCATAGAAGCGAAGAAGTTGTATCTACATCTCCTCTTGGTGAAGGCGGCGAGAAGCTTCTTTTGGGTAGCGATTGAACGCTTTTTGTTGTTGTTGACATTAGTCCATTCCGTGCGTCCATAGTCAACAAGCCCTTGCCAAATGTATTGATAAAGCCGCTCGAAGGTCCACTCAACATTGTTGAAGACAAGATCATTTCTCTGCATCCAAATCAACCAGAGAGCGGTATGGGCGTTTAATTACCCACCCTTGGTAAGTAAACGGACACAACCAGGTTCTAGGGGTTTTATACGATTCTTATCCTAGCGGGTGACTAAGCGTAGGTCCATTGTGCCTTCCAAGCAATGGATTTTTTTTTTTTCTAATGTTCCTAGGTTTTGTAGGTGGCAACGGAGTTACTACAATAGTGAAAAGTAGCCCAAGCCACACACCCCTTAACGGTAGCCAATTCGAACTACTACCAGTCTAAGTTGGTATGTTGAAGAACTAGGGCCAGTTGACCCTTCTAACTTCCGTGGCTAGTCTCAACTTGATCTATTTTCCTATTGTAATTCTAATCGTCTGACCTAATGTTCAGCCTCTACTTTGAATTCCCCCTTAATCTAAATCCTAATTTAAATTCTTCCTTAATCCAATTTCTAATTTAATCTCGCCCTTAATCTAAATCCTAATTTAAATTCACCCTTAATCTAATTTTTGATTTAATTTGATCCTAATCTAATCCGAGTTTAATTTGGGATTCTAATCTAATTACTAATTTAATTGGACCCTAATCTAATCCGAGCTTAATTGTGGACTCTAACCTAATTATTAATTTAATTGGACCCTAATCTAATCCGAGCTTAATTTGGGACTCTAACCTAATTACTAATTTAATTGGACCCTAATCTAATTACTACTTTATCGCCTATTGGCCAAATTGGTTTACCCACTAATCGTAACGGATTTGGGAGACACAACCTATCATGGATTGATTTAGTGACTTACCCAACGTTCGTTAGCATCCGCGACATCTCCCTCCAAACCTCCAGTCACATGCTCATACTCCATTGTACACATGTTTGAGACAACTTCAACGGCCACGACTTAATTCGGGAAGGGGTAACATACACTTATAAGCCCTAATTGGTTCCTCCCTCTTTTTCTTTTATACTTCCCTCTTTTACATTAGTACTATTCCACCAACCATCTTGGTGGTCTTATATCTATAGTTCTCTTAAATAATGAAAGGCTTCCTACCCTTTTACATTGTCATCTTTTGCGTCATTCTAATCTTTATCCCATTGGCCACAATGGCTTCTTAGGATTTCCTTACGACCCTAAGCTTAGGACACTATTGATTGTCCCTCTCCCTTTCCTCTCTTATTAATTTTTCTCCAATCGAAACTCCTTTTATTGCGGTTGTTTTTGTCTTGGTGAGAGTGGAGAGGTCTTGAGTGGTGGTATGCAGGACACGCGTGAAGGTGCTTTTTCATTTCCCTCCCCCTCCCTTTTTTTCTCTTCTTGGTCTAGTTTCTTGTTACTTTTCAAAAATCTTCCTTCCCTCCTCCCCCTTTCTCTTATCTTCTTGATCTAGTGTCTTCAATTAGTTTCCTACCCCAACTCCCTCTGGCCCCTGGCTCCTGGTCCCCAACTCCGAGTCCCCAGCCCGATCTCAGAGTGTCAACTTCCTAGCAGATCTGACGGCCCAGACCCCGACTCCCTAGCCCCTCCTAATCCCGATACTCGAACGTTGACCCCTCAATCTCGATACCTGGAGCCCCAGCTCCCCAGCTCGACACCCGACACGCCGACCCCTAGCTCCAATACCCGGACGTTGACTCCCAGTCCCGACGACCCAAACTCCAACTCCCCAGACCCAGACCCCTAGAGTCTCGACTCCCCAGACCCAAACCCAGACTTAACTTAATTCTTTTCTTCTAGATGAATTGGGTGCACTTTTGGTAATTGGGGTAAGCTAGACTAGAATGGTTTTTTATCTTGCATAACTCATTTGAATGTTTCTTTTCTATCCCAATCTAATTTGCCCCCTAATCTTTGAAGCTAAACTTTGGACTTTTCCAAGAAGATCTTGGAAACTATACTTTGAAACTGAACTCTATGGAGATTTAAAGCTCCGCCATGAAGTTGGTTTTAACACCCATTGTAGGACTTTGACGTACCCAGGGGTTCAAAGCTTCGCCATGGAGTTGGTTTTAACACACACTATAGGACTGTTAGATGACACAGGTTCAAAACTTCGCCACCTTAAAGGTGGGTCCACTCGACAATACAACCAAGGAAGAGGTAACTATAGTGAGGACTCACTTCCTTAAAGACATACGTCAAGTCAGAATAAACCAAAGGTGAAGTAATAATGCACTAAAGGCCCCCCAAAGTAGCATCGCCAAGGTACGGTGGGGGGGTGTAAGCCCTCAAGTTGACACTTGGAACTCTGGGTCTATTTTTCGTGAATGTTTTGCGAAATTTAGTTAAAATATAAAAGAAAAATACATAAAAACAGTGTTAAGAGAATTTTGGTAGTAATCTCTACTAAAATGGTGAAGAACCATCTTAGAAGGTGGAAAATTCCTAATTCTAGGAATTTTCATCATTCTAAGTCTTAATAGTGAGTTTGAGAGAATATTTAGTAATTCCGAGAGATATAAAAGTATGAGAGTTAGTCAGTCCTAGTGTCTCTCTGTGCAAAATCAAACTTTTAAGGATGCACATGGCATACTGACTAAGCCAATAGAGTCTATTATAAGTCTAGAAGGTTTATCAAGGCCTAAATTCAATTCTACTATAAATTGGATTTAGAAGTAAAACTTTTACAAGTAACTTTGAGAATTGAAATATCAAGATATAGAAGATGAAGGAATTGACGATTGAAGACTACAGAAAGGTGTTCCAAGGGTAGGAGTATGCCAGGAGCGAACAAGAATCAAACAATTGTCCAAGATTCTCGAGTATCGGAAATTAAATTGTTTAATTGGGCAAAGTAATTCCAAATTACTAAAAATAGACGAGTGCAAGATAGCGTGGAACTTACACTTAGAATCTAGGAGTGCCCTAGATGTTATCCAATTTATTTCGTATTTTTCTGGAATTCCACGTTGACTCCATAGAAAGTCAACCGCACATAAACATGTTCGTAAATTCTTAGAAATTACATATGTTGTGGTAAAATCTCACTAAAAATTAGGATAGGTTTCTGTGTGCTCAATAAGTACCCAATCAAATTTGAAGACATTCCGACATTCTCAACTACCAGAACCGGCATCGACATCGGATTCCAACAGAATTTACAAATTGGCGGTGGATTGACCGGCGTATCAGGAGCAAATGATGTCCGATTGACACAAATGGGGAGACATTCATTTCTCTCACAGACATTCTTAACAACCCTGGCCTGATAAATTCATCAAAATGTGCAAATCCTAAAAGTTAGATTTTTTAACTTTTAATTGGAGTTACCGTAATTCCAAATTGGGCGCACAAACAGCCTAGGAGTGAGGGGTAAGGGGTCCTTAGGCTAATTGGGGTCTTTTGAAGACAATGGCGTAGATGGATTTCCGTTTCGGATTGTTCCCTAAAAGATAGAGAGGGTCAGCTCTTAATTTGACTTTTTAATCGTTAACTGTGGTTAATTAAAAGTGATTTTGGAAATACCTCTTGGAAAATCAAAGATTGGATTTGGTCAAGATCTCTTTCTTATGTAAAAAGCCATCTTTGGGCTAAAGAAAGACAATTTTCAAAATAACTTTTGGTTAATTTGCAAAATATCTAGGTAGATTAGGGTTAATTTTAAAATATCTTAGGTTAAGATCTTGGATTTGATTTGGCCAAGATTTTATTAGCTAAATGGGGGTGTTTCTAGAAATTTCCACCATTAAACAAGTATTATTTTGAAATTACATTAGGGTAGTTTAGAGGGAGAAGTAACAAAGTGTTTTCACTGGCAACTTATCGGGGAGGGCCCGGCCACGGGTATATAAGGGCCCCCCTCGAGGTTGCCAATGCCCTCATTCTCTATACACCGACACTTTGTTAGCTTTTCCTTTATTTGTGCTACCAACGTGGTTGGAGCACTGCTTGAACCAAAGATCTTAGCCAAGTTTTGTTTGTGTGTTTTGTTGAAATTTTGAAAGCTTAGGGCCCTTTCAATTGATTTTTATTTTTTCCTTTTGTTATTGAAGATCAACCTCAACTTTCTTTTGAGACTACTTTGTGGAAACTTGAAGAATTTGGTGCCAAAGTTCGGTTTAAACACTGTCATGTGTACCTCCTTTGACACTAAAGCTTGAAATATTAAATCGTAGGACATTTTAAGGGATTTTAAAGGTGAAGTTCGGTTCAAACACTATCATGTGTACCTCCTTCAACCTTTGAATACTTAAAATACTACATTGTGGAACCAACCTAAGCTCTACTTGTACAACGAAGCTTTGGCTTTGTTCCATTATAAGTTAAGTTCAAATCTACTCAACCCATTGAAAGGACTGCATTCTTAATTACCTTTATTTTGAAATCATTAAACATATTAAATAACAATTAGAAATCTTGTTCCTAAATTGATTAAATTATAGGATTAAGATAGAAATCAGTGTTAAAACCAATTACCAAAAATCCAAAAATATTAAGTTAATCCAAGCACCCTGCAGGTGTTTAAAGGTCTGTTCAGTTCAACCAAGTTCCAAAACCAGAGTCAGGAGAAGACCAGAGTCAGGAGGCGGACTAGGCCAGGACGACGAATTGACGGACCAGGCCGACGGACGGGATTGGGAATGGCGGAGGTCCCGGCCAGTGGTGCCCCGCCATCAGATTGATCACTTGTTGGAATCATAAAAACTTGATTTTAAAGAAAAATCATTTTAGTTGGCAATTGGAGCCACAACCAATTCTTTTTTTAATTTTCATTCAAAATCTAATTTTTAGGATTTCAAAATTCTTCACCAAATTCCATTCACATCCAACACCATAGCTAACTTCTTTCTACAAAATTTGCAACAACAACCATAAGAATGATCAAAAGGAGGAGGGAGGAAGAGAATAAAGGTGGACGGAGCACACGTGAAGGAATTCCCCATTAAAAACCAATTTCCTTGGAATCTCACTATTGAAGGTAAGATCTTTATTCTTTATCCTTTGTTAATTAGTTATTAACCCCTAAAGGACCAAACTGCGTTTTTTGGCAATATAGTGATTTTGGGCAGCTCACTACAGATGGAGTTTTTATTTTTTTCATTGAAATTTTCACGCAATATGTGCCCAAGGAGTAACTTTAAGGCCTGACAATTTTCATAACTTTTGACTATATGGTCAAAAAGTTATTGCATGATATGTAGTTTTCATTGGTCAGCGGGTAGCCCAAAAATTTCTTATAAAAACTTTTTTTTCAAAATTCAAAATTTGAAATTGGTTTTCTAGATGTACATATTTGCAGAAAGCTTTGAATCACTCCATTTTGATTTATGAGATAAAAGTTATAAAGAGATTTAGTTTGCGGGCGGTTATGGATTCTCTACTCTAAAATAAACCTTGAAAGCCTTTATTTTCCTCAATTTTAAATATTTTTGAAAAAAAATTAAAACTTTTGATGTTGATTGTTTGTCACAACATTACAACCATTGGGATTGACATTTTTTTATTCTATAAATAAAATTTTAACAATTTAGTATTTTGAATCACTCTCTACTTTTTTCTACTTATTAATTTTTTCCTATATGTTGTACAATTCCAAATGATGCAAAAAAATTTGAGCATATAGCCAACTTGCCATGAAGAATGAATCCAAAGAAGCACCACCATTTTGGACATTTTTTCATAGAAATGTGACCTTGTGAAGTGCAGCTGCCCACTTTTTTGCAGGGACAAAAAAAGGGGTTTTGTCAATTCAAATGCTAATATCTTGCAATCTATACAATGAAAAATTCTGAAATTTTTTCCACATCTTTTTACACAAGTGTACTATAAGATCTTACAGTGACATATGTCTAAAAAAATTTTTTTTCAAAAATTTGGTGCTTGAAGTAGAAATGGCAGTTTTGGTGTATTTTTGGTGAAGACATAGTCTCTCACCTTTAGGGGTTAATTACATTCTTAGAAGGTTTGGATTTTGTTAGTTTTATTTTATTAGGGATAATAAGTATAGATTGATATTTTAATAGGGATTTATCTATTGAAAAATATCTATAGTTAAGTTCGTTCTTAGGGTGGAAGGAAAAATGGCCCTAGGTATCCTTAAGAATAACAATTGATGTTAATTCCCAGGGATTGCACAATAGAAAGTGGGGAAAATGTCTAACTGTACTCTCACTATGGATACAACACAAAGTTTAATGCCATATTTAACTACTTTTGGACTTTGTCCATCGGGAGATCTCCCTATATTATAGATATCTAAAATCTAAATCTATTGTGCATTTTTCAAACCACTTAGTCCAAAATTTATATCATTTCTAGATTCATAAATTCTATAGAAGTCAAAGTCTACAATTATCTTAGATGTCCCTTTACCAATTTTGGACTTTGCAAAGTCCAAAAATAGTTAAATATGACATTTTATTACAATTGAACCAGATGGAAAACTTATCCATTGTTATCTTCACTTCATAGCTTTAGCTTTCATCAATTCTCCAAATACAGTCTTCAATTGATTCTTTTCACCTTCTTACTGCATCACCGATTGCTCCATTCTTCCAGCATGTCTCCTAAGTCCAATTGATCTTGTAGATTTTCTTCTCTAATTTACATCCAATTAATTCCATTCACACATTTGACAAATCCAGCACAATAGACAATATACTCCATCACACACAACATACACAAACACCAGATTTGCAATTAATCTCCGCTTTGTATTTCATCACCGAAAATTACAATTGATCCTCACATTCATTTCCACAGCCTCCTCTCTGTAAAACTATCGATTCAGCACAATCGAATTAACTCCAAAACTATAGACACTACAGCTCCTCTCATACACAGACAGCTCCAACACAAAATCTATCACTCTACACAAACTGCCGACCTCCCTGCCACAGGAGCTTTGGCTTCCTCCAAACTGAGTACCATTGTCCTCCTCCGCTCCACTTCACCTGAAAAATCAATAGCTAACTACCACAACCGCCAGATAATAGATTTCTTCCCAAGATTCAATAGCATTCATTCCTTGCTAAACATCCATTTTTCAACTATTGATGATAAAACACCATGAAGTCAATTCCTACTGGTAAAAGCCAAGTATTAACCTCTCAAGTACTATAGACCCACAGAAAATTGGAAAAATTACCAAAAATTAAGCACTATGCTTTTTTCCCTATAGTTTCTATGACTACAATAAGCCAAAAGGAAAAAGAAGAAATTGACAACTAATTTCTTTAAGAATTAAAAGGGAAATTGAATTAATTAGATTTTAAAGGATTTGATTATAATTTTTTTCAATTAATTAATAATATTTGAATCTAGGCTAGGAATTCACTCTAATAAGACAAAAGGAAAAGAACAAAATTGACAACTAATTTCTTTAAGAAGATAGGAAAAATTAAAATCAATTAGATTTGAAGAGATTTAGTTAGAATTTTAGTTCTTTAATTTGAATTTAGATTAGAATTTCGAAAGGGAAAAAACAATAAAAAAAAGTTAACAAATTAGCTAGAATTTCCAATTGATTAGAATAGATTTATTGGTAGAAATTTAATTGTTTAAGTGGAATAAATTAATTTGTGGTATTTTCTAATTACCAGGAAATTAGGAATTAATGAGAAATACACAAATAATTTAGGATCTACATAACCGTTGGTGTTTCTTTTCAATTGGGTTAGATTTCTATTTTACCAACAATGTTAAAAATTATCATGGATTAGATGGAGAGCCACGATGATTTCAATGGCGACACTACTAGAATATGAGCATTTAATGACTGCAAAAATATGACTGGGGATGACTGGTGACTGCTCGTAGTCATATTTTAGTAATTGAAAACTTTGGGAAAAAAAATGACTGCAAATATGACTGCTAGTCACATTTTTGTTTTATACTTCATGGCCGTATAGTATATATCCATTGAGAATGGCAAAACACTTCATAGGGAACTTTTGGGAACGTGTTTTGGGAACGCCCAGTCATATTTGCCAGTCATATTTTTCTCCAGTCATATTTTGTAGTCATATTTGTACAATTATTATAAATTTTTTTGGAGGGGGGCAGCCCAAGTGCAATTTGGGCCCCAAAAGTACCCAGTCGTATTTTTTCCTCAGTCACATTATGTAGTCATATTTTTTAAATAGTCATATTTTGCAGTCATATTTATACAACTATTACAATTATTTTTTGGGGGGTAGCTCAGTGCAATTTGGGCCCCAAAAGTACTTAGTCGTATTTTTTTCTCAGTCACATTGTGCAGTCATATTTTCAATCACCCTTTCTTGATAGTAAAGAATTTTCAATTTTTGGGCCACACATAGAAGACATGCTCAAATGTAGGTAAACCTTTTGTATTTTAGCCATAAGGATCATTTCTTTTGATGTAGATATGACTTCATTTCTTGTATGCACTGAATTTTTCTTAAGCTTGATCTATTATAAAATATGTGCGAAACAATTAGGCTAGGGTGGCCACATATTTGTATTCAAATTCCTTAAATTACATATTTCAATGTACTAATGAGGCAAGGTTGTTCCTAAAGGAAGAAGGCATTGCAAATATAACTTTGCAAATGGACTTTTTTCTTGCCTACTCCATTGGAAGGGGTGGTGGACATTGGAAAGCTTTTGAATACTTTGAATGTCTCTTAACCCTTGAAATATGGTTTCGTTCCTCACAACAGTTTTATTTTGAAGTTCATTAACATATACATTTGCTGAAGACACATACAAAACAAAAAGTGCTTCACACATGAAGGCAATAATTAAAAAAAAATTAAGATGGTTCTCTAATTTGCTTCAAGAACAATTGAAGCTAAAAGGATGTGACATCATCACTTCTTTATATGTAGAAAGACTATACAAGAAGTATAGTATATTGCAATGGCACCATTCATCCAAGACAAACATACTTACATTCTTTCCTTTTGCGTTATACACCAAAAACATTGTTGCATAGAATCCTCTATATGAATTATTGAAGACCATTTTGGATGTATTGTTCTTTGTCATACAGAGAAACTCATTCTGAATCAGCTTCGTTGTACTATAAGTCATTCACAATTATGTCATCTTGCTTGAGACGGTGTAATGTAGTTGCAACCACATCGGCTTCTACTTCCACTGCTTCATACAAGGGTATCTTTAGAAGAAGATCTTTGTACAAGTCTGTGGCTCCCAATCCATGAAAATTTGTTGTCTTTCCCAAGGATATGCATTGCACTTCAAGTGTTGCTTGATGTGTAGAGAATAATTGAACACCTCTTGGTTCCTTTTGAAGTACAACTTTCCAACCAGGGATGACGGGACGTCCGGACATCCACGGGACGTAGGCGCTAACCCTCGGACGTCCATTGACATTTGAAATTTTTTTTTACGTACGTCCAGCGGACGGACGACCGGACACTTCTGCGGACGGCATTTTGGACGGACACAGTGCGGACGGGCACGCCGCCGGCTTGCGGACGGGCGGACGTCGTGCGGACGTCGTGCGGACGGGCGGATGGTGTGGAGAGCATCCGCAGGCCGTCCGCGTGTCCGCAGTCCGCCGTCCGCATGCCGTCCGCACCCTGTCCGGAAGGCCGTCCGCAGGCCGTCCGCGTGTCCGCAGGCCGTCCGCGTGTCCGCAGGCCGTCCGCACCGACGACGACAACTTCTGGCCGCACGATCTCCCGTCCGCTCTGAAGGCTGTCCGATCTCGATGGAGCCGTCTGATCTCGATGGAGACGTCGCCCGCCGTCCGCGAGTATAAGTAGCATCGCGGACGGCTCATTCAGGCACAATCGTCCGCCTTCCGAAGTGGGTAATCCAGTGCCTCGAGCTCTGTGAGCCCCTTTCATTTTGGTGAGATGGTTGTGATTAAAACTTGAATACTTTCATAGTATTGAGTTTTAATTATTATTTGCTTTTGGGCGGCCCTGAAATTCCCATCACCCTAATTCTGGACTTTGGGGTAATTTTATTACCATGCCTCGCAACGATAAACCAAAATCTAGTTCCAAGGGCAAATCCCAAGACATGAATTGGGAGGATTGGGCAAACCCTTTGTGTGTAGCAGAACCTGGATGGGAGGAGGAGCCGAAGAAATCTTGGGACTGCACAACATGCAAGAAGTACGTCAAAATGACGCACCTCTCAAAAATGTGGTCAAGAGAACGTGCTGAAAAGCAAGTTCGTCGTTGGGAGGGACAAATTTCGACGTGCCTAAGCAAGCACTTTGTCCACCGGTATGAGGAAGTCACACGGTCAGCTGAAATACGTGACTCCAAACCGAATGTGATGAACTACTCCAACATGGCCATGGTTTGGGCAGAGATTGTGCTCCACAAAGATGTGGATTGGCGCACAATTTACGGCAAAAATGTCCACGAACTGCATCGTACTGATGCTGTTATTTATACGAGTTGGACTGGTATAAGTGATTGTATGCCAGAGTGGTCTAACCGAGGCCAACTTGGATATGCACCGGTTGTATTGCCGGATGCTGAGGATGATTGGTCGGAGGAGGAGAAGGATGCTTCAGCGCCTGTGTCATTTGGAGAGATACCTCGGCGTAGACAAGAACGCGAAGACATCCAATACGAGCAAGAAATGCGAGATGCAATGCAACGAAGTCTCGAGGATCGTGGTCAACCACATGGGCATCATGGATCATATCAACATGACCATAGTGTTTATGGGACCCAAAATCGCCAAAGTGATCCACACTACAGTAATGACCCTCGAGGTGGCTATGGCAACTACCAAGGTAGCCAAGGAACCACACGTGATTATGGTTCCAACCAAGGTAGTTCTCAGTACTATCCTGGATTCTCTGGAAGTAGTTCTTATAATGATACACGGCACAGGGGATCTCAGCGTGATGATTCAATTCCTCCTCCAACTTTTGGAGGACCTTACTATGGAAATTATGGGCATGGAGGTGCATCAAGCGGATCTGGAGACATATGGGGTGGTGGACCATTTCTCGGGACTTTTGGATCTGGTTCAATTGGCCCAACTCGCAAAGATGACACCGATTCGGAATCTGAGTGAGGGTTTAGGGTTTGGAAGATTGTAGCGAAACAATGGTTGCTTTAAAATAGAAATATAGTAATTAGCAATCGATTTTTGTATATTCTTGCCATAGGATATAGATTGGCATAAGGACGATATGAGGATGTTCGCCATTTTTTGAATATAAATTTTCAGTATGCCTATTTGTAAATTCCGATCCAATTATGTCCCATTTTCTTTGTGAAGCTTCTATGCTTCCTCCTTATTTCCAAAGCTGTGAGTTTGTGTGTTCATTATATTTGCCCCAAAAACAAATTAACCCCTAAGTTACCAAGGCATTTTCTGACTATCAAACCACTGAAAACTGCCATTTCTGCTGCAATCACTCAAGAAACCTAAGAACACTTTTTTTCTTAGAATCTAACCGTAGGATCTTGTACTTCACTTCTCTAACAACATGTGGTAAAAATTTCATGAAGTTTGACCGTACGGATTGGAAGATATGAGCATTCAAAGTTGGAAAACAAAGTTTTTTTCAACTACGCCCTGCAATTTCAGGTGACTTTGATGGCCATTTCTGGATTTTTTTTACAGTACACACCATGAGGTCAAAATTTTTTATCTTCAGCATTTGAGTTGAGAGTTCGTAAAAAAAATTTTACAATGCCAACACTTGATTTCCACATTAAAAAAAATTGTTAAGTAGAAGTAGGTCCAAAGTTGAAGAAAAAACTGAATTCTTAATAGCCCTTATATTGAATAAAAAAACCATAATCCGAACGGTGGGATTGTTCTTGAAAACAAACTTAAGCTTTAAGAAAAAAAAAATGGTACAAATTTAAAATTGCACTCAAAAATAAATTCTACAAGCTGTTTAGGGTTGAAGATGCGTACATTGTCCAAAAAACAAGACTGTCCATAACTTTCTCATTATTAGTCCAAATAGGATGAATCAAAGCTTCAAATGGACACAAAAACTAAATTGGTGACAGGTCTTGCATCAAATTGAAACGCATTAATTCCAATGGTGAAACCGTTTTCAAAAAAAAAAAAAAAAATTATGCAATTCTCTATTCAACTATTACAATGGATGTAATGCTTCTTCTTCTAAAAAGTCTACTGTTATTGCTTGAAAAACAAGAAGATTCATAGCCGTCACAACGTCCTAGGCAATGAAAATAAATTAAGTTTCTCTACGTAGAAAAAACTGCTATTAAAAAAAAATGTAATTTTCAAAATCATGCTTGTTTTTCTTTCTATTGCCTACATTGGGCCTTAGGGGGAATAAATTTTCTCTCAAATTACAATTGAAATAAAATTATATTACCAAAAACCCGATCAATTTTCCCATACCGAAGAAGGCCCAGAATTTGTTGCCACTAATTTAGTTGAAGTGTACTTCTTGAACACTTCAATATCCCAAACCTTCCAAAGTCCTTGAATATATAGGACTCCTGAGACTGTAGAATTAGTACTTTAGTAGATCTTCACATTGTTTTCTTTTAACAAATAATGAACAAGTTCAAAAGGCCGATACATTTTGAACCCCTATAACCCCAATGGGTTAGGACAAAACCCAAATGTGTTATAAAATATTAACATTACGATTGTTTTGAAGTTAGTATCAAAGAAGAATTAGAAGATAATGTAAAGCACAAAAAAAAGACAGTACACATCCAATCGAAGTAAAGAAAAAATTCCGATTATTTTTAAATAAATGTTGAATATAAACTTTCAATACCTCACCAAAATACTATTTCGATTGTCACGGTTCGAAATTCTTCTTGATTGGTGTAAATTCTGTTTTTTATTGACTTATAAAGAAATGCAAAATATTCAACCTCTAACAGCACAAGGTATTAAGGGCCGGTTTATATTGGGCCTGGGGCCGAATGGAAAGTCGGCCGGATTTGCCTTCAATCCGGCCTTCTATCCGGCCCTAATTTTCCCATCTGGCCCTAGTTAATATAAACCCCTTGGGCTGGATTCTAGGGCGCAATTTCTAATTCATGTTCTCTTAGATTCTCTCAATGCTCAATGAAATCAATTAAAAAAAATTTTAAAAACTTAAAAATACGCGTGCTTATCTTTTCTCTACCTCTAATCTTTATAGAAAAATAAACAACAAAATTTTTGTTTGTGTTTCTCTATTTTCTTCCAATTTATTTTACTTCCAAAATAAAAACATTGTTTTTCTACAAATTTTTTACCTTCCAAATTAGTGGGAGGTGGTGCAAATTTAATTAGACCATTCAAAGATGTATAAGATGGACTATCAAGGAAAAAAATTCATTGAAATTTCATACTATCTAGCAGACCAGCACTAGAATGGCTATAGAAAGAGGTTTTAGATGTTTGAAAGGAAGATGGAGGATTCGATGTGCTACTAATTTACAGAATTGATTTATGCGAAAATATAAAATGACTTCAATCAAATGCCAAATTCAACTTCACTCTTCCTAGTTCCTACAATTTTTTGAAAATTGTTTGAAGGAGCTCAAATTCTTTGAAAAGTCAATAAGATATGAAATAGTAGCTTGAAAAGTAGACTAGCATATTTTAATAAAACTATTTTGAAACATAAAAATATAATATAGTATCCAAATGTTGCGTTCTTTGGTCTATAGGAAATTCCTTTTACATTCCAACTCCCAAGTTCCCAACAATGAAGTAGAAAAATATGAACTATTTGTAATGGTAACTTTTAGCAAGTAAACAATTAAATTTATTCAAATTGTTAAACACAATAATTTTTTTTAAAATTTAACCATATGAGGTTTATTTATTTATTTTAAAAACTATTATGTTATTATTATGAAGATTAAAATTATTTAAATAATTGTTTGACCTCAATTTCTAATGAATCTTTTTGAAAATTTCTCATAAGATATTAAAACTGATTAGCTTCATGGGAATGTAAATTTTATTTCAATTGGTGACCGTGAGAAAACGTTATACCACAAAAAGCCCAAATTTTCATTCGCCGGGCAGAATTTTATTTTTAGCAAAAAGTCAGAATTTAATTTTTTTATTTAATTTTTCTAAAATAATATAATATTTCTTACATGTGAAGCTTTGATTCACTCTTTTTGGACTTACAATGAGAAAGTTATGGACAATCTTGTTTTTCGGTCAATCTAAACAATTTCTTGAAAAAATAACTTATAGGAATACATGATTCATTTAAAAATGCAGTTTTCACTATTTTTCAAAACAAATTGTTGGACAGGGTAAGGTTTACTTTCTAAAACAATCTCACCATTGGGATTATTGTATTTAGATCCCATCTTAGAGTTATTAACCATTCGTTTTTTCTTTCAATCTTGGACCTACATCTACTTAACAATTGCAAAAGAATGAAAATCAAGTGTTTTTGTGTGAAATTTTTTTCCTAGACTCTCAACTCAATTTCTTGACACAAAAAATTATAGATTCAAAGTCTTCAATGCGATTTTTTAATACAAATTCCAGTCAAAGTCATCTGAAATTGCAAACCGCAGTTCAAAAAACTTGTATTTCCCACTGTGAATGCTCATATCTTCCAATCTGTACGGTTAAACTTCATGAAATTTTTACCACTTAATCTCAATCAAGTTAAGTACAAGATCCTACGGTTAGATCCTTAAATTTTTTTTATTTTTTTTTTCTTCGATGAATGCAACAGAATTGGCAATTTCGAGAGTTTATTGACAAAAAGAAGGCCTTGGTCCTTTAGGGGTAAGAAGGATTTCCCAATTAATGTACAATTTCATTTTAAAAATCTAATTGACATAGCAATAGAGTTATCGATATGGATGTAACCATGGGTCATACTTTAAAATTTTTAACTAGAAGTGACACATGTAACCCTAAGATCTTCTAGTGCACCAATTGGGAGATGTACACAAAATTCCAGAAAAATTAGTAAGTCCCATAGGGCCTAATGTTCATCTTACAAATCAAAATGGAATTATTCAAAACTTTCCAAGTAGATCAAAATCTAAAGAACCAATACTTCAAGGCTTCAAGGGTCAACTCATCATGACAGGTTCCAAAAGACCAAAACATGCAAAAACAAATGTGAGATAGAAGTGAATTGCACATATATTTGGGAAAATTTGTGATGCACACATCTTTTTAAGATATAGTTGAGGACTTGAAGTACATAGGGATATATTTCCTTGCCGGTACATCTATTCAATACTTATGTACTTCTACGTAAAACACTAAAATACTAATATGAATGGCGGAAATGTTCATCTGGGATAGGCCAATTGTAACCTGGGCCAGTAAATCGTTGGACGATTTTAGTCAAACTTACTGCCCTCTCTACATCTGTAGAACACAGAAGTTCCAAATAATTATGAAACACAAGTCCTAACTCATGGTGGCTCCACTTCGTATGTCCTCTGTTATCACGATGGAGCGCCGCGTACTCCTTGGACATGCATTGCTTGTTGATCTGTTGAGCTAGTTTACCAACCGCAAACTCTTCTGATTTACGTGATAAATGTGGAATCGTTTCCACATCTGCATCTTTCTTATGCACATACACAATAGACGGATCCACCCACCATCTTCTTTGCAAAGCTTCTTTCTTTTCACTTTCAGATGTGAAAGTGTACAAGGATTTGGGTGGATCACTATGTACGGTAGTCATGCCCCAATCGCAAACCCCAATATATACACGTGACTCATCATCCGGAAAGTGAAACATGATGTTGTCCGGCGAGAGATCGTTGTGTAGATGCCCCGCTTGATGCACCGCATGCAAAATGTGCACCAATGCCCATGCGAGCTCCGTTCGTTTCTTTCTCCATCGAGCTAGAAAGAATGCTCGATTCACCTCTTCGGGTGATGGCTTGGAATAAGCCAATCGAATGTGAATGTCATCTGGATAGTCCCTATCCATGTTCAACATTTGCCTCAACGTTCCACCATTCCACCAATACATGTACCCTTCATTGTTTGTTCCATGGACTGCTGCGAATCGTATAACTCCGTCATGTGGAATCCGCACTGCCATTGACTCGTTCTGGTGTTCCAACTTTGCGAGTTGAGGCCTCAAGCGTTGTTGATGCGATACCTTCGCTGCAAACTCCCAAGAGGCAGCTATCTCAGCACATCCTTCAATTCGCACCCTCTGTATTGTTGCATAGCCCCCCTTCAAGACCGTACTGTCTTGTGGAATCACCCTTGCGGTAATGGGCAATGCCACAAGATGCCGCCGCCCACGTTGCAATTCTAGAGCTCCTTCATCCGTGTTCCACCACCCCAATGATCCTTGTCCCTTCCGTTTCCTAGCATTCTTTGTAAACGGAGCACATCGTTGTACAAACAAGTCCGCCTTCAAAATGACTTCTTCAAATGTGGGATCATCCACCCGATGTTCCTTCCCGTACTTTGTCAATACCACTTTGGCATTCCACAATGAATCTTGCACCCTGTTCTGCAGAAACCTTTGGAAGCCTCTCTTCTCCGTTTCATGAATCCATCCTGGAACAAAGAGAGCATCCGTCATCCTCTTCGTCATATCCGATTTGAACTTCTCAATGCACTCCTCTTCGTATTGGATGTACTTGGTATCAAGGGATGCAGTGCTCTCCTCCTCATAAAACTGCACTATGATACGGATGACATATGCCTTGCAATCATCCGAAGGCATGTCCTCAATGTCTAGCGCTACCGGTTTTGCCTTTGCTACCTTCTTTCCTTTCGGCATCATGATCAAATCAATGATAAGAGTTTAAAAACTCTTGATTTCAAGCACAATGCACAAAAGATATACAAAAAAAGGGCAACAAGTTGGCCCTAAATCCCACTCCTAACTTCCCTTAGAAAGGAGCCAATGGAGGATTAACCACCAAGCTCTCCGCTCTCTCTTGTGAAACACAAGGGGGAAGATAAGAATGCGGTTGCGGACGGGCCGTCCGCCTATCTTATACCTTGCGGACGGACCGACCCGTCCGCAACCTCGTCGGGGCCGTCCGATCCGTCCGCCGCGCCTCGTCGGGGCCGTCCGCCTCGCCTCGTCAGGGCCGTCCGATCGCGCTGGCCGTCCGATCGGGGCCGTCCGCGTTGCCTCGTTAGGGCCGTCCGACCGGGGCCGTCCGCCTCGTCACCATCGGGGCCGTCCGATCGCGCTGGCCGTCCGACCGGGGCCGTCCGCCTCGTCGTCCTCGTGGCCGTCCTTGGGGCCGTCCGATCGCAGTGGCCGTCCGATCGCGGCCGTCCGCCTCACCTCGTCGGAGTTGTCCGCCTCGACGTCCTCGGGGCCGTCCGATCACTGTGGCCGTCCGATCGGACGGCCCCGGGGCATTCCAACTTCAAAATTTCATAACTAATTCTACGAAGCTTTAAAAAATACAAAACCAAATGGGGTACACATCAATTCCACTTGTCTTGAAAGAGAATATTTTTTAGAACTACCTCAAGAAGTTTTACCTACCTATTATTTACTTTTAATCCTTCAATGGTCAATTGTCCTTGAAAGATATGTGCAATTAGCATGTAAACCAAGTTCTTTGGAACTTTGTGGAACTATGTCAAATTAGTTATGAATTTTTAGAGTTGAAATGGCATGGGGACCTAAAATCGCCCACCTCCTAAAATGTACATTGTTTGCACATTGCTGAAGTGTACAGGAAAACAACATGTTTAAATAACTTACATTTGAAGAAGTGGGTGGTCTTCGGTCTTGAGCACTTTTAGGACCTCCTCTCATTTACTGATTGCACAACCTGTTTGTATACCATATTCAGGTTTTAGAATTGTGAATAAAACATTTGTTATGATAAAAACAGATATGCTTTTTTGATTCCTAGTATCTTAGTTTCTTATATATAATATTTTATTTTTAGAATTTGGAAAAAATTGTAGTGTAATCGTATTTATTACTTAAAAAAATTGACCTTTAAATTGTATGACTATGCGTAGAATATGTTTGAAAAAAAATATCAATATAGAAATCCATTATGAACACTTCTGTTTTCATGTGTAAAATAAAACAATGTGGTCTCATTAGTCCTTTATTATGTTTATTTTGAAGATGTCAATTCAAAAATTATTATGTCTACAAATTTCAATCTATAACCCCTAAACAACGGAAAAAAAATTGAAGCAACTTATAAAAATTTGAACATAAATTAGTGCGAAGTTCATGGATGGAGTGATTGACTCTAACTTATTTCACTTTCTTTTGATGTGGATGGGATTCTAATTCATGAAAACTTGAACATAAAATAGTGCAACAATGCTAGTAAATGAGCATGAACACGAGCATGTGAACTCCTAATATGTATATAAGTAGTTATACTTCCACCTAAGAAGGTGTTTATAGTAAAAATACCTACAATATAGGGCTCTATAATATAAATACACTCTTATTATACAAGGTTTCTATAGTGTAAACAACTACATTACAGGTGCATCATCTTTGAGGCTTACAAGCTCACAGTTAGGGCATAAATTTGACACCCTAGCCAAATTTCTAGGGGACACCGTGGTCAAAATTTTGGGTGTTAGAAGGACACCCTTGTCCAATTTTTGGGTGTCCCTCATTTTCCATACATTTTTTTTGGTGAGTTTGAATATTATCAATTTTCAAAAATTTGTAATACCAATATGAATTTTTTGTTGCACATGAAAAGAGTCACTATATACCATAGCGTACAAAAGAAAACAAACCTACAAGCCGCGACCTTTCATGCCACACCATTTCACCCAAACTTGTTCAAAGTCAATGGCTTCTATAGGAATTCTTGCCACTGCAACTCGAATTTCTGCTTCCAAAGTCTCCAATACTAAACTAGAACGTAAATTAGACTCAATATAATTTTGAGTAGAAAATGCCCTCTCACAAGAATCTGTGCTACCAGGAATTACAAGAATACTTTGCCACAGCTTGGACATGTGAGGCTACCTTCCAATATAGTCCAAATTGGAAGAGTACACTATAATTGCTTGGTGCATTTTCAAACCACCACATGAAATTTGAAGAGTATCAAAGATGATCGATGGTTGGCATGGATTCAACTCCTGTGGAGTCTTGGAACTGAATTTTACCACCTCGAGAAACGTCCAAGAAATGTGCCACAAATTTCGTATCTGCATCAAACTCCTCATTATTTTCTAGTAATCCCTTATTTAAACATTTATAATCTTCTCAAAAATTGAAGATTGGAAAAAAATCATCATCCAATATTATTTGGAAAATTATTTTAGAATTGATGATGTACAAATCAAAGTTGTAGACTTTGAATTTGAGATTCCGTTTGCATATTAGTATATTACCTATACTACTATTGTCACCATTCTCTTTTTTTAAAAATAAAAACATATATATAATTATCTTTTCATACATTAATGCTGTATTGGATATTTGATCCATTAATACCAATTTTTGAAAGCAAAAATCTACAGTTCAAATTCCAATGTTTGAGCTAAGGACTTTCAATTTGTGAACAAATGGATAGTGTAATATAGATAAGACCTAGACATCACGGTAGATGGGGTCTTTGGCTCTTGGTGGATGGAGTCAGGTAAGACAAGAGCTTACACGGTGAAGGACATCCGGTTAAATAGGTGAGCGGTTTAAGGTGCCTCAGTAATTAAGGTTTTGACAAACAGACAAACATGATTGCGTCAAATAAGATTGAAGTGTATAGGGTTGGTATATATGGGGTTGGGGTACAAATACTTTAGGAGGTTTGTTTGGATATAACTAATGTGTTTTACATCCCTTGGGGGCATGAGTGCCAGTAGTCATAGTGAAACAAATTTGCTAAAACTTTGCATGGGCAAGTAAAATTTCCAAAAAATTTCATATATGCTCTATATTATGTATTTATATGAGACCCTCTGGGTACAATTGTACGAACAGTGGCTAAACATGTGTATTGTAGAGCTAGTGAAGTCAAACATGAATGACTTCGAATTACCTTCTATCCAACAATGTCTTTTGTCAAACATAAGTTAGAGGACATTGTGGACTACGTAGTAAAATATTGGCTGTTGTAAATCCTATAGTTCCAACTAATCCTTGAAATTTTATTTATTTTGCTTATTGCTCATTTTTAGAGTTAGCTTGGTAAAAAACAAAAACAAAAAGTATTAATAAAATGCTTGAAGGGATTCCCTATAACGATGAAAATTTAGTTAGAATAGACTAAGAGTTGCTCAATATGTACATGTAAAGTTCAAAATCATTCTATTTTGATTAGTCACATGAGTACATGACTACATGACAAGATAAAAGTACTGCATTCGAAAGCAAATTCATATATGTGTTGTTGACTTGTTGTGTCTGTCTTCTACATTATTGGATATTCACTTTAATCATTTACATAATGATGATATTTGGCATACAAATTTCTTTTTCAATAGAATGTCATGAAATATGAAAATTGCCACTAAACAATAAACCCTAAACCCTACAAACCCTACGAACCCTAAACCCTAAACCCTAAACCCTTGACCTTGAGAAAGTCTCAGAAATATAAAAAAATTGCACATATTACCATTGCTTGCTTTAAATTCCTTCTATAATTTTACAAGAACTAAATTTAAATAACTTGAACGTTGGATCCCTATCCTGAATTAGTGAATTCCTCATTGCGCGCAGTTTGCTTTGCTGGCGGACTTCGAATCCGAGGACACACGCACAGGAGAATCCCAGGCTTAAATGCGAGTTTACAGAGCCATCGGACGCGCGGACAGCACCTGCGGACTCGCGGACGGCGCACGGCGCCTCCGCACCTGCGGACGGCAACTGCGGACGGGAGGACCGCTACTGCGGACGGCGGACTAGGTTTGGGCGTGCGGACGGGAGCTTCGGCGGCGCTTCTAGGGTCGAGAGCGGACGGCGGCGGACTGTCCGCCCTCGTGTCCGCTTCGCGTCGTTCGGGCGGACGGTCGGTGCCGACCCCAGTTAGGTTCGGGGTCGGACGGGTATAAGGGCGGACGGCGGACGGATTTCTTTCACTCCTCTCCATTATTGGGTTCAACCTTGTCGGATGTTCTACTGTTGCTTCATTGTGCCAGTTGTATCCTACGAGGTGGAGAGTTGGGTGATCAAACTGATTTTTCATTTCTCGACAGTGGTGGACTCAAAGTCATGGCAAGTGAGGGTGAAGAACGTGGTGGGGGAATAAATCCAGCGGGTGGTGACAATCGAAGGCATAAGCCAAAGGGCACCAGTCACGAATTACATTATGAGATTTTGGATGACCCAAACATCAAAGCGGAAAACGGATGGGAGGATGAGGCAGCACCGTATTGGTCTTCAAAAATGTGCAAAAAATACGTGAAAATGTATCACATTGACAAGTTGTGGCCTAGGGAGGCCCATGAACTTCATACACGTGGATTTTTTTGCAAACCCACCAACTGCAACAACGCGCATTTTGTGCATCGCGCTTTGGAGGTTTGGCGGGCCCTCTTTGGAAAGAAAGCAATGAGTAAAGGGTACATAAACTACAGCTTGGCTTCTATGGTGTATGCAGAATTGATATTGGAACGCAAGGTGGATTGGAGCACGTATCCGACGACAGCACAAACTCCATTTGTACAAGAAATGAATGGAAAAGACATTCCCGATTTGTACAATCCTCAAGGAGGGCCAAGTGAGGTACCGAAGCCCAAAAGAGTATTAAAAAATACTAGAAAAATTGAAACAAAAGTCTCAGAGGTACCAAGTGATGGACCACGCTTGCAGCCTAGTGAGCCTACACACACTTTGAGGACAATGGAAGATACTGAAGGTGAAGGTGTGGAAGGAGAAGTGTTTGCAACTCCTCCTACAGATTTAATATGCACACCAAATGTTACGACGGTGGCTGAACAGGGCATTCTTGAAGATATTCAGAGTGGGAAGAAAGAAGGTGGGCCCCCATTGGCTCGATGTGAAGGTACTGAAGATACGGAAGAGGTAGCCGAGGGAGAAGTTGCTGAGGCCAATGCTACAATTCATGATATTATTGACAGTAATGCTCTCGACATCTTCGGGCTAAACCCTAAACCATCATGTTTGAGCAAACCGAGCTTTTCCAGCCCCATACAGAGCGCCAGAATTGAAGCAGCTACCGCCAAAAAAAATGGAGAGGCGTCTCAGGGAAAAGGAAAAGAAGTAGTCATCGATGTTGAAGTCATCCCCAGCCAATACCCGCATTTGTCCACATTGAACACATCACAATTGGAGGCTCTTTCGAACATGCCGAATGCCGCAGAGCTGGAACGGTTGTTGGAGGGTTCAGTTATGTTTGGGTCTCACCTTCTTGACCTAAACCGGTCAAAAGAGACAAGTGAGGCCACCACAAGCATTGCAACCCAAGGTGAAGCCAATCGTCACAGTTGGGCAACTGTTGCTGAAATCCAAGTGACATTGGCAACTCTAGGCCGATTTGTAACTGAAGTATCTCCACAACTTACAGAGGTGGCACAGGAGTTTGCAAAATTGTCACCTGAATTGTTGGCAAGTGCATTGACGTTTCATAAGTTCACCGAGTCCTTGTTACTGTTTTTGGACAAGCGCTTCGAGGACAAGCGCCAATTGGTGGCCTTCTTGGAAGAGAATACAAAACTGCTGGCCTTGCAGAAAGAATTGAAGGGAACCTCAAATGAAATGGTAGAGCAATTGAGGACTTCTAAGAATACGGCACAATTTCAAGTTGCAACTGTGAAATGGCAAAGTGATCGTATTAAAGATTTGGAGTCAGAAGTTGAGAAATTGAAGGACGTGATCAAAAAAGGTGAGTTCACCGAAGCTAAGGAAGGAGATGGAGCTAAGCATTTTAGTGGCGATGAGAAAAAAAAGATACAGGAAGTGACACCTCTAGTGGCCATTGAAAATCGCAAAACTTCATTTCAAGATGCTCCCATTCAAACAGAATGCCATGAAGTTGATGAATTGAAGTAGAAAGTGGAGAAGCTCACCGAAGAAAACGCGTCTTTGCAGAGTGAATTGCAACGACTAGAGCATGTTCTTCGATTGGATGACTCCCTTCCAAAGAGTACCAAAGACGATCGATGGTTGGCATGGATTCAAAAACTAGAAGACAAACCAACTGTAGTTTCGCGAGCAATGAAAGGGCTTCTCAAATTGGCTGGAAAATCGGATGAGCAACAGCAAATAGTAGAATCTTCACTGATGAGTATGAGGAAGAGGTTTGAAACACATCCGAAGGGGACTACAGAAATCACATGTTGGGGAGACATGGACGCGATGTTCGAGCGGTTGAACCACACAAAGAAAGAAGAATCACCCCACATCAATTGGGCCTTGGAGGTAGAAGAAGGTTGGGTTCCGTACAACACTCTTTCGGCACACATCAAGGACAATGAGAAGACAGTGGTGTATGCTTCTCACACTTCTCGAGGGATCTTGGAAGGTAAATGCAGCATTTGTCAAGGTCCATTTGGTCCCGAGGGAGCCCTAACTATGGGCCAATGTCGTCACACTTTCCATGTGACGTGCATAATCAAAGCCTCACTCGTTCGCTCGGTTTGTCCGGAGTGTCGTTCTCCTTTGAGTTCAAGGTTTTACGAAATGGTTGGGACCTTGGAATGTATGCCCCCTAGTCACGAATACAATCGATGGACCCTTCCACTTGATCAAGCCCCGTTTTACTTCCAAAATTATATGCATTGGGGAAAACCTCTCACGTGGGATTCATTGGAAGAGAAGCATGGGTTGTACGAAGAGGCAATGGTGCCGCTAGATCCCTTTGTGTGGATGACCCAAGATCGACACGTGGAATTGCGAGCAAGGGGTATTGAAGATCCCGAAGCTCGCGAATTGTTTTGTCGCGGCATGGGTGGGCATTGGAGCATAGACCATCACAAGTTCTTTCGATTTCCAGAGAAGGAAGTGAACAAAGGACCAGATGGCAATTGGGTGGATGTGGAGCATACAAAAGAGTTGCAAGAGCGATACGGGGCGTACAATCACACATTGATAGGGAGGGCCCTCTTCCTGTCAAAGTTGGAAGAAGCTGCGCAAGTTCGAGCTCTTGTAGAGTTAGACGGGGATTCCAACTCCTCACAGTCAATTGTGGAAGTGGCAGGGGCTTTTGACAGGAGGATGAGCGAGGCCATAATGTCTTTTTGAAAATTTTTAGTGGGAGGAGATGGCCCCGGCCCGCACTGGTTTTCCGTTGGAGATGTCAATGTAACACTGAACTTGATGGTAGCTTTAGTAGATGATGCCTTGGAAGCATTAAAGGCACATGAAGTGGATCTGCCTCAAAAGCGAAAGAATAAGCGGAGGGTGGAAGATGAGGATGACTTCTCTCCAGAAACAAAAAGACAATTCAGTGCTGTTGATATGGCAGTGGCTTCGAGAGGGTCCACTGGCGACGGAAGCCCCGATCCTCACACTCGCCGTACAAGTGCAAGACTTAGGGATAGAGAGGGTCCATCTCGTGTTACACCGTAGGGTATTCGTGAAAAGATTTAGTAGAAGTAGATCTTTTATTAGCTGTTAGATATTATATTACGGAGGACTTGTTTTAACTTTGAATCTTTCGGAGATTCATTGCAAATCATTCATAGTAGCTATAGTATGGTTTGTATTTTTTTTATCAATACAAAAATAAGTGTAAAATACAGAGTTGCAAATGTGTATATATATTCAAGAGTTTTATTTTAGTTGAAGTCTGACATGTACCATCATATGATCAATTGATCATATATGAAGATGTTTTTGTTTGATGATGCAAAAGGCTAATTTTAATTCTAGAAGAGAATGGGATATGTGAATGAAGGTAGGAGCCATGCAGGAAAAAAAATAAAATTACTATGTTCACTGTAGAACTTCATAAATTCATTTTTGATCATTCCATATTTTTTTCCAAATGCTTTTGAAATTACCATGATCTTGAAGAGTTTAAAGAAACCAAGTTCAATTTAGTCTACAAGAAAGTCTTTTGTGATTTGTTGTCTCTAAAACAAAGTTTAAGATGTTTGAAGTCCAGTTGTAAATTTGTAATAACAATTTAAGTATAATTGAAAGCCCTTAAAGACCCAACTGGGTTTTTTGGAACATAGGAATATCGAACAACTCATTATGAATGGGTTTTTTTTTGGGTTTTTCTTTCAGATTTTCACACAAGTTGTATCCAATGTGGTGGAAATTTCATGAAGTTTGACCCTAATATGAACATTCAAAGTTGGAAAACAATGTTTTTTTGAACTTGAGTTTGCAAATGCAAATGACTTTGTCCTCCATTTCTGTAATTTTTTTGCACTACAGACCTTGAATTTAAACTTTTTTCTATTGAAAAATTGAGGTAACAGCTCAGGAAAACAAATTCACCAACAAAAGTGTGTTTTTTCATTCTTTAAAAAATTGTCAAGTACATGTAGGTCCAAGATTGAAAGAGAAAGTAAATTGCAAAGATCTCATACATTGAATTGAAACACTATAATCTGAATGGTGAAATTGTTTTGGCAAGCAAAAACAACCTTGCCCAACAATTTTTTATTGAAAATTGTGGAAATTGCATTCACAAGTGAATCCTAAATTTTTTTTTTTAAAAACATGCTTACATTGTCTAAAAAACAAGATTGTTCATGACTTTCACATCACTAATCCAAATGGAATGAATCAAAGCTTCACTTGTAGTCTTGTAGACAAAAATAAAATCAATTAGAAAAAAAAATTATTTTTTTAATTCTGAAGTTTTTGATGATTTTTTTCTTCCCGGCGACATGAAAATGATATTGAAGATGGCATAACTTTTGCTCACGGTCACCAATTGGAAAAGAATAATATTCCCACAGAGCTAATCAAGTTTTCTATCTAAGTTATGTGAAAATTTCTAACGAATTCGTTCAAAATTGAAGTGACAAGTAACTGCCCAAATTCTTGAAGTCCCCCAAGTGCACTCTTGGTCCTTTGGGATGTAGGCCGTCCGATCTAGGCCGTCCGCCTCGTGGTGGCTGTCCGCTAGACCCGTCCGCCTCTTGGTGGGCATCCGAGGGGGGTCCGTCCGCGACCGCTCGCCGTCCGCCGATCGGAGTTACCTGTCAGGCCGTCCGCAGTTCGGTCCGCTGTTCCGTCCGCAGTGTCAATCGGGATTGTCTCCCGTCCGTTGCAACGATCACGAAGAGCAACCTTAGAACTAAGGAGTATAAGTTTCCAGAAATTGTCATTCGCAAGCACTCCTGTAAAGCTGAACGCTAAGATTTCCAAGGGCTAGGCGCTGCAATTTCGGTTGTGTCCCTTGCTTGGTAATGCATAGTTCAGTGGTCAGGGGGGCTTTGGTTTCCAAGGCTTCTTTCAAACTATATCGGTTACTTTATTGACGATTTTTATTCCTGCGGAGATCTTCACCCTTTTTGTGGTTACACTCGGAATTTGAAGTTCCAAAGACGCACTTAAAATTCATCATTATGAGCAAGGATTGGTCTTCTTGGTATGGCGCCCCTTCAGTTGGGAAGGTACAATGCAAAGCCTGCAACCTAGTGTTTGCCAAAAAAACATGCCGTATGTTTAGCCATCTTGGTTATGAAGGTGCATCGGGGTCTCGTGATCGAGGAATCAGTCTATGTCCACGACTCACATCCCAAGTTCAGAAGCTATTTCGTCAATGCAAGGGGATAATCCCACGAAGAGGTGAAAACGAGAATTTGGGTGGAAACGGGACATTGGAGGCCACGGTTGAAAATGATGCAGGAAATGAGAGACCTTCGACATCGCCAATACGTCTTACACCGGAAGATTCTTGTACAATACCAAAAGAGACCCTAAACCGCGTGTCTTCTGGAGCACTTGCCAGTACTCAAGCATCAGATGAAGGAGACACAGGGGTAGGATCAACTAGTAGGCCTTTGGTGCAGCGACGGATAGGAGATGGCTTCGAAGAAGCGAGTAGACGGAAATTGCATGCAGTGTGGGCTAATTTTTTTTATGCTGCGAACATACCATTTTCGGTGGCACGGAATGCAGCATTTAAAGAAGCGGTGAAGAAAACGGCTGAGTTTCACAAATCCTATACCCCACCGTCATACCATGAATTACGACATAAGTTGCTTGATCAAGCGAAGGCAGACATTAAAGTGAATATGAAGAAGCGAACAGAAGACAGCATCAGGAAGTTTGGAGCAACATTGTCTATTGATGGGTGGACTTCGGCGGCAAATCGTCCTTTGGTAAATGCAATGCTCGTGTCTTCTGCGGGCGAGCAATTCCTAGGATCGGAGGATACAACAGGAAAAGAGAAGAATGCCGCCTATTTAGCCTTTATATTGGAAAAATTCATAGAAGAAGTGGGTCCTCACAAAATAGTACAAATAAGCGCAGATAATGCGCCTGTGAATGAAGCCGCATTCAACTTGATATCTCCGAAGTACCCTCATATATTTTACCAGGGTTGCGTGGTCCATGCCCTGAATTTGTTATTGAAAGATTGGGGCAACGAACGGTGGATTGAGGAGGTCGTGGGCAATGCCCGTAACGTAGTGAAATTCTTCAAAAAGAGGCACATGCCTCTTGCAATATTTCGAAGGTACTCGCCGGACTGCATGTTGTTGATGGCGGTGGAAACTCGGTTTGCTTCCAATTACAACATGGTGGACCGTATGTTGAAGGTGAAGGGGAAGTTACAGCAAACGGTGACGGACCCACAGTGGGAACAATACGTGAAAACATTGGGGCAGAATACTCATCCTCGCAATGTGAGCCGAAGGGTGAAGGACATCATTTTGAACGAGCATTTTTGGCGGCGTTGTCAAAATTTCAAGGATTTATCGGCTCCGGTGGTACATGGTCTACGCGATTTGGATGCAAAAAGGCCATGTATGGGGAAGGTGCTACATATCATGAAGAAAATACAGAAGCACGTTTTGTCGTTGGACGAAGCACCTTTTAGTTTGTCCTTGGATTTAGCCATCCATCTACAAGAAGCCTTTCATGAACGGCGAGCGATGGTAGAGACAGATCTACATTATGCAGGGGCTTTGTTGAATCCCTATCTTCTTCACGACAAAGAGCTTGCTGATGATCAAGATGCAATGGATGCATGCAAGCGTGTTTTAACGAAAGTATGTACCACAGAACAGTATGCCGCTGTTGTGAAGGAATTTGTAGCCTTTCGACATAGGGAACCCCCTTTCCACAAAATGTTGGACCCCAACGAACAACAATTGTCAGCACATGCTTGGTGGGATTTTGAGGGCGCGTGCGGGAAGTTCATTGCTCCAATTGCCAAGCGTATTTTGGCCCAACCGGTATCTTCCTCTTCGTGTGAACGAAATTGGAGTAGCTGTTCATTTGTTCACAACAAATCTTGAAACAAGTTGACGCCACAGAGAGCACAAGATTTGGTGTATGTGTACACCAATACTAAAGTGCTTTCCGCATCTCAAGAAAATGATGAGAAGAAGTGGTACGAAGAGCAATTCGAGAGTGTGGATATGGAAGAGTCCATGTCAGAGGATGAAGGTGGTGAAGATCATGGCGATGGTGAAGAGAGAGATCCCCTATTTGATGATGAATATGATGCGGAATACAATGTGACTAGTTTGGTTGATGAACCATCCCAAAACCCTCATCATAATGATGAAGACTTTCAAGACAATCCATTGGATGTCTTCAATTTTGAAGAGGACGAGGAGAATTACGACTATGATGAGGGTGTCCCATCAGAAGCTAAATTTGTGGATGGAACTACAGTATTGAGTAGTGAGAATGTTCGAGCACATAGCCGGGACACTAATGTGGCAATGGAAGAGAGAAATGGGGCAACGATGAACATCGGTGGGACTTCGACCCCGGATGAATTGATTCCAATTTCTAAATGTCCATCGCCAGTAGGGGTCGAAGCAGAAGAACTTGGAAAACAGAACGACTTGGGAGACAGTGGAGTGAAGGTGGACAAAAATGTTGGTGATACAAGTGTTGCATTCGTTGAAGTATTGGCGTGTAAGAAAAGCTGTCTTGCAAGTACCGAAAAAGGTAAAGCACGGGGAGTAGCAACATATGTAGATGCAGGTATGATGGAGTCTGGGAGCCCCATGTCATTTGATGTTGGCAAAGGCAAGAAGCCCCTTGTACGAGATCCAACCCTACCCCCACGTAGCGGTCCTCCACGCATACTATTCAAAAACGGCAATGCAAGTTTAGGTGGTCTCGGTAGTTTACGCAACGGAAATAAGGATCCAGAAGAAGATGAGACATTGGAGTCTATGTTTGGTCGACCTTGGGTGAAGTCATCGGATCGATCACTCTCTTTTGGCGCAAATGAGATCATCATTCCAAGCGGATCAAAAGCAAGACAACCAGCAATGAAAGAGTCCAAGAAAGCTAGAACTAAAATAATACTGGAGGCCTTTTCAAAATCACCATCGAAGCGGCAAAGTCTAGGTCGAACCCCCCTTGATGTATGTGAACCTTTCTCACAAAGCAAAGTGAAACCGGTTAATGGTCTTGAACAAGGGATTGGGAAGTCTACACTAGGAGGTAGAGACATGGTGAAAGAAAAAAAGAAGGGTAGACGCAAGAGATCGCTTGCATCAAAGCAAGTATCCGGAAGAAAAGAGCGAGCTCTACAGTCTTCATCCGATAGTATGGATAGCACAAGTAATGAAGAAGACTCGGAATGGGATTCAAGAGGTCATAGTAGTGGAGCTGAGGTGAGAGGAGACGTTGATTACAAGCCTTAGAAATTCAAGGAATGTAGACTTAGGTGTTTAGATATTCATGGTACATGGAGCTTGTAATGGAAATGGTTTGTTTGAACCTTTGAAAGTAATACAAGTTTTCATGCGCATATTAGAAACGTCACTATGATTTATTGATTTTTGATTTCTTGGTTTCATGGTATTTAAAAATAATGAACAAAAATTAAATTGTGACAATGTTTACACCTTGTGACCATCTTGTGCCACCTCAAGGTTGTAACGCTTCACCTTGTACAATCCATCATAGGAATACATTTTGTTCCATCCAGCGTCCACATCATGGCCCCTAATCAAACGAACAACTTCCCCACGTTTGTAGGAGTTAATAAGCGCTTTGTTCCCTTTCTTGGGCTTTGGATCCCCTTAAAACTGCTTGTCACCTTTGTAATCGTTTCCACCCTCGCTAGTGTATTTGACTGTCTCCCCATGGTCATCATCATCTCGGTAACCACCTGAGATCACCATGCTGCAAGCCACCTTCTCCCCTCGATCTTCAACCCATGCAATCCCTCCTTGCACTTGCCGGTGCAACCCAATGGCAAACATTTCTAACCAAAATTCAAATTGATCATCGACTACGATTCCGGGAACGTGACCAAACTTTTGAAACTCATTAGATTTTCCTTCTTCATTCATCTGCTTCATTGCCTGCAAGTCAGGCCGATTACCAAGCAACTGACCCCTCGTCTTGAGTTTTTGATAATGTTGTAAGATCCGGGAGTACAGAGCACGCTGCTGCAAAAATTGATCCCTGACACTGACCTGGTCAAAATCTCTTGGTAGTTCTCCATCTACCTCATAAGCTCCCGCTCCATTAGGGTCTGAAATTGCCTCTTCTTCTACAGTTCCCGCTGGTTGTGGCCTTGTAGGGTTCTTCGTGACTTTCCTCGGCAATCTCACACAACCCTCAGGAAAATCTTGCGTGGCAATAGGACCGTCGCCATCTATATGGAACAAGGCTAGACAGACTAAAGCAATGGATTGAACTGGCTTGGCTTGGCTTGGCTGCTTTGTACTCTGTGTTTTGCAATGGAATTCCATTTGTTTAAAAAAATAAAAAAATAAAAAAAATTTACGACAATAATTAGGCTTCAAGGAAAACATAACCCAACACATTTTTTGGAAAACTAACATTTGATGAAAAAGATACAGGCCACTGAAGTTGAAGCCATCTCAATGCAGTTTGGTGAATTCAAATTGAACTTGTGAACTTTGATTGACTCCCAAGTAATCAGTGTAACTTAGATTGTTCTAAAAATTTTATCACACAAACTAGAAGAGAGTGTGCAAATTTTCCGACAAGTTTTGTTGAATTTGGAAATTGGATACAAAAGTTATAGCACTTTCAATTGGACTTAAAAGTATATGAAGACAATGTTGGTTTTAGGGCTTAATTTTAGTAAAGGTCACATTTAGGAATCTGAAGTATTACTTTTTGAGCGCTTCATTGCTTGTTTTTGGTCAGGCAATGGTTTTTTCCACACTGCACTTGTGTGGGTTTTGCAACTTGCAAGACCTAGAATCACAAATACATACCTATGCTAGAATTCTTTGAAAACATAAGTAATTTATAAATGATTGGAAATATATGAAACCATTTGGTTTAGATTTCGCATCAATGGTTCTTGAAATGAAAAATAAGGGGAAATATTTTTGGGAACCCTAAACCCACTCTAAACCGAACAGCCCTTAAAGGGTCGCTTTTCAAGCCATCTACCTTACATGTTATTTGAAAACCCTAAATCCAGAAATACAAGTTGTCGACCGCCCACTCATCCGTCCTCCCGTCCGCACTTTGGTTTGCCCGTCCGCTGGCCGACCGCCCGTCTACTCGTCCGCAGTGCCGTCCGCGCGTCCGCACTTTGGTCCGCCCGTCCGCTGGCCGACCGCCCGTCTGCCCGTCCGCAGTTTCGTTCGCTTCTCCGTCCGCCGGTCGTCGAGGACAACGTCCACTACGTCCACTAAGTCCGGACGTCCGGATTTTGGACGTAATTTTGGCCTGGACGTACCGATTCGTCAACCCTGTTTCCAACCACTCTTGCCCTTGTCTAGTATAAAGAATACGTGTTCAATGTGTAGAGGAAAAGCAAATGACTGTGTCGAGTAAGGGATCAATTTTTGGAAATTCACACTAGTGAATCCATACTCATCACGCTTTATGGTAGCCCCATCCTCCTTTTTATTTGCAACCACCCAATTGCAATATACTGAATATAGCACTACTACCTCAAAGTTTGCGTAATTTACAAATAAGATCTCTTCCACCCCCCCAAACGAACTCTAATTCTAAAGCCTTCATGTTCCTATCCTTTACATTTGCTCGACACAATTGTCAAAAAGTTTCAGATACTCTTGAATCCATTCTTGTCAATTGTTTCTCACAATTTTGAATACAAATGTGATTTTTAAATGCATACATAGAACGATATGACTTGGCTTGATGTGATGGAAATAACATCAAAATTCCCACATCCTCTTCCATTTCTTCAATCCCGTCTTTCATAGCACAGAACATTGTCTTTGAAAACCAAATGTGAAACTCCTCATCATACAATTTCGTTAAATATTGTATCTGTTTTTTTTGTTTTTTACGCCTATATTGTCGACGTTCATATTTACAAATTGACATATCATCTTCATGTTTTTTATATTATACAACCATGAAGCATGTGAGTTCATCAAAAACATGCAAAACAACACACTACATGGAGTCATATTTCAGTGCTAATCATTACATTCAATCTTTTTTGCAATAACATAATTACATGTAGTTGTATAGGCAATTGTATAATAAGATTCAATCATATATTAAATTACATTACTCTAAGTAGTCATATATATAATTATATTACTAGTTTTAGTCACATATGACATTACATTACAATATACAGTCATATATACAATTGTATTACTAAATTCAGTCATATATTAAATTACATTACTATAGGTAGTCACAAATGCAATTGTATCATTAGGTTCAGTCATCATTTTTAGGGTTTTAAAACCCTAGCCGCCATTTTTTAGGGTTTAAAAATCCTAGCCGTCACTTTTTTAGGGCCTTGAAACCCTAGCCGCCACTTCATGTGCTTCATCTTCTTTCTTCTTTGTAGTTTTCTACCTCTTGTTTCTTGTTTTTTCTTTTGTTTTTTGAAGTTTTAGTAGTACTTGTTTGTTGTTTGTTGTTGTTGTTGTTGATGATGGTGAGTTGTTGCTTTTTAACTCTTGTTTCTTCTTCTTTCTTTTGTTTTGTGAAGTTTTAGTAGTAATTGTTTGTTGTTGGTAGTGAGTTGTTGCTTTCAACTCTTGTTTCTTCTTTCTTCTTGTATTGTTGTTGTTGTTGTTGGTGAGTTGTTGCTTTCTACTCTTGTTTCTTCCTCCTTATATTGTTGTTGTTGTTGTTGGTGAGTTTTTGTTGGTGGTGAGTTGTTGCTTTCTAACTCTTGTTTCTTCTTCCTTCTTTTGTTTTTGAGGTTTTAGTAGTAGTTCTTTGGTGGTGGCGGTGAGTTGTTCCTTCCTAACTCTTGTTTCTTCCTCCTTGTATTTTTTGAAGGTTTGGTGGTGGTGGTGAGTTGTTACTTCCTAACTCTTGTTTTTTGTTTTTTGAAGATCTAATTGTTATGTTGTTGTATTTTAGTTGTTGTTAAGTTGTTGCTTTCTAAGTTTTGTTTCTTCTTTTTTGTTTTGTTTTTTAAAGTTTTAATTATTATATTGTTGTATATGTGTTGTTGTTCTTCTAAAACTAACTTGAACAACAGAGTGACTCATTACAGTCATATTCTATATAAGCCAAAATATGACTCATTGTAGTCATATCCGATATTACTCAAAATATGACTTGCCGTAATTATATTTCATCATTCAAAATATGACTCATTACAGTCATATTCCATATCACTTAAAATATGACTCAAAATATGACTCATTCCAATCATATTCCAAATCACTTAAAATATGATTGAAAATATTACTCACTACAGTCATATTCCATATCATTAAAAAAAAATGACTTAGAATATGACTTGCTGCAGTCATATATCATATCACTCAAAAAACAACTCACTATAGTTATATTCCATGTCACTAAGAATATAATTTGTTGCAGTCATATTCCATATCACTCAAATTATGACTCACCGCAGTCACAATCCACGTCATCAAAAATATAACTAAGCCGAGTCACATTCCACGCAAGATTTTTTTATTTTTCCCGGGCAGCTCATGAAAAAGTCAAACCTCCAAGGAAAGTCAACATATACGCCATGTTGGCAAAATACATCTAAAAATGGTTTATTATACTGGATGAATGCAAGAAACACTTGTACTATTTGTTGCGTTTCGTCACACCCAATTTTTTTATTTTTCTTTTAGCCATAACTTTTGTGTTTTAGCTCCAAATGACTCAAAATTTATAGGGAAGCTACTCATGGCTATTATGTATCTAAAATGAATTTTGGAGATTTTTCAAAAATAATTTATTATTTTTAAATAGCCCCGAAAATTTCTCACAATACTTGATTTAAGGGTTTTAGCACCCTGTTTCCCAAAAAAAAACGAATTTTGACCTAAAATTTGGAGAGCATGGTCTCCTAGTAGACTTATACCTACTTTCCAAAGTAATTCTAAAAATACTTATTTTTCAATGTTGTAGAAGTCCACAAAGAGAGCTTCATTCTGCATTTTTTTTCAAAGGTATAAAACATTATTTTGGTGATTTTTTTGGTTAAATCTCATCATCAAAAAGTTTTTTCAAGTTTTGTATTTTTATGTATTTTTCAAAAAAATAATACTATTTTTAACAAATTAAAATGTCACAAGTTGTATTTTCTTCACCGGAACTTTGGACATAGAATTCTCATAGAATTCCAATGAAGAAAATACAACTTGTGACATTTTAATTTGTTAAAAATAGTATTATTTTTTTGAAAAATACATAAAAATAAAAAACTTGAAAAAACTTTTTGATGATGAGATTTAACCAAAAAAATCACCAAAATAATGTTTTATACCTTTGGAAAAAAATGCAGAATGAAGCTCTCTTTGTGGACTTCTACAACATTGAAAAATAAGTGTTTTTAGAATTACTTTGGACAGTAGGTATAAGTCTACTAGGAGACCATGCTCTCCAAATTTTAGGTCAAAATTCGTTTTTTTGGAGAAACGGGGTGCTAAAAACCCTTAAATCAAGTACTATGAGAAATTTTCGGGGCTATTTAAAAATAATAAATTATTTTTGAAAAATCTCCAAAATTCATTTTAGATACATAATAGCCATGAGTAGCTTCCCTATAAATTTTGAGTCATTTGGAGCTAAAACACAAAAGTTATAGGTAAACAAAAAACAAAAAACTAGGGTGTGACAAAAGGCTTCAAGTGTTTCTTGCATTCACCCTACTCTCAAATCCATATGACTGCAAATATGACTCACCAGTGATATGACTGAAAGTGAATGACTTGACCATGACTCATCTCAGTCACATCCCGCTCATCTACAGTGATTTTTGTTTGAGTCACATTCTTGAATTTTGTGACTCACTGCAGTCATATTTCGCAGTCATAAAACACTCATTTTCTTGTAGTGCGAGATCACAAGTGATTACATCCATATGATCATGTTTGATGACGGGACGATGGAGATTTATGCTGAGGAGGTAAATCGATCCCACTTGATTTTTATTCTCATTGTTTGGTTGTTAAGTTTCCTTTTACCAAATGCTTGGAATTAGGGTTAGATAGAATTTTATATAATGAATTAGAATAGGATAGAATAGAGTAGTTAACTTTTTAAAATAAAATAAAATTAGAAACATTCACAAAGAAAGCTTTAACTATCAACTATTGAAACTTATTAGAAAAATTAGTGATTAGAAGACAAGATTAAAAGAGTTCATTGCCTGAAAGGCACTCTTTGAACACCCAATTAGAGAAAGTACTTGATTAGACACAGAACCCATGTGATAGATTTTAAGCTCAAGGGTGGAGTTAGAATCACTCACAGGTGGCTTTAGGGTTAGTACAAGGAACAAAAAGACTTCAAAAGACTCTAGATAAGGTAGGTAAGTACTCAAAGACACTTAAAGATCATGAAACACAAGAAGAAGGACCCCCAAAGACCTTTGAAAGCTGAAAATAGAACAACAAAGGGAGCCGAAAGTGCTCCGAAAATATCGTAGAGGTTTTTTGGGCTTGAAATGCCAAAAGTCCTAAGATAACTTGGACCCACAAATCCAAAATAAGTATTGGAGGTGTTGGAGAAGGGAAAATGGACCCCTTAAATAGGATCCAAGGGACCACCTACCCCCCTCAACTTACTACAAGTAACCTAATCTTTTCAAATTTTCATCCTTATCTTTTGAGATTTTCACCTAAATTTTGGGTTTTACGTTGGTCACAAGTTCTAACTTTTGGAGATTAATTCCAAATTGGAAATGGATTGCCCCATTGGCTTTAGAATGCCAATTTTAGCTTAGAAGACCCCCACCCCATGTTAATTCCGCAAGAATCCTCCCCTAACCCGGTGCCAACCGTAATTAGCACAAATGTTAAAAATCTACTTTTTGGAGGTCACCTCTTTTGCCAAGGGGAACTAGCCAGGTTTGTCCGGAAGGTTCTTGGGAGCAAGAAAAGCCTCTTGGTTGACTTCATTCTGATTTCGTACGCTCCTGGGATGTTGGTCAACGCTTCGTAATTTCCGCCACATGGATAATTTGGGATGGATGCTGCCAGTTTGGGAACTTCCCGCTATTGGAATCCTATAAAACTTGTCGGGGCGCGTTACTAGCATAAAAGATGCTACTCTAATTTTTAGTGAGATTTTACCGCCACCTAGATAATTACTGTGAATTTTCCATCTTGAATTTGGGCGGTTGACTACTCGGAAAAAGATCTTGGAATGATCAGAAAAAATCGAGACTATCCAGGGAACCTCTCATGGAATCTCTTGAGAGACCTGCAAGTCCGTAGTGGCCTTTGCAAAGTCTAGGTATGGATGGCAACTATGCTCGCTCCATTTATTCACTGGCAGTTAGGGAATCTTCCACATGTGAGGGAATCTTTGCGAACCGATTTCACTTCTGATACCCTGACATGGTTTTGACCCGAGATCACAATCCGGTGGCTGTAGATTTTTCTGCAGCCAATCTTACGGAAGTAACGCCTGTACACTAACAATTGGGGTTTCTACTATTTTGTCGATGGAATGAGGAAACTAAAACCTCTCTAAGGAATCTCTCTAGGGGGTTGGCCCAGACTCTTCTTAAACCTAATTTAGCCAACAAGGTGTGAGAGATTCTAACTCCACCCTTGAGTTTAAAATCTATCACATGGGTTCTGTGTCTAATCAAGTACTTTCTCTAATTGGATGTTCAAAGAGTGCCTTCCAAGCAATGAACTCTTTTAATCACGTCTTTTAATCATTAATTTCCTACTAATTTCAATAATTGATAGTTAAAGCCTTCTTTTTTAATGTTTCTAATCTAATTCTATTCTAAAATGTTAACTATTCTATTCTATTCTATTCTAATTTATCATGTAAAATTCTATCTAACCCTAATTCCAAACATGTGGTAAAAGAAAAATTAACAACAAAACAATAAGAATAAAAATCAAGTGGGATCGATTTACCTCCTTGGCATAAATCTCCATCGTCCCGTTATCAAACATCATCATATGGATGTAATCACTCATGATCTCTCCATTGCAATCATTGTGGCTCTCCATCGAAATCATCGTGGTTCTCCATCTAATCCATGATAATTTCTCATGTTGTTGGTAAAATGGTAAAAAATCTAACCTAATTGAAAAGAAAACACTAATGGTTATGTAGATTTAAATTAATTGTGTCTTTCTTGTTTAATTCCTAATTCCCTGGTAATGAGAAAATACCATGAGTTAATTTAATCTACTTAAACAACTAAATTTCTAACAAGTAAATCTATTCTAATTTGAAAATCAATTGAAAATTCTAGCTAATTGGTTAATTTTTTTTATTCTTTTTCCCCTTTTAAAATTCCTATTCTAATTTCGAATGGAAACTAATTAGTAAATAATCTAAAAATCTAATCAAATCCTTTCGAATCTAATTAATTTTTAAATTCCCTTTAATTCTTAAAGAAATTGGTTGTCAATTTTGTCCTTTTTCTTTTGGCTTATTAGCGGAAATTAAAAATTATAACCAAATCTTTTCAAATCGAATTAATTTTTAAATTTCCCTTAATTCTTAAAGAAATTGGTTGTCAATTTGTTGTTTTCTTTTTGGCTTATTAGGCCTAATAAAACAAAACCAACAAGATCCAAACCTTCTAAGAATTTAATTAATAACTAACTACTAAAGAATGTAGAACATTCCTAAAGAACAAGAACAAACTCAATAGTAGGATTCTTTAGAAAATAATTCTTCAATACCAAGGGTCAAAGTCAAAGAATAAAGAACCTTATTCAATAGTAATATTCTTTAAATATTAGTATTTTAATCCTAATTCCTTCACGTTGTATATTTCATGACCTTAATTCTCCTAATTCCTTCCTTCCCTCTTCATTTTACTTCTGAGATGTTTTGCAATTTTTGTTGAGAGGGATGACGGCTATGGAGTTTGAATTGGTAGGAATTGGATGAAGACCTCTTGATGTTGCAATTGTTAGATTTTTGGCGGAAAATTAAGATTAGGAGTTGTGAGTTTCCTTTGCAACTCTTGTTTAATTTGACCAAAGATCGAATGGTTGTAATATTAATGATGACTATGAAGTTTTGGTGATAGTATACTTACTTGTGAGGTTGTTATAATGTTGAGAATTTTGAAGTAGGCTCTTGTGCGGGTGTGTTGGAATCACATCTAAACTTCTTGGACTCCCTGGACTCCAATCGGACCCCTAGACCTCGTCCCCCAATCCACAGCTCCCCTCACAGACCCTGCTCAGTCGCCAATTCTCCCAGACCCTACTCGGTCACTGGGTATCCCCGTTGGCCGCAAACACGTGGCTGCTTCCAAGTGGCTGGACCCCTCGTCGAGGCCGCATCAACACCTATCGTGTGGCGGGGCGCGACTGGTCGGGCGGGGGTTCGGCTGTCTTGTTGGTCTGTCCGTCAGTCGTATGACTCTGAGGCGGGTCGGCTGACTCCAGCTAGTGCTAGACTGTTTTTTTGAGCAAATTTAATCAAAATAGATACGGGTTATCTAATCTAAACTATCATTTGATTAAGTAGAAGGTTATTTTGTGGATTTTTGGGATTAATACTAAACTAATAACTAATTCTAATCTAACTAATTCTAATCTAACTAATTTCTATCTAATGAGCACAACAAATGGGATGAGTAGTAAACAAACACAAAGGAATGGTTTTGTGGCAGTTGGGTTTAAAGACATCTAAGCCATCAATTCCTTAACTACCCAACTCTTGGGAATCGTGGAATGCTTAAGATGATTAGATAGATTTTGCCATATAGCCTTTTACTCAAGTTTGCTTAGTTTTCAAGTATGTGATTGGCGTTTATGGGGTTTTTAAAGCTTCACCATTTAATCCAATTTCCAATGGGAAAGAGCTATAGCTTCGCCGTATAGAGATTTTTTCAATAATATTTTAAGAATTTTAATCGCAAAAGGATGTCCACATGACAGTGTTTAACCAAATTTTCACTTTAAATCCTCAAAATTTCTTAGTATTCCAAGATTTTGCCACCAAAGGAGGTACACATGACAGTGTTTAAATCGAACTTTGGTACTCAATGCTTGAAATTTCTACGAAATAGTAGCCAACAAGAAGTTGAGGCTTAGCCTCTTACACGAAAGTAGAAAATAAGAATCAATTGAAGGGGCCCTAAGCCTTCAAAGTTCAACAACAAAACATAAAACAAAACTTGGCCAAGATTTTTGGTCCAAGCGGAGCTCCAACCACGTCGGTAGCACAAATAAAGGAAAAGCTAACAAAGTGTCAGTGTAATAGTGTATAGAGAATGAGGGCATTGGCAACCTCGAGGGGGGCCCTTATATACCCGTGGCTGGGCCCTCCTCGGTAAGTTGCCAGTGAAAACACTTTGTTACTTCTCCCTCTAAACTACCTTAATGTAATTTCAAATAATACTTGTTTAATGGTGGAAATTTCTAGAAACACCCCCATTTAGCTAATAAAATCTTGGCCAAATCAAATCCAAGATCTTAACCCAAGATTCAAAAATTACATTGATCTTAAATAAAAAAATATGGAAAAAAAATCTTTGTATTTGATAAGAAAAAAAGTTTTATATTTTTTAAGTAATTAAATAAATATTTAACATGATTGTAAAGTAAGAAAATTTAATATTCCAAACAATGTTCAATGCATTGTATGTATTTTAATTTAATGGTAAATGTTCTTATTTTATTATTACTATTATTTATTAGGATAAAAATTATATCATTTATAATTATTGAGAAAAATTGATAATGATAAATTGATTATAAATTCAATATAATGAATGAAATTAACTATAATGAAGTGAAAATAAAATGAAATCATATAGTGAAGTGAAGGAAATATTAAATAATTGAATTAAAAAGTTGTCATTTTATTTGAAAAACAAGAAACTATGTGTTCAAATAGAAATATACATATATGAAAACCAATGATTTGTAAAAAAGCATCAATATGACAACTAAATTCTTTAAATTGTCATAGTTTTACATTTATGCTAGTTCTATATATGAAATGAAATATATGCAAATTCTAATATGAATGCATATAATATGTACTACATTTTCTATTTTCTTGTTTAATTTGTCTTCATTTTTATTTATTTTTCATTTGAGATTGATCTTGATTATAGAAATTAGAATTTCTAAGTCAATTTTCTAACTAAAAATATTATTTCCATTGTATTGCAAAACAAATTCAATCAAATGTAATATAATTGTTAGGTTTGATATTTTTTATAAAATTTTGATGATGCAATAAATATGAAAACAATTGAATCTCTTTTTCAAAATATGGAGAGCCTTTTGCTATAAATAGTATAATTGCCAAGTCAATGTCTTTAACCCCTAAGTGTCAATAAGAGAACAACCAGAGTTGCGAGCTTCTGAAGACATCGTAGAGAAACATCAATTTCTTCTACTATACACGTCTCCAAGAAAATTCACCGTTCCAATTTGAAACCACCTACCTCATAAGTCTAGATCGGCATTTTGCACACCAATCCACCGTGCAGATTTGAAGATTATAACATTCAAAGAAAACAGTTTTCCATCGATCCGGGGCATAATTCAACATGTCGCATCTTCTGGGATATGTGGAGGTCCACCTACTCAATGGATGTGTGCAGGAATCAAGGGTGACGTAGTCTGGTGGGATAAGAGTGCGAGGGAATTTTTTTTCTTCACAAACTTGCAAAATTGTGGCTGCTACAGTGTCCCAAAGTAGCAAGAGTCGACACACCTTCCCTGGCCTACCGCAGTACGGTCCAACAAAAGCTAGACTGGAGCCGTTTCTCTAATGTGAGGACGTCCATCTGTCTCGCGTGGCTCCCAAGATCTGAACTTGAAGACCCCAACGCAGACTTCGACGATGAGTCCGAAGACCAGGACACACCCAATAGATAACCGTCGGGGGCAATCGATCGAAAATAAAAATTGAACCTAGTGACGTATACAATTCAAAATGTGGACCTTCATATTTCAGTAATCCAAATGAGCGTCTCAAGGAAGTTCAAGCAACATGGAACCAACTGTTTACGCACCTGATCTAAATCTATATGCAACACGAAAAGACAATTGCATGCAGGAAACTAAACACAATAAGCTATCCAAAACTGTCCCCTACTAAGTGCTCATGAAAAATCGCCTTGTAATAACTACCGAGGTCTTCCACTTACGTGTGCCATTCATGACCAGGTCCGACGCTTGTAAATTCATGTTGTGGTCGGGGAGACTTCATCAAAGTCGATGGAGCCAGGACTGCGTGTTACTGTAGAGTCCCCAACTTCTCGAGTCCGGGTGCTTGAAACAAAAATATCGGCGACGCTCAGCCAAGCTCCGCGCTACATGAATTGAGCCAGGCATTAGACAGCTATTCTCGGCGCCAGGTGATTGTGCACAATCAGTGCGAATCAACTAGTCTGATAGGAAGACACAAGCATTAGTTACACTGTGGCAAGCTTCAATGACCACCTCCGACAACTGTGCACAACAACGTAGCAATCTTTTCGGCACATGAAGACAAAACCACATGCCCGACAAAAGCTGTTTTGCTTTCGGCGACACCGAATGCAACGCCGCGCTAAAGTTGGGTGAGACTCAGGATAATGCAGGAGGTCTGGATTTCGGCCAGCTGGGTGCACTGAGCGAGGAAGAGGGAACTTCGGTTCGATGAGAGCTTCAGCGACCCTGTAGTAAAACTGCTTTCGAAAACCTAATTTCCCAGGCCTTCCACGCATGTGCTCAATGAACAACACCCAACTATTGTGCAGACTAAAATCCAAAATGAAAAAGAACATTTTATGCCACCATTTGTGGCTATGATATTGACAAGTATACTCTCCTTGCATTTGATCGACGATGTCAACCCCTCCCATGTAAGCTGCATATTCCAGTTGTTGCAGAGTAGTGTTGATGTCATCATGAGAGCCATTCACCCACCGCTTACAGGTTGGTGGGCCTGGAGCTATGGGATCCGTACTTGTACTGAGAAACATAACTAGCTTGGAGTCGAACCACATTGTTGCGGCTATGTGATGGTCCTTGTGAATCTGCCAGAAGAGGGTTGAACGAGGGTGTTCACCTCTCTTGAATCTGTAGAGAAGAGATGGGACACCTAATCGCGGACCCTTCAGCGTTCCAGTGGCATAAGTGCCCAGATCAAGGAGCTTCTCAAATAATGAAGGAGACGTAAAGAAATTATCTGTTACAACGATGTGCTTCCGATAATAGAGCCCCTTCATAAGCTCTGATACGACACGCTCACTTTGCCCTACATCTACTGACCCCTCCTTGCCTAAATAAGGAATAATGTTGTAGATATATCGAGACTCTGTGGAGACAGCAGTCCAAAATTTGAATCCGTATTTTATAGGCTTTGCAGCCATATATTGTCTGAATCCTAAAAAATACCCCCTATATGCAACCATCATTTCGTCCACAGTGATGTATCGACCGGGGTTATATAGCTCTTGCGATTTGCTCACAAAGTGCTCCACTATGAATCGAACCTTTCCTATCTTGTCATATTGAGGTTTTTTCCTATTAGTCTCGAGAGAACGATTATCTGTCACGTACAAACAACGAAGCAAAGCTTCGAATCGCACATGACTAAGAACCTTTGGAATCACAGGGCATCTGTAAAACAAATCCCTTCTCCAGTAATCCCGAATGGTGGGAAACTGTTTGATGGCCATCAAAATGACACATCCTAGCCAAACTCGAATTTCATCAGGATAAGTGTCATACCATCCCTATCGACCATTGGTCCTATCTGGATACTTATAAGATGTTTGTGCAGCATAGCGATTCGTCTCCTGTACTAATCGACTTATAACTACATCATCAAAAAAAAGTTCAAAAAAATGGATAGGAGGTTGTGTCGCTCGGGTCAGCCTACGTGTAGCACCCGGTTCAGGGCCAAAAAATGAGCTGCGGTCTCCCAGCAATGTTTCCCTACTCTGACCCTAGTGGCTATCATCATACTTTTTGCGAATATAATTTGTCCATAGTTCGGCATCAGCCATGCGAAAGTGCTGGTACAATTGCATATCAAGAGACTCAGGGGATGATAAAGGGACGTTGTCTTCATTCTCTAATAGAAAATCAGGGTTGGAATCGTCCGAATCGTTACTTGTGAAATCACAAAACTCCGCCATCCAAGTGGAGTCTGCCGAGTCACTAGTGAAACCATCCCACGCAGTGAGTGCACTATAGGACCTTGGTTGACTTGAACCGGTTGCTAGCACGTCGTCACGAGCCACGGGAAGCAGTCGTTGCGGTGTGCTCACCTCATTTGAAATGTAGGGCCCCACGTTATCTTCTTTTCTGCGAACGTCAAAGCTGCCATCATGAGCAGGTGACTGTGGAAGAGAATGCGGGCCACGCCTTGTGAATCCTGGAAGCCTAGGGGACATATATTTGAGAGAATGGCAATCGCTGACAGCAACTTTACGCTAGCCAATGGGATCTTGAAATTGCACCCCAAACCACTGAACCTCATCTTTCCACCACACCTGCTCGACATCACCAAGAAATGACTTCACATTACCCCATTGCACACAATCATACCCCAAAATCTCAAGGTCGACCCACACATTCTGCGGCAGTTGTACTCCGAATTGCCCGTATACTGACCCTGGGATGCATGGTTGGACATGGGGCGGGCGAATTCCCGTGTGATTGCTTCCGTCGAATCTCTTAGGTGCTGCCGAGCTACATCCAATATGCCCTCCCGAAGTTGCTGTGGATGTGACAGCTTCTTCAACGACCTGGTCCACATTTATAGCATCGCCAACAGTCAAGTCCGTCACAGCATTCAGCCAATCGTGGACGAAAGTTGCATTTTCGAATTGGTCAACTAAATTGACAGCCACCCGACCTGTCGCATTCTTCCGGGGTCGAGGTCGTGGGGGCTCAAAATCGGAGCTGCTTCTGCTTCGCTCTGTATTGACAAGTGCTTGGACATCTTGACGACCTCCTGAGGAGGGACCCGCCCCACACCTTCCACGCCTCGAAGCTAGACAAACAGGCGTATGCGGGCTTCCGTAGTTTCTCTCTGTCACAGATGCACGTTTTCTGAGTACCGGTGGTGAATATTGATCCACAGTGATTGTGGGTGCTACCCAGCCCATGGGTGCGGCTTGATGGCCGGATTGGCTGCCACGTTCATGTCTTCCTCCATGACGCCCGTTGCGCCCTCAGCGCCCACCACACCCGCCACGCAATACTTCCCCCCTTGTGGGACTCAATGAATTTTGTCGCCCGTCTCCTACTTAAGCCGCTGTTAATCTTGTAAGAATCCTCCCATCCGTAAACCTTCCACGTTGCCCCACCGATCTTCCTCTCCCCCGCCCCTCCCCTGGCATTACCGTAGATTCAATTAGGGTTTGCCCTCGGCGGGGATTTGGACTCAGTGTCGCTGATCTCCCGCGCCCAGCGTTTTCTGGCACCTCGACGGAATCCCCCAATTGGCGCTACGCGGAGTCGTCGATGCTCACTACAACTTGCTGAAGGTGCCTTTCTCTTGCATTCAACAACACCCGTCCGATTCTGCCCTTCTCTTGGGGCAGGCGTTTCTTCAAGTGAGATTGTGCCATCCGCTTTGCCTTGTCCTTCATCACGGCTACAATCCGGCCACCAGCGCTTACAGATGAAGGTATCGATGTCTACTGGAAAGCCCCGTGGATCGCCTCTTGGAAAACGCTCAATCCAATGCAAAAGCCTACCAATCTGCCTTCTAAACAAATATCTCCAATTCCGTGCTTCTAGGGTGCTCCAAGGCCAGTAGTGATTCAACCATGGCGTTGGAAGAGATTGGAGGAAGCTCTCATTCAAGCACTTGCTCACTATGTGGGCAGTTTGGATGTTTGTCTTGCGTTCATTGTAAGCCCAACTAAATAGGCATTTAGAAATTGCAGCAACCTCTTCCTCAGTCGGCCTTGTATTGCAAGTTGAAGCTTCTTCGGACGCCATCCTCGCCGTATGCGCTAACCTGTCCTTGTGATCCAAATTTCTTCAGAGAACGAAGTGGGCTACAAGTGGAAAGTTCTTTCCTCGCTGCAAGCCGTCCCAATTGTCACAAACATCATTCCAATGAGCCACCCCACTACCGATTCTGAAGGCTACATGCATCTCCTTCATTACTAGCAACCAACTTACGAACAACCAAACACTAGAAGAAAACCCTATTAGAATTTCAGAAATCACGTCATGTAGTTTGTGTTGTGGTCATGTTGCAAAACGCAGTCAAAATGCTGTGAAAATACAAAAAAACGCAGAAAAATGCTTTTTTTGTGTTTTTTTGTGTTTTCACAGCATTTTGATTGCGTTTTGCAACATGACCACAACACAAACTACATGACGTGATTTCTGAAATTCTAACAGGGTTTTCTTCTAGTGAAAGCGACTGCGCATCATGGAAGAACGGGAGGCGGAAGTCTACACAACGGATCCAAAGCTGAAGCACAGCCAACGGTCATTGACTGGCCGTATCCGGTCACAATGCACTGTATCGGACTATTCCTGGTCAGGACTGTGAATCGAAAATCCGACGTTGTACAATTATGGCCACTTGCGCCAGATCGGGCGTCTGTTGCGATATGATTCAGTACTTGTGACAACCCTAAATTGCCCTCGCACATAGGTTCAATTGAAATGAATCCTCCGCTGCTACGGAAAAAAATTCAATCTGCGACGACTGAAAAACGTCCCCTCTGACGTTTAGGGATTAAGGCTTGGAAGTTGACTACAAAGTAGAGGCTTACATATAGATTTTGATCTTGGTACTTGTAAAGAATCTAAACCAACTAAAGACAATGATGTTGGTAAATCTACTATGATTTCAAGTTCAACTTGTATCTAGACCTCTTCACTAATATCTTGATAAATATCACCTACAACATCAAAATTAGAAGATGGTAGGGTTGAAATTTGTGTTTGCAAATACTTATTACATCTTCTAAGTTGTTCATGTGAATATTTATAAAATCCAAAAATACCCAGGGATGCTAAACAACACTCCATTGGGGCATTATAGAAATTTTTCAACCAAATGACCTTTACACAATTTGCTCATTTTTTACCATAGCCAATAGTGCTTCATTTAGTGATAATGTAAGGTATCATGTGATAATGATGGAGTCATGTTGTTCTAATAATATAGAGTATTTGTTGATGTTCCTAAACCCTTTGTCTAGTTGTTGTTTTTGATTTTATATTTCTATTTTATTCCAAAATGCCTAGGGTGCCAAATTTTGGTGTTGACAATACTTTGAAGTTATATGAAACCTAACCAAATTTCTACTTTTAGTAATTCATATTCTTTGTAGAATTCTTTTTAAATTCTAATTTTAGTATAAAAAATTTGATCTTGAAAATGAATGATTATATTTTTCCTATTCAAGATTTTCTTTTAAGGGTGTTTATTGTAGTCTTGATTTTTTGTAGTGTTGAGGCTATTGGAAAGGAGCCTCAAATACACTAGATCTTGGACAAAATATCACATTGAAAATACATTTAAAAATTTGTAAAGCAAATTTTGGAAAACCATAAATTGATTGGGGTTATGCATGTTAGGCCCTTCAACATCAAGTTTTTTTGGTGATCACTTTTAAAAATTTGACATGTGAAAAGAAGATTGAAAGATTCTAAACCACTTTTGCAATTTTAAAGCCCTCAATATCAAACATTATAATCTTTCAATCCATAAATGATCATTGTTGTGTTAGCTTTTTCTATGTAATCTCTAGCATATTTTGCCTAAATTTGTACAGTTACAATTAGAAAAAAAAAATAATGCATCTTATCAAAATGTTGGCTTTTTTTCCAATTATGAGCAAACTTTAACCCTTGAACGTTATAGGGGATGTTTTTCAGACCTTTGATTATGGGAGATTGGGTTCATCAAACCTTATAATATTTGCATCCATACAGTGGATTTCCCCAAAAGAAATGAGTCTAGATTGATGAGGTTGTTGGCTATAGATCTATACGGTGAGGAATGCAATAATTAATCAATTCAAATTCAAGTTATGTTGCTTTTTTTAGAATGGTCTTGTCTTTAAAGTTGTTTGGTTTGTAACGCTTAGGGGTTAAGGAGTTCAAAAAAGGCCTTGCTGGGGCATTTGGGATTAAGTGCAATGTTGAAGTCATTTATACTTTGTTTTTTTACACAAACACAAGATTTAATTTGGATTTGACTACCCATATTATGTGCTGAGTGGGCTGGTTGGGTTGCATTCATGAGGTTTAATCCCTAAAGGACAGACCTATAACCACTAGTTTGAAGCCTCCTTGCCCGGCACTTAGTTTGTTACCATTTTGGAAGCAGATATGTATGAAATATTTTATTTTTATTTTTCAGAGATGAAAGTACATGTCTTCTATACTTCACAGAAAATTTAGATTCTTTTGACGAAAATTGATTTTTATGAATTCTTTTGAAAAAAAGTGAAGAAAAAATCATATCAAATAGAAAATTATCTCCAAAAATCTGAAATTTTCACCATGTGTGTACATTATAGTGAAAAACATCATGGTGGAAACTCAATTTCCGTGTACTTCTATAATTAGGATGCAATAGACATTAAAAATGCAGCCAAAGTTCAAAATGCAATAAAATATTCAATTTTACGAATTTTTCCAAAATTCCAATTGGAGTAGAAACTAGAGTAGAGGGCCTTCATTCCATTAGTTGGGCTCAAACTCAAAAATGTCATTTTCAAGGAGAAATTTCAGATATACTCAATTTCTCAAAATACACTAAGATGGCAAATTTTGCTATCCGATTTCTCTCATTACTTCTCAATTACATGAAAACAAACATTAGTTAGACTAAAAACTCAATTGAAGACTCTTTACAACTCAACATGAAAGGTCATTAAAAAAAAGTGAATGAAAAAACTACTGTTATGGTCATCTTGAATCATCTTCAGACCCTTCGAAGTTAGCCAAACACCAAAAATTGGCACTGGTGGCACAACTGGGTGAAGTATATGCCAAGATTAGTGTCTTTAACTTATATCAAGGTTTGCTATATTGGCAAAACCAAATTGTTACACATCCTGTTTAGCTTGTATTGGGTTGCTCGTAAGTTATTAAATGCCTATACTCACTCCAAAATCATTTTGCATTGTTGTTGTTAGAGATTCAGAAACTAAAGCAGCACAGACCCCAGATGTGATTTTCACTATTACCTCAGATTACTAAAGTGCTGCCAAATGTATAGTATGTATGGAATTAGCAATGTGGAATCCAACAAGTCAACAAGACCTCATCTACCTGCACAACTTCATTCCTTTAAAGTTTTTGTCCTACTTTGTCCTATCTGAGAGTGAGACCCCACAACAGGCAGGCCTACCAATCCATTTGGGCCAGGGCTAGATTTAACCACCAGACCTTAGTCGGCAGGTAGGGGCTCCCTCGCAGGGGCCTGCCAACGGCAGAGGCCAGAGCCGGCTAGGCTGTGCCAGCCAGGGAGGGGGCTTGATCAACCCTCCCAAATTACAACAAAAGCTCATTTAAAAAAAATTATTTAAAAAAAAACTAGAAGAGGGAAAGTAGGGAAAAGAAGAAGAAAATTGGGGAGGAGGAAGAGAAGATTAGAAGGAGAGAAGTTAGGAATTAGAAGGAGAAATTAGGGAGAAAAAAGAGGATTAGAAGATAAACAAACTAGAAGTTGAAGGAAGCCATTAGAAGTGACAATTAGAAGAGGTGGAGGTTGATTAGGAGGTGGAAATTGTGGATTAGAGGGACAAAATTAGCAACTATCTCACCACTCTTTCAACTCTTTAGCCTAGCAACTACTATAAGAACTTCAAATTGAATTCAAAAACTCATAGTGAATGATAGTTTGGAAAAGAAAGAAGGAAATTTGATAGTTATACAAACATTGAAGGTTGATTGAAGTGAATAGAAGATTAGATAGAAATCTTAAAGCTACAATTCAAGCTATTAGAATTTAGATAAAATAATGATTGACTTGGAGGGACATGGAAGTCAATTATTTAGAAACATTATTGTATTAATTTTCAAGACAACTCTTGGAATACAATAATGTAGTTTCAATAGGAGAAAAAGAAAAAGAAAAAGAGTCAAGTAAAAGATAGACTAGGAAGAACAAGCTGTAAGAATTTGCATTTTAAAGCGATGAGCAAAAATTCTACAAGTGTGCAACCATGGAAAACAAAGAGGGGTGGGAAGACATATACTACAATGCCCAAGAAGAACCACAAAACGAGGTAAATTTTTGAATTCTTCAAAAGTTATTCAATTTTAAAGTAAGCTAATTATAATTAGGGACCCGAATTAAAAGTACAAGCCAGAGTAGGTAGCTCAAGATTTTTCCTAGTTTCAGAGTTATATTAGTGTAGAGATACTCCATAGCTTTCTAAAAACATATTACACTTTAAATTTGGATGCAAAATAAGAGAGTTAGACTGTTAGAGCTGGATGAAGTTTGGATAGGAAAATGGATGAAAAGTAGATAGAAAGTCAAAATTCAGAACAAATTGAGTGCAATTAGGAAAGGTTAGAATCTAAAAGTTAGAGGTGAAAGAAAAACCTAATTTCAAATTATCAAGTAGGAGCAAAGTAAGGATGAAGTTTGAAACACTAATTAGCAGTCAAACTTCATTCACCCATAACTTTCACTAAGAAAGTCCGTTTGAGTTAAATTATATATTCTTATAAAGGAAAAAAACTAATTTGTAAGGATTTGATGTTAATTTTGGTTTGACCCTATCTTCGCTAAAAATCTACAGTGGCCTTAATAGAAGCCAAAAGGGCCATTTAGACCAAGTTTGGGTTAGTATTTAGGGTTATTTTGTGATTTAAATTACTTAGAAGATAGATAAGATCCATTTCTTGAAAGGCGTAGTAGATTGACGTTTAGAAACCCCAACAAAACAAAATTGAAAATTAACTTTAAGGATCCGGTTGTATTAGACTAACTATCACGGATGGGTAATTAGTTGCTGACAAAATGCAACCAAATTGACAAGTGTTTCTTACAATCACCCCTAGACTTAAAACTTCTTTCATTCTTGAAGACAAGTATTATAATTTATCTCTATCAACAATCTAACAATTGGAATAACATTTCTTATCCTCCAATTACTAAGTCAAATAGAATAAATCATATTTGGTTATATACATGCAACCAATAAATAATGAATGGCCTGCATTCTATCAACATCAAGCTCCAAATAACACTTAGTCTAGTTTCTTTTAATTCCTAAAGTTCAGAGGCCAAAAATTGCTTCATAATACTAGTGGCTTTCAAGCAAAAATCACAAACTATCCAAACTGTTTGGTTGAGAAAAAACAAACTACTCATCACAACAAAGATAATGTTACTATATATCTGAACACAACCAGGTTCTCAACACACCAATCCTTTGCTTTAGAAAAATTCATGGAAATTTCAAAATTGAGAAAACATATGTAAGAATTTTACAACTTATAGAAGCCAAGTGTTTTCATCTTAAAAGAATTGGGGAAAAAAATCATCTATAGTGAAGAAATTTAATTGAAGTTCAACTTAATCCATTAAGGAAAGTGGTTGATTTTGGAGGCAAGCAAAACATTTTTTAGTTCTAAGATGAATATGGAAAAAATACCAAATTGTGATGCATTCTAAGATATAACCATAATCATGAAATTGGCATGAATACTTGGGCCACAATAGGGTGATTGCAAGAAATACATGTACTATTTTACGTCATACGACATCTGTTGGTTTGTTTTTTGGCCATAATTTTTGTGTTTTTGCTCTAAATGACTCAAGATTTATAGAAAAGGTACCCATGACTATTATACACCTTGCCTAATTTCTTTCATAATTTTATAAAAAAATTGAACTATCCAAAAGACCCTAAGACCTTAAACCACCAAAATATTTATTTTCTTAACAACAACCTTTAACCATGTAGTCAAGAATTATGAAATTAGTTGGGCCTTAAAGAAAAACCTTGTCCACATACTATGTGAAAATTTCAAATAAAAATAATGAAAACTCCATTCATAGTAAGTTGTTGAAAATTACTCCAGGCTATATTGCCAAAAAATGCTACTTGATCTTGTTTAGAGATTAAACTAGTAACTAATTATTCATTGGATATTATTTATCTTGATCTATGCATACTTTCACTACTAATAGTATGCATAGTATATATTTGTTGTATATAATCTTAAATGAATATTAGTGATAGATGGAAAGGATACATTAGGAGGGATTTGAGGGCTCTGGGAGCCTGCGAGTTCCCACAACCCGAAATCCGTAATCAGTCGCGGGGAACGCAGATCTGCAGGAATCCGACGTGGTCGAGACCGTGCCACGTCATCGACTTTTTTTTCTCGAAATTTTTTTTTTGGACTTTTTTTCATATTTCAAGACCCAAAAAAAAAACCTTTTTTTTTTTTTTTTTTTTTTTTTTTAAAATGCTGACCCAGCCGTTCCCTGACCAGTTTCGGGAACAGTCCCGAAACGGCCCTGCGGAGCCCTCAAATCCCTCCTAATGATCTAAAAAACACATTGTAACATATTCCACACCTATTATTAATTGTATATAGTAATCATGTCAAATAGATTGATGGACTCTTATAAACACATTGTTGATTTCTATGTCAATTAGACAATTAGCTAATTCTACCTTTTCTATGCTTTGATCATGTATGAAAATATAGCCAAGAATTGACATACTTCAACATTTTTATTTGCAGAAAATAGAAAATCAATTTTCAACTAAACTAAAAATTGGACATTTGAGATGACTTCTTGGTGATGAGATTTGACCAAAAAAATGAAGACAAAATCATCTTTTGTGTCTAGAAACTGTGCATTTACTTACAGTTCATGTATAAAATTTAGGACCAAGGTAATTATAATAACCCTTCAATTGATTGTATGTGTACCACAAGAAAAATGGGAGTGCACTCTCCAAACAAAAAAACATATTATCTTCTTTTCAAACACAAATATCTTGCAATATGTGTAGTAAAGTTTTTGAAATTTCTTCAACATTTTCTCATACTATTCTAGTGAAAAATCCTATTGTTAAAATGTGTGCAAAAAAATTTCAAATTTTTTTGCACTTTGCAAAAGCATTGGAAATTTTGAGTGTTTTTAGACAATAAAAAAAAAACGTGTGGTTTCTTTTGTGGGTTCATTAGGAGTTAATTTTGCAAAATTTTGCAACAATCATTGGCCTTTGTCTCAAGGTACATATGGACTAATCAAAATATAAGTCTCATACATAAACTATCATACTTTTAGAATTTAGAGCTTTACACTAATCAATGCCAATTAGTTTTAATATTGACATCGAAAAACAATCAACTTTACTTTTTTAAACGAAAAAATTGGCATATGTGATTGGGATTGTATAAGGATGTAGTGATAATTATGCAAGATGAAAAATACAAATTTTATTCTATATTAGAGTTGATTGTAAAGTTAGTTGTGCATTTGTAAATAGGTTTCAAAGGTATAACTAAGAATAGTTGGAAATCAATACGCCACCAAATTTTATCGGACCTCAGTTTTGGTGCTCCAAAGAGTTTAATCCTATCTTTTTTCCCAACTCCACATCCTAGTCCCTCATTGCTACCATTTTATGATTAATTCTATTGTGTACAAATCTTTGAATGGCTCACAAAGGCAATTTATAAGCTTTCAATATGCAATTGTACATTGAACTAAGGAAATTGGTCTATAGTGTCATTTTTTGAAATTTTTAGGCAAGAAATAACACCCTACTAAAATCCAAAGAGCCAAACATTGAGTAAGAGAATAGACAATGAAATCTTGCCAAACCAATTAGTTGAATTGACTAAATTTTGGAAGATTTAGATTCAACTATGATGAAAATCTTGAGTAAACCCCATAGAATCTAGGGAAGGTATTCATAACTATTATAAACCTTCCATAATTTTTTCATAATTTTCAAAAATAGTTTACTATCCAGAAATGGACCCCAATAAGATGTCACACTTGGCAATTTAGGGGTTTTTAGTACTGGGGAATACCTTTTTTTTAATGATTTTAACATGAAATGTGGATGAGATGGTCTTCTAGTAGATTTCTAGCTCTCCAAAGAAGGATTTTTAAAATAGTTAATTTTATGTGGTGTAGAGGTCTACGAAGTGAGCTCCCTTCTGCTTGTATTTTGAAACATATAAAATATTATTTTGGTGGGGTTTTTGGTCAATGACCATCTCCATAAAGTTGTTGCAAATGGATTCTTTTTATTTTTTGAAAATATCTATTTTTACTATTTTTCCCTAATTAAAACATGAAGACATGTATTTTCTAGAGGTTTGGCACTTTTCAAGTTCTCCTACTTAGAGAATTTTTCTATCCATTTCTTTCAATGAAAACCTTCATCTTAGAGGTATATACATTATTCATGTTTTTCAAAAAATTTTAAAATTAATTTTCTAATTTTAAAGTACTCCCGAAAAAATCAGCCAAACGCAACAAATAGGACAGCAATCACCCACTTCTCTCAAAATATATTACACTCTACAATACTAGTATTGGTATTGTGGTTTTCAAAAGTTTAAATTTTTTTGCCTTTGTGAAAGGCATCTTGTAGATTTAAAAATTAAATAAAAATCATACTCTTCATTATTTATAAAGATCTTAAATCCAATGCAATGATGCTAATTTATTTCAAAGCCACATTTAAAACTTACCTCCACCATAATTAAAATGACCCTTCAATTGATAGCACACTTCTACCTAAAAAAATAAGAGAGCAACCTTGGCCTGAGAAAATGTCCAATTCAATGACTTGTAGAAAATTGATCCGTAAAAACAAAGAATGCACCTATCCATCTAGGAAGAATCTAATATGTATTTTTTATAATTGACTACCATGACAATAGGTCTACATTTTAAACAAACAAAATTGACAATAATTAATCCTTGAATATGAATATAGATATTTTGTGGGATAGATGAATCTTTGTATCTAAGATGAAAATACAACTTCTCATCCTCATAATTTTGAATAAAAAGGATAGATCTTTTACAATGCTTTGAATTCAATAAATGCTTTTAGATTTTCTTAAACCATTGATTCACAAGGTATGAAAATGGATGATTTCATGGGCGCCAAGGTCCATCCATCAAAGTCCATAATTCAAAGGTAAATTATCTCTATTTCAAGGCTTCCATGACAAACATGTAATCCAGCTGCACCACCACTTGGAATTGGGAGAAGCCAGCGGCAGAAAACAGCTGCCGGAATTCATGCTGGTGCCGCTCGCGGCCGGCGGGGCAATGCACCAGCATCAAGAAGTCGCTCATGAACGTGCCCACATTCTCGTGGTCCTCGGAAGTCTCCGGCGTCTCCAGCGGCACCACGGCGTCCACCACAATCACTTTGCCGTGCGCCGGCAACGCGCTGTAGCAGTTCCGCAAGATCTTCACGCAGTCCTCGTCGCTCCAGTCGTGCAGGATGCTCTGCCATGCATGATTACCATTGTACGCAATTATAATCAATAATCACCAGACCTACAGTATCCTCAATTTCAATCAAGTTCGCAATTTTCTGCGCCAAAAAATGTGGCATTCATCAAACATGCATTTGTGGCATTTCATTTATCTACACATTTTGAAATAGAACCAGGAATTAAATAGAACTAGCCAGAACGCATAAAGATTTACGTTTCAGGCTTAAACGTACGTGATGAAGTAAAAATTACCGCCTATTTAGAGAAATTGACGTTTGTGGCGTTCATCTACACGGCTCAAAAACCAGGACCCATGTACGTGTACAGACCTGTTTATGTTTCAGGTGACGCCCTGAAAAAGTGACAAAGCTAAGGAATTTCGTGGATTCTACAATATTGAGGTTTCAACGAGTGATCGTACAGTGCACGAATCAATCAAATATAGTTTGGATATGTATCACGTACTTCTGTTTGTACGTATTAACATTCACAGCTGTATTCAATTGCAATTTTGATTCCTAACAGTTTTCATGATCAAGTTGCCTCCGTGGTCAATTAATCCACAGGAAGATCGATTAATTACCGATCTCAGGTTCCTCGATTGCCATGCATTCTGGGTTACTTAACAGTTTGCAAACATGAAAAATTTAACTTCGTGGACTGCCACTGTTCAGTCGATTTCTAATGGAAAATTTTCCGTGATCCCCACCACATTTACTAATCCCTACCTGTGCAAATTCGCTCAGGATATTTCTCATATGCCTCTCAAGGAAATCATCAAAATCACGCTGTATAAAATCCTCTCATTACTGGAGATCGATCGACTTGTGAGATTGAAAAACTCGACATCGACCATTACTAGGATCGCTGCCAGACAATCACCTGCATGCACACAGTCTCAAAATTCGAACTGTTTTAGATGACCAGATTTCTGAAAATCACCAGAGTCGTGAATTAACTCAGCCAACGACTCTCAATTCAAAATTGAAGAACTTTCCATATAGTTTTAAAACCCTGCAGGTCAGAAACTTGAACTTAAGCGGAGAGGAAAGGAATTTGATTCAGGGAAGGGGGTTCGATTCCGACCTTCATGAAGATAGCGTCGCAACCCGTTGACGGAATGCTGTGAAACATATCGCCCGCCCAGTGCTCCACACCAGGGTCCTGCACCGCAGTGGTCACCACGGCCGGGAGGTCGAAGTTGAGCCCCGGCTTCAGGTGCGGGTGCCGTGCGACGATCCTGGCCAGAACGGTGCCTTGGCCGCCGCCCACGTCCATGAGCTTGCGCACGCTCTGGAAGCCCTGGTACTTGGACAGCAGGAGGGGCACCATCTCACCCGCGTGGTCCGTCATCGCGGATTGGAAGCAGCGGAGGTAGTCCGCGTGGGAGGACATGTACTCGAATTGGTTCATCCCCTGGGCGGCTTCAAAGGCGTCCCCACCCGCCAAGATGGAAGTGCTGCAGTGTACAATATATAACAACGACGTGAGATCGATGAGCAGTACTGATCGATAATCTAATGCATGCGCTAGCACGTAACAAATGATCAGTACGGAGTAGTATCAAACTTTTGTTGAGACAACATTGAATGGAAACCCGTTAGGAGGTTCTGTCGATTCAACAGGCTTGCATGCATGCATATATATATTCCCGCTAGCTAATGTACGTTGCATTGATAATACTGTCTCTTAGTTTCAACTATAATTATTTAAGAGAAACTAAACTTTGGTCCTTCCATTTCAATCAGGTCCCAAGTACTTAATTGAGACCATCCATATAACAAGCTAAGAGAGTTTAAGAGTAGTGCTCTAGCTTGAATGCACGCTTGATCGAATGGCACAATGTGACCATCTAGAATCGATCAATATCGATCATGCCGATATTGTAAAGGACCGATTTATTAGAATGGTAACCATCCAAGCTAGCTCCCACCGAAGTTCTTTCCGTTGTCCGGTTCTTCAAAGAGGAATTTGCGTGCATTAGCTGAAGACAACTCCCATACAATGGCACATGGGCCATATAAAATATCACATGCTCATATAACCCCCCGTAATGTGCCATAATATATAATAGAATAATATACACGAATCCTCGCTGTTGAACTCAAAAAACTAGTGCTATCACACATTCAAAGAATGAGCATTGAAAGGGCGCATGCGTATCGCACCTGAGATGTTCCATCGCTTTCCCACACACGTCTCCTACCGTCCCAATCTTCACGAAATTCGCCATAGTCCCCGACTCATGCCCAGGCACCAACACCATCGACAACGGCGTCAATGCAAACCTTCTGACCAACCCCACCTCGCCACTGCACTCGAGCTCCTCGGAGAACACGCTCTTGCACGTGAGCAGTCGGAGGACGCGCTCCAAGGCTGCGGCGTTCGGCTTCTTTGCCCCGGGGACGTGGCTCAGGATCTCCCGCGCCGTCATGGCGCCGTTGCAAGTGGGGGCGTGGGTGGCGAGGATGCGGGGGATGTCGAGGTCCACGACGGTGCGGAGGGCGGCGGATGGCGTCCAGGAGATGCTGAGGAGCATCACGGCTAGTTTGGCTATTGTGTCTTGCTCCTCCTGGGGGGAGAGCTCCTCGCACTCCTTTGGTGGTTCCTCTGCTCCCCCTGACAACTCCATCGATCGGGATGCTGGAATTGCAAGCTCGGATGGATCGATCGATCGATGCTTGTTGGCAGAAGCATGCATTGTTTGATTCGCAGACACAGTCGTGATCGAGAAGTCTGAGGATTTGTAGTTGTTCCGATCGGGACGCAATTAATGCCGGAGTTGACCGATCGACTGGCCTGCATGGTTCCATGCAGCAATGACGTCGTCGATCGATCATCTGCAGTTACTGCCTATTCTAAGTGCATACATCATAGTGACACTTCTGTTAGAGCCTATTCTGAGTGCATACATCACAGTGACACTCCTGTTAGAGCATCCCCATGCCTGCTCTTCAAAGCAACACTTTAATTCGCGCTCTGTCCTCGGGCGCCTGCTCTTGCTGGTCTCTGTCTGTCTGTGTCTTGCTGTCCCGCCCCTGGCCATGTGTGGCAGGTCGGCTTGTATTCTTTCTTTGCAATGAAATTTCGTTTCATTTGTGTAAAAAAGAAACAAAAAAAACATTTTAAACATTGTGGGCCTCTGATCTTCCTTGTGAGAGTAAGATCAATGGTCCAGAATGTTTAAAGTGTGGCATTTTTTTTTTAAACAACAGACACACAAGACACAGACTAGACCCAAACAAGAAGCCAGAAGCCAGGGAAACGAAAACAGCGACGCCACTTTAGAATACATTGTGAACCAGAGAGAATGAAGCTCAAGGAGCATCACTGATTCACTTCAAACAAAACTAATACTAATGGAAATTGTCCATGTTTCAAAAAAGAAGAAGAAGAAGAATGCGGAGTACTTGGATCCCCAATGTTCGGAGTTGTTAACTTCGGGAGTAGCCCTAGACTAGCCAATTGTGTAAATTTAAGTCGGACTAAACAAGCCAGGGCTTCTATTATTGCAACCCTTTTTTTGACATTCTGAGCTTTATTAAGATATTGGTTTGTGGGATTCTATGGAACCTTCAGATCAGTTGAATATCTTACTGACGATTGTGGGTTGGCAGGCCTCTCTCCCCGGGAGCAGACCGAGACCCAAGCTTCTAGAGTGTGGCATTTAGAGCTCTGGCCCTGGCGATGGATTCGTCTGCCAGCCGCCCTGATTTTTCCTGACGCCACGTTGTGGCGCTCACAGTCCGGGGAGTTCTGTACATATTTTACAGAATTTTTTAGCTTCTAGAAGGTATCTTGGATTTTTTAAAGTTTATCTGGAAGTAAAGCCTACAAAGCACAAATTTAGTCGGTTGACGTCCCCCATTTTCTAATGTAATTTGGCATCTATCCTAAATTTCAAAAATCGGGTTGGTTTTCTTTTGTTTTGTTGGTGAATTTGTATTCAATCTCCATTTTTTTCCTATTGTTTCTTTTTAAGGTATCTTTGGCATTTATTACTTATATTTTTCATTTTTTTATCTATTGTTTTCTTTAGTGTATTTTTGGCATTTACTGATTATACTCCCCATTTTTTTCCCTATTGTTTCTTCTTAAGGTATTTAGATTTTGAAAATTAGAAACAAAGTTTTTTTTTACTATGACTTAGCTAATGCAAAGTTCATTTTCTCAAAAGAATTATAACTAAATTTTATGTATCCCACAATGTCCTCAAGATTGTTATTCATTTTACAATTTGGCTTTGGATTCTACAAGAGATTTCACATATACAATCTTCTTGTTGCCCTTGCTTGTCTCTATTGACAAAAAATATTATCCTAGACATCCTTTTATAACTATTGATTCGTAATCTATAAAATTTATCTTTCATTCAAAGCAATCATTGTACGTATTTATAAGAAAAAAATCCAATAGGAAGATAAAAAAATTCCATCACAATTGTTTGTTAAAAAAATCAAAGTTCAAAATAGGCCCCTAAATTTTTGAAAGGCTTAACCCCTAAAGGCCCAAGGCCATTTTTTTGTCAAAAAACACTCAAAACTACCATTTTTGTTGCACTCATCTAAAATTAGTATAAGACCATAAGAGCCAGATTCATAGACTTTATTGGTCCTCCTATTACATTAGGAGGGATTTGAGGGCTCTGGGAGCCTGCGAGTTCCCACAGCCCGAAATCCGTAATCAGTCGCGGGGAACGCAGATCTGCAGGAATCCGACGTGGTCGAGACCGTGCCACGTCATCGACTTTTTTTTCTCGAATTTTTTTTTGGGGGGCTTTTTTTCATATTTCAGGACCCCCCCAATTTTTTTTAACTTTTTTTGAAAATGCTGACCCAGCCGTTCCCTGACCAGTTTTGGGAACAGTCCCGAAACGGCCCTGCAGAGCCCTCAAATCCCTCCTAATGCTTTAGATGTTTATAGACAAAGGTATGACATTACTATAGACCAATACTCCAAATCTCCAATTCATTGTTCAAAACTGAGTATACTAATAAAATTTTCTATATTTATGTCTAAAAAATTTCCTATAAATTCTATGCTTTGTTGGTTGCACATCATAAAAAAGGCATGCAAAACGGTAATTTTCCTAAATACTCCAAAGGTGGACAGTCTTATTGCCAAGAATCTTTTTTCCTACCTAGTTCATTTTCGAAAATCTCCTTTTTTCATTCGGAACCACTTTATACACTTTTCTATTTTATTCGGAAATTTTCAAAATCAACTGGCCAACTTGCTACTAACTGCTGTCACTTCCCGTACATTGGTGGTGGTGTTGACTTCAACCGACCGAGAGAGGCCTCCAGCCTCTCTTCTGCACTATGACTCGGGTCTTCAGCCCTTGCCCATGTTCCTCGGTTTGTCTGTCATTGTCTTGTTTATTTGTCCCACTAGGCTATTTGTGGCTGGTGTTGGTTGTATTTCAGCCTTGTAATAAAATTCCATTTCATTGGTTTAAAAAAAAAAAGTGTGGCATTTGAAGAACAGGCATGGGGATACTCTTTCTACGCACTCAAAATTTGAATTACTTAATTTTTCCAACATTAACTATATATTTACAATAGTGTGAAGTACATGCCAATACTAACAGCCAGGTACACGTACTATCCTTTAGTATCCGTTATGAATGACTATTACCGCCTATTCTATCTTTCAAGAATTTGAATTATAGTGGGTACATCCAAAATCACTCAGTGTCTTAAACTGCCATCTAAAAAGAGCTGTAAAATGTTTTTCAATTGTGGTAGAAGTTGTCAATGATTAGTTTATGGCGGTTAGTGATTACATTACAGTGTTTACAAGTTCAAGGCAATTGTTAATGAGGTACTTACTGGAGATTGTTAAGATGATAGTGGAATTATTATGGAAAAAAGAACTAAAATGAACTTGTGTTATAGAGAACCATCCTAGTACTTCATACTGAATATTAAATAAAAATGGCACAACTTTCTTCACATTTTGGAACAGTTTCCAACTTATCACTTCTACCAACTTAAGCATACAACTTCTTCAATGCTATTGCTCCATTTCAGTGCAACTTACAAATGCTTTGAAACACTCTACTGCCAAAACTTTGTACCCCTACTGTTGTGTCATATTTTGGAAAATCAAAAAATTGACTGCGGCTCCATTCCCTATCTGCAATTCTCTTCCATTTCTTCAATTCAATCTTCACCATTAAGGGAGAAACACCCATTTCCATCCCTGTACCTATTCTTGAACCCTAAAGTACCACTAAATCTGTCCATAAGCATTCATTAAAGTGTCCGACAAATGTTTAATTCTAATTTGCAGATGCAGTTGTAAGACACATGTATAGTTTTCATTCACTAACAACTGATTTCAGCACGTGTTCAGGTGGAGGTACACCTATAGGACAGTTCCAATGGTCTAGGGAGCCAACACTTTGGAAATTTATACAAATTACATACTAATTCCGAAAATTTTGATTTTTTTTTAATATTCATGATTTTCACTCGCTAATATTGGAAAAATATCAGTTTTAGAAAACGCTGCCTCCAACTATGTTGAATTCCTTATTTGGACGGTTTTGGGTGTTTCCACTGTATATCTTGAAGATACCCATAGCCCAATTCCTGGCGCTTTTGGGTGCACCTACCTTATTGCTGATCTCTGCATTCACAAAACGTCGCTGCCGTCACGACCTCTTTGCAAAGATGGAGGATTGTTCCCCCTGGTGGGCATCCACCGGCCCCAGCTCCACCTTCATCTTCCACCCGCCTGGACCGTCGCCGCCGGACGTCAGCGCAGCGCCTGGGCTCTCGGCTTGGTCCCCGTCCATTTGTGTCCTGTCAGTCCGTATCCTATCCGCGTCTTGGCCAGGCCACCTGTGGCTGGCCTTTTGTACTCTTCTCTCTGCAATGAAATTTCGTTTCATTTGTTTAAAAAAATTAAATTAAATTAAATTACTTAATTTTGCCAACATTAATTATATATTTACAGTAGCATGAAGTACAAGCCAATCCTTACAGCCAGATACACTATCCTTTAAGGTAGGTACACCCAAAAGCGTCACTTTCTCATACTGAGCCTAGTTCCTGCTATTAATGAGTTCAAATTTTTATGTAGTCTTGTTGGCAAGTGAAAGCATGTTCCAACGCACCAAAGAACGCAGGATTTGGATACTGTATGCAAAAGTTATTAACAGTCAAAGTCTGTTTCTGAAAGCGCCATCTACACTCTGTGAACATGACTGATTTCGGAAATGTATGTGCATTGTAGATGGCGCTTTTAGGAACAGGGTGCTTTTGGGTGTACCCACCTTAGTATCCATTATGCATGGCAGTTACCGCCAATTCTGAGCAGTGATCCCAGAATTAGTTTACAGAATTTAGTGTAATATACTACCTAGTTTAGGAGATTTAGTGCAATTTGCTACCTTCAAGATAAATAAGCATCAACTTTAGCTATCTTGAGAGAAGGTGACAATAAAAAAATTTGAAAAAAAAGGATTTTGCAAGTTGTAAAGGATAATGGGGGGTACTAATACCTATAACTAACTACAGAGATGCTAATTCCAATGTAGAGTAAGTAACAAATTGGCTATCAAATTCTATTGGTTGTTGAAATCTTAGCTAAAATTGGATTTTTTCAAGGATTTTTTCCTTTAGAGATTTAGCTACTGAGAATTTTTAGTAGCAATGGAGCGAAATTTAGCTAGTTTTATGAACGTTGATTCTGAGTGCATAGTGACACTTTTTTAATTAATTAAAAAATATATAAACTCCCCCAGACACCCCCAGGATTAAAAGAAAATTATTAATTTGAACTAATTCCTCGCCCTCCTCCTCTGCCCCCCAAAGGACCATTGTCCCGTTGGAGGACAAAATGGATTTTGGTCAAGTTTCTATGACTTCAATTTTCAGTGAAACCTTTTGAAACTTTCTCACAAGATAGAAAAACTAATTAACTTTGTAAGAATGTAATTTTTATTTCATTTGGTGACCAAGAGCAAAGGTAATACCACAAAAAGCCCAAATTTTCATTCAGTGGGTAGAATTTTTTGGGGGCAAAAATCAAAATTTAATTAAATTTTCTCTCCTCTCAAATAATATATTTTTGCCTACATGTGAAGCTTTGATTCGTTCTATTTGGACTTATTATGAGGAAGTTATGGACAATCTTGTTTTTTGGGCAATCTAAATATCTTCTTGAAAAAATAACTTAGAGGATTCATTTCTAAATGCAATTTTCACATTATTTCAAAAAAAATTGTTGGACAAGGCTATGTTTATTTGCTAGAACAATCTCACCATTGGAATTATTGTATTTCAATCCTTTCTTAGAGTTGTTAACCAATTAGGGTTTTTTTTCAATCTTGGACCTACATCTACTTCACGATTTTTTAATGAATGGAAATCAAATGTTTTTTGAACAAATTTTCTTTCTTAGACCCTCAACTCAATTTTATTAACAAAAAAAATTATAAATTGAAGTTCTATAGTACAAACTTTTTTTACAAATGGTAGTCAAAGTCAACTAAAATTACAAACTAGAATTCAAAAAACCTTAGTTGTATTTTGAACTTTGAATGCTCATATCTTTCAGTTTATACAATCAAACTTCATGAATATTTTACCACATGATCTCAATCAAATTAAGTATATGATCTTTTGGTTAGATTTTTAAAAAATTGTTTCTTCTGTTTCTTGAGTGAATGCATTAGAAATGGGAGTTTTGAGAGTTTTTTGACTAAAAAATGGCCTTGGTCCTTTAGGGGTTATGATCATAATAATATTCATTTTTTTATGTAATGAAATAGCTAAATTGTTACAAAATCTTGGAGATGGTATTACTCAATTTAGAACAAGTATATACTTTTGGATGAACAATTGAATTATTATCTAAGATTTTATATTTCATCCATATTTGTGGATGTAAATAACTTAGTCACTCTACATCATTTTTCCTACCAACTTGAGTGGTGGTAGGTCTTATAGTAATTCCTTCATAAGCCGTTGAGCCTTGCAGTGATTGCAAGAAACAATTGTATTATTTTGTGTTACACCTAACATTGAAAAAATGTCCTAAACAATACATATGATGACGTTTTAATTTTGTAAAAAATATAAAAAACAATTTTGAACAAAACTAAAAATTGTCCATTTGAGAAGACTTCTTCTTGATGAGGTTTGACAAAAAAAATGAGTTCAAAACTATTTTAAGTGTTTAGAAGTGCGCGCAAGGAGGGCCTATTTGCACTCATGTAGAGGTCATAAAATAATGTTTTTTTAGATTCCCTTTAGTAGGGGCATGCCTACTTACTATAAAAATATACCAAAAAAATTTCAACTAAAAATCATTAATTTAAACCACTCATCAATATAAAAGAACTCCTAATCTTGAAAGTGTAACATATTAACAATAATAACTTTTAGATGTAAAATGATTTTTAAAATTTTAAAAAAATATAGAATATGATTGGCATCCTAAACTCTAGAATTTTTTTTTGGTTTGGGCATTGGATTCATCAATCAAAAGTTATAGCATCAAACAAGAGCCACTTTTTGCAAAATGCTCCAAAGTGGTCGTTCTTTCTTGAACTCTTCCTAGCTAGCATGTCGATCGACCACATCAGCACTGCGTTCCCAATGTTCCCAATGTGTTCCCAGCATTTGGGAACTCGCAGTCTTGTAAACCAGCTGAAAATCCTTTTATGAAAGGTACTCATGACTATTATACTCCTTGCCTAATTTTTTTGGTAATTTCATGAAAAAATTGAACTATCCAAAAGATCCTAAGACCTTAAACTACCAAAATATTTATTTTCTTAACAACAACTTTTAACCATGTAGTCAAGAATTATGAAAATTGTTGGGCCTTAAAGAAAAACCTTGTCCACATGTTGAGTGAAAATTTCAAATAAAAATAATGAAAAATCCAAATATAATAAGTAGTTGAAAATTACTCCTCATGTTGCCAAAAAAGTGCTACTTGATTTTGTTTAGAGGTCACGTTAGAGGTTAAGGGTCATTGCAAGAATGGGCGACCACTTTTGTAGCACTTTCCAAAATTGGCTCTTGTCCAAAGCCATAACTTTTGATTGATGAATCCAATGCCCAAAACAAAACAAAACAATTTCTAGAGTTTTTGATTGCATTTATATTCTATATTTTTCAAAAAAATTTAAAAATCATTTTATATTTATAAATTATTTTCTTAAATTTGTCACACTTTCAAAATTGAAGTTCTTTTTATACTATTGAGTAGTTTAAATTAATTATTTTTGGTTGAAATTTTGTGGTATGTTTTTATAGTAGGTAGACATGTCCCTACTAGAGGAAATCTAGAAAAACATAATTTTATGACCTCTACATTAGTGCAAACAGGTGTCCCTTGCGCACACACTTCTAAACATTCAAAATGGCTTTGAACTCATTTTTTTTGTTGAACCTCATCACCAAAAAGTCTTCTTAAATGGACAATTTTTTTTGTTCAGAATTGCTTTTCCTATTTAAAAAAAATTAAAACATGAGTGTATGTATTTTCTATATTATGTTTCAATGTCCAAGAAAATGTCCTAGAAAATACATACACTAACATTTTAATTTGTAAAAAATAGGAATAGCAATTTTGAACAAAGAAAAAATTGGCCATTAGAGAAGACTTCTTGGTGATGAGGTTCAACAAAAAAAATGAGTTCAAAACCATTTTTAATGTTTAAAAGTGTGCGCGCAAGGGACACTTGTTTGCACTAATGTAGAGGTCATCAAATTATTTAGATTTTCTTTGGTAGGGACATGTCTTCCTACTATAAAAACATACCCCAAAATTTCAACTAGAAATAATTAATTTCAACTATTCAATAGTATTAAAAATCTCCAGTCTTGAAAGTGTGATAAATTAACAAAAATAATTTATAAATATAAAATGATTTTAAAAAAATTTGAAAAATATAGAATATAAATGCAATAAAAAAATCTAGAAAGTTTTTTTTTTCAAAAGTGGTTTCCCTTTCTTGCAATGACCTTTAAACTAGTAAGTAATTACTCATTGCGTAATATTTATCTAGATCTATGCATACTTTCACTACTACTAGTATGCATAGTATATATTTGTTGTATATAATTTTAAATGAATATTAGTGATAGATGGAAAGGATAATCTAAAAAACATCTTGTGACATATTTGACACCTATTATTAATTGTATATAGTAATCATGTCAAATAGACTAATGGACTTTTATAAATACATTGTTGATTTCCATATCAATTAGACAATTAGCTAATTCAACATTTTCAATGCATTGATCATGCGTGAAAATATAGCCAAGAATTGACATACTTCAACATTTTTATTTGTAGAAAATATAAAATCAATTTTCAACTAAACTGAAAATTGGACATTTGAGAAGACTTCTTAGCGATGAGATTTGACCAAAAAAATGAAGTTGAAATCATCTTTAATGTTTAAAAGTGCATTTACTTCATAGTCAGGTATAAAATTTAGGATCAAGGTAATTATGATAACACTTCATTTGATTGTATGTGTACCACAAGAAAATGGGAGTGCAATCTCCAAGCAAAAAACTTATTATCTTCTTTTCAAATACAAGTATCTTGCAATGTGTAGTAAAAGTTTTTGAAATTTCTTCAACACTTTCTCATAATATTCTAGTCAAAAATCCTATTGATGAATGTGTACAAAAAAAATTTCAAATTTTTTTACACTTTGCAAGAGCATTGGAAATTTTGAGTGTTTTTTGACAATAAAAAGAAATGTGTGGTTTCTTTTGGAGGATCATTAGGAGTTAAATTGGCAAAATTTTGCAACAATCTCATACAAAAACCATCATACTTTTAGAATTCAAAGCTTTACATCAACCAATGCCAATTAGTTTTAAAATTGACACCAAAAAATAAGAAATTTTACTTTTTTAAGCCAAAAAATTGGCATATATGATTGGGATTGTATAAGGATGTACTAATAATTATGCAAGATGAAAAATACCAATTTTATTCTATATGAGAGTTGATTGTAAAGTTGGTTGTACATTTGTAAATACATGTCAAAGTTATAACTAAGAATAGTTGAAAATCAATACGGCACCAAATTCCATCAAATTTGAGTTTTGATGCTCCAAAGAGTTATTTTTATCCTATCTTTTTTCCAAACTCAAGGTCCTAGTCCCTCGTTGCTACCATTTTATGAACAACTCTATTGTGTACAAATCTTTGAATGGCTCACAAAGGCAATTTGTTAGCTTTCAATATGCAATTGTACATTGAACCAAGGAAATTGGTCTATAGTGTCATTTTTGAAATTTTTAGGCAATAAATAACACCCTACCAAAATCCAAAGAGCCAAACATTGAGCAAGAGAATAGACCCAGAGATTTTGCCAAACAAATTAGTTGAATTGACCGAACTTTGGAAGAGCTAGATTCAACTACATTGAAAATCTTGAGCAAACCCCATAAAACCAAGTTTTTAACCAAGCATTGTTTTAGCACTTTGAAAAAATATATTTTACTTTGAAACTAAGATATTGGATCCAAGGCAAATACTTCACTACATTAGAATATTATGTATTGGATCCATGGCTTGGTATACTTCTATCAAAATTACACTCCACAACATTAGTATTGGCGTTGTGGTTTTCAAAGGTTCAAAATTTTTTGCCTTTGTGAAAGGCATCTTGCAGATTTTCAAATTAACCCCTAAAGGACCAAACTGCGTTTTTTGGCAATATAGCGATTTTGGGTAGCTCACTATGAATGGAGTTTTTTTTTTCTTTGAAATTTTCACATATGGGGGCCCGAGGAATAGCTTTAAGGCCCAACAATTTTAATAGCTTTTGAATACATGGTTAAAAAGTTATGGCATGATATGTCACTTTCTTTGCTCGGCGGGCAGTTTGGGCAAAAAAGAAACTTCTTTAAAAGTGATTTGTTTAAGAATAATTTTTTTGAAATTGGTTTATTAGATTTTTATCTAAGTAGAAAGCTTTGAATCTTTTCATTTTAATCAATGAGTCAAAAGTGATGAAGAGTTTTAGTTTGGGATAGCTTGTGGCTAGTTATAGAATCTCTATACTACAAAAAAAGTTTGAAATTCTTTATTTAATGAAAATTTTAATTTTTTTGGGAAAATAAAAACATTAGGTATAGATTTTTTATTACAAAATTTTAACCATTGAAATTGGCATTTTTCAATTCCATAAATTAATTGTTTATAATTTTGTAGTTTAGCTCATTTTCTACTTCTTTCTACTCACTATTTTTTTCCTATATGTTGTACAATTCCAAGTTATTTGAAATTTTTTGAGCAAGTAGACAACTTGCCTTTAAAGATGAATTCAAAGAGTTGCAACCAATTTGAACTTTTTTTTCTTACAAATGTGACCTTGTGAAGTGAAGTTGCCCGGATTTTTGCAATGGTAAAAAAAGGCTTTTTGTAGCTTGAAACACTAAAATCTTGCAATCTACATGGTGGAAAACTCTAAAAAGAATTTCATCCTTTCAAAGAATCTTACTGCAAGATCTAATGGTTATATGTGTCAAAATTTTTTTTTTTTCCTAAGTTTTGGTACATGTATTAGAAATGGCAATTTTAAAACAGTTTTAGTGAAAACATAGTCATGGTCCTAAGTTAGGGGTTAAATAAAAATCATACTCTTCATTATTTATAAAGATCTTACATCCATTGTAGTGATGCTAAGTTATTTCAAAGCCACATTTAAAACTTACCTCCACCTTTATTAAAATGACCTTTCAATTGATTGCACATTTCGAACTAAAAATATAAAAAATGTCTAATAATTCAATGAATGACTTTTAGAAAATTGAACTGTAAAAACAAAGAATGCACCTATCCAACCATGAGGAATCTAATATGTATATTTTTTTAATAATTGACTACCTTGACAATAGGTCTACATTTTAATCAAACAAAATCGAAAATAATTAATCCTTGAATATGAATATAGATGTTTTGCATTGAATGAATGGGTGATTGCAAGAAACACTTGCCCTATTTTGTGTCACATGTTGCATTCTGATTTGTTTTTTGGCCATAACTTTTGTGTTTTAGCTCCAATTGACTCAAGATTTGTAAGGAAGGTACTCATAACTATCATAAACCTTCCATAATTTTTTCACAATTTTCAAAAATAGTTTACTATCCAAAAACAGACCCCAATTGGATGTCACACTTAGCAGTTTTGGGTTTTTTAGTACTTGAGCTATACCTTTTTTTAATGATTTTAGCATGAAATTTGGATGAGATGGTCTTCTAGTAGACTTCTAGCTTTCCAAGGAAGGATTTTTCAAAAAAGTTAATTTTGTGAGGTGTAGAAGTTTGCAAAGTGAATTCCCTTCTGCTTGTATTTTGAAGCATATAAAATATTATTTTGATGTTTTTTTTTGTGAATGACCATCTCCATAAAGTTGTTGCAAATAGATACTTTTTATTTTTTGAAAATATCTATTTTTACTATTTTTCCCTAATTAAAACATGAAGGTATGTATTTTCTCGAGGTTTGGCACTTTTCAAGTTCTCCTACTTAGAGAATTTTTCTATCCATTTCCTTCGGTGAAAACCTTCATTTTAGAGGTATATATACTATTCATATTTTTTTTTAAATTTAAAAATTAATTTTCTAATTTTAAAGTACTCCCAAAAAAATCAGCCAAACACAACAAATAGGACAAATGTTTCTTGCAATCACCCGGATGAATCTTTTTATGTAGGATGAAAATACAACTTCTCATCCTCAAAATTTTGAATAAAAAGAATAGATCTTTTACAAAGCTTTGATTTTCAATAAATGCTGTTAGATTTTCTTAAACCATTGATTCACAAGGTATCAAAATGGATGATTTCATGGGCGCCAAGGTCCATCCATCAAAGTCCATAAGTCAAGGGTAAATTATCTCTATTTCAAGGCTTCCATGACAAACATGTAATCCAGCTGCACCACCACTTGGAATTGGGAGAAGCCGGCGGCAGAAAACAGCTGCCGGAACTCATGCTGGTGCCGCTCGCGGCCGGCGGGGCAATGCACCAGCATCAAGAAGTCGCTCATGAACGTGCCCACATTCTCGTGGTCCTCGGAAGTCTCCGGCGTCTCCAGCGGCACCACGGCGTCCACCACAATCACTTTGCCGTGCGCCGGCAGCGCAGTGTAGCAGTTCCGCAAGATCTTCACGCAGTCCTCGTCGCCCCAGTCGTGCAGGATGCTCTGCCATGCATGATTACCATTGTACGCAATTATAATCAATGATCACCAGACCTACAGTATCCTCAATTTCAATCAAGTTTGTCGCAATTTTCTGCTCCAAAAATTCATCAAACATGCATTTGTGACATTTCATTTATCTACACAAAGCTCTGAAATAGAATCGGGAATAATAGAACTAGCTACAACGCATGAAGATTTACGTTTCAGGTTTCAACAATCATAAGTGTCGAAGTAGAGAATACCGCCCATTTCTAATTAAAGGGAAATTGACGTTTGTGGCCTTCATCTACACGGTTCGAAAAGTAACCAGGACCCACGTGTCTGGTGGCCCTCGCTTGCCTCGCCCCGTTCTGTCCTTCTCTCTGTGTGCGCGTTGTTGTGGGGTGTCTTGGGTGGGATTTGTTCGCTGTTCCTCCAGGCCGCTTGCGACTGGTGACTTTGTACCTTATTTTTGCAATGAAATTCCGTTTCATTTGGGCCAAAAAAAAACAAAAAAACCAGGACCCACGTACAGGTTTAATATGGTTCAGGTGACTTGCCCTGAATAAGTGGCAAAGCTATATATGGAATCTCGGACATTCTAGAAAATTTGAGGTTTAAATATGTGATCGTACCGTGTACGTATCAGTCAATTATAGTCTGGGTATGTGTCAGGTACTTCTGTTTGTACGTATTCACATTCACAGCTATATTCAATTGCAGTTATTATTGCTAAATAATCAAACTTCCTGTGGATTAATTGATTACCGACAGGTTTCTGTTGCAGGTGACTGGCCCTGATAAAGTGCCAAAGCTGTGGAATTTCGTGAATTCCAGATACAAAATTCAGGTTTAAATGTGTGGTCGTACCGTGTACGTATCACTCAATTATAGTCTGGATTTGTATCACGTACTTCTGTTTGTACGTATTCACACTCACAGCTGTATTCAGTTGCAGTTTTTAATTTATTACTAACAGTTTTCATGATCGAATTCCTCCGTGGTCAATCCACAGGAATTTTGATTACTTACCGATCTCAGGTTCCTGAATCAATTGCCATGCATTCTGGGTTACTTTACAGTTTGCAAACATGAAAACTTTAACTTCCTGGACTGCCACTGTTCAGTCGATCTCTAATGGAAGATTATCCCCAATCCCCACCATTTTCCCTAATCCCTATGCATGCAAGTTCGCTCAGGATATTTCTCATATTCCTCTCAAGGAGGAAACCAACAAAATCACGCTGTCAATAAAATCCTCTCATTACTGGAGATCGACTTGTGAGATTGAAAAACGCGACATCGACCATTATTAGGGTCGCTGCCAGACAATCACCTGCATGCAGTCTCTCGAACTGTTTCCGATGACCAGATTTCTGGAAATCACCGAAGTCGTGAATTAACTCAGCCAACGACTCTAAATTCAAAATTGAAGAACTTTCCATAAAGTTTTAAAACCCTGCAGGTCAGAAACTTGAACTTAAGCGGAGAGGAAAGGAATTTGATTCAGGGAAGGGGGTTCGATTCCGACCTTCATGAAGATAGCGTCGCAACCCGTTGACGGAATGCTGTGAAACATATCGCCCGCCCAGTGCTCCACACCAGGGTCCTGCACCGCCGTGGTCACCACGGCCGGGAGGTCGAAGTTGAGCCCCGGCTTCAGGTGCGGGTGCCGTGCGACGATCCTGGCCAGAACGGTGCCTTGGCCGCCGCCCACGTCCATGAGCTTGCGCACGCTCTGAAAGCCCTGGTACTTGGACAGCAGGAGGGGCACCACCTCACCCGCGTGGTCCGTCATGGCGGATTGGAAGCAGCGGAGGTGATCCGCATGGGAGGACATGTACTCGAATTCGTTCATCCCGTGGGCGGCTTCAAAGGCGTCCCCGCCCATCATGATGGAAGTGCTGCAGCGTACGATGTATAACAACGCGCGTACCAACAAAGTGAGATCGATGAGGAGTACTGATCGATAATCTAATGCATGCTAGTACGTAACAAATGATCAGTACGGAGTAGTATCAAACTTTTGTAGAGACAACATTGAAAGGAAACCAGTCAGGAGGTTCTGTCGATTCAACGGGCTTGCATCTGTCTATCTATCTTGGTTTCAGCTATAATTATTCAAGAGAAACTAAACTTTGACCCCTCTATTTCAATCAGGTCCCAACTAGACCATCCATATAACAAGCTAAGAGAGTTTAAGAGTTTGTTATCATGGTAATGAAACCGAGTTTACCACGTAGCAGCTGGTATTAATGGTTCAGTTGAGTTTGTAATGCTTCAACTCCATTTCATTTCCTCCGCAGTGAACTCTTAAAAGTCCCTTGTGTACGTATATATCACCGATTCTGCCGTTAAATTGGCGTGATCCTGCTGCCAAAACTTGTGCCAGCTTGAAAGACTAGCACAGGTGTAGATTTATGTTTCAGGGCAAGCGACCTGAAACTGCCAAAGTACGGTAATAATACGCCAAATTAAAGAAACCGACGTCGAAGAAAATGAACAAATCAACTTTCGTACAGCGCACCTGAGATTAATGCTAATGCTAAATTGAACAGCCAGTGCCGTCTAGCTTGAATGCCCGCTTGATCGAATGGCACAATGTGAGCATCTAGAATCGACCATGCCAATATAGGCAACCGAAATTGACCTTCGAATACAACCTCCCGTGGAAAGAGCTTTGTTAAAAGTTGCTCTAGAAGGGAAGTTGCACGCATTTCTAAGTGAATAATCCACCCTCCGCACTCTAAAACCCAGTTGACGAGTAAGCATTGAATGTATCTGCGTTGCTGAGATCAATACCAATTCTAGTTTTAACACCTCTATGCACACTTGCACAGTGTGCACTAACTTGAATGCCCGCGCGCCTGATAGAATCTACATGAGCACCCAGTATCGATCAGTATCGATCATGCCGATATTGTAAAGGACCGATTAATTAGAATGGTAACCAACCAAGCTAGCTCCCACCGAAGTTCTTTCCGTTGTCCGTTGCTTCGAAGAGGAATTTGCGTGCATTAGCTGACGACAACTCCCATACAATGGCACGTAGGTCATAAAAAATATCACATGCTCATATAACCCATGTAATGTGCCATAATATATAATATATATGAATCCTCGCTGTTGAACTCAAAAAACTAGTGCTGTCACACATTCAAAGAAAGAGCATTGAAAGGGCTCATGCGCATCGCACCTGAGAAGTTCCATCGCTTTCCCATAAACGTCTCCTACCGTCCCGATCTTCACGAAATTCGCCATAGTCCCTGACTCATGCCCAGGCACCAACACCATCGACAACGGCGTCAATGCAAACCTTCTGACCAACCCCTCCTCGCCACTGCGCTCGAGCTCCTCGGAGAACACGCTCTTGCACGTGAGCAGCCGCAGGACGCGCTCCAAGGCTGTGGCGTTCGGCTTCTTTGCCCCGGGGACGTGGCTCAGGATCTCCCGCGCCGTCATGGCGCCGTTGCAAGTGGGGGCGTGGGTGGCGAGGATGCGGGGGATGTCAAGGTCCACGGCGGTGCGGAGGGCGGCGGACGGCGTCCAGGAGATGCTGAGGAGCATCACGGCTAGTTTGGCTACTGTGTCTTGCTCCTCCTGGGGAGAGAGCTCCTCGCACTCCGTCAGTGGTTCCTCTGCTCCTCCTGACGACTCCATCGATCGGGATGCTGGAATCACAAGCTCGGATGGATCGATCGATGCTGGAATTGCAAGCTCCGATCGATCGATCGATCAATGCTTGTTGGCAGAAGCTACTGAAGCAACGCTGCAATCTTACAGTCGTTATCAGGGAGCTATGATCAGAGAGCTTTCAAGGAGGTTTAGGCCTCAATATATACATGCAGTTGATCCAACCCTAAGTTAATTAACAGGATGAGAGTCATCCCGAGATGAAACCCTAAAGGTCTACATAATTGCTAACAGACGCATGCAGACTGTTCGATTCGCAGACAGTCGTGATCAAGGGAGAAGTCAGAGGATTGGTAGTTGCAAATACCGACAGTGATGCATTTAACGGGAGATCGAGCTCATCAACTGGCCGCATTCCATGCGGCAATGACGACGTCGATCGATCAGGAAATGTACGGGAAGTGCCGGCAGTTAAGGTAGTCGGCTCTAAAATGGATCGGGCATTAAGAATGGACCAGTGAATTTATTAGTGGCGAATTATCACCAAAAACTACCTGGTTTGGGGGGTTGGCTACTCTTAAGGTAGCCGACCTATTTCCGATCATTTAAGCAATTACACATAGTTGGAGTGCAGTTTTTTTTATTGCAAAACTTTTCCCATGTATAGAAATAAAGTTTGGAAGTGTAGCATATTTTTTTAGAATTTTATTACACAAAATGTAATTACTATGAATTTTTTAGTAGAAGATTCTTCTTGACCTATAATGGTAATATAGACCTTACAATTTCTGACCATAGGCTGATAGCAAAATCCACCAAGGGCTGATCGCATTAATGAGAGCCTTACAACCAATCCTAATGTGCCACAATTGCTTTGGGAGATGCACCACAATTTCACAGAAAGGAAGCAGCCTATAGATTGGAAATAGGTAGGTGATCGGAAATGGGTTGGCTACCTTACATTATAAAAAATGGGCAAAAATGTGGATGAAATTGCCAAACTTCTCTTAACAAAATACTAGTGGTCGCCAATTTTTGGATGAAAGCACCTTATAATAGATAAATTTTGGATGAAAATTTTGACTTGGACGATTCTATCCATTTTTTCCTTACTTGGCTACATCCTAGGGTGCCAGTCGCACTACCGAGGGAAAAACTTAAAATATACACTGGAATGGACCCTATAAAAGGCTGTAAAATGGACAATTGGCGGTTTTTTAAATGGACCTCCACATTCATTGAATGAATTAAGAAAAGATGTATTGGGAATAGTGAGAGTTAATCACTCTTTGCTTTTCCATCTTTCTTTAGACATTGCAAGTGAACCATTCATGAAAGACCTAGAGACATAAAATAAGGACCTACGGCACATTTTCTTTGAAAATTCGTAACTAATTTAAAAATGCGTCAAAAATTATGAAACCACTTGTGTTAGATTCCTCTTCAATTTATCTTTCTCTGAAAAATGGACTAAAAATATTTCCATTCAAGAAAATACATGAAAAAAGGGGATCAGCCCTTAGATGCTCCATTACAGAGCCGACTACCTTAGTAGCAAGTTAGTCGGTTGATTTTGAGAATTTTCGAATAAAATAGAAAAGTGTAGGAAGTGGTTCTGAAAAAAGGAGATTTTTGGAAATGGACCGGGTAGGAAAAAAGATTCTCGGCAATAAGACCGTCTACCTTTGGAGTACTTAGGAAAATTACCATTTTGCATGCCTTTTTTACAATGGGCAGCCAACAAAGTATAGAATTTCTAGGAAATTTTTTAAACATAAACATAGAAAATTGTATTAGTATACTTAGTTTTGAACAATGAATTGGAGATTTGGAATATTGGTCTATGGTAATATCCAGGGTTGTCCCATTGGACAAGTTACTATTCATTTATTATCCAATTGGACAAGTTTCCAGTTCATTTCTTATCGAATTGGACAAGAAATGAATAGTAACTCGTCCAATGTGACAACCCTAGTAATGTCATACTTTTGTCTATAAGCATCTGAAGTAATCGGGGAAGCTATATAACTCTTATGGTCTTATACTAATTTTGGATGAGTGCAATAAAAATGGCAGTTTTGAGTGGTTTTTCACCCCAAAAAATAGCCTTGGGCCTTTAGGGATTAAGCCTTTCAAAAATTTAAGGGCCTATTTTGGACTTTGATTTTTTTAACAAAAAATTGTGATAGAATTTTTTTATCTTCCTATTAGATTTTTTTCTTATAAATATGTACAATGATTGCTTTGAATGGAAGATAAATTTTATAAACTAAGAATCAATAGTTATAAAAGGATGTTTAGGGTAATATTTTTTATCAATAGAGACAATCAAGGACAACAAGAAGATTATATATTTGAAATCTCTTATAGAATCCAAAGCCAAACTGTAAAACGAATAACAAACTTGAGGAAATTGTGGGGTACATAAAATTTAGTTATAATTTTTTTGAGAAAATGAACTTTACATTAGCAAATTCATAGTAAAAAAAACTTTGTTTCTAATTTTCAAAATCTAAATACCTTAAGAGAAAACAATAGGGAAAAAAATGGGGAGTATAATTAGTAAATGCCAAAGATACCTTAAAAGGAAACAATGGGAAACAAATGTGGAGTATAATTAGTAAATACCAAAAATACCTTAAAAGAAAACAATAGGTAAGAAAATGAAGAATATAAGTAATAAATGCCAAAGATATCTTAAAAGGAAACAATAGGGAAAAAATGGAGATTGAATACAAATTCATCAACAAACCGGCCCCATTTTTGAAATTTAGGATAGATGTCAAATGGAAAAAGAAATAGTCAGCTAATAGCCAAATTACATTAGAAAATGGGGGACGCCAACTGACTAAATTTGCACTTTGTAGGCTTACTTTTGGGTAAACTTTGAAAAATCTGAGATACCTTCTAGAAGCTAGAAAATTCTCCAAAATATGTACAAAACTCCCCAGACTGTGGTTGCTGGCTGTGGACCAGTGATAAGGGAGGAGGTCCATAAACTGACCATCTAAGGGCTGGAGCAGTATTTTGGGCAGGTGAAACATCTTAAAATGTTTTTCAGTGAACTTCTCTAGAAAGACAGCTTGAATAGGCATCTAACCCAAGTCGTTTCATATTTTTTGGAGCTCTGTTGAATTAGTTATGAATTTTTGAAGTCAATATGGCATAGGGCTCTAAAATCGTCCACCCCTTCAAATGTTCACCGTTTGTACATTACTGTAAAGATCAAAAAGCATCATGTACCAGAAATATACATTTCTGAAGGTGAGTGGTTTTGGAGCCTGAGCGATTTTCGAGCCTCCTCCCTTACAGTGGATTTGTAAGGGCATCTGCAATGCAGCACCTGCAAACAAGCCCGGGAAAGGCAAATGGAGGGCCATTCCACGTGAACTGCATAGTGTTGGTTCAAATTTGGAAGAAAATGACCCAATACAAAACCGGTAAGCCCGAACATCAAATGAATTTTTTTGCATTATAAAAAGAAAGAAAGAAAAGAATATCCATTATAAAAGGACTTTCCATGAAGACATGGGAAAGTTGCATTGAAGAGCACACATTCCAATGCTTGACAATAATGATTATTCTCTAAAGGCCAACTTCCGGGGCCCTCCATATATTGCAAATTTACCGATCCCGGGGGTCCCATACCGGAGGCCTTGGAATTGAAGGCCCCAATAACGGTTGCATTGGAGCCCAAATTTAAATAGAAAATTGTCTGTACACTGCACAGTGCCGATACAGGCCCCTGGCAGCCCCGCTATTAGTGTCAGCAAATCGTAATTCTAAAAGCAGATGTTGGAATGTTAATTAGGGATATTATTTCTGCAAGAGAAAGAAAAACTGTCTGGAGAAATTTGAAAATCAAATTTCAGGGGAAAAGCTTACTCTTATTTGAAGGATCTGCCAAATTAGTTTTCCAGCATTAATTATATAGTTACAGTAGCATGAAGTACATGCCAATCCTAACAGCCAGATACAGTATCCTTCAGTACTGTCTGAACAACTTCACCATTTGCACCAGTTAGCCAGTTGCAAAAGTACTCCCAAAATGATCAAAAAGTGACATTGTGTCTAGATTTTTGTCTAACATACCTTACAATGAAGACATCAGTTCTGTGGATGATTACGTTTTGAACATCAAAACTTAGTGACAATTTGTGGGACACTGGCCTGCCTATGTTGAACACTTCAAAAAATTCATGACGATGTGGCCTCCAAATAATGCACACTAAAGTATGCTGGAATTTATCCTCTTTCACTTGACAAAATGTCCCATTCAAAATTTAATAAAAACTGCTCTCAGTTGCAATTAGAGGCCAATATTGGTGCACATGCCTTAATATTAACTTCAACTGGCCCAAGCCATAAGCTATGAGAATCCATCCCACTGGAAACTCAAAGAATCACGTGTCTCTTGTGGCTGGCGGCTTTGTTCTTCTTCTTTGCAATGAAATTCCGTTTCATTTGTGCCAAAAAAAAAAAAATCATGTGTCACTCACCTGGAGCAGTTTGATTCACGTGACTGTATTAATGTATGAATGATGGTACTGAAAATAAGGTTAACATGCCTCCATCTCAACTAAGGTAAATCATCCCATTACTGACCAATGGGAGCAGACCCATTGCGGGTCAAATTGTACTGGTGGTGTACATTTAAAAACTTGAATGTACACCACCACTAAAATATGAGCTGCAATGGGTCTACTCCCATTTATTCTGTAATGGGGTAGTTCATCCTAAGTACTGTACTTATTAAAATTCACATAAGGTAAATCAGCCTATGATAGGCAAAATGGGAGCCAAGCCCATCACATGCAAGATTGTTCTAGTGGTGCACATTTTAGAACCAAAAAGGTGCACCACTAGTCTAATTTTGCATGTGATGGGTTGGCTCACATTTTTCCTGTGAGCCTATCATAGGCTGGCTTGTCTTATATGATGATGAATTTATAATTATTTTTTTGTAGTGTTACGAGTAATATGGCTTGACTTCTTCGACCAATGTTCGGGATTTTTTTGAGTTTTACTAGCTATTTTCCTTTAATTTCCATATTGAACCAATTTTCCAAGTAATGAGTTTAGGTTTTCTTTATCTATAAGTATTTATTTTTATTTTATTTTTTAAGAAATTATATTCAAACTACAACTAAGTTTTTTTCCAATTTTAATAGGCTTAGTAACTAAATGAAGTAACAAGCATTTCTATTTGGGTGCAATGCCTAACTCTCAAATCATGATCTATTTCAGAGAAAAATGTGCAAGGGTGATTGCAAGAAACAGTTGTACTATTTTGTGTCACACGATGTATGCTGATCTATTTTTTGGCCATAATTTTTGTGTTTTGGCTTCAAATGACTGAAGATTCATAGCAAAGGTACTCATAACTATCATACACATTTCCTAATCTTTTTTTAAATTCAGAAACATTTTATTATCCAAAAATAGACCCCGATTGAATGTCACAATTGCCAATTTGGAGGATTTTAGCACTATTTAGTACCCAAAAAAACAAAATTTGAGCTGAAATTTGGATGAGATGGTCTTCTAGTAGACTTGTAGCTAATGGCTGAGGGAATTTTAAAATAAACAATTTTGTGTGGTAAGGAAGTCTACAAAGTGAGCTTCTTTCTGCTTGTATTTTGAAAACAGTATAAAATATTATTTTGGTGTATTTTTTTTGTCAATGACCATCTCCATAAAGTTGTTACAAATAGACAATTTTTTTTTATGTTTACTTATTTTTACTATTTTTTCCTAATTAAAACATCAAAGCATGCATTTTCTTCAAGTTTGGCATTTTTCAAGTTCTCCTACTTAGGGAATTTTTCTATACATTTCCTTCCTTGAGGACCTTCATCTTAAAGGTGTGTACATTAATTATATTTTTTAAATTTACTAAAAAATATTTTTTTAATTTTAAAGTAATCCCAAAAGAATCATGAAAATGCAATAAATAGTACAATAGTGTCTTGCAATCCCGCGCAAGTTTGCGAGCATTACAAATTAAGAGGTCATAATAATAGTCATTTTTTATGTAATGAAATAGCTAAATCGCTTAAAAAATTCTATCTAAATTGCTAAATTGCTAAATTACTATCTTACTCAATTTAGAACAAATGTATATTTTGGGATGAATAATTGAATTATTATCTAAGAATTTCATATTTCATCCATATCCATGGATGTAAATAACTTCATCACTCTACATCATTTTTTTACCACCTTGAGTGGTTGTAGGTCTTATAGTAATTCCTTCATAAGCCATTGAGCCTAGTCTTAAAACTTCTTTCATTTTTTAAGACAAGTATTATGATTTATCTCTATCAACAAACTCACAATTGGGATAACACTTCTTCTCTTCCAATTACTAAGTAAAATAGTAAATCATATTTGATCTACATACATGCAATCAATAACGTGTGGCTTGCATTCTATCAATATCAAGCTCCAAATAACAATTAGTCTATTTTCTTTTAACCCATAAAGTTTAGAAGTCTAAAATTGCTTCAAAATACTATAAGCTTTCAAGTAAAAACCAGAAACTATCTAAACTACTTGGTTGAGGAAAAAAAAAACATCACAACAAAGATAGTGTTACTATCCAAGCACAAGTGCACAACCAAATTCTCAACAGACCAATGGGGGATTGCAAGAAGCACTTGTACTATTTGTTGTGTTTTTTATTTTTAGCATTTTTGTACTTTTTGTACTATAAGTCACCTTTAATACTATTTGGGGTAAAGAATATGACATCTAGATAGTCAATTGGATTTCAAATCTACTATTTAAACAATTTGTAATGTTCATTAGTGAATACCAAGGACGTGAGCAAGGATGAATAGGAATACTTCATTTTGCAATAAAAAAAATTTCATGAACAAATTGAAGGCAGTATAGGTTTCTATTAGTACTATTGAGTCTTTTTGTATATCTTGAAACACTATTTTGAACCACATCCTACAATTTACACTAGAAAATGAGACTTCGTCATTTTTGTTTTTTAAAATTAGAAAATTAATTTTTAAAATGGCCATTATTTTCAACTAAAAACAAAGATAGAATATCAAATCTACAACCAAAAAAACTTTTTTTTAATTCAACATAAATTCAACCTAAACAATGCACACTTCAAGCCAATATAAAACACGCTTGGAACATGCTTTTGGAAATCCCTCTACTGAGAGAATGTATTTCTATTAGAAGACCTAGTTTACCAAATGTCATAATGTTATTCTTCAAAAAAGGTACTTGATAGTACTAAAAAACATTAGAACCGCATGTGTGACATATGTTCAAAATTCAATCCCCCCTAACTATCATTTTTGAAAAGCTTGAAAAAAAAAAATCTTTCATATTTAAAGAAGCTTCATTCCAAATTTCACATTCATTCGATGATTTCTGCATTACTTATGGCATAAAACAACTTCCGCATCTAACATGTAACATAAAATAGGAAAGGTATTCCTTGCAATCAATCCTTTGTGGCTTAAATATATTGAGTGCTATAAAAATTAGATAAGACAATGGTATTCTATACTATAATTTTTACATAATTATGGAGAAACTATTAGATTTCTTAAGCTTATTTTGCATTTGATATAGGTTTTCTTCATTTTTTTAAAAACTTCATGGAAATTTCAAAATTGAGAAAACAAATCTAAAAGTTTAACAACTTGTATAAGCCTTGTGCTTTCACCTTAAAAGAATTGAAAAATAAATAAATCATTCATAGTCAAGAATTTTGAAGCTCGACTTAATCCATTAAGGACCATGGTTGATCTTAGGGGCAGGCAAAACATTTTCTAGTTCTAAGCTAAACATGGGAAAAAAATACAAGATTGTGATGCATTATGAAGAAATGATCTAACCGTAATAATGAAATTGACATGAATACTTTGACCACTACAAGGTGATTGCAATAAACACTTGTACTATTTTGTATTACAAGATGTGTGTTGATTTGTATTTTGGCCATAACTTATATGTTTTTTCTCTAAATGACTTAAAGTTTTTTAAGATAGGTACTCATGAATATTATACACCTTAAGTTTCCTAATTATTCTATAATTTTATATTAAAAAAAACTATCCAAAAGACCCTAAGACTTTATACCACCAAAACATTTATTTTCTTAATAACAACTTTTTAACCATGCATTCAAGAGTTATGAATATTGTTGGGTCTTAAAGAAAAACCTTATCTTCATGTTGTGTGAAAATTTCAAATAAAAATAGTGAAAACTCCATTCATAGTGAGCTGTTGAAAATTGCTATGTTGCCAAAAAAAAGCTACCTAATCATGTTTAGAGGTTAAACTAGTAAATAACTACTCATTGGATATTATTTATCATGATGTATGCATACTCACACTACTAGTAGTATGCATAGTATATATGTGTTGTATATAATCTTAAATGAATATTAGTGACAAATGGAAAGGATAATTAAAAAATACCTTGTAACATATTTTACACTTGTTATAACTTGTATATAGTAATTATGTTAAACAAACTAATGGAGTTTTGTAAACGCATTGTTCATTTCCATATCAATTAGACAATTAGCTAATCCAACCTTTTCTATGCTTTGAATATAGCCAAGAAAATACATACTTCAACATTTTAATTTGTAGAGAACTATAGAAAAATCAATTCTCAACAAAACTAGAAACTGGCCATTTGGAAAGACTTCTTGGTGATGAGATATGACAAAAAAACTGAGGTCAAAATCATCTTTAATGTTTAAAAGTGTATGTGCAAGGGAGGCCTATTTGCACAAACATTGAGGGTATAAAATAATATATTTTTAGGAGGGTCAGTTCAAGAAAGACTGGTCCTATTTCACATCACAATTGAAGTGAAATTGTTGTTTCTTGCAATAACTTTTGATGCATGAATTCTATAAGTTTGAAATTTTTATTGGACATGCCTAACTTGATGTTAATTAGATCCTTTATTTATTGAATTTAAAAAATAATAATTTCATAATTAATTTTTTATTTAGCTACTTTATCACAATTAGGAGTTTGGGTTTTATTTACTACATTAGGTCCCTAAATTTAGTGATATGGAGTTCAAAATTTCATAGTCTATTTGCAGAGTAGGGAATCATATATCTACCATAGGAAATTTTAAATTTTATTATTTTATGTCCTCCATGTGAGTACAAGCAACACTTCCATTGTGTGCAATTTTTGGACATTTAAGACAATTCTTAGATAATTTTTTTAGTGAAATCTAATCATCATCAACTATTATCTAATGAACAATTTCTAATTTTTCAAAAAAATTATTTTCCTATTTTCTACAAATAAAAATGTCAAAGTGCCTATTTTCATGAGATTTTTCACTTTTCTAGTTCACCTACTTAGAAAATTTTTCTAAACTTTTCCTTCTTAGGGTACCTTCTTCTTAAAGAAATATACATTAAACATATTTTTTATATTTAAAATAAAATCTATTTTTAAAGTATTGCCAAAAAATCATGAGTACTATAATAAACTGTAAAAGTGTACAAAAATTGGTCGGTTTTCTTGAACTCACCCATGATTCTTTTGGTAGGAACATGTGTGCCTACTGTAGGAGAATATACCACAAAATTTCAGCTCAAAACCATTAATTTAAACCACTCAATAGTATGAAACCCCCTAAATGTCAAAGTGTGGCAAATTAACAAAATTGACTTTAAAATATAAGAGTATTTTTTTTAATTGAAAAATAAGGGATACAAGTAAGATTAAGATATCTAGAAATAGATCTTTTGGTTTTGGCATTTAGTTTATAGTTTAAAAGTTATAGCATTTCAAAATGAAAATGCAACAAAATTGGTAGGTGTTTCTTGCAAATAAATTCTCATCATTCCCTATCTGCTATGGCTTGCTAACTCTATGCATCGTCCACTTTTAAGATGTCAAAGTGCTTAGGGGTTAACCAAACTCATTGCAAGGCATCCATTCAATACAACACAACCAAAGTCAATTAGAACTTTAGTTGCATTCTAATAAAAACATTGGTGGACAAACAAGTCCAATTCACATAAACAAGGATGGTGTAATTATGAGGCTCTCTTAGATAAACAACAATATTAATTTATTGATCACTTAGACAGTTAGCCCCTGCATACCTACTCCAATTAAATCCCAAGCATGTTGTGTAGTGCAAATGTGGTTATAGAGAGGATTTCAAAATGAAGATTTCAAAAACCAAGTACATCAATGCCATAGTCTTTGTCCAAAAGGACAAAATCACAAAGCTGACAAACTTCTATATGCATAGTAGATCAACCCTATAGTACCAACAACAAAACTTATTGCCATAATTTTCTAGAAATACACAAGGATACACTAAAGCACACAAAAACATCAAAGCTTGTTAACTATAAATGAATTCTCTATTTCAAAGTTAAACACACAAGAAAAAATTGTATTAGATTAGCACTCCTAGTGTAGAGAAAGACTAATCCATTTTTTCTTTTATTTATGCTCCCATATACTATTCATCAACAATCATATCTCTCTAAATTTTTTCCCAAGTCTATTTGATTTTTTATTAATCCTTATATATTTTCCATTGTTGTTTGTAAGACTTAAAGTATTTACATAAAAATTCAATTTAACCATTGAAGGACTAAACATTCAAATTTTAAACATTGGATGAATGCAAACACATGATCTCAAGCATACAAAAATGTATTTTCTCATCCATCAATTGTTTTGTAGACTCTTACGTTAGTTCTTCAACATTCATAAGATATAGTTTTGAAGATTTTGTTTTGCAAATATTCTATGATTTACAAGGTTCTAATAGGTCAAGCCTCAAAATTAACTTTTTTTGGTTCAAAAAATAAATCTTCAAAAATGACTTGATTAAAAAATAAAATAAAATACTTAAAAATCACTATTATTAGAACCTAATATTTAACATTGTCAAAGTTGCAACTCATCCAAAACCTCAATTACGGTGGAAGCACTCAAAACCATCCAAATAAGGAATTCAATATACTTGAAGGCAACTTTTTCTAAAAATAATATTTTTCAAATATTAGTGAGTGAAAACCATGAATCATGTATTAATATTCAAAGAAAAAATTAGATTTTTTGTATGTCGTATGCAATTTCTATGATTTCCTAAAGTATTAGCATCCCAAACCTTTAAAACTATCATGTAGATACATCCAAATACGAACCATGCTAAAATCAACAATGAGCCAATTAGATTTTGGTATATGTCCTTAATATACATCAACAAATTAGAGCCAAAGTAAAGAAAATGAATTTTTTTGCACCTTATGTGACTAGATTATTAGACTTTCAATCTTCTTAGTTTAAAGTTCTTGCACTACAAATTTTAAATTTGAATTTTTTGTTGAAGAATTAAATTGAAAGTTAACAAAAAAGTTTATTTTTAAGACTTTATTATCATACTTTAAATATTATTAAACAAAAATAGACACAAGAAAGAAGGAAAAACTAAATCACTCAAAAATGAAATTAAAGTTCACTAAATAATCCTTCTTCTAAAATTCATAATGAACTAGCTTGTAAATTTTTTCTTTTTTAATTTTGAAAATTAAATTATAAAATGAATCCAATTCATTATTTTCTCTATGATTGGCCCCCAAACAAGTTAGTCCATAACATTTGCATCAATAATCCAAATGGAATGAATAAAAGCTTTCCATATAGAAAAAAAATACAAACTATAAGAAATAAATTTTTTAAAAGAATTTAACATCTTCATGTGGCTTTTCAATATCTAATAATTTAAGATTTTGTACCTGATAATTTAAGATTTTGACTTATTGCTACATATCATAACTTTTGTTCCTAGACACAAATTGAATAAAATACTATATTTTAATTTTTCTATGTTCAAAATAAACTTCAAAAAGTTGAGATCATGGGACTTGCTTAACCCATAAACGTCGACACAAACATCATGCGTCCGATGGATGACGAAAAATCAATCTGTTGGATGTAGAAGAGGTATTTATCATCCATTCTTTTTGGAGATGTGATTGTGAAAGCACACTCATTCATTCCAGCACAGAAATAGAGCCAATGATTATATTGGTATTTTTAGGCCTACATTGGTGGAAAATTCCACGGAGATATGCACAGATGGTGATAGACCTTATGTTGCCCTTCTCATAATTTCCAGATCAAGGTGGATTGGCCCCCTCGCTTGGCTTTACCATGTTTTACCAGAGGTGCAATCAAAACAAAAAGCCCCCTAGTTTGGGCCGTGATCACCTCTACAATCTTCATCCCCTAAGTAATTTGAGATCTCTGATCGCAAATGTGAATTCAAAATTTGCAAGAAAAAATTTGTGTGAAAAATAAAAAATTACAATATTTTACCCGAGTGGCCGAGCAAGGGGGTCAGTTCTCCCTGCCCAATTTCCATCAGGGCGGCAAGAAGTAAGGAATTGTGCAAGTTTTGTCGATCAGATTATAATATAGTATCATGCTGCCCTTGCACTGTTGCGGGCTGCTTCCTTTTCTACAGGACATGATGCTGCTACTGTTCACAGCAACCTTGCAAGGCTGTAACGCAATCTAATGCAAGGGTTCTCATGACCACAACAATACAAGTTCAAAATGCTTCAGTGAGTGCATTGGCTTGTTTTTTCTTGAAAGTTTGTACTCCCTCTCCATTGCACTATATTCATCAGTGGTGTTACTTTGTACGCATGGATGTGAAGCATATGCAGTGTAGGGCCATGGAGATGGCTTCTTGGGCTAAATTTTTGCTTCAAATCATATGTGCAGGTGAACGACACCCTGAACCTAAACCTCTGTAAAAGAGTTTGCTATCTATATATGTTTGTCGCTCTCTTCATGTGTTTTCTTGTGTGTTCAACAATACAGCAGAAAAATAAATTGCACTTCAGAGATCGAATGCAGATTGAGAGCTTCCCATCCAAAACTATCAAATAGCTAGCAAGTGTTCAGCTTCCACATATCTAACAAGCATGTCTCAAAAACGATGAGCACATTTCAAAAACTAGAGTTCAGAAACTGAGTACACATCAGGGTTTTTTTTTTGGTACTGTTCATCTACAGTAAAGCCCTCTGTGGCCTCCCACCAGAGGCCAATATTGGGAGGGAGCCACACACACTGGTGAGCCAGAGCGGGAAGCTGGCGATAAATCGCCAGAAAAAAAAACCCTGGTACACATGGTTGCCGGTTAAAATTCTATCTATTTATAAATAAATGAAATCAGTTAAGCTTATAATTCTACAAACACGTTAAGAAAACGCCGTAGATAAAGGGCGTGAGATGCGACCTTCAGTGTAGCCACTGAGGTGGTAGTTTCGAAACGTGTGACGACGCCATTGGTAGTCTCAGCCACGTCCTGGGTGATCGGGCTGCCCGACTTCATGATTCCTTTACCACTGTTCACGGATCGTTAACACTGACTTCTCTGGCGGACAGGACTGACATGGTCACTATTCACAGCCCGCGTTTCCCACGGTTACCAGCCCGACGACGTTTAAGGGTTAAACTTTCATTTGTCTCCCTAGGGATAACAGGGACTTAAAATCATCTTTCATGGAACTTCTGTGCACAGCAAAATTCGCATTCAGCTTTTGAAAAAAATTGGCATTAACTTACAGCGACAAAATAATTACCTCAACATAATTCAGTTCAAAAGACTTCAGATAAGGTAGAACCACCTATAACCAATAGGCTCCCCATAGTCAACCTTTTGATGGACGTATTTCCAACCAAGTCTAGAATGAGTTTTTTTCTCATTTTTAAAGTTGGGACTAAAAGTTCATGGCACATGTTCCAATGTAGTGTGCAAGAAAGTAGAAAAAAGTGAGTAAAAATGTAGTTTTTTGTGTGATCGAAATTAGAAGACTCCACATATTGGTATTTGGTCAAGCACACTTTATGCCTTCTAAAATTCATAGTAATTTCAATTCATGTGATAAAATTACCAAATTTTTTGGAATCCCCATCATTTTTATCTTTACACCTATGAAAATATTTGTTTTACTTTGCACTACACTAAATCATGCCTAAAATACCTTAAATGATCGGTTACGGGTGGTTCTACCTTAAACAAGCCTCAGGGGTATAGCATGACCAAAGATCTGATGGGAACAAAACAAATCATCCAGACCTCAGCTCACTCGCCATCCGTACAGCAACACTTGATAGATTGTGGCCAAAACTATCATACCACAGATCAACCCTGGTTAGGCAGAACAATTTTGAAATTACCGAACACTTCAGAAATTTCATTTCTAGAAACCAAAAAATTCTAGAATTTTGAGTACACCTGGATCTACATTTCGTGAAATATTCAATTTCCGGTACCCTAATGCCTAACCAGCCTAGCAGCTACGGTATCCAGCAGGAGAAATAGATTTGTACAGGTTCAACATTTCCTGCAAAAGCAAGAGTTGATAAGGACAAGAAATCCTTCAATGCTTTGATCAGGTAATAGAGAGGAAAACACCATGACATGGCCATCAGGAGTGGTTTGGAAGCATCCGATTCAAGCAGACCATTTACTAATTCCGAAATGGAAACACTCCTTAAAAAACTTCCTCTTGTACCTGGTATAATACTGATCTACCTGAACTGAGGTCACAAAGTAGTATCGTTCCTTTCGTCGAGACTTGACTATTTCCACTTGACGAAATGCGGTTCTAGAGGTAGCAGTGAATGCTCGAGATCTGTTCAGGTGCCAATATTGTGCTTGCAATCAGTAGCTGCAATCATACTTATGCATCTGAAACACTAGAGAATTATCTCCAAAACGATTTACAGGCCTCCTGAAAAATATAAGCTTCACTCGATGAGGATATAATAACTAATTTTTCAGACCTACTCTACAGCTAATACAAGCCAAAGAGTGGCAACATCGCTGCCATGAGTGTGTCAACGGTAAAAACCAGAGGGGCAGGTGGAGAAAATCATACCATTGGCAGTAGGTCGCTCCTGGCTCATTGTATCAACAAATAATGTTGCATCAATCCCACTACCAATCCTCTTGATTAAATCCTCACTCCAGTGCCACTGACAAAAACAGACACGGTATCCTCCTCAAATATTCACAGAACCAATACACCAAAGTCATGTGTAAAGGTCATGGTTAAAGCCCTCATTTCACGGAAACCCTGAGACCCGGCTTCTGAGTGACACCATTCTTCGAAACCTCTGTAGAGTGAATTTGGAGCATCATGGAGCTCGTTGCATCTCTTTGGGAAAACTGAGGGTCTACTGCTTGTAGAATGACCTGGACCATAAGATCTTGGTTTATAGGCTTAGTCAAGAACGCATCCATTCCTGCATGTAGGCACTTCTGTTCATCGCTGGCCATAGCATTGGCCGTCAGGGCAATGATGGAAGTCCTTTGCTGCTGCTCATTCTCGGCGTCACGCACTGCCTTACAAGCTTCATAACCGTCCATAACTGGCATCTGTCATATATACAAAATTTGTTCAAATCGGACTCGAAGCTCACACCTACTTACACTGACAACCTCCCGATGACGAGAAAACAAGAGAGCAATAAAAATGAGAATTTCAATGCACAGGGACATACTCGAGAGACCTGACGAAGCTCACCAAAACCACGAGTCCAAAAATTGGTACCTGGCAATCCATAAGAATGCAGTTGAAAGGTGGCTTTTTGTTGTTGATACGATTCAAAACAGCATCCAAAACCTCCCGTCCATTGCCGGCCTCATGTGTGGTGGCCCCAAGCTTCTGCAACATTGCAACAGCAAGTTTCCGAAGCAGAGGCGTGTCCTCAGCCACCAGTATTTCCAGTTTCTCTAAAGGCTTCGAGATAGCCCTAGGGGGTAACTCACCTTTTGGGGACTGCATCCTAGGCCTGCGGCGAAGGTTGAGAGGCTTCGGGGGAGTTTTAGCACCTTGACTTTCAATACCAGATATCAAGAGAGATGCTGTAGAGATATTCTTGGGCGGTTTATCGAAGGCTGCCACTGGAACTGACCGTGACATTTCCGGCTTGGCAATACCTGGAAGAGAGACCTCGGTATCACATCTATATGGGTCATCCCACTCCTGCTGCTTGGCATATGCTAAGGCGTTTGAAGACAGTACTCTCGGTCTCTCAGCATCCATTGGCAAGCAATCTCCCACTTCACTTCCTATCTGATAAAGGAGCTCCTTCAACCGGGTCGCGTGTAATGGCCGTCTCACAGCAATCGAGTTCCTAACGGACCGTAAAGCAGCTTTTACGGGCTCAGGAGTGTTGGATGCCGTTACCCAGACAACCAGAAGATTTCGTTGGATGTCTATCAACTGCCGATCATTCAAATGGAGTTTCTCCAGCCCAAGAGCATCAAGGCACAAGGTAGAATTACCGGTTAAAAAACCCGCTTGTTGCAAATATTCCTCGAGACTGGCATGCTCAATAATGCTTGGTAAAAGACTGATGTCGATAATTATCATTTGCCGTTGCTGTCCACTCAACGCCTTTGCACCGATGGATTGCCAACTTTTCCAAAAGTCATATCGGCTGGACCGCTTCTGAGTTCTAGGAGCCTTCCCCAAGCCTGTGGGTGAAGAAGGCAAAAAATCAGCATGCTGCCGCTTAGCCAAACCTGTGGACCCTCTCTTCAGGTCCACTGGAAATCCATTCAGAGCTCTCATATGCACCAAAATCTCCTCCCACGTGTCAACTTCGTGGGCTACGAGGCCCCAGGTTTTGACCCAGTGAGCAGCAACAGCGCGACAATCTGCGTTTGGAATTCCTAGGACTACCTCAGCTCCTTGCAAGGAAGATGGTAGAATGTAGGGCATCCTTTCAGGTTTCAAGGAACGCTCGAAACAGATTGTGAACTGAAATACAGACCCTGGACCTGCTTTCTCCACAATCTTGATGTTGCCTCCCATGATATGTACCAGCGACTTGACAATGCCCAATCCTAATCCAGTACCTCCGTGCCTGTACATTCACCAAGATGATCATCAGAGGGGCTCCTACCCATGGAGATAACAAGACAGGATGAGAACAGTAAACACATGGGATAGTGAAATTGTCGCACATCGCATCGCACTGATCATAACCACGAGACTTACGTTCGAGTTGTACTCGCATCGCCCTGAACAAAATTCTCAAAAACACGCTCCCGCAACGCTGCATTCGTGACAGCATTGTGAACGAGGTCAGTTAAGCTGTCGCATGAATGAAGAAAGAGAAATGTCATTTCCATCACCATCCGATGGGTTGATTGGTGCGGGTTGTAGGGAACCTTACCTGGTTCAATCCCTTGTCCAGTATCATCGACTTCGAACAAGATGATCACTTCGTCACTGGTTGGAAGCTCAGTGAACATGTCAAGGGAGAATGAACTGAAACTACGGCGATGAGCTCGAGAAGGATGAAAACCTTCCTCCGGTGATGCAAGTCGAGCACGAACAGATATTCTTCCTTGAGACGTGAACTTTATACTGTTCCCAATCAAATTGGTGAAGACTTGCATGACTCGGGCTGAGTCGCCTACCACGTTCTTCGGCACATCATCTAGAGGATTCACACGAATCCACGAATCAGAGATATTGCATGACAATAATGACATACAACGACGGGTGCAACAGCAAGGTCCTATCTGGAAAACGTTGCATTCGTGAGTACATAAATAACAAAAATGGTTCAAATTCCAAAGTGCGTTTCCACTAATGCTCGTCGAAACACAAGATTTCATGTTGCACTTAGGAAAATGTCTGACCTGCGAGCTGAAGGCAGATAAAGAGACCCTTGTTATCACACTGCACCGAAAAGACATCAATAAGTGCTGTCAACTCTGCTTCAAGATCAAATTCTGCCTTCTCTAACACCAGCTTTCCAGATTCCACCTGCCAGAAAGTAAGCCTGATGTCAGAAAAAAAAATCTGCAATAAGAAGTTTGGTGGGATGCACTCTGGGTCTGAGTAGCTGGTGGGCAGAGAATGCAAGCATTAAGCTAAATAGAAACAGATAATGCGCTTAGAGAAGGCTGAAGGAGCATCGTAGGTATAGGAGTTACGCGTTTTATAAACGAACACCAAAACAAAGCTACGCATACGAAGTGGCATAAATTGATACCAGAGAAGACTCACATCAGCACAAAACGAATATCATTGCAAAATCCAGTGATATTGTCAAAAACCAGTGTAATAGGACCACAAGACCTGAACAGTTACGTAGCAATGCTTACAGAAGGTATACATACCTTTGCAATATCAAGAGCAGAGTTTAGGATAGCAACAAGGGAAGTGGCACACCGATGAATCTGACGCACGCTACTAGCTATTTCCTCCAATAATTTCTCAGACAATAGCATGTCCAAAAGTCCAATAATGCAGGCCATTGGTGTCCGCAGCTCGTGACTGTCCCAAACACCAGAAAGTTTGGACGAAATTAACTTTCAAACAATCGGAAGATTCTCAGCAGAAGACGAAGTGACGCCGGAAGCCTGACGCTTTCTAAACCTAGGACTTCAAAATTTAATCTATCTAAACAATCACGTCACTCCCGGTCCTAATCAGCGCCTTCACAAGAGAAACTCGTCCGACTACGCTACCTTTCAACAAGGATTTGTGATCAACATGACCAAGACCGGTATCCGCTCAGGCGGCACAGATCGCTAGGGAGATATCATTATACATTGTGATTCTTTTCTTTTCTGCAAACATAAAAGCTACTACTACACGACCAAAGGCATCCAATGTACGCACTTTGATTACACAATTACCTCATACTCGATAAGAAGTTGGTCTTGGCATCGCGGCTGGCTTCTGCTCTACGCTTTGCTTCGGATTGCCTCTGAATCTCTGCTCTAAGCTTTTCCTCAGCTTGAACTTGCTCAACCAGCAAGTAAATAAGACTGCATCCGATGAAAACGACTCCAAGAGAGAGAAGTGGTAACGAAATCCATGTGATCCTTGTGTAATAGTCCATGGGACCCCAGAAACTGTGCCGAGGAATCATGATCACCACCGCTAGCTTGACAGTTTGGAACACATACGGCCAGCTATCGATAGAGTATCGCTTACCCCGAATATTCACATCAGGAAAGTTTGTTCGCATCATGACAAGAGTCTTCAATCCAACTTTGTTATGAAGAAAGTACTTTCCTTCATGAAGTAGAGAGTCCGTCTGCAGCGGTGCTGCTTCACACTCAGACTTGTTGTGTGGCACACAAGCCGTAGCATCTGAGGAGAAAAGAAGCCGTCCATGCTGATCCGAAATGAAAACCCTTCCCCCTGCTACAAAGTTCAGTACATATATTGCAAGTGTAAAACAGTATCATATAATCTCAAAAAAACAAGTACCATCATTTTGTGAAAAAGCGCCAGACAAAATAACGCCAACTGTGTCAATCTATACATGATGAACATATTTGCACAAGTTTCCCCAAAGTTCGCCAAGCAGACTGGCAATACGATCAAGCTTATGATCTCGAGATCAGCAGTGAGCCGCTCCTATGGCATCCACTTCATATCACCACCCAACCTCAAGACTAGAGTACATACAGTTGTGACAGTACTTACCTTTCAAGTCAAGAGAGGAAAGGAATCCGTTAATTGTATTAGCACTGTGTCCGGAGTGGATTACAGCAAATTCTTTAGTAAAATGAGATTGTACGGGTATAGAGCATTGCACGAAAGCTTCTCCATCTGCATTGTCCAAGCCATTTGAATTAACGAATAGAATAACCTGCTCTGTGATCGTTAAATCTCCATGACATAGCGCAAGAATAATAAGATGCGCAAACCTCACGAGCAGAAAAACAGCGAACCATGTCAAGACCAGGGGATAAACTTACTTGTAGGGTTGCGCTCAACGGTCCAGGAGATGTTCTTATTGGGCAGTTCCATCGCATCCCTAAACCACTTTCTCTGGTGTAGAGGCCCTGAATTCTCAACGTCGGCAGGTGCGATCGGATCACCAGTATTTGCATCAACAAATTCCTTATAATATATGGGATCTTCAGAGGTGGTATTCGAGGAAAGTAAATAGTGTCCACGGTCACCTTCAACCTCCGTCCGTGCATATAGTGCTGTCAGACCGTTCAAGGCTGTTACACCCAAGCTTGTGATTGTTGGCATTGCTTTGAAAATGGACCAAGTGGCTAATCGTACCTGCAAAAACATGGAGTACCCAGAGCCATACAGCTTATTACTTAGATAAATGTAGCTGCAGGTATATCAAGTTCGGTCAAATGATATTGAGATCTTCAAAAACCTATACGCAGCAATATGAGGAACAAAGAGTCGGAGAACGACGAACAAAATAGGGATCTGGGATATGATACGAATTCAACTGCATGTCACGAAAACCGAGGCCCATCTAGAGTTATAATATATCAGATACTAGACCACAAAGCTCTAGAACTGAACTCATTTCCTGAATATACCTCAAAGACATGCTGCGAAATCATTTCATGACATCCCATGATCGAGGAGGAGAGCTAAATACCTTCTCTATGGAATCAAATCCAAAATCGTCGCCAAAAAACTTCTTGTCCATCAAGTTGAGAAGAGCAGTCGAACTATACGAATTCATCTTAAAAATTACATCAAGAAGTTCTGATGTGTTTACAAGTATTTCATGTCGCAGTGACTCTGATAAACTGGCCACTGCGGTTTTCGGGTAACTATGTGTAAAATACCAAGTGCTGATTGTCAGAGCTCCCACTAGAACTGCCACGGTGACCTGCACAAATTCATACCGTTCGAGGTTCAAAGTCTTGCATTAACAGCAATATAAAGATAGTAACGTGACAGCTGCACTCAGTAAGATTCAACATTTGGCACAAAATATTCAACTGGATCCGACACAGTGAGAAGGGACCGCACTAATATTAATTTACAAGTTCTACTTACTGCAATCACAACACCTCTCTTTGAATAAAGTGAAGCTCGAGGGAAAACTGGTCATGTCACAATAGAGAAACCTGCTGAAAATCGTCGGTACACTAAGTTCATAAGAATCAACTGAAACCAGGTGCTGGAAACAATGACCTTCTAGATAAACATACGAGCATCGTTTACTAAGGTACAAATCAGAGGAAGCGTATCGCGATTAGCTAAATTAGTCATCTCAAACTACAACGTCTCAGGATAGTCTTGAGATTACAGTTGCAGCAATGGCCGCTCACCCGTCCTCGACATAGAATCTAATGTAATAAAAATACCAAACACGCATTACTGATTACGAACTTCCACTCATGTCTGAACAGAACAATACAATGCACAGCTGGAGTGTGTAATGCAGAGCTGTAAGTTTCAGTTCGCCCGGCTGAAAAGAACTGTAGCCATAGGAGCATGAGAGAAAACAATAAAAACCACATGCCGCTTACTTCTGGCCTCGAATATGTAAACATTACACAACGCCAACCGGCAGCATCCTTCCCTCGACAACATTCTCCTAAAATCGATTGTCCGCCAAGGAATAAACCAAGTGAACCCTAAGATGCACTCCAGACATGCTAAGAGAAAGACATAATACCATGATAACAACACGGGAAACCGTGAGGTTTCGAGCCGGATGAGGAAGCTCCTCCATGCACGCAAGATCCGAGAGACCATAGGAGCTGCTGCTCCTCGACGAAGGCATTTTCTTCGGCGTCGTCCTCCCAAGCATCCTCTGTACTGCAGACACCGTATTCATCTTGCAGTTCTCCCAACAGCTCGCCAATAAGCATCTTCCCTCCACACAACTGCAAGATACAGTAAAGAAGAAAAGGCATTAACAATGAGTAATCGAGCTTGCACGCCTTCTCTTCACCCTTCGAAACCGCAATAATAATCCACCGCAAGGAACATCAACGAATATGCCATGTCCCTTTCAATTCCAACCTGATTCCTCAAGCTTCGACCAAGAAGATAACGCATTAACAACAACGCCGCGAGTAACCGTGCTTGCACGGCTGTTCTTCCACCTTCAACAATTGCAATAGTAATCCACCGAGAAGCGCCTAAGAACACCTACGAAAATGCTATCTCCGCTTTCGCTTCCAACCTGATTCCATCTCAACTCCGACATAAAGAGCGCTTGCAGTTCTACTGCAGTAATTCGCTCTTCTAACTCGTGACGGACATTGATATATCATAAAAACTGCGATCCTTGCAAATCTTACTGTTCCACAGCGCCACCGGCAGCTTAAAGCCTCCGCCCCTCCACTTTTCAAGCATGTACGAATTCGCTCTCTCCCTGCAACTGCATCTCGGCCGTACTTAAAGCGTGATCCATCGCCAACCATGCCAATTAACCCTCCCTCCTCCCTCCTAGCTCTTCTCCGCCGCTCTATCTTTCGTCAACAACTCCTCTATCATTCCTAAAGACCTTCAGGTAAGCTCAATCCAAACACTCCTGCGCAAACACACCTCTCCAAGCATCAACAGAAGCTCCTCCACGGCCCTCATAAAACCTCACCATGCAATCCTGCCGAGTGCCGAAACTCCAGCACCGCACGCCTTTGTCGAGTGCCGGATCTCCAGTGCCCCAGTGCAACAAGAACGACAACCAGTTGCACTGGCACAGCCCGGACCCACACTATAATGAAAATAGGCCAGCGGGAAAAGGGGGAAGTTCCGTCCTGTACTGTCAACGTCCAACCCACCCACCGGCTAGTCATTTGCCACGGTCGATAAATTATGGGAGCGTAAAATCCTAGTTGGAATAAAATTCAGTTCCACGGAGGACAAATTACAGCTGGAACCGCCTAAGGAAGCAATTTTTGCCAATGTTTACCTTTGGGGAATTCGTTACAAATTTTTGAAGTTGAAAAGCAGTGAAATATTCACTACCGATGCATGGAAGAAAGCAAAATGTACCTTTGTGTCATGATCGTTTTTAGGGCAGACAATTTTTTAGTAGCTTCAACGTAACATGCCAAAATATCTACCAACTACATGACAACAAGGCAACCAAACAAAAATATATGCCCCATTGTCCTTGACATTGGTCATTCATTATTCTCAACCTTGTCGTTTTTCACCCCTAGTTCGACATTGTAACAAAATATGAAGAACCTTCAAGGTGGCTTACAATAGCAAAAGTCATCATTGTCATATCATTTCAATCTTTTTATCTAAATTAATAAATTGGGGGGTTCCATGAAAGCTCTATATACAATATAGAATCTATTGTTTTCCTTGTTTTTATAAGGCCGTAAAGGTTCACTGGAGGTTTGGATTGCCGGCTTTGCACTGGGACAATATTTGGGATATTGTGCCTGGAACAGTGTCCGCATTGGGGATGCTTCCACGGTACGGTATTCACCACATTCGCTTCACTGCACTGACTGCATCACTGCAGCGCTCTGCTCGAGGTTTGCGGTGATCCAGGCGAGGCTTCGACCTTCCTTAATAAATATCTAGGCCACGCGTTCAAGTGGGACCGACCAGGTCCCTTGTGGAAGGGACGATCCAACCACGTGCTGCGATCTAATTTAACCGTATTGCCACTCATTCGGACTGGAACGGTATTCTACCCTTTCGGTTACTTTTTTTTATTTCATTCCATCGGAGCAATTTGTTCCATTGCTCTTTTTCTTTTCTTATTGACACATACGAAACGGTGTTTCATGTCTTTCCATTTGTAAAAAAAAAAAAGAATGTCATTGCATTTCACTGCCCTTTTGATCAATTTAGCAGGGAACCGTTCTTGTATCCAAGTCTTTTTGTTCTTTGTTTTAATGAATGGGCAAGACCTTGTGTCCGAGTTTGGCGAGACCTAAGGTAGGTACACCTAAAATTGCACCTCACTTAAATGTGCCATCTATAGTTGTTGTACATTTCTGAATTCCATTATGTACCTATTTGGCTGGAGCGTTTTTAGAAACAGACTTTGAACCTTAATAACTTTTGCATATTGTATTCAAATGCTATGTTTTTTGGTGCATTGGAATGTGCTTTCACTTGCCAAGAAGACTTTATGAAAATGTGATCAGACTAGTAATAGTTACTAGGGACAGTACCAAAAAGTGGCACTTTTAGGTGTACCCGCCTTATTCAACCGCATTTCTGTGTATTCCAAAATGAAAAGATTCAGAAATGTAACAACATAAGGTGGGTACTACAAACCGCCATTTTGTGCTATTGAACCTAGTTACTATTATTAGAGTGGTTAAATTTTCATATTTTCTTACTCACAAGTAAAAGGAAGTTCCCACAAACCGAAGAACACAGCATTTGAATATAATATACAAAAGTTATGAAGGAAAAAATTTTGGATCAAAAATTGTTTGTTCCAATCCACACATACACATAATTGATTTTGAAGATGTAAACAAAGTGAAGATGGCAGTTTAGGATGCCAATAGCACATTTTTGGGTGCCTACCTTACATTCATCAAGTTGTACGTCATCAAGTTTATTTGATATTATGATGTACACATCTTCATTTTTTAATTAGACAACAATCATTCTACAAGTCTTTTTATACAACCATGTAGACTTTCAAGTAGATTAACTTCTTTGAGAATATAACATTGTAATGTCAATGGAGATTACTAACAACGTCTACATTCTTTACCAAAACTACCCCTATTTTGTTCCTTTCTAAACACCAACAATGCCTAGGTGGAAACTCTTCAAAAAACAAATAGGAAACTAAAAAGTCCAAATGTGAATTCTTGATGTTTAGAAATTTGCATTAAGCAATCACTATGTAAAACATGAAAATAAAACTTCTAAACTAAACAATAAAGCCATTTACTAGAGCTACCTTGACTAGCCCTCACTAGTTTATACACTTGAAGCTAAATCAAAGAAAAAAACTACAATGGGTTGAAACACCTTTTATTTGATCTTGATATTAGAGTCAACTTAAAGTATTTTGTTTTTTGTATAGGTTCAAATGACACCTAAACTCCATTGTTGACCAATATTATGATTGTAGAATTAAGTGCCAAATTGTATAGGTTGACAAAGCTTTACCTATTGAGCTCAAGATCAAGAAAAGAAGACTAATCTTGGCACAACATTCTCAAACATTTTATTTTTATTTTTATTATTAATATTTTTCTTAAATGATTTGGCACACATTGGGACCCCATTTTTATTGAATGCTTCCACTTACTAAAGTACTATAGTGATTTTCATAAAACAATATGCATACAATATGCTTAATTCAAATACTAAGGTAGAACCACCCATACTCAACCAACACTCTATAGCGAACTTGTACATTGACAAATTTCCAAGCAAAGCTAAGATGTTTTTCTTTTTCTTTTTCAAAGTTAGGACTAAAAATTTATAACACATGCCCAAGAAAACTATACAAGAAAATTGGAAATAGAAAAAGTTTAGAGATTAGCTATTTGTTCAATGCACTTTTTGCCTTTTAGAATTCATAGTTACTTCATTTCATGCAATAAAATCACTAAAGTTTTTGCCATCTCTATCATTTGTATCATTGCACCTGTGAAAATATTTGTTTTGTCTTCCACTAGAAGATGGCAACCCATTTCTAATCAGTTCCCATTTCCAATCAATAGGTTGCTTTCTTTCCATGAAGTTGTGGTGTAATTCCCGGAGCAATTGTGGGACATTATGATTGGTTGGAAGGCTCTTATAAATGCAACTAGCCCTTGGTTGGTTTTGCTATCAGCCTATATCATCATTATATGTCAAAGAGAATCTTCTACTAAAAAATTCATAGTATTTACAATTTGTGTAATAAAATTCTGAAAAAATATGGCATCCTTCCAAATTCTATTTCTATACATGAAAAAAAGTTGCATTAAAAAAAGTTGCACTCTAGATATGTGTAATTCCCTAAGTGGTTGGAAATGGGTGCTACTCCAAATCATGTCTAGAATACCGTATTTGATTAGTTATAGGTGGTTCTACCTTATTATACAGGCAGTTGTACCCAGCCTTTTTTTCCGGCACCATGTGGCCAGATTGCACCATTTCAAAATAAATGTCTTTTTTTCGCCAAATAAAAGTAATCTTTTTTTTTTGCCAGAAATGTTCTAGTGTTCTTTAAAATATGGATGAAGTTGCCAAATTTGGATGAAAAAGTGTACTAATATGACGGGAAAGTGTTTTTAAGTCCGAAAGATGGATGAATGTAAAAATACAACGCTTCACCAAATTTGAAGTGATCGCCATCTTGGCACTTTCTCAAAAAGTAAAAAAAAAGGGGCTGGTTGTACCTTAGACTGTCAACAGTGAGGACTGAGGAAAAAATCTTTGGAAACTCCTGCGCAAGCCCCGAGGCGGAGTCTGTTTCAGTCCACGGAGACGGAGCCTTTCATTGATGTCATGTACAAGGGACCCAATCAGATATCGGTCAGGTGGCAGCACCCCATTGGCGACAGGATCAATGATGGTACAGACACGTGTCAGGACAGGAGGCGTGTAGGTTGTTCTCAATGTCTGTATCGGCTACAGGAACTTAAGTTACGGGAAGTTATTGCAAGGGGGAATTCGGCGACTGACTTTCTTGCCTTTTGCATCGGAAAGTGCTTGTCACGCCGGTCACAATGTAATCAAACTATTGGGCTTTGGTGTCTGGCCGGTTTGTATTGTTTTCCTGGCAATGAAATTTCGTTTCGTTTTGTCTTAAAAAAACTAAAAAAAACTATTAGTCTTTGCAACCATTGGTTTGGAATGCAATTAAAGAAAAAATTTAAGTTGAGAATTGATGATAATTTAGGAATATCATCAGTTTTAACCCTTAGATGCCTAAGGCACCAAAATTTGGTGTTTGCAAAACTTTGAAGTTAACCCTTAGACGACGCCGAAGCCATTTTCTGGTCGATGAACTTCAGGGAATCTTTCTATGTAGGACAGAATTGCAATCATTCATCTTCGGAATTAGGAGTGGAAAAGGAAGATCTTCTATAGTGCTTTGACTTCCAACGTGTGTTTTTAGATTTTTTTGAACCAATGATTCCCACGGTATCAAAATTCCTCAATTCCACGGCCACCAGCTCGTCGTTTTTTAATTTAAAGCGTACAAATTCAAAATATATGTGTTAAAGATTGCATAGGAAAAAAAACACAACAAAATCTAACCAAGTTGCTATTTAAATAGTTTATATTTTTGAAAACTTCTTTTTGAAGTCAAGTTTAAGTATCAAAAATCTTATCTTCAAAATGACTAATTATGATTTTTTTAATTTAAGATTTTGTACAAGGTTGTCCATTGCAATCTTGACTTTCCATAGTGTCAAGGGCTTGTAGAAATGAGCCTCAAATACACCAGATCTTGCAGAAAAAAACACATTTGAAATTCATTTTAAAAACTGTGGAGTAGATTTTGAGAAGCCATCAATTGATTGGAGTTATGCAATCTAGGCCCTTTAACCTCATATTTTTTTGGTGACCAACTTTTTTAATTTGATACATGAAAAGTGGATCAAAAGACTTCAAGTCATTCTTGCAATTTTAACACCCTCGTGATCAAACATTATAATCTTTCAATCCCTAAAAGATATTTTCATGTTTTTCTAAGTGAACTAGAGCATGCCGTGTTTGAATTTGTATGGTTAGATTTCAAAAAAATTGATAAAGCTTATCAAAATGTTGATTTTTTTTTTAATACAGAGCAAATTCCTAGAAGTTTAAAAAAGGCTTTGGGCATTTAGGGCATTAGAGTAAAATTCAGCTCTAAAGAAGAGTGTAAGTTCTTGAACTACAGGGAATGAAGGAACCACATAGTAGCAACAATGTGATGTGACTGAGACCCAATCACATCATTTTAATTTTTAATTTTTTTCACATTTCAAAATCTCCCAATTTATTTATTTTGGTAATTATTGGCTTGATAGTAGCCAGATGGGTTTTTTTGCCTATTTCAAGAAAGGCAAGGGGAACAAGCCTGAAATAGCCTTCCCTTGCATTAAATCCCTTCTAATGGGTTAACCCTAGAAAGCCCCTTGGGGTTTCTTTGTATGACCCGTATAAAACCTCATAGCTCTTCAAGTATGATTAAATATATGAATTGTGATATGTTGTTATTTACGTTCTATAATGATCGTTAATTTACTCTGGATTGACAAATATTTAGTCAATGTTTCTTTGAGCAAATACCACCATATTCATAATATACTACGCAATTGCAAAGGCCTTTCAGGTCCTTCTAGGGTTAAACAATTTGAAAGTTTAAAATTGATGATATTTGAAAAAAATAATGATGATTATGAAATTGTGACCTAAAAAATGACAAAAATGAGGGGGTTTGAATTATATATATGTAACAGTTTGTTGTAATTCATTTGATGTTGTGTTTTTTTAGTTTCTAAAATAACAAGATATTATACATAGTTTGCCTCAATCAAATTTTGGAACTACTCTCGAATCAAAACAAGAAAATCAAAAAAGAATGTTTATGAGGGGTGATTGTTTTACAAGTTTTCGTTATAAAAGTCATAATAAAACTGCCAAATGCAAGGGTAAGAAAATTATATTAAAATAAAATAGGAATTTGAAAGTTGATAATATGTAAAATTTGGTGTTAGGTAAAGTTTATATTTAAAGTGGCATGTTAAATTTTAAAGGAGCATGCTGAAATGAACAATTAAATTGAGATAAAATAATCAAATTTTTTTATGCTTGAATGAGTATTCAAACATGGTGACTGATTCTTGCTGATTTTCAGTCTTTCTAACATTTGACACAATATTTCAGATATTTATACTCAATCATGTATATTTTCTCAAATTCTTAGATATAATTTTGTGGAAATGGCTATATGAATAAATCATGAATTTTCAATTTATTGATTAAAAATTAATTGGGAGCTATCCATTGCATTTTATACTCAAAAAAATAGATTCAACTCCTAAAGGCCTAACAACTTCTTGACAATGAAGGTTTTCATTAAATTTGATCCCTTTGATATTTTGTACAAAGATGTGCTTGAAATACAAAAGTTTTAAAATGTACTTTATCTAGTATATGTGGAATTGATTGTGGAAAATATTGACCACTAGATGTTTAGATTATAACTAGATGATCGACTTGTAGGCAAAGAAACATAGCTTTGGGAGAAGGAAAACTGTAAGAAGAAAAAATATGATTTCTTACCTCCACCCCATAAAAAAAAATATTGAAATCTAAGGCAAATGTAGTGTTTTGAGTTTTTTTTAAATGATAAATAAAAAATTCTCTAGTTTGTATTCATTTTCCTAATACTGTTTAGTTGGATCTCTTTTTTTAATCAATATACACATCAATTTTTGAAATTTATCAATCTCCATTATTAATTATTTGTTTATTTTTGCTAACATTTTAGAGAAATTTGGAATGACTACAATTACTTTATGTTCTTAATTATATTAGATTGAACCTTGTATTATTAATATTTTTAAAAATAAAAATAAAAAATAAAATCTCTAGATCCAAACTGTTTGTCTCATTAGAGGGGATTTGAGGCCTCCAAAGGGCCGTTTCAAGGTTGTTCTCCAAAACTGTTCCCGTAACTACTTACTGCTGTTAGGCCAGCATTTACCAAAAAAAAGGATTTTTTTTGGGTCCTGAAATATGAAAAAATCCCAAAAAAAATTTCAAAAAAAAAATTAATGACGTGGCACTCTCTTGACCATGTTGGATTTTTGTTCACAAGGCAGAAACTGCATTCCCGTAAGTCTTCTAATGGCCTCAAAAATCCTCTAATGAGAGTAAAGATTTGAAATGTTGAAAGAATTCTTTTTCATCCGTAATATTATTTTCATTGGAAAAAAAATTACATTTTTTCCCTTTTTCCAACTAGACTATATTCCCTAAATAAATTTCTAAATACTTTCTTGCATTGAAATTTTGAAAATTGAAAAAGAAAACCCTTATATGTCAATTTGGCAAGAAATGTAAGCGGGGGGGAGTTGCAATGGTATAAGCTTATTTGTAGTTGGTTTTAAGTGTAAGAGGATTTGAAGTCATTTTAGAAGACCACAAGTTACCAAACTGTGGAAACTTACTGAAATCTGCCGTACAAGCAATATAATGTGGCCAAGATTCTACCACATGAGATAATAATATTTAATTAATATTTTAATATTTTTTCAAAAATATTCAATTTTTAAATATTTTTTTCTTATATATATATTTGACAAATAGTGAAGTTCATAGATTGGGGAACAGGACTAAAATAATCTCTTAATACCTTGAAATCTCCTCTTATAAGTGGTGATAGTAAAATTACAAGTCATTCAACATCAATAGGAATATATTTTGGTATACCTATAGATTATATATTTATATTCACTTGCTAACGCCTTTGTTCCTTATAAAAAACATATGTTTTATATGATGTTTTTAAATTTTTTGTGACAGATTTTAGATGACATCAAATATAACAAGCTATATTTTTATGTAAGCAACGACGTCCAATGTAACATGAAGATGTTTCATTAGACATCATTCTAACATAAAAACATGGGTTGTTATATTTGATGTCACCTAGAATCTATCACAATTTTTTTTGAAAATGTCACATAAAATACAAGTCTCTTATAGTGGTTATTACCAAATTCAAATATACCTTCATATGTAAGGTAGACAATTATCACACTACCACCAAACATTCAATTTAATTTTTCCTCAAGTACTACTGAAGTGAATTCTTTAAAAAACAATATATCCTCGTTTACAAGAATGTAAATATAAGATGGACTGTAATGGGTATTTCTACTTTAATTAGTCTACCTGTAAATAATCACCTCTATGATAACAATATGTAATTTACATTTTATGTTGTAGAGTATATGTAGAATATTAAATTGTTATGTTGTTGATACTGATTTGAGTATAGTTGATAACACTTTGTATGTTTTGTGTTGTATTATAATGAAAAAGTATGCTTGTGGTTTTATTTGGTGTTGCTATGATGACACTAAAAAGATTTACATTTCAACCTATCACATTATATATGTATTAACAATTACAATTATTGATTTTTGAATTTATGAATACATTGTTCCTTTGGGCATTACTGTAATGACAATTAGGGATTTTGCATTTCAACCTCTCATCATCACCATATTATTATTATTATTATTATTATTCAATTATTATTTTTAATAATAATTGATGAAAGATATTTGTTGATTTTTGAGTTTTTGACCTCTGTGAAAGTTGGTAATTATAAAAGAAAAATTTGAAGTTGCTTCCTGTAATTCTTGGAAAAGTGGATTTAGAATGTTTTCAAGATGAAACTAATTGTTGTGAAATAGTAGAGGATAATATCCCTTAAAGACCAAAATCCATTATAAAATGGTCAAGCATCATCTTTGACCTAAAATTAACCTTTAAATTGTATTTATCTTTCAACCTTATATTTTTAGTATGTAAATATCATGGACAACCAAATACCATGAAGATTTCCAATTATTTTGTAAGATACTATAATCATTACATTTTTATAGGAAAAGGTAAAAATAATTTAGAATGTATAGTGAAAAAATCCAATCCAATTCAATTTTTTCTAGATGGTAAAAAAGAAGAAATGGAAATTGTTGTGAAGATTTATGAATTACTTATTTTATTTTTTACATCTGAAAAAAATTGCAGATGTCTTTAAAGTTAATTTGGCTATTAAGCTAATTTTTTCCACTCACATAATTAATATGAAATATTTTGATATATTTTTCTTGTAAAATATTGTAAATAAATTTATTTATTACATTGATTTTTTCTAAATTTTTGAGATTTTTTGAAGGAGAACAAAATTATAATATATAGTAGAATATTTTGATTTTTTATAGGAAAATAATATTAGAATGAAAAGCATAATTTTGTAATTAAACTTAAAACCATTCAAAAGGAGAAATTATTGGTGAAATTCTCACAACATTGTGTGATTTGGATTTTTACATATCACTAGAAGAAAAGCCTGAAATTTTGCGTTTGTTTCAACACAACGCGTCAAGTGAGTTGTGTTGAAACAAACGCAAAAAACGTAGTGAAAAATTGTGAAAATGCAGAAAAATGCATTTTAAATCAAATACCAAGAATGGTGATATTGAATGTTATAACTAAGTTCAACTAAGGTGTTTTGACCTCTCATAACTTTTGTATATTGTAATCAAATATCATTCTTGCATATCCTCTAATTTTATTGCAAAATTGTCTTTATATGATAAAAAAAAATGAAAGTTTTTCAATAGTCAATAATGCTTGTTAGAGAAATTTTCTTGGTTTCAAGCAATCTTACCTTATTGTTGAATTAAGTTTGATTTGTACAATAGTTGAATATGAATTGTGTTAGAAAGAGCATCTTCATTCCAAATGGTATTTCAAACTTTTGGCTTTTACAATTAGATCTTGAATTTTGTATCATTGGAAGCACATTCTAAAGTACTTTGAGTAGGCATAACAAAATTCAAATTTTGACACTAGACATCCACTACAAAAGCAAGATAAAAATTAGAAATTATAGATGTCTTAGCAAATCATGATTATTATAACAAAATTTTCCCATTCACACTTGAAATGTAGATTTTAGTCTATTTTGCATCCAATTTAGAGTGAATTGTGCATTGATAATTGTGATTTGTCATGACCACTATAATTCTTACCTTCTAGCTAGCTTTTGAAGTGGTTTATTTTCTTTGATCAATGTCTAAATTTGAATTCCTATGTACTAATTCAAAGTACTTTAAAATGTGCTTCCAATGAAAAAAAATCCAATTACCAATCAATAATGAAAAGATAAAGTTATATTTGACGGACCCCTTTTTGGATCCCATTAAAGATATTTTAAGGTAAGCAAATTTTATAGGATTTTCACCCCAATTTAGAATTCTATATGTAGATCCAATATGTTTAATTGCATTCTAATATAGTTTTAATCCTTTGTGTGCAATTGGGCTTCAAAGTTTTGGAATTGTGTTGGAAAGTCACTATTTAATGAATTTGATAAACACACTCATGCAACTTCTATACATAGCAAAAGATTCAATTATTTTTTCATTGTACCAAGGAGTGCTTTGGGATTTCCATTCGAATTATATAGGTAAGAGAATTGCATTAGAATCCAAAAGGATAAGAAAAGTCTTAGGATTTTTAGTAGAGAGCTATGTATTTTTTATTTGATTGACTATGATATATAATTTTTTCACCAAAATTTATGTGAAGTAACCTTGATTTATTAGTCTTTTGCAAAAATATTATCGTCAGGTTACTAACTATATTTGTATGTAGTGACTAAATGACCTATGATGGCCTTCTTGCTTTGTAAGATCATAGTCAAAACCATTTGGGGGATAGACCTTCTATTCATTAATGTATGGAACCTATAAGAATTTGAATTGGCTCCATCTTTGACATTTTTGTAGACTCTTCTCATTTTAAGCAATAATACAATCTTGATGGATATAGCATAGTGAAAAACTCTTTTTCATTTCATTCCTATAAATATTGCAAAAGGTTATTGACAATTTTTTTGGAATTTTATAGATTAATAAGTACTCAAAAAATCTTGAACCATTCAATCCCAAATAATGAAGTAAAATTTATAACGAGTTTTATTTTGTAGGCAATAAAGGTAGAAAAAATATTTAAAGTCATTTTTTCTTTTCAATTAAATTTTTTTTATCTTAAAGATAAAAACAAAGAATTCTAATTGCTTGATATAACATTTTGACCATTTGGATTAAGAATATCCAATTTTCTTATAAAAATTATTATGAAATTAGTTTTTTTCTTTCATATAGTATTATTTTCTACTTCATAATTTTTTTAAAGATGAATATGAAAAAAAAATTGATTTAAATTTTTTATTCATGTTTCAAGAACATTTTTCAGTACATTGACTAAAATGAACAAGTTATAGGTCATATTTGTTTTTTTTCTAAAAATGTTGAAAGACAAAAAGTTCAACTTTTAGAAGGAATAGAAAAACCTACCTTTTGAAGTTTAGGCATATTGAATGTGAAATTGGTGGGGATATTCAATCTATAATTGTGGGACAATATACTTGAATAAGTTAACCAAAATATCCCATGGTTGGATTTGTTAAGTATTGATGAACCCTTAGACTTTGCTTTAGAGATAAATATTTTGATATAGTTTTGGCCCTCTAAACATGTTTGTCCTACAAGGGTTAACAATTCTACAAGACCAACATGTTCTTCACCAAAAAGTATTAGAAAAAACTACACTTTAAAAAGAGATTTGTAATTTCTTATAGTATATTAATTGTATAATGATGACATAATGCCAAGTCCAACTTTCAAAATAGATTTGTCATTATTCCACTACATAGTCATAAAAGTATTATAACTCATAATGCAACCCCTCTTTCTACACCTTTAGATTTGCAAAGAGTGTTGATAAAGTAGGAGTATTCCAAACCATCAATATTAGCAATTCAATGTAATTACAGGCATTTTTTTTCTAAAAATAGTATTTTTGTAATATTAGCAAGTAAAAATCATCAATGCTAAAAAATAGATTTTTAAGGATATTGTATGTAATTTCTATGATTTTTCAAAGTATTGGTTACCTAGACTTCTAAAAGTGTTACATAGATATATCCAAAGCTTAACTTTACAAAAATCAACTATCAACAAATTATAGTTAAATATGTGTCCTTCAAATGCATTAGTGAATCAATGTTAAGCATTTGGAAGACACATTCACCAAAATTTAGAGACATAATTGAGTGAATCTAAAGACAAAGAATAGAAACAAGTGTGGAAATGGGTGCTTCTACCTTAGCATTATGTCCCATAATACTCTCAAGCTTCTTGATTCTCGTGCATTGTCTAGTCTATTTTTTGAGTTGAGTGATGCAAATTAATATTTGAAGTTATTTTGTTATTTCGATTTTGGTTGCACTCATAGCCATCTTCTATACATTAAATTAGCTTGGTTTTTGTACTATATAAAGATATCAAATTTTATTTTATTTGTTATGTTTGTTTAAGATACTAAAATGTAACAAGCTGGGAGATATCTAGACATGCTCTTGGTACAACTCAAAAGGTCTTGGTGAAGAGGAGTGCTTAGCCTTTGTTTCATGGCATTTAGATCTACATTGTAAAAGTTATTGAATTTAAAAAAAAATTATAAATTAAATTATCTTTTATTTTGAAGAAACCATAACTTTCACATCATAGGTCAAAATGAAACAAAGCTCTTGCACTCCTTTGTGTACAAAGCTTTCAATTCATATCACGAATGCAACCTCCTACATCACAACAAAGCATTAGATGTTTTTCAGCCCTGCAGGAGACTAAGGTAGAAGGCTCTTAAATGGAGCGGGTTCTAAAATGGTTCCCTATCTTAAATGTACAATACTTGTACATGTTGCTTTTTCATAGCCTTCAGCACTGTACTGACAGTGTACATTTTAGCTTAGACACCATTTTAGAGCCCTATGCCCTTTCAACTTCAAAATTTGATAACTAATTCAAAAATGCTCAGAAAAATATGAAACGACTTGGGTTAGATGTCAATTCTACTTATCTTTCAAGGAAAATTTATTGAAGAATATTTCTAGAAGTTTTACCTCCCTGAAATTTTGTTTCAGCCCATAGATGGTCCATTATAGGACCTTTTACCTTATTTCAGGACTGTTTCTCCAAAACCATTCCTTGCATAGTGAACTACTGTAGTGACTGCTGGTCTGAATTTTTGAAAAAATTAATTAATTAATTGTTTCTTCAAAAATTTCAAAAAATATGTAAAAATTGAAAAATGGATTAATTTAAAAAAAAACTAATATTATCTAATAAAAAAAATTATATGATCTAATATGACACTCTCTCGCCCACATCAGATTGCCTATGTGATAAAGTTCCCAAAGTTCCCACAACTTGAGAACCCACAATCTTCTGAATGCCCCCAAAATATCTAATATCCTTTGCACTCCTTGATGCATGAAAGGTATTGATTTCAAAGTTTGTGCAAACTACCTTAAAAACTATTTTCACTTTTATTTCGAATGTAGCAACGGCACCAACGGCACCAAGCACATGTTGAAAGGAACATAAAAAAGAGAATGGTGGGCAGTGTAAGAGATTCCATGATACAAGAGTTGAAACAGATAATAGTAATGATGGTTGTTGACTTGTCCAATTCAGATGAGTTGTATTTCCTTCAAGGACAAGGCTCCCATTCACACGTGTCCTTTTCCTGAGAGATGAAGTGGTCAAGCAGAATAAGGTCACATAAAAATAGTGGTGCAAAACGAAGACACAGATTGGTTGATGTGTTCCCTTCAGTAGTCACTGTATGTAGACACACAAAGAGTTTTTGGACACTACAACACCTAATTCTAATCTTACCTTTAAAATGCCGAGGCCGGCAGTTGCTTTGCATCCAAAGAATGACGAAGAATCTCCCTCGATATTAGGGGTGGAAAGGGGAGATCCTTCTACTTTCAAATGAGTATATTTGGCTTATTCAAAGTAGATGATGTCATACAATATCAAAATGCATAATTTCCATGGCCACTAGTTTGTTGTTCAAAAGTTAAGGTGGAACCACTTGTAATTGGTCATTTAAGATATTCTAAACATGATCTAGTGTAGTGCAAGCTGAAGCAAATATATTCAAAGGTGCAACAATAGAAATGATGGGGATTGCAAAAACTTTGGTAGTTTTATCACATGAATTGAAATTACTATCAATTTTGAAAGGCAAAAAAGTGTCTTGGACCCATTGCCAATCTCTAAACTCTTTGAATCTAATTTTGATGATTCAAAAAACTACTTTTCTACTTACTACTTCCAACTTTTTTGCACACTACAGTACTTTGGGACAAGTGTCATGAACTTTTAGTCCCAACTTTGAAACAGAGAAAAAAACACATTCTAATCTTGGTTGGAAATCCATCAATCTACATGTTGGCTATGGGGTGCTGGTTGGTTATGGGCAGTTCTACCTTATGCAGAGCCCTGTAGTAGTACAACCTACTGTAGCGTCCAACCTTACTGTTGTTTGTAGACATATCCACAATTATAACAATAATCAAATAGTCCTGTACCTGGAAAGCATGACTAACAACATATGGAGTACATGTGCAAGTCACGCACATGAACACCGTATGGTACACTGCAGAAGAGACATCATCTGTTTCAGTGATGAGCCGTAAACCTGGCTGCCGTCGCATCAGGTACAAACTTACCAACTCAAGAACATAACTTACGTGTAAACCAGGAAACTTCAATACATACCCAAATTTCGCTTTCATACAGAACCTCTCAACCAAAACTAAGGTAACGCATTACACACATAGTAAGCATTTTGTTCCTATTGCTCCTTTTTAATATGGGATGCTTGGGAAATGCTGACCTCCCAAGTATGACACGTCCATAAAGGTCTCACTAATACATTTTCATCTGTAGTCAAAATGTGTAGTCAGAGATTCATCTGTTTCATGTTTCAGAAGCTCAAATAGTCACAATATAGAGTGTCACATTATAGAAGAGCGATAGTGCGTTCCTCAATACAATTCATATAAGTCAAGACTAAATACTCAATTGGCTATCTGCATCTATCAAAAAAGAGATGCGCTGATTAACAAACCCTTCAAATCAAACATCAGCTAGCATTACCATACCTTATATATACTTCAACTCCGAGGAGTACCAGAACACCAATAAGCAAAGTGCTCATCTCTTCGTAAATTACTCACAACTCCGCCGCATTGGTGACACAAGAAGCTACTGCCATCAGCCGAAGCATCCAATATCACTTGCTCCCTGCCGCTCTCTGCCAGAATGCAGCTTCCAATATCACGATGATTGGGCTCCGTCACCTCCACTGGCACCGTTGTTTCTACAGACATGTGCTCTGGAGCGTTCGAAGAAGGAGGAAGTGTCGCAATAGCACATCGGGCGAATAATTCCGTAAGCTCATCGGCAGCTTCGGTGGCTCGAATACCATGCTCATACACTTCTTGCGCTCTTCGCAATGCAGATGCAACTGCCTGCTCCCCTCCTACGTTACGCAGAGCTGCAACGACCTACCATTCGACATGATGATAGAGTTGAGACCTTTCACACGAGCTCTTTGAGTGGACCATGATACAGCAAGGTGCAATTTCGAGGGAACTGCAAACATGTGACCAGGAGAAAAATTTAATCCTGTCCTGCCTACTAAAACATAGACAAGTCTCGGGGATGGTAACGACCGCAACATCCATAAACTGCACAAGAATGGAAGCTGAAGATATCTGCATATATGCAGGTAAACTAGCTGTCAAGCGAACCGACACTAGGTTCCAGTGCTCCACTTACAGCTTGTAAGGCAGAAGCCGGATCTCCTCCATCCAAGTGCCGCCGAGCTATGACAAGAATCGCGGCAATGTCCTCTCTGTTACTCTGGAACATAATGCCTCCTACTCCAATTCTTACAGAGTTCATCTTTCAAATTGCTAAGCTTAACACGCTCTCTGCAAACATAACCAAATTCAAAATTCAAAACGCTAACGATAGTCTCCACAAATCACATTCCAACAGACATCAAAGAAATACAAAACGTCTACAAAACCAACATACAGTACTCTTATCAAACATCTCAAACTCGGTGCAAAATTTCCCAAGCAAATTTATGTTGACCTGATTATGGCAGAAATATATCCAAATGCCGAAAGTTGAGATCCAAGTAGAATTTCCAAATCTCTTGAACACTTTGGCGATTCCTTCAACAAAAAATACAAAAAGCACCTGCAAAGCACACGAACACGATTGAGTATCACAAAAACCAAAATCGAAATCTCATCTTGGCCATATATCATCACTCCATCACACTAAACCCTAAAAATCACCTCCCAAGAGCCCTAAAATCAATACAATAATACAAAACTCTCTGTCAAACATCCCAAGCTAGATGCAAAAGACACGAAGCAAATTCAGGTTGACCTGATTATGGTAGAAACTATATCCGATAAATAACGAATACCGAACCGATTCCTTCGATCGAAAACCCTAAATCCGCGAAATACAATTGAATGTCACAAAATATAAATTCGATTGAATGCCACAGCAAACAAAATTGAAATCGCAGGGTGGTCACATATCACCTCAGAAACCCTAAAACTCGCCTCCCAAGCGCCCTAAAATCACCACATTAATAGAATACTCTTGTCAAATACCACAAACTAGATGCAAAAGACACGAAGCAAATTCAAATTGACATTGAAATCGCAGGTTGGCCACCATTCACCACCTAAACCCTAAAAACTCACCTCCCGAGCGCCGCATCAATCGCCAATCCTGCAGTTCACGAAGATCCTCTGTGCATCGTCTCCTCGAACTCGACATCCGAGGATCGATTTCTCCTCGATGGATTTAGAAAATTGGATTGGCGATGGCCTTCGTGACGGCGATGCAAGCTCTTCAGTGACAATGCTCTGCCCTGGCTTGTGAGAACCTGCCCTGCCCGGAGAGCTGCACGGGTCCCTCATAGCAACCAGGCAGCCTCGAGTTTGAGGGAGGGCTCCCTCCATCTGGGCCCTCCACGCCATTGACGGACCAGATGGAGGGAAGGTTGCTTGGGCAGCGTGGTAAATCTCATTTTACTAGGGGTTGACTAGGGTTTGGGGTTTATATTTGTGTTGGTTTTTTTTGGTATGTTTAGGGTTCTCCTTGCTAATATAGGGTCTCTGATTCTGAATCTGAATTCTGAATTTGAAAAATCTCATTTTACTAGGGGTTGACAAGGGTTTGGGGTTTATATTTGTGTTGGTTTTTTTTGGTATGTTTAAGGTTTACAAATTTCAGCGTTTTCCTTGAGGGTTTTGATGGTATTATTTAACGCGCTCCCCAAAATCGTATCATGTCACGCCCTTGCATCTGGTCCATCGATGCATTGAAGGGCCCCGATGAAGGGAGCCCTCCCTGAAACTCGAGGCTGCCTGGAGACGAGGTGGGTCCCTTGTGAAATCCTGACTACGAGTGAAGCCCGGACCGGTCTGCGGGGTAGTTATGTTAGAGATGGATGGAAGGGGTCTATTAACACCTACATGCCAAGGCCCTTTTTTGAGCTTCTACGAATTTTCTCTAAAGTGAGCAAAATGTCAACTTTATGATGAACTTTATCAATTTAAAAAAAAATGCAATCGTACAAATTCAAACTAGACATGTTAGAGATCATTTAGGAAAAGAAAACATGACAATATCACATATGGATTAAAAGATTATAATGTTTGATCATGAGGGTGTTAAAATTGCAAAAGTGATATGAAACCTTTCAATCCTCTTTTCACAAGTCAAATTTAAAAAGTTGGTGACTAAAAAAAAATGAGGTGAAAGGGCCTAACATGCATAACTCCAATCAATTTATGGCTTCTCAAAATCTATTCTACAATTTTTTTAAGAAAATTTCTAATGTGATTTTTTCCTCAAAATCTAGTGTACTTAAGGCTCATTTCCAAGAGCCCTCAACACTAGACAAAGTTAAGATTTAAATGGGTACCACTACACAAAATGTTGAATAGAAAAATCATAGTCAATCATTTTGAAGATTAGGTTTTTGATACTTAAAGTAGACTTCAAAAAAAATTCTTCAAAAATACAAACTACTAAAAATAACAACTTGGTTAGGTTTTCTTCAACTTCAAAGTTTTGCAAACACTAGATTCTAGTGCCTTGGACATTTAGGGGTTAATTCTAAAACGCTTCAATGTCGGAATTCCATTCAAATTTTTTTCTCATGAGAGCTTGGATGGAAGTCATTCTTATTTTTAGAGATATTTTATGAAGTTGTTGTTCTACCCAAAGGCTGGATTTGGTGTTATTAGGGTATATATTTTTCTAAAATTACATAATAATGTGGAAGTTTGTGAAGTGGTTGATCAAGCCAAATTTCATTGACTCTTGTTTAAATTTGGAATTGCAAAAAAGTGGTCATAGAATCAAAGGACACAAAAATTCTGAAAAATCACCATGTCAAGAGAACCTCATTTCAAATCCAACAAAATTTATTCAAAAAATGATAGTATTTTGCTTCTAATTAAATGTAGAAGGAATTTTGAGATTTTTCCTTTCAAAATTCATAGGAAAGTATTGGTGATAGCATTGGTGAGTCTTACCTTACAAAATTGATGGAATTCAAAACTCAAACTCTACAACTTCTATATGCTTTTCAATTCCAAAATATTCTTCAAAATAGTACTTTGCAATAATTTTTCCAAAATTGTCAATTCAATTTTTGACATGTATAGTTTTCTCCATACAATAGAATAAGTGGATATAAATAAATTTATGAAAATAATTGAGAATGTAGAGTAGACTTTATGGTACAATCCTCCAAAATGAGACATGTGTCCAAAGCAAGGATACTTCAATTGCAACTAGAAGTCAGAAGAAGGCACTATGTTTTAGCAGCCAATCTCATTCCATCTACATTACATTAGAGAAAACCATGGCCTAGAACAATTTGGATTGTGATATCAATCTCCCCGAAGCGACATCCCTCAACCCTAACGAGCTATTGATACATGAATGCATAATGGAACCTATTGAGGCTCTCGATATAGTGGGCTTGCATAGAGAGATTGTTTTCGTTTGATAATATGTTAATATAGCCAAGTTTGCCACAACACCTTCCAGAGGGGGCACTATAAAGGATGCTAATGGGTGACGTGCAAACAAATCCTAATTAATTACCATCTCTCCATGTGCTTAGTACATTTTTTTGGTATACACATTTCCTGTGCAAAAAATTCCATTACACAATGAACATACCTCCAACTATTGACCTATCATATATATAAATGACAAAGGGGGGACTAGGAACTGAAGTACGGATCCATGACTGTACCTATGATTGAAGGAGACAAAATAGACAAAATTTAAGACATTGAAAACGACTATTCCAACTCTACGGAGACAACTTGGCTACCATTGCTTACAAAGCCTACACACATTATATACAAAGTTTATGTAGAATCTTCCACATGCTCATGACGACACATGTGTCACCGTAGTTGCTAGAATGACACAACTAATAATGGCTATGTTGAAAATATTCCTCTATATGCAAGAAAACACCTCTATACTACATGCTAATGAGATTTGTTCTTCTAGTGCCTCTACATAACCAACACTTCTTCCTCCTCTTAGTTCAAACAAGTCTATGAACTCTTAGTACTGGTAATGGAATTGCGATACTATACCCCTCTGCTACCTCTAAGGATGACTAAGTTCATTCAACTAGTGCCAATTGAAAATGCATATGCATTTGCGAATCTTCGCTAAGTTGTTCCAAAGCTACTTTATTCAAGATGTAACAATTAATGATTGAAGTATTGAGCAAGTAGAAGAACACTTTGTGCCACCACTTGTGACTGCGCGTTTGATTGAAGTAGCTACCTTGCAAGTGATCTACAATGTCAATTCCCCTTATAGAATCATAGTAGGCCTTATGGACTGGTGATGGCTCTTAGTTAGTGACGATACCCTTCACACATTGTGGCACTGTTGTCCATGGTTATCTTGGTGATGGGATGGGTGGATAACAAGTGAATAGTAACAAGACTACATCTCTATCCACAAAAATAATGCAAGTTATGTTGCCGCCACAATAAAGTCTCTATAGTAGCAAACCTTGCGGTAAGGTCAATAAAGTTGACATATTGAGTACTATAAGAAACTTGTATTTTAGGTGATATTCAATATAACAACCCATATTTTTATGTCAAAAATAACATCCACTAGAGGATCTTCATATTATGGCAGACATTACAATATTGTAGTGGATATTATTCTTAACATAAAAATATGGGTTGTTATATTGAATATCACCTAGAATTTGTCACCTAAAACACAAGTCTCTTATAGTGGAGTAATGAAGCTAGTAGCCCCAATGAACAATACTTACCTCATATGTGCATCGTGAGTGCAATTCCATAAGCAACTTTACAGATGAGAAGTAGTTGTCAATGCAGACAACGTGGCCTAGTCTATGAATTTTCTTAGTCAATTGCATTACAACTTCATGAACTATTTTGGCATTTGCTAAAGTCCTCTTGCCAATGAATTTTTGGTACCAGATCCCATGTAGATCTGGAAATCATATAGGTGTTCTTGGTAGGCATTTGCCAAGCACTACACCTCCACCCTCCACTTCATTGGTTTTCTAGGGAGATCTTGCTTGATGAGGCAATATCTTGCTTTGTACACAATCAGAATTTTGTCTATAGTGACCTCCTAGTACAAGTACCAATTTGATTTGAATTTCTACTTCATGTCAACTACCAACCACCACATCTTCCTCAAACGGTCCAACTCTAAATTGGCTCAAAGTTCACTTTGTACATATCATCTGATCAATGACATAACTTAGACAACAAGTTATGTCTTTGTACTTCCTACTTTTCTTAATGGTGAAGATGTTGGGACAATATAGGAATTTGTTTTGCCAATTCCAATAGCTACAATGATTTGGCAAATGTTTAATTTCCATGACGAAGTTCATTGTATAAAAAACTTTTAGCTATGCTTTCTCAAGGTGCCACAAGCTTTGTCCACCTAGAACAACATTATTTTGTGGGTGCATCTCACTAGCGTATCTATTGGTGTCATTACAGATTTGATGGACTCTATAATTGCTCAAGAAACAACTGAACGGAGCTAGTTTTGTGGGCCTTCAATGTATGGAGAAGTTGGGACCACTTACGGAACTTGTGAACGGCAAAGGTGGAACATCGAATGCAGAGCGCTCCATAGTCTTCATTACATTTGCAAATTTTTCAAGGAAAGCTTGCCACTTAACAATTGTTGACAATTTGTTGTTATAGGCAATTCTTATGCGTCCCCCACAATTAGCGCCAGTAGTATTGGGTTATGTCCACTACTAGAAAAATCGTGTCCACATCAACAAAAATTTAACAGAATATTGTTGATTTGTTTTGTTGATTTGGACGTGTTGTCCCGGACATATGAGAACAGAGAAGTGTTGATTCGCTTGTTCATTTTTTGTTAATTTGGACATTCATGAGAAAAATTTGAAAACATAAAAAAAATTTGGACCAATCAAAATCTACCATGTGGCAGATGTCACGCCAGCAAAATCAAGCCACCTAGGCAAGCCCCGCCACACGGGCGGCCGCCGGCCTAAAGGTTTAAACCTTGGACCTCATGGTTGAGGTCCAAAGTCCTAAACCACTAGAACATGCATAACCACAAGTGATAATACATGAAGTTAGAATTGCTTTACCTACTTCTTCCTTTTGGTTTGTCTTTGTTATGTTCAAATCATATGACTTTGGTGGCCGTTTACACATAGAAAAAGAACTTCTTTAAGAAAACTTTGAACTAATAAAAGTTGACATATACAACAAACTTTCATTTAAAAAAATCCGTTTGAGATTTCAAGTCTCCAATAAAAAGTTGTGGATAAAATTCAGAGAAGGTTTCTTAAAATGTCAAATACAATGTCCTCTTTAATCCTTCTCTGATTTTTGTCCATAACTTTTGATTGGAAACTTCAAATCTCAAACAGATTTTTGGAGATGAAAGATAATTTTATTTTTCAACTTTTCTTAGTTTAAAGTTTTCTCAAAAAAGTTGTTTTACTATGCAAAAGTGGCCACCAAAGTCTGCTGATGTTCAAAAACACTGAATTTTGAATGATTGACTTAGGAAAAAGCATTTGTTTTTGCATAAAATTTCAAGCACGGTTATTTAGACATTGCACAAATGAAGAAACTTATATGAAACTCTTGAAAGTCCTATTTAACAAATAAGTGTTAAATTTTTTGTTGATTTGGACATTGCACTACCCAAATCAACAAAAAATTTGTCACCGCTTTGTTAATTAGTGCCAAATCAACAAAATTTTGTTAAAACGGTCGATATAGTACCCAATTTAACAAAAATTTGTTGATTTTTTGTTGATTTGGACATCATTTTCTAGTAGTGGTCGGACTGCCTACACTTCCGTTCGCACTTGACGTTGTGTGTGCATACTTCACTATAAGGTTTGAAGTCTAGATTCAATCCTTGGTGAATGACCTCCATCATCAACACTGGGGCTTATTGCCTTCCTTGTATGTGTGTAAGAGGCAAAGTGTTGAATAGAAACTACTAAAAAAATGTGATGTTGTTGTCATCTCCATCTAGTGATGACGCATGTCCTCCTTGTAGTAGGGAGTTCGAGTCTTTTAAAAGTTGTGTAGAGAAGTTTATTGAATTGCACTACCTAATGACTTCCGTGCACTCTACTTTTTGTTGGAAGGTGGATGCACTTTTCTCCCATCTTCCAGTAGTACGATGTATATGAGGTCACCTTCATTGTACACATGTATGAGTGGATTACAAGCCGAAGAAGCCACTACAAGTTCTAAGAAGTGATACCAATCAATTTCTCTAATGTCAAGAGAGCTACTAAAAAATGTACAGCATGGATTGGAGTATTGATTGGAGGTGGAGGTTGGCTTGCCTTAGTGGTTTCAACCATCCAAAAGTCCCCTTGCTAAGACATTATCGATTTCCTTGGAAAAGACTAGAAGTTTGTTGTATTGGCATGAACATATGAGTTAGGGGCCATATCTATTTTGGCACTTGTGTTCAAGTGAATGTTTGAGAAGTTTTTAGGTGTTAAAGATTATTTTCTTTGTTTGATATTTCTATTGTCATATACATTGCTTGGCAAACAATTCTGTTGTTGAAGGCTTGCATCAACTTTGTTAACTATGCATCTGTGTTGTACGTGAGTGGTAGTTAGTGTAGAGAGCTCTTCTATCTACAAGTGAGTCTTTAGCTAGAGTTAGAGGAGAGGAGAACTGACAATGCTTGGTCATTTTGGTAAATGTAGCTTCAGTGGTGCACTCCTAGAATGAGTTGTAGAAAATTGTAAGTTTGCTATATGGACGGTATACAAATATAGATTTCGGCAAATGCAAGGAGGGGATGGTAGATTCAGCTACAAGAGAACATGGAGTAAGTGATTTATATCGTCCCTAAAGCCTTTTCAAGGTCCTTTGGGTAATATGTTTGTTTGTCCACTATAAAATGCAAGTACTATAGTGACGGAAGAGAAATCACAAGCCCTCTGTGGGGGCTCTCTTCCGAATTCCTTGCTTAAACATCTTCTTGTAGCAAATGCTAGAATTTGATGTGTTTGTGTGTGCAGCACCTACCAAAGACATCCATAGTTGAATATATATATATATATATATATATATATGTGTGTGTATGGCAAAGTCAACAGTGTGTGTATGTATGGCAAAGTCAACAAATATTATTGGCTAACAATCAAATTAGTGTCCATTAGTCATATAATGATTTATAGAATTCATGCATATATTTTTCATTGACATGATGTTAGAAATCTTGCAAACAAAACATTGTGGTATAAGAAGAAGTAAGTACTACAAAATGTACAAATCACTCCAATGTTGACAATGTTGTGGTACTAAGCTAGTTTACCGTGCTCAACAAGAATAACAATGTACATGCTAGTGTCAAAAATTCATAGACTATCATGGTCACACCATCATAAATACCTGCGATGTATAAAAAAAAACAAAGGCTTTCCTTATATTGTAACAAAGGAAAAAAAAGCCCCAAAGCATGGACTTTGTCTGTGTATTGCTCATGAGTTTTGACAATGTTAATGGACGGATTACTAACCAAACTTGGAAAAGATAAGAATTGAGTTGATGTAATCTTTCTTCTAATGGACAAAATTCTTTCAAAAAAGACAAAAAGATGACACAGTTTTGTCAAATAATTGGCTGAATCAACATGTTCCTACTAACAAAAGTAGTTTACAAATTTAGGTCAGTTCATTACCAAATAGGATATAGAAATTCCTCATGGTGTTTGGTGGGACAAGCATGGTAACCATCACTGATCCTAGTAGGTGAATTTCTTTTTTTTCTCATCAAAGAATTTTTTGGAGAGGGGGAAGAGTATTGATAATATAGACATAAAATCTACACCCATTATTAACAACATTGTGACAATCACGTATGAATGATATAAGAAAATAACCTTTCAAATAGAATGTCACAAAAGGTAGTGCATAATCTTTTACGAACTTGCCAAAGTCTATATTTCTACACTTATTTGCATCTTATTGTACCAAATAGAATTTTGATTCTTTTGTAGAGGAACACACACAATATGATTGACTTGTATGTGGTATCCGATGTTGAAGATTCCATTTTCTGACATGTATTGGAGAAGATTGAGCTTTGGTCATTACTTATTGGCTTGAATGAATCACTTTTCTGTTTGTTCAAGATCCCCACACCATAGGTTACAAGACTAGGAGGGTTTACAATCTACGATTCCTTTTCGCTATAGGTGGACCAATACCCTATGGACAAGTTTCTTGTAAACGTTGGGAGATTGACAATTTTTGTTTCTTGTGCAAGTTAACCCCTAAAAGCCCATTGTCCCCTCAAGGAACAATTTGGAATTCGGGTAGGTTCCATAGACCACAATTTTCAATGAATCTTCTTGAAAATTTCTCATAAGATAGGAAAACTAATTAGCTTTGTGGGAATATAATTTTTATTTCAATTGGTGCCCGGGAGCAAAAGTTATACCACAAAAAGCACAGATTTTAACTCAGTGGGTAGAAAAATAAAACCATAAAAACTTGAAATTAAATTTTAAATTAATTTAGGCTTTCTAAAACAAGATGTACCTTTCTTTGAATGTCTCTTAAATGGAGTTGCTGCGGTGAAACAGGAGAGCCTCCGGCTTAAATCCGTCAGATGGATTTCGAAATTTATTAGAGTAAAAGGAGAGTAAGGCTTACTGCATTCATACCAAGGGTACTTGAAGCCCAAATTCTGTAGCTATATGATATAGTTCATACGACAATTCCCTTACAGTTGCAAGAAATAATCACGGCAGAATTGGAGTGCCAGAGTTGCCAGCTTGCTGATGAATTTGGTTGTGCATGAAGATATACTTGGCACTCCTCTATCTTACTAGTGCATGTGACACACATCAAAGTCCAACTATTTCAACCCAGAGTATAAGCATAATTGGAAATCCCTGATTCCTACCCAACAGTAATTGCATAATTGTGAAGTATACCAATAAAACATTAGTAGGAAAGATGGTTGTCCGATCAGCATACTAGAATAGTAACTATAGTTCAATTCAGATCCTGTGAGCACTACCAGGAGATCAAACAATTTCGTTAATGTCCTACTCTAAAGAGTTCCCTGGGATATTTACAGACCGCCGTGAATGCACGCATGCTATTTTCGTTGACGAGAACTTGCTACCGAACAGCTTGACCTGCAGCCCATGGGTCAGCCACAGTGACACACAGGTCACGCAGTTTTATAAATCTGTATGAACACTTGCTGCGAATGCCGTTGATGGTCTGGACAGCCAAGTCAGTGGCAGGACGCACAGGAGCCAGCTTCTGCTCGGCAGCCATTCTCTCACCTACGTCCACAATCTGAATCTCTTTGGGTAAGCATTCGTGAACCCCACGCAAAAAGAGGAAGCAGATAAAACAAAACTACAATGCCTCCGAAATTTGAATAATTCTAATGTGCAGACACCGACTTTGGAGGAAGCGACAGTACCTTGTCAAGAACACGTGAAGCATCCAGTAACCGATAAAATTGAGTCAGCTGATTGTACAAATGTGTCTCCGTGTACTGAACATGCCAATCCAACTCGTGTAAAATGAGTACTATGGCTCACTCAGAAACCCAACACTGTTTTTGATGTAAATGGGCTTGGGTTGGAGAAGTAAAACCTATTGCAAATTCAAAGTTCATGAACATCTATAATCAGCAATTTAATGTTTCGACACTCAGAGGGACAAGTGGTACTGATCTGAAGATACTCACCTGACGATGAAGTCGACCGCTACACCGAGGATAGAGAGGACAAACAGTTCCCTTTTCAGCGTCCCCCACACGCTGTAATGTTACGTTCCGCGTAATATGCCCACACATTTCATCATCGCACTGCAGACCACAAAGTGAGGTATCAAGCCACGAAGTACAAGTACTTCTTGACTGCTAAACATCAGATGTGAACTGATTATCTGTAACTAAGACGAATGAAAAATCATCTGCATTGTAGATCAAATAGATTATACCATTCATGCACAGCCTTACCATCATCCAGCACTCGTAGTACCGTTTGATGAACTCATCAGCTCGTAGTTTGACCTGCACAATGTCATACTCTCACCAGCTAAATGAAAAACAGCTTGGTTGCAAACTCACAATAGTCGTCATTCGCACAGTTTATGGTTCGTTAATATGGTATCCCACATTCCCTCATACATCTATAGTAAAGACATGATAGTATCAAGGGATTGGGGGAAGGTAATGACCTGATTAGCCAGCATGGCAGGAGAAACCTGATTCAAGCCACCAGATCGATTACATTCAGCACACATCAGAGGATCAGGACATGCCGCGCTAGTACTTGGGGTCTCATTCGGAGTAGCACGTGCTGCTAGGATTTCGCTCACACCGGTGAAAGCATACTTCTTAAAGCATTGTCCACACACCAACTCCAATGGCTCACAGAGTTTGTACCTGATCCGAAGTAAATAAAACGTGCATTAAAATTAACGAAAGATATGCTCTCAAACTTCGGCTATAGTGTTTCATCTTCAGAAATTATTATTCATCCAAGAAATACTGTACCGATCATCATCTTCAAGCATGGAAGCTGAGGTGAGACGAGCCGAATCTGTGTCGGAGGTCATTGCCGCCTGTCGTTGTAGAAACTGAAGCACACAAGTAGAGACTAAATAGTCAGAAACTACAAGAAAGTTCAGAGAGGTGATCGACAGGAAAACTCACGTACAAGCTTCTAAACGTAGGGTTGAGTTGGATAGATTTAGGGGTACCTTGGCGGAGTCTAATCCCAGGCAGTCAGCAATATGACCAGCATCAGTTCCCTCGATAGGTGCACAAAGTCTGGATACTACAGGATGTATCTGCAATTCAAGAAAACGTTACAAATTGCATGACACCCTTCTGACAGGATCTGAAAGAAAAGCTAACGAATGTCAATGCTCTTGCTTATGAATTTCTAACTAACTGGAAAACACATGCACGATCTGGGGCACTGATTGTGCTTTGGATGCTCCACCTGCTGAGAGATGTAGTACTCAACATCAACCAACCAATGAGAACTTTCTTCTTTGAGTTCGTCGGGATGTCTCGCTCTGTCTGCTATTCCTCTAGCTTGAGGTCCCTCCAAGCCCTGCAGATAAGGTGATGAATTATCATGAGCACTGATTCAAATCTGGCTTCATAACTGGAGTTAACAAAAGGACCCGGTATGGATGACCTCGCCTCATGGTTTGCAAGTCAATGCCAATGCTAATACTGTCATTACTGAATGCAGGGAGCAAAATGACACAAATTTTTACAAGAACCTTGTGAAAGGAAGACTAGAACTTGTGATCTTGTCCTTGCAATTGTACACCGTCCTAAAAACACTGAGAACATGAGATTTCAGACCTTTTCAATGCAGATGATGTAGGGCACGGTGTCGCTGGGAGAGACCCGATGCCCATTCTGCTTCCGCCTAAGGGCCACCTAACAGTGCAAAAAGTGTGAGGAGTTAATTTCGCTGCACAGAGTCACAGTAGAGGTTCAACTTGGACAGCAACCTACATTCACCTCCACAAAAAACTACAATTACAAATATACAAGAAACTCTTAGAACGAATTGAGAAAATAATCTCAAACGCAAACGAAAAAGAAAGCACAATTCTGAACCTGAACGTGGGGCTGGTTTTTGCCGTCTGGATAATCCTCAGGTTGTTTAGTGAGAGACTTCGTAATAATGTACTTATCAAGTTCAATCTGCCCGCTCCTCATATCTTCTTGTAACTGCAGGCAGATCCATAAACACCCCTTCAGTCTATCGTCTAAGGCTCAGTTGTCGACCATCAAAACTTGATCACATTTTATGATAATTATTGACAGACTCTGAAAGTGCATCTGAAAAATAATTCAAAGCCCTAACAGTTCAAGTAGCAGCATTCTAGTATGTATCGCACATGAAGCATTCTTTCCATTTGGCACCATGCAAGCAACATCCAAAATTCTGAAGCGGGCTCACCTTCCGTAGTTGAGAGTGAATGGCATCCACCACTTCTTCGCGAGACCTGAGAAGTACAAAGTTGTTAAAATAAAATGCAGCGGAGCTCCCTAACATTGCATATTCCATCGGTAAAGAAAAAACTATATTTTACAGATCCTCATCAGAAAAGCAAAGAGAAATGTTGGCGAAGGGGATATATTACCCGCCAGACAATATTTGTTCGAGGCAGTAATTGCCTATCTCTTTAGAGAGTGAACTCCAGTCACGTCGCACAATATCAAGTCCTTTTTGTTCTATGACCTGATAGGAGAAAGCTTAGCTTCAGATTCCAGTGTGAAGGCACAAACCGTGCAACGCAACGAAGGCTTTAGCATGTGCTGCGCGAATAGCAACGATAACAAGGAGCCCCTATGCCAACAGCTGGTACAAAAAGATTGATTCAGCTTTCCAAGAGGGATAACAAGCAGTGGATATCATTCGCACCTCTGTGACACTGCCATCGCTGTTCGATTGCACCTTGACAGCAGCATATTTCTTCTTTTTGAGCAACAGCATTCGCTTGTAGACTCCATCCAGGTCGATCTCCAAGAGTCTGTATTTCTTATTTACCTGCAGAAGTGGGTTGAAAAAAGAGATGTCGAACAAGTAAACCTAATTCATCTAAATTCTTGAAGATAGCGTCACACAGGAAAAATTATGAAGTGAATGACGCTATACCTCTCTGATGACTTTTGCAGCTATGGTCTTCGCTGCCATAAGATCCTCAAGTCCAGAATGAATCATGATAGAATCTGTGTCCCCATATATTACCTGTCAAGAACCACTCATCAAGCCCCACATACCTTAGGAAATAAATCATAGATTAGGTGGAAAGTAAGAGATACTAGAGTGGACTCATATGAATTAATTCCTACTTTCATGAAGGATAGTGGTCAAGGAAGTTAATTTTCATTTAGCTAGCCTCCTGATTATACTCAGGAGATCAGAAATCAACTACTTCGGTCCAGCATAAATTTCAAAGCTTTCAGGATTCTATGCTAAGCCCTTTGCAGAGCTTACTGTACAAATATGCACGTTTATACCAGATTAGTCATGTCAAATATGAAAAAACAAAAAAAACAAAAAAAGGGAGGTGAAATCTGAAAGTCAAATGAAGAAGTTGCAAACCTCTAGATTCAGGGAACTTTGCACCAGATCCACAGTGCTTTGCAATATCTCACGCCCCTGAGTTAAGAAATTCCAAGAACAAAAACTTTTAAGAGAGGCTTACATTCAAGAAACCGGTGAATTTCAATTGAGAGGCTCAAAAAACAGTAAATGACTAATCTGCAGATTTAAAGGCACACCTGCGCAGTGATAAGTTCTGCAATAGGCTTGGCATAGAATCGTGAATTAGTAAAGCCAAGGCATCCATACATACTGCACAGAACAGGACAGTGTCATACTCATAGAACTAATCAGTTATGGCTCATAAGAATGGGTAACATGCCCAAATTGCAAAGGTAGGATGGAGATTTCAACTGCATGCTGATATATCGTATTGCTGATCCTTACGAGAGTTTAGAACTCAAGTGCTACATGGTTGCGTTTCATAGAGCAAGTACCTGTTGGCGGTGAGTTTAAGAGCCTGTTGCTGGATGTCGAATTGCTGATACTTCAGAATATCAGTTGTCTTTTTCAGCCACCCTTTCACTTGTTTCCTTCGGTCTACCAGGCCCTTCAGTACCTGTCCATGCGCAATACTCTCATCATCAGCACACTCCCACATTGTACGTCATACAACTGAAATATCAGTGTTTGTAGAGCATCGAGCATTACAGAAACTAATGGTACATGCTTTGCGAAGATAGAAAATCTAAAATCTGACTACCAAATTCATGCATCAATGGAATCTAGAAGACGGGCTATGTCGATGGTGTACCTGAGGAAGTACACCTGGCACTTCACTTGAAGGGAGGGAAGGTACTGCACCAGTAACAGCTCTCTCCACGGTTGTAAAACAAACATTGTACTCCTGAAGGGTATAACATGAAAATCTGATCATTGATGCTCTTCAAGGACAGTGACACGCAGATTCCAAAAGTCAAATATCTATTTCAATCCAAGATAGCTTGTTTCTAATAACAGGTAAGAGGACCTCATAAGTCGAAAACAAGGAATCGAACAGCATTTGAAGACTCAAAGCTTTTAGGATGAACCTGAATGATAGAAGGATACAAACTGTTGAAGTCAAGTAGCAAGATGAATTTGTCATAGAGACCCTTTTTGGGCTCTAAGACCAAGCCTCCAAGATATGCAGGTCCTTTCTTCCCTTTCTTGCCAGGAGCATTGTCAGAAATGGCTTCAGGATTGTAACCATCGTCACCATCTGCTTGTAGATCTCCAAGAGCTGGTGCTTTTCTCTTACCAGCCTCTTTCTCCTTCTCCTTTTGAGATAGCTTGTCGGGAAGTATAAATTTTCGCAAATGAAACTCGTGTAATAGAAGATATTCCACCCTCTGTGCCCTAGCTCCCTACAAAACATATTGAAACAAACATACCGACTATCCTTCAATCAAGGATCCTTGGCTCATTTCAAGTGCCAATAAGACTGTCCAAATGAGAGGTCAAACTTGAATGTTTCATAGACCCATACCTGCAGCGTCTTACTCCACAAATTGCCACTGATGTTCGTGAGTTGACGGGTCAATGGTAAAACGCTAAGATGAAACATTAGACCTAAGGATAGCCACGCGTCTGTCTCCCCGGATTCAATCTGTAACCACCAGCCCATATTATCATCATTAGTACAAGGATGGTTTTCATAGTAAACCACTGAGCACCACAACACATAAACTAGAGGTTATTCTCTTGAGAAACACATAGCTTCAAACTGACATGTTCGGGACCAGACAGATTCCTTCAAAAACATTCTAGAATCTGATAACCATCAGTCGACAAGTTGCTCAAAAAAGAGAACTTACCAGTTCGAGCAAGGAGGAGGAGTTCCCATACATTCCCGGAATTTGTGAAGGCATCAACTCCTTTCTCTCCCGGCCCAGTTGACTCTTTGCGAGCTGAGTCAAAGAATAGCTAACCTACAGACCATGACCAAGCCTCTCACAAAATAAGAAGGAAAACAACAGCGGCGCAATTTTTGAATTCCCAGGCGACGGGTCAATAAAAAATTCAGCAACCGTTCGACCACGCATCAGAAGCATCCGATACAATGCTTGAAACAATCTTCAGACTCACTTTTGTGGATTCATTTTACTCAAGCTCTCAAACATTTGTACAACGTCAGTGATTTATTTATGCACTCTGATAATGCAGGTTCACGAGTCCAACTCTTAAGCTGGTCATTATAAAAGAGGACTCTCAAGGACCTGTCAAACAGCATGAGTTGAACGTTAAGTAAAGTGTGCACCTCTCTCAAGAGTTCTCGAGAGGACAAGTACGTGTCACAAAGAAGGCGGCCAGCTAAGCATGTTTGGGCTCCCGGACTTGCACCAGAGCCAAAAGTAGAACCTCCTCCGTTTAGACGAGGCATTACAGACCGCTTCAGTCTTCCTATTTTCGACCACATGTTGCTTGCTACTTTCTTGGCCTGTCGGAATGAAACCACTAGACAGGCATCAGAGATTGTTTTGTAGAAGTTCAATTTAAAGCTCATACAGACTTTGATAAATGATTGACAAACCCAACAGGTGTGGATATGAGTGTGGAACCTGCAGCCGGTGAAGAAGAATATCAAGGTCGAACCCAGATATGTTGTGTCCCACGAGCACATCAGCATCCAGCTGATGCAATTTGACCATCAACAGGTTCAACAAAGCTCTCTCACTGCAAGTAACCCGCTAAATTGTCACATTCTTTTACTTCATCAGAGGCTCATATAATCATTTCACTGGTTAGGAGCACTCGATTAACAGAGCAGAAAGTTAAATTAGACAATAGATTTATTTCCTGCAATAATAATAGGCCATATGTCTCTTAACACTACTAAAAAATCAGAACCGACAACAACACCAGAACATAAAGATTCTACATCTGAATTTCTTCTGCATAACTCCAAAGTTCAGATCCTTACGTTAACAAATTCCTAATCAAGAGAAGGTGGGTAATATATACCTGCTCTCCGCAGTAAGGGTGTTCATAGAATTGCTGTTGATTTTTGTAACTTCGGCAGTGAAGCCCATGGGAAATATTCCACCGTCCAATTTTCGTACAATACTGAAGTGGTTTAGCATACTCCTGTTGTTCCATTCAGCAAGAGGCATGGGTGCGTCCACCTGACTCAGTACCACAAAACCACGTCATTTCCTCCAAACAACCTTCAAAAAAACTTTTACGAGACCAAGAAACGAGATGGCACATTTCCAAAACACTAAATACACGCAATAAGCAGCACACAAGCAAGAAACATCATCCATGTTCAGGTTAAAACTCGACGCTGCAATAGGGCGCACACCTTCACTTGTTTGCAGAACACTACAGAGACAGAGGCGATCTCATTGACATTATCCTTGTGATTGATGACAGTTTTGAGGTTAAGAGACGCCACAGTAAGTGGTGGAATCCCAGATTGTCCCTTCCCTGGAGGAGCCACCATCAAATCCTTGGGATCCTCTATATTGACTTCAATCTTGCACCAGCTTATCTGAAGTAGTTGAGAAGCGTACTGTTAAAAATCAAAACTGAATTTCTAACAGAATAATAGGGTTCTTACTCGAATATTGAACACCTGAACTACCTCATTGTAAACATAGAGTCACTCAGCCTGAACGTCACAAGTCCAGTTAATGCTCATTTTGAGATATATGCACTGAACTAGGTCCAAGTTCGCACTTTACCTGAGATGAACTTGCAACAAGCAGAGGTTTAGAAATCGAGAGCCAGCAGGGTCCTTTCACCCTCTTCTTAATCAGCAAGAGTTCTAGTGCACTGAAATCCACCCAAAATTACAAGACCCGTTATTTTGCGACTTCCACCAGAAATATAAGCATAACCGTGAACAAATGGCAATTACGTGACGCAAAAACATCTTAGAATTTAGAGGCACCTTTAAAATATCCCTGTGTTCAAAGTAAACTGTGAAGGATAGAAATAAAATCAAAGAATTAAACAAGCAGATTTGCAGATCCGAAATTAATACTAATTACGAGAGAAAAACATGAGACTAGTTCCGATGATACCTTGTGTGTGTCCCAAGGACCTTCACGAAATTTCGCCCCTTCAGATCATTAGAAAGGGGAGGATTCTGCAATTCAAAAACAGTAAGCGTTGATTGTGCATCACTTTTAGAAGCATTCGTAATCAGTATCTATTCACGTCACTCACTAACCGCAACTAAATGTCCCTCAACTAGAATCAATTATGCAGCTTCAACAAGAGCGTGATTAACAACAGTAACTTCAAAGGTAAAAAGAAGAAAAGACCAACCTTGAATGGATAAGTGAGTTTCATGAAATAATTCTCTCCAGTAGGCACTTCTGGACATTCGAATGCGTATGAGCGCTGTCATCATCAGAGCGCAAAGGTGTTACAGGAAAGAATCTAGGTTCAGTCACCGAATTTAAAACAATTAGGTGATGCTCGAACATATTTTAAATTGTTTTAATATAAGATAACTGAAGCCATTTTAATCTATCAGCAATATGATCACCGATTGAACTATAAAATTAGATTCAAGGCATCATAGGTCCGTTGGAAAAACTTTCCAGGGGTTAGTGATTAAAAAAGGGATGATGTAATCATCTCTACTGCTCAACTACCAAGCAAGCATACCTTGACGGGGTACATACTGAATTTGACAACGTTCAAATCCATAAGCTTTTCAGCTAGTTCTTGCTTTAAATCGGCTGCTAGTTCCTGCAACATCAAAAAAACTGTAAGCATTAAGCAGGCAAAAGTGGTGCTACTCTTAGGTCTTTGACTCCAAAGAAATTCAAGATAATGAATTCGTTCGCGTACCGTTTCATGCAAAAGGGTATCTACAACATATGCATTAGGTCGGTAAGAGGCACTCGGAGAAACTCTTCGCCAAGCAACACAATTTTCTGGCAAGATTCAATTACAAATTGGAAGAAATCCTGAAGTAGTTTCCAGCTTGATTATCGTCATGTCTCGATGGTGATTAAGTGAATAGTATACGACAACACTAGGAGTGACAGTAGGCAATATCAAGCAACAATGTACATATGAGAAAACAGAGACGCTTGCGATATTAAAAACGTAAAGTTCTCCAGGCGCTCCCTCACACGCTCGAGAAATCAAGAATCTAAACCAAGTCCTCGGGAAAAGTGGTGTAGAATAACGTGAACCTGGATCTTCGCTTTAAAAGTTGCCTTGTCATCAGGTTGTTCAGAAGGTTTCAGTTGTTCAAGCTCTGAAAGAGTACTCGAGGGAAAAGTGCTCGGGCTAGGTACAGCATAAACACAGCGTTGCATGTTCCGTACTACCACACAGCAGCTTTCGTACTTTCCGCCGACAGGCACCTACAGTTCGGTAGAAGTATGATCTATGGAGTCAGCCAAGCATGCACACGGAGCGCTACATATATATGAATGTAGAAGAAAGACACGATTACTTCCAGAAGCTAGTTCTCCCTGAACTGACGAAGATGAAAAAAATCTCACAGGAATTATAGAGTAAAAATTCGAGGATGTAACAGTTACTTCCGGAATGATTAAGGGTACAAACCTTTCCAAACATGTAGACAGTACCGGGATTGCCCCCGTAGGGTTCCTCGTGGGCGTCGATTAAGAAGAATGGCAGACAACCTTCAGCATTCAAAGGTAAACTACTGCCATCAGATGTAACCCTATTATTCAATTCATCCTCTTTCTTTACATCGGCAGCATCACCATTCCCTGTCACACCCCTGCTGATTGCATGCCACGCCGCTGTTGCTCCTTTTCCTGTATCTTCCACTTTAGTTATCTTGGCATTAAGAACCATAGGTGGTACATCCTTCTCCAGTTTCAGCTTAGCAGACATATCATCAGATGCTTCCTTATCGAGCTCGTCAGTTCCAGCCTCGTCTACTAGGACGAGTTGAACGCCATTGTCAATGGGATCCTGTTCCCGTCCAAGGCTCGTGGTATCAACTGGTAAATCATTTATTACATGTGCGTCTTCCAGATGGTCGCTCACTGGCATATCCATAATCAGGGAAGAGGAACTAGTATCCTTGTAATCCTGCATTTGAATCAGAGTCCATCTCATCAGGATTAAAACTTTCGCAAGGTCATGAGTCAAGAGATGAATACGTCCTTGAGATGAAGGGACAAGAAATTACCGATGTTGATTTCCCGATAGTATCCAGAACTAGCCTATCAGGTGCTGGTTGAAACACCACGTCCTGCACACCACTTGAAGTGCGGATGTCTGCAAATTCAGACAATGTTACCCCTTGAGAGAATGACACAGGATATTGCAAGAGCTTCGAAAGCAGGTTACTCCATACTCATCGTTCCCGCTGCGGAATCTTACAAACATTGGTTTCGAGCTCCTAAGATTACAGTTATGTCTGCCACTAACAAGTCTCAAAAGTAAACATGCAATTAGGATCAATTCTTGACGGTCGTCCAATTTTCCGGTGAGCTCCACATACAGTTCACAGACTAGACAAGATACTCACTCGCACGTCGCCTACGCTTCTCTCTTTCGCGATCGACGTCGTCAGCGGAAATCCCAGCAAGCACGTCATCCAAAATAGATTCCGTATTAACTCCTTTATCGTCCCGCATGCGCCTCCCCAGAGAAGGAATTCCTGAAGCAGAGGTAAACATGCTTGCTAGACGTTGCTTTCCAATCAAGGACGCGGCAGCTGACAATGCAGCCGCTTTCCTATTTGGAACATCTTTTTTGACCTCTGCTCAATTCCAAAAAATCTCTCTTCAGATCAATTGTCGCAAGATAGTTGGCACATCACAAAGCATGATCAACATGCAATGTACATGAAGACGTACTACTCGCAAAAGCGCTAGCAAATCACACAATCAATGCATGAACTCCGCTTCCAAATTTAACAGACACAGGATCGCAGAAGGAATTGTGGCGCCATTTCCTTCATCTTACCATCTGCATTTTTATTTTTCTTCTTGCCAGTGCCACCATCTTCGTCCTCACTTTCGTCACTATACTGATCTACATTCCAATCTTCCTCCTCCCCGATATCCGCGTAACCTAATCCATCGTCAGCAACCACGAAATTCTTGACTTCCTCCCTCCTCTTGACAACTAGTAGGTTGTAATCCGCCTCCGAAAGAGAATCGTAAATTTTCTCTTCCTCCCTAACCTGAAAAGTGTCCACCCGGCGCCCACCTTTATCCTTAAGATTCTTAAGCTCTGAAAGGGCCGCCGCCCGGGCAGAAACCTCAGGAGCAACACCTCGAGTTCTTCTGCCACTTCCGTTGCTCGCCATTGCAGACCACTCAAATTTGGTCCACAGCTGTAGTAGACCCTACCTGTATGTGACTAATATGGCAAGCAAGACACTGATCCAGTCGCTGCTGAGGATTCACCTCTCATCTAATCCTCTTCTGTTGCAAACAATCTCAGTGAGCTCCAGATATCTTATACCAGGTGCAGAAGGCAATCAATATCCCACCGCAACCTGCCCTTCAACAATAAAAAAAAGAGGACACGCAAGTCACTAATGCGTAAATCAATGCGCGGCGCTCAAAACTCTCTATCCGCCGCCTATCTGCTTCAAAAATCCCAATCTCGCCCCTGCATCAGACCTCCCGCCCTAGGTAACGTCCACCAAAACCATTAAAATGAACACTGGAACACCTTCGCAATGCGCATTTCGACAGAAACATCATCTGTAGATGCAGATTGAAGCAGTAGTGATTCCCCTGCTGAGAGAGAATTCGAATGACTTCGGAACGGTAAGTGTTAGACTTCGCGGAAAGGGCTGGCGGGAAACCTTGATGGTGGGACTGGGGCCTACCAATGGCGGGAAATACACGTCCCCAGATGGGAACTCCAAGGGAACTGTGCCCTCAACTTAGGGAACTTAGCGAACTCCGTTGGAGCCAGTTCGCGTAGGAAGGCCGCGACCTTGAATGCCCGTGCAAGCGTAGAAAAGGGAATGCGGAAGGGCAAGACCACTCATAGCCCCGAAGTCTGGCACTCACACGGGGAACAGCTCGTTCCCGTGTCTTGACGGGCAGCTGCCCAAATTTTTGATGCAACGATAAGATTTCTCTTGCAATTTCTCTTTATTAATAATCCAAATTAAAAATCCAAATGAATTTCATACGGAGTACCTATGTTGTTCATATTGCAGGTGAAGCTCTAATATATATATATAGTACAGTTGAGTTATTTGTAAAGTCCCCCCACTTTGGGCATGACTTTTTTTGAAGTTGAAAAGGTAATTATAGTTGAAGCGTCAAACTTTTCTGCAAGATACTTATGTCCCGCAACTTTAAAAGTGGGGACGAAACTTTTTCAGCACCAATTTGATGGAAAAATAAGTTTCGTACCCACTTTTATTTCAACTTTTTTAATTCAACCGGCTTTTTCACAAAACTCATGGGTTTAAACCCCGGTTTAGGGTACTTTACGAATAACTCAAGTACCTTCAAAAAAAATTATGCATAGATGGTTCAAAGAAGGTGAGAGAATATTCACATAAAATTTTAGGAAGGCACTATATAGTTAGAGTCTGGTTCAATAATCTTATAAACTACTCGTTGTGCCATTTCAAAAAAATTCTATAATATAAAACATAATTTGATTTTTTTTTGTCTTGCAATTTTTAAGTTCAATTCTTAATATCCAAAAACATTGAATCAAGTATACTAATTTTAGTTTCAAAGATCAAAAGTTCATTTTGGGTGAATTATTTCATTTAACATTTACGATGATAATTGATTGAAAAACATTAGTAATGAAGTTTTTAAATTTCAATTGCAAGGATATTTTGGAAATATTCATATACACATTTTTTCTTTAATGAGCATCTTTACAAAAAATTCAAAATTCAATCTACAGAGATGTCAATGGTAGGGAGATAATGCCTAAATTTGTACAACACATATCTACACGATCAAATTTGAAATTCAATGTCAACATTTCTCAATCAATTATCATTATTCTTTGATGAACTAATTCATCCAAAGTAGAATTTGGGATTTTTGAAAGTGAAATTTCATTTGCTTGGTTGCACTTGAATAAGAATTGAATATTAATTATACAAGACTAAAATGAAAATTGTATTTTATACACTTATGCAAAAAAATTTGAATGTCACAATCAAAAATGTTCTCAAGCTTTTTAGATTTAGCTATATGAATAATATTTTATGATGAATTTGATGTATTCTATACAGTTCTGATCAAATTTCAAACTCGTAAATGAGTAAAAAATTTGTATAAAGTAAATCTTTAAGAGTTCATGTGTCCATATTTATAATGATGAGTAAGGTGGTTAGAGCAAACATTTTTGTGAATATTTCATCTAACCTTGAAGCACTCTAACATCTGAGATGATGGACAAGCTAGAAATCATTTTTTTCTTCATTACTACTTGGAAGTCATTCTAGTTAATTCGTGGAGATACTTGATCAAGTTTTGTCATATTTAAGGGTTCAATTTGGTATTAAGAATACATATTTTTCTAAAACTACAAATGTAGAAGTATGTCAAATTATTGACCAAGCTAAAATTACATTTGACTTTAGTTCAAGATTGGATTTGCAAAAATGAGGTTATAGATTTAAAGAATACCAAAATTTCAAGAAATCATCATATCTAGAGAACATCATTTCAAATTCATTTTAACAAAGTTTACTCAAAAAATGACCATACCTTGTTTGTACTTGAATTTAGAAGGAATTTTAAGATTTTCCTTTTAAAATGTATAGAAAAATATTAGTGATAGCATTGGTAAATCTAATCATATAGGTCTACAACTTTTAACTATAAATCAAATTCAAAAATCAAGTTCTACAACTTTTATTTGTATATCAAATTCAAAAATTCTTTCAAATAGTACTTTGTGATGATTTTTACTAAATTGGTAATTCTATAGAAGACTTTGGATACTTAGGGGTTAATGACTTTTTATTTTTTTAAGTAATTTGTAAAGCAACCTTCTTTCATACTTTAAATTTGAAAATTTTCCTTGAGTATTATATTTAAATACAAAAAAATCAGAACTCTTTTTAATTCAATTTTTTTCTTAAGATTGAGGGTTTAATCATCTAAATAGTGAAAACTAGAAAGTTGGAGAATATCAATACTATTGTTTTAGTAATTGTAATACCAAATGAAAAATATGTGTATTTCATTTGTTGTTTGCTTGTAATAGCAAAGGAGGTTTGTGTACAATTTTCATATATGAAATTGACATTTTATTACTAATAAATTGTTATTAATATCTTCTTTTTTACATAGTATTTTTTTTCTTCATCTAGATAAGTGGTTAGGTACAAATAAAAGATAGTAATGTCATGGATATTTAGAAGCAATTTATATTCTTGATTCTAAATTAAAGTATGAATAGGCATTTGTGTCTTACAACATTAGCTGCCTAATTATATGTACAATCTTTTGTGTTTCTATTTTTTTATCACATTCTTTAGTAAATTATTTAATCCCTAAAGGATTGAAACCATTTTCTATTGAAACCTCTCAAAACTACCATTTCTATTATAGTCACCTAAGAAACAATTTATTATTTTTTTATTTTTAGGATTGAATCATAGGATCTTTTACTTGAGTGTTTGAAATCATGTGGTAAAAAATTTCATGAAGTTGACCATATAGATTGAAAGATATGAGCAATCAAAGTTATTTTTTCAAGAAGATGTTCAAACTACCCAAAAACTATCATTAGAAGAAATCTGAGGGCATTATAAGGCTGTTTCAGGTCTGTTCCCGAAACGGCTCCCAATGCCGCTGGCCATTGTTAGGCCGGCTTTAATCCAAAAAATAAAAATAAAAAAATAAATTTTGGGTACTGAAATATGAAAATAAGTCCAAAAAAAAATTTGAATTTTTTTTATTACATGGTAGGGGAGCAACCATGTAGGATTCAAGTTTACAGGGCAGATACAACGTTCCCGCAATCTAGGAACCCGTAGTCTCCTAATGCCCTCAAATTTCATCTAATGATTGTTGATAACTTTCTCATCACTAGTCCAAATAGAATAAATCAAAGCTTCACATGTAGGTACACATGGTATACATTATGATTGCTTCAAGTGTACATTAGGTACACTTAATACATTAATGTACACTTGAAGCAATTATGATGTATACCATGTGTACCTAAGGGCAAAACACCCATTCCCATCCATGTATCCATTCTCGTCCATATGTAGCAAGGGTGCACATTTTTCAAAGAAAAATGTGCACCCTTGCTACATATGGACGAGAATGGATACATGGATGGGAATGGGTGTTCCCACCTTAAGCTTCAAAAATGGGATATGAATGCTAATAATATGTGACAACCTTTCTTAATAGTGGACACTAAACAAGTCTTAAATGTGGTGGGCATTTTGTACTATACTTCAATTACTATTAATTTGAATAAGCTTACTAGTTACAAAGGGAAAAAAACTCTTAAGCTAAATTTAAAAAATTCATCCTTCACTAAATTACCATATTTTTTCATAAACTTCAAACATGAGGCCACATTTCTTCAAATTCCTTAGGTCCACTTCATACTAGAATACAAGCTCAATTTACAATCTATTGGGCCATCACTTAGATTCCCAAATTGGGCCCAAGTTCTACAATTGGATAAAGAGTTATGGTGATTTAATTTTGTGAACTCCAAACATTTCATAAGCTCCACATATTCATCCATGTCAAAAAAAGAATATTAGATGGATTTCAAATCTAAAGCCTTTAGATTCAATCAATGACCCTATTCTAAGTATTGATCAAAAAGATCCCGAGGGATCAAAAAGATCCCGAGGGACCAAAAATGTCTACCTCTACTATTTGTGTAAATTGATTTAACACTTCTTATATCCTAATGATGAATACATCAAATTAGCCTCATTCTTTATACACTAATTCATATCACAATGTTGCTCAACTCTCATAGGTTTTTTTATCTCATGCATACTTTTACAAAAGAAATTATTTAAATTTTGTTGAATAAACAATCTATTTTGACATTTGAAAGTAGAGACCTTTTGAAATAAAATGATTCTTATTTGTTGTTTTTAATGCTTCAAGCATGGAAACAACAATTGATCTATAAGGTAGGCCCCTTCAAATATGCCAATGACCCTAAATTGCACTCTTGACATATTGTACATCTCCAAAACCAATTCAATCTATACTTAAGGTAACTACATCTAAAATTGATTGGATAAACAATTCTACATGGTTCCTACGATTATATTGAAAAACTTTTTGTAGGGTCTTGTTGGTAGTCAAAAGGGGATTCTAGATTCTCTTTGAATGCAATGTTTGAATATAGTATTAATAATCTATGCATATTCAAAGTGCTGAACATAGGTGTTTTAAAAATAAATCTTCAATTCTCATGAATAGTGGGAGTACATTATAGACAAAAATTTATGTGGATTAATTTTAGACATGGAGGCAAAATTAGGTGTAGCTACTTTATGTCGAGGGAATTGTTTTAGAACCAAACTTTGTTTCTTTATAACTTTTGCGTACCGTATCCTAATGTCACGTTCTTGGGTGCATTGAAACCTTCTTGGATTTGCTAGCAAGCAAATATGAAAATTTGACCAGTCTAACAGTAGCTAGGCACAGAAGCATAATACAAAGTGGGGGCCTCTGTTTAAAACCAGTCTAAAGAATACGTTCCAAGCGATTGGACAAAGTCCACTTGTCACATCCAGAGCACAAGTGATGCAGTTCCATTTTGGTGATATTAAGGAGCAGGAGTGAAGGTGGGTGACTCCCATCCGAAGCTTTTTCGGCGGGTACGGTACTTTTTTCGATGGGCAGAGGGTGGGACCTGCTTCGATGACGAGGCGGGCCGCACCCTGTCGTGTGTTGGGACAATCCGTCGGGCTGCTCTGCTGTGAACTCCCTCCGTCGTAGTGAAGTGACTCCGTCCTTCTAGAACCTTTCAACGAAGAGTGATGAGAGCGGCCATCGCCGCGAACTCCAGCTAGCCGCGGTGGTTGTTCATGAATCACCTCATTCAATCTGCAACAATCGTCTCTTAGGGTTTAAGCTCCGACTCGTCGTTCCTGCAAATCCAATACACCGTCGTGAAAATCACTCGCAGTTGTTTCTTCACCGCCATACGACCGTTTGAACTACTCTGTCGCGCGCTCCACTCGTACTGAAAGATTCGCCAATTTCTTTTCTCTTCGTTGCTCCGCCGATTGTATGCAACTTGCACTTGGATTCCACCCATGCGGTGACGCGCAGTAGGTCGACTTCGCCGGGTTCTTGCGAGCGTTTCTGGAGGTTCTTGGAGCTTGTGCGCTGTTGAGTCCCGGCAGGGCTGGTGGTGGTTAATTTAGTTCGGGCGTTTTGGCGACGGACGAGTGGGGCGGAGTGTTTGATTTTCTTGTTGCGGAGGAGCGGCGGGTGCCATGGCGGAGAAGCTATTGGATTTCAACCAGCCTTTTGATGTCGGACTTCTTGATGCGACTGTGGCAGCATTTTATGGCACCGGTTCCAAAGACGAGGTAATGTTCTTATATTGGTTGAAGAGGTTCGAACATTCGCGCGATTCTTCGGCTCCGTGGTCGTGACTGTTGAGGCCATTTGGGAGGAGCAATAATCGATCATAACGTATGATCGTCTCGTTCATGGTTCTCCGATCTCTGCTGCTGATCGTGTGAGGGGCATGAACGGGCTGAATTTCTTTATTTTTCTCTGAAGTTTGTGCCCTAGAAGCGTGGACCCTGAAACTGTTGTTTTTGTGATCATTCCTCGAAATTATGGCTGGGTTCTTGAATCACCCGTCGTTTGGGAGTTTAGAACAATTTCTGACGTACATTGAGGATTGAGTGACTATGCGCTCATTGCTCAGCGTCGTTTTATTTGTTTCTGCGTTAATGCACATCGTATAAATCGTTTCAGGAGCAATGCTTGCAAATGACCGGTGTGAGCTCGTCTATGATGAAGCCACTTACCTTGGAGGGTGCCGTAGGAACTGTTTCGTCGTTATCGTCGGGTCAAGATCAAATTCAGGACCTGCTTGAATTGTCGTTAGTCGGTCGGGAAGACTGGGATTGTATCCCAGCACTCTGAATGCACGAGTGATGGACTGCTGGTAATTCTTAGTGGTTAGGAGTATCGTACTGTGTTATCCTGGAGCACAGGTGGTTTCCTGATTCAGCAGGACAAGGTTTTCTTGTTCCTGCCCTAACATTTCCAACATACTCTGATGTTTTTAAATCCAGCGTATGAGAACAATGGTGGTTTCGGAGCATCTCTTGTTGTATCGGTCTCTAGGTATCATCGTGTAGATGTCATGCGTTTGGTCGGACTTGGAAACACGTTACTGTGCATCGCGTCCGCATTGAACCAAATTGTCATTACGCCTTACAGCTTCAGGTTGTGCTCCTTCTATCACGTTCAATTGATTCGCGCGTGATTTTGGACCTCCTTCATGCTCAAGGTGACGGGTCTTTGCATTCCATCGGGAACTCGAATCCTTGTACTCATACTCTCCGGTTACTGTTGGGTGAAGCTTACCGGACTGCCGACGGTTACGCATATTAGTGTTGCAAACGTGCCTGAATAGAATTCTGCAATATAACTGTGTCGAAGGGCTTTAGTAGAGTGGAAGCAGTTGGCTGACTGATCTCACTTCGATGCAGAGAGCGGCTGCTGAAAGGGTGTTGAGGCAGTTGCAAGAGCATCCGGATACATGGACCCGAGTGGTGACAATCCTGCAGAATTCTACCGTTTCAAATTCCAAGTTTTATGCACTTCAGGTAAGGTGTCGCCACATGTGCACGTAATTGAACTTTATATGAGCGCCAGTTTTGCTGTAGATTACTGCCGTTTTGATTAGAGTCAGGTGAAGGTCAAATAGAAATCTAGTTACAAGTTTGTCGGCTTCTACCTCATCCAGAAAAAACGATTGTGTGCTCCTATCTTTGTGATGAAGGTGCTGGAGGGAGTCATTAAGTATCGATGGAATGCGCTCCCTGTGGAGCAGCGTGACGGCATCAAGAACTATATATCAGACCTTATTGTGCAGGTTCATTGGTTAAAGCGTAACTTTCACATGTTATCTCGGTGCCGTTTTGTTCGCTTATATTTTTGCATCAATGACTCGCTCCCCAACGTCCTTACTTCATTTTCCTTTCTGATATTCATTCGTTTGTGTCGTCTGGTTGTACAATACCTTTCTGTGGGGTTTTCTGTATCCTTACTGAAGTTCTCTTCTGATGCAGCTTTCTAGCAACGAAACGTCATTTCGGGCCGAAAGGCTATATGTGAACAAGCTTAACATCATTCTTGTTCAGGTATGGTTGCACTTTGATGGAGTTGCAAGCAAGTACATGTTGCTCTGTTTAGTTTGTTGTTTCTGGCATGGTATTGATATAGTTTAATAGAGGTTTTCACGCGTTGTCATCATTACTAGTGGTTTTTTAATCGTTTTAAGACATATGTGTACATTTCACAGATGCCTGTAAACGCAAGTTTCGGGGATGGATTTGCATTATGGTATTTCTGGTTTCAGGATTTGATAGGCTCTAAGATTCTCATGTCTTTTACGTACCGGTGGGCTTCGGCTTGGCTCTTGTCGGTGCAATTCTGCATTCACAAGGATAAACTTGGATATGGTGCAGGTTTTAAAGCACGAATGGCCTGCTCGATGGCCCAGTTTTATACCAGATCTCGTCGCAGCTGCAAAACATAGTGAAACACTCTGTGAAAACTGCATGGTCATATTGAAGGTAGGGTCTTCGCTTGTTATGTTGGTACTCTTGATCGTCTTGCTTTAGCTGAATTAATTAGTTGTTTCTTTCAGGTGTGGGTGTAATTGGATATCTAAAAGCGTCTGACTCGGAATATCTTAATGCAGCTGCTCAGCGAGGAAGTTTTTGATTTCTCTCGAGGAGAGTTGACTCAAAGTAAAATCAAAGAATTGAAAAATTCCTTAAACAGGTACGTTTTTCTTCGTGGCTACTGCGTGGGAAGAAAGGTCTTCGTTTGTTGTATGTACCTGAGGAAAGTTGCCTTTGATTATTTGGATGGCTTCGTGCACAGGTTGGGACCGCGTGATTGTCCTGTTAGTCGCCGAAGTTATGTACTGACATGTTGCGTCTGTGGGATCGTCCAACAGTGAATTCCAGCTCATCCATGAGTTATGCCAATATGTTCTGTCTATGTCTCAGCGGCCTGAACTTATCCGAGCAACACTGGCGACTCTACATGCTTTTTTGTCATGGATTCCCCTTGGTTATATCTTCGAATCAGCGCTGGTAAGCGCTTTGTTCGCGGAAATCGACGAGTGACCTTGAGACATTGGACTAGTATTACTTGACGCTTGGGTTGTTGAGTACTTTTCATTTGTTGAAAGGCACGACCATGGCATGGTTTTGCACTCAACGCTACTGTAAACTGATATGTAACTCATTTTGGTGGCCATTTTTGAGTTCCTGTAATAGTCATCCTCTTCATCATTACTGCTATATGTGGCTTTCAATGTCTGTTGTTCAACCGTTCATGTGCCTTATGTTGGCTTGCAGCTCGAGACATTACTGAAGCTATTTCCTGTTGCCAGCTATCGTAATTTGACCCTACAATGTTTGTCTGAGGTGAGTGTCGTCACTTGACACCTGAATATTTTCTTCTCCAACTTTTGGTTGGCGCTTGCTGTGTTTCTGGGAGAAGATGTTCTGATTGTGCTCGCCCATACGATGCTGGATAATCTTGGACTGAGGAAACCAAGAATCGTGCAGGTGGCTGTTCTTAGTTGTGGAGATTATTACGATGCCCAATTTGTGAAACTCTACACCATTTTCATGGTGCAGCTTCAGGTACAGATTTTTGGAGAATTTTAGTATTATTTATGATACTTTTGACGAATAAGTACTGCGAAGGATATTTCATGTCGAAATTTTTATGACGAAGGCATCACTGATCCTATTACTTCGGATGCCTGACATGATTCCGTAGCTATGGGTATGCTATGGGTTTGTCTCCACATGAAGTAGATCAAGTGTGTGCGTAACTCGTGACGTGCCCATGTATATTCCTAATAGGTGATAGTTGCTTTAAATTTTCTGCAGATTATTCTACCGCCAGGCACCAATGTTCCGGAGGCTTATGGAAGTGGGTCAGATGATGATCAGGTGCTTTTCTTAGGCTTTCATAATTAGAGGGATTGTGGATGTTAATGAGAACTTCTGAATGGGTTTTTACTTGAATGACCCTTCCAATTCGTTATTGGTCTTTTTCATTGTCATGTGGTTCTGAGCACCCACTGCTTCTTGACTTGAGAAAGAGTGGCTTGGCTAGCAGTTTCTACCTCTGGTGTTCTGCTAGATATGATCTCAGAATGGGCATAGATATTATCTGGAATATCTTGCTACTTTGTAAACACTTGCCTTTCGGTTTGTTATTCCTTCCAGAGTTTTGAGGATTTCCACCTTTTGTTTTGCAGGCGTTTATCCAGAATCTGGCAATGTTCTTCACTGCATTTTTCAAGGTTTTCTGGTGTTCTAGTTCCCTTTCGACTTGCTTCACCTGCTCACGAACATGCTGTGGTCGTATACTTTTAGGCTCTTTGCTGCATATGAGGCTTCAAGTATTTTTCTACATTATTTGGCTTAGGTTTTCAGGAGTTATTTGGACAGGAAGTTTGGGTACTTGCTCTGTGGTGTGCTCTAATCTTGTGAGACACTGGGAGATTGCAGTCACACATTGGCATTTTGGAGAAGACCCCGGAGAATCAGACAGCTCTACTGGTGGGGCTGGAATATTTGATCGGTGTTTCATATGTTGACGATACTGAGGTTTTTAAGGTATGCACGGTTGCAACGTTCATCAACTCTTTTAGGGAAAGATTTACTAACTTGCTGGCGGTTTTCTTCTTTCCATCACCTGATTTTTTATTCATGGATATGAAAATACAAAATATTGGTGTGCTGGGTATTGGCAACCGGAGCTGCAGAACTGGACTTGCCCGTCAGTAATAAATTTTTGAAAGCTTACCATCGTTTCGTGTGGTTGGCAAATGTTATGATGGTGATTTTAGAACTCTTCCTTGCCCCTAAGCAATGAGTTGTCAACTTTGAAATAGGATTTTAACTATTAAGGTTTTTCTGTCGTGGGATGGCAATGGCTCGACCAGATAAATGTTGCTCTCCTAGTGGTGGCAGAGTATTCCTGTTAACAATGGAATGTTTGTGTTGCACTCATGTAGGTTTGCCTGGATTACTGGAATACACTCGTGTGTGATCTCTTTCAGTCAGAGTGCAACATGGAAACTCCCGCTTCCCCTATTCCCTTGGGGCTTCAGGTAAATAGGAGTTTTCTCATACCGGATCGTAGACTGATTTGCAACGCTTGTCTATTGGGATCAGACTAGACATTTTGCATCCCAATTGCTGCACTGGCGTCGAGGTAGGAGTGATTATGGTTAAGTGTACCCTAGGCGAATCGCAAATCCATCCGACGCATATACAGAAAAGATATTCATAGTATCGACGCGTTTCCCGAGGAAGGGTTTATATTCAAGGAGAATTTCACTAGAGCCGTCGTCTTTTCGGTAATTTTAGCAACCTCCGCATTACCAGAAATAGGCCCGTTCGTTACAGAAGTTGTCCACGACTCCACCTATTTGTTCCTCTACTCGCCATTATGGGTCCCCTTCTTGTTAATTATCCCAGAGAACGGATCAAAATTCCATAGCGGTTAGTTCTGGGTTTAGTTCCCTTTATATCTATTTCATGTGTGCTTCTTAATTTCTGCTTCCGAAAAGTGCCGTGCAGCAGAAGACGATGATGAAGATGTTTTGTTGTTGAATGCGTCACAGGTAGGAGGAATGTTGAATGGGATAGGGGCGCAGCTTTCCCATCGTAAGCAGTTGTACGCAGGGCCTTTATCGAAGTTGCGGTTGCTAATGATCAGTCGCATGGCTAAACCTGAGGAAGTGTTGATAGTAGAAGACGAGAATGGCAACATTGTACGTGAGACTATGAAGGACAACGACGTTCTTGTCCAGTATAAGGTACCACATTTCTGCGTCCTTGTCGCCCTCCCTTGGAGGACCTCCAATGTCTTCCTCACGCATTGAGAGATCCATGTGCACGATAGGATCATAGTGTGAACACCAGTGTCCAGCGATGCTCGCGATTTGATAGGTGTCTTTGTGTCTGTTCCTGTGACCGACGGTGGTGTTAAAGTTGTTGTCCAGTATAGGGGCTTCCGCTAGCTCGAGGGCCTTTCTTCAAGAACGGTGCATGAGCGCTTTGCCGTTTTTCTGACTCAAGGCGTTGTGATCGTCCAGATTATGAGGGAGACACTGATTTATTTGTCCCATTTGGACCACGAAGATACGGAGCAGCAGGTAATCTCAGTTCCATATGGCCGTCGATCCAGCATTGTAGGCGTTTGTGGAGTGAAGTTTTTTATTCTGCATATGTGACTTAAGGACGGCGTGGATTCTTGTTTTGGGATTCCTCGTGAACGTGCTCGTGTGGAGACTTGTGCAGATGCTGAAGAAGCTAAACAAGCAATTAAACGGTGAGGAATGGGCTTGGAACAATCTGAACACACTCTGCTGGGCTATCGGCTCCATATCGGGGTCCATGGTCGAAGACCAGGTAAATATTCCATCGCTTGTTTGTCAGTCGTATCATGTCTGTCGGGTACGACGGTGTGAACTTCCGTGTGTCAATGCCGTGCCCGACAGGTGATTTCCTAACTGTGTTAGGGTTCGCTTGACCTGAGATTTCCTGGTTATTCTATGAGTCTTATTTTTGACGTTCTCCTTCTCTCCTTCTCTTTTCTTCATCTGAGCGTTTGTGGTACCCCACTTCGTTCCTACTTGTTTTCTAATGTGCTCGTGTTGTTTTTGGGAGGAGCAGGAGAACCGCTTCCTTGTGACAGTGATTCGCGATCTGCTTAATCTATGTGAAATTACGAAGGGCAAGGACAATAAGGCGGTGATTGCCAGCAACATTATGTACGTCCTTCCCCTTGAAGTCCGGGTTCGTTCTGGCACATAATGTGTTGCACTGCTGTCCGTGAAAATGTCACTTTTTTTTTCTTTTATTGTTTCACACCATTTTCGAAGGGTAATCACTTCAACTGATTCCAGGGCTTGTCAAGTGCTAATAATCTTCGATGACCATCTTCCGATTTAGGAAGAACTTGAGGTTGCAAATTGATTTAAAGGGTACATGACGTGAATTTTTCAGATTCTTGTGAACGTTCTGCTGTAGGCATTTGATTCCTATATATTTTTTTTTCTGTTAAGACGACCTTGCTTGCACGTTTTCAGGTATGTAGTGGGCCAGTATCCTCGCTTTTTGAGAGCTCATTGGAAGTTTTTGAAGACGGTTGTGAACAAGCTGTTTGAGTTCATGCACGAAACTCATCCTGGTGTTCAGGTACGATACCTTACCTTTCGGTGAGGGTCGTCATCAGGGATCAGTCACGTCGCGATTTTGTTCTATGTTTTGGAATGGGCTTCTTCGTGATGTTGATGACCTCATTTGTTCAGAATATTTTACTGGACTTTTGGACAGCGAAGTCATGTTCTTTATGTGTGCTCACATTGTTTGTTGCCATGGTCAGGATATGGCCTGCGACACATTTCTGAAGATAGTTCAGAAATGTAAAAGGAAGTTCGTTATTCTTCAGGTACGTTACCCATTAAAGACTGTGTATGCGGTGGAGTTTGCGGATCTTACTGTTCTCTGGATCCATTTTGTCTTCTTTGAAGGTGGATGCACAGGAGGTTGCACTTTCAGCTTCGTCCGTCTTCTGTTTCTGATGGCAGCTACTTGTGCTGCATTTCAGGTGGGAGAGACCGAGCCTTTTGTATGTGAGCTCCTGAAGGGGTTGCCAACAACTATCTTGGATCTGGAGGCTCATCAAATTCATACATTCTACGAAGCAGTACGTCCATTTCGTCTGTGTGACTTGATTTCTTGTTTGCGTTGATTTTGTTTGATGGCGGGTAGACTGTTCGAATGAGCATAGTGGAGGCCAAGTTTCTGGCCATAACTCTGAGTCTGATCACAGGTTGGATTCATGATTCAAGCCGAATCCGATCCTCAAAGGCGGGATGAGTATCTGCAGAAGCTTATGGAGCTTCCAAATCAGGTTGACCATTGGTAGATGTTTTGGCAGCGGTGTGGAATTTCGCACATGCTGTGTTTGTATGTTGTGTAGGTAGTGAAGGGAGTGATGCCTGTTGGCCTTCCGAAGTTCTTTGTTGTTGAAGTCAGACCATTTGCTGTCTCCGGAGCAGTACTGCTTTTACTAGATTCATTTCATTCCCAGGAAATCCGGTTGAGAGTCGGAAAGTAATCGAGTTACTCACACGGCATGTACCTGATCAAGTTGTGACCTTCGTGCAGAGATGGGTAGAAATCATCAGTCAAGCTCGTCAAAGTGTGGAGTACTTGAAAGCACTCGACGTTGTACGTGCTGTCCTCAACATTCTGCAGGTGTGTATCCTGTAACCTTGGAACTGGCAGCCCATGTGGCCAGATTGATTAGATTCGGGAAGCACTGTTGATGGAGGTTTGTCGTAAGTCGATTTAGCGCTAGAACGTCTTCATGCGGCGACTGAATTCTTTCACTAGTGGGTTGTTGACCCCTGTCTTCGCTTGGGTTGTGTGCAGTTGAATACCAGCGTTGCCAGCTCCCTTGGCCAAGCTTTCTTAGCTCAAATATCACTGGTCTACCTGGATATGTTGAATGTTTATAGGTACGTGACTGCAAGAACCGGGTTTTTTGGCCGAGTTTTGTTTTCAGTTTGCTAGATTCCTCAGTTTGCAGCTTCGAAATCTAGGCTGTTTGTTGCCATGATTTGTCTGCTCGTGTCTTTATAGGAATAGAGGTTTGTATGTTCTAAGACTTCCGTAACAAGTATTTTTTGTTCCCATGAACGCAGAATGTACAGTGAGCTGATATCGAGTAGCATTGCTGAGGGAGGACCGTATGCATCCAGGACTTCATTTGTGAAGCTGCTGAGGTAGGACTTTTTGTTGCTGCATGTCGGTCTGCCGAACTCTTTCGTAACCCAAACGTGCACTTGCCTTATTTACGGATGTTTCTGCACCCTGCGTTTAGGAGGCTCCGGACTAGGTCGAAGTTCAGATGTCTGGTGCTTATTGAAAGTGATTCGTGTGGCCTTTCTGCAGGTCGGTGAAGCGGGAAACCCTGAAATTGATCGAAACGTTTGTAGATAAAGCGGACGACGCGGAACTGATCGCGAAGAATTTCGTCCCAGCTATGACGGATCCCATCCTGGGTGACTATGCCCGCAACGTGTCTGACGCTCGTGAATCGGAGGTGTTATCTCTGTTTGCAACTATCATCAACAAGTGCGTATCACAACCTTCGCCTGTATTTGTGGATCCTACCTGCGCGCGGACTTTTTCTTCTGTTTGTTCCTCTGATTTTTGAGCAAAGATCCTGGCGCTTTCTGGACACGAACAATGACCGTCTGTTAAGCTGATTGGTGAGAGATGGCGATGTGGTTCTTTGATGGATGTTCTGTACTAGCGTGAGATCAACGTATTGACTTTTTCAAGTGAACATTTGCAGGTTAAAGAGCGCCATGATGGATGATGTTCCCCGAATCTTCGAGGCTGTTTTTGCATGCACTCTCGATGTATGTGAACGCAGCAACATTCTACTGAACCCGATGTCTTGACTGTGGTGATCGTTTTTTGCCTCGTTGGTCTTGGAGGGTTAGTGGAGTAGTCGAGCCGTGGGTTTACTGGATCTGAAGTTTAACATCAGATTCTGTGGTTTTACAGATGATCACTAAGAACTTCGAGGACTATCCAGAGCATCGTCTGAAGTTTTTCTCGTTGTTGCGGGCCATTGCAAGCCACTGTTTCCGTGCTCTTTTCACTCTGTCCAGCCAAGTAAGTGAACAGTGAGGCTTTTCATGTTTGCAGGGGTGACCTTTTAGTTTGTTTTATGTAGTAAGCATCAGTAGTTGGTTTGTCATTTCTTTTCGATCCACCTCTCTTTCGGAGTTCTCGGCATGTGAATCTGATCTTCTTTGGCATTTTCCAGCAACTGAAACTAGTGATGGACTCCATCATCTGGGCATTCCGTCACACCGAGCGCAACGTTGCAGAGACTGGCCTGAACCTGCTCCTGGAAATGCTGACAAACTTCCAAGTAATACCTCACCTACGTTTTTTCTGTCGCTAGTGTACGCAGCATTCGTCTTGTGAGATTCGTATTGACGCACCGATGAGTATTTTCCTGTTCTGATTCAGTGCTGAATGGAATCTTGCCCTGGGTTAAGTCATTTCTTCCGCGTCTTTTTTTATTCTGCGTCTTTTCACCATCCTTGTGGTAGGTTTGAATGTGTCTGCTCACCTGTCTTTGTGTTTTGTGGTCGTGGTTTTTGCGACAGGCGTCCGAATTCTGCAACCAGTTCCATCAGACGTATTTTCTCACCATTGAACAAGAAATATTTGCAGTTTTGACTGACACTTTCCACAAGCCAGGATTCAAATTGCATGTGCTGATCCTTCAACACTTATTCTGCCTGGTGGGATTTCGCTTCATACCCCTGGCTGATGTGGTTTTTGGATCAATCTCTTTGTATATTTGCAGTGACTCGGCCGGTTTGCACTTCTAATGGTTCCTTTTCTCTTTCAGGTCGATTCGGGGGCCCTCACGCTACCGCTGTGGGATGCAGCCACCTTGGGTCCCACAGCCTTTCCCAACAACATGGAGTTCGTTCGGGACTACTCCATCAAGCTTTTGGGGACGTCATTCCCCAATATGACTCCTCTCGAGGCATGGCGCCTCGTTTCCTTCCATTGCATTTTGTCTCTGGTACAAGTTGATAGTCTAGCTTGTTTGAGTGAGGGCTCTTTGATTCTTGGACTTGCAAGCGAGTCACGGTGTTCTACATTCTTGCTTCCGGTGTACAAGTTTGCGGAACCCCTGTTGATCCTTGTTTTGAGGTGCAGTCGCAAGACGCATTAGGGTTTTTGTGAGGCTGGCCTGCACGAGTCACATGTGGTTTGGTGACGGGTCTTTTACGGTTGGGAGAGCTTCCTGATTTGGGTTCATGGTCGCTGTGTGTTCAGGTGACGACGTTTGTGAATGGCCTCTTCGATACCCGAGGCGAGTTGGGAGCTTTCAAGAACCAACTTCGCGACTTCTTGATTCAGTCGAAGGAGTTTTCGGCTCAGGTAGTCTAGGGAACGTTTTGAAAGTGTTTTTGCCGGTTCCTGGCTGGGATGTCTGCGGGGTTTCGGGTTTTATGTCTTAGAATATTATCGACGGTCGCAAATTCTCTCGAGGACTGTTTTTATTTTCTGATTGTGGAATGTTTGTTGTGAGTGAGTATCCCTCATGTTGGCGATTCCGGTGTGCAGGATAACAAGGACCTGTATGCTGAGGAAGCTGCTGCGCAGAGAGAGGCCGAAAGGAGGCGAATGCTGAGCATCCCTGGGTTGATAGCTCCAGTGGAACTCCAGGATGACATGACCGACCAATAGGCCCACGTCTGTTGATCACCTGGAGACTTCAGATTCAATTTCTCGTTCAACTTCCCGTTCGAAACAGCGATGCAGCATGTGCCAGCTTCGACCTCTTCTAGTGTGGGTGTGGAGTTGTGCCGTGGATTTTGAGGACGGTTTGGGCCTGGTTGGCTTGTGTGATCTCAGGACTCGACTAGAGCATGGTGACATGTCCAGAAGTGGAGGATGATCCTGGCCAGGTTGAACGTATCAGCATGACATTAGGCTGGAGAAGGCTACAGAAACCATGTGTAGATTTGGCAGGGACGAGAGTGTCATACTCTCCGTCGGGAGAGAAGTTTAGAGATCGGAGTCGGAGGAGCCATATTCTACTCGTGATACCTCTGAGGGATGTTTTATGGAAGGGGACTGTTTCGTGTTCAGGCATTTTTGCTTGAACACAACGTGTCCCACATTTCCATCTCATCTGAATTCTCAGTGGTTGAAGTAGAGCTGCCTCTCGTGTGTTTAACGGAGCTGGCAAACTACAGATGCTCTGTACTTTTTTTGTGTGCAGTTAGATGCTTCTTATTCACACGTCCCTTTCTTTGTGCTACCTTTTGTAATCTTTTTCTGAGCTACTTGCCTGAATGCTTGGGACGGTGAGCAATTTCTCTGCATCGACGTACAGTAGTTGTTTTATTTAGTTTAGTTTCGAAGGATTTAGGTCGAGCACTGAGGCTTTTGCTTGTGAGGAGTCTTTTTCACTGGAAATGTCTGACTTAGTCGCTCAGCTTACTGTTCAAGATCTGTATTTCAATCTCTGTTTGAATTCCCCACTTTGTTGAAATCCTTCCTGTTACCTCGACTTCTAATTTCAGGTTGTACTACGTCTGGCTTGAAGTTAAGGGCTTGCTGTTCTTTAGATATGGAGTCAAAGTTTCCTGAGTTTTGTGTTGGTATATCTCGATTTATGGCTTGACCTGGAAGAGGAGGAAGTGCTCAATTCAGCCCTTGACCCAATTCCCCACTGCATGGAACCACCCCAATTCCAGCTTCATGCCTTTTTATTCCGTCTGGGGGAATGGATTGTGGTGGTTACATGAGCAGTGAAAATGGGTATTTGAATTATGCATTCAATAAGAGTGGTGATGGATTTAGTATTGAGCCTTCAAACCCTAATGGATGAAGACCTTTTTTTTTTTTAAAAACACTCAAAATTGCCATTTCTATTGGAAAGGGTAAAAAAATTTGAAAATTACTATTTTTGGACATTTGGTTGTAGGGATCTTGCACTTTAGGTAGGTAGGAGGTCCATAAACGGACCATCTAAGAGCTGGAATTGAATTTTGGGGAGGTGAAACATCTTGAAATAGTTTTCAGTAAATCTTCCTTGAAAGAAAAGTGGAATAGGCATGTAAGGGAGAAACACCCATTTCCGTCCTTGTACCTATTCTTGGGCCATAGAGTGTCACTAAATCTGTCCATAGGCATACATTACGGCATCCGACAGCTGTTTAATTCTAATTTGCTGACGCAGTTGTAAGACACATGTGTAGTTTTCATTCACTGACATCTGATTTCAGCAGGTGTTCGGTTTAAGGTACACCTATAGGACGGTTCCAATGGTCTAGGGAGCCAACACTTTGAAAATTTACAGAAATTACATACTGATTCCGAAAATTTTAATTTTTTTTTTAATATTCATGATTCTCACTCGCTAATGCTAGAAAAATATCAGTTTTAGAAAACGCTGCCTCCAACTATGCTGAATTCCTTATTCGGACAGTTTTGGGTGTTTCCACTATAACCTTGGTTGTTTCATATTTTTTGAAGCCTTGTTGAATTAGTTACAAATTTTTTAAGTTGAAAAAAAGTGGTCATCCATGGTCATCAAAAGCAACCATGTCTTGAAGTGCAGATTTGGTGTATGGAAGAAAGCAAAATGTACCTCTCAATCATGTTTGCTTTTAATGCTTGGTCAGAGTTCAAGCCTCCTACTTTAGTATGAAAATGTGTGGAATAAATTTCACAAATTTTCACTACATAGTTTATAAGATATTTATACTTTTAGTGAAGAAATTAGGTTCTTTTGCTCATTGCAAGACTAAATTTATTGACTTTGAAACTTTCTTAACTTAAATTTTTTGCACTATAGAATTTTATGTTTAAATCGTCAGAGGGAAATTGGGTTATGAGTCTAGGGAATTTTTTTTTCCAAAAAAATTCAACTTTTTGTCTTAAAGACAATTATTAAGTAGAATTAGGTATGAGATAGAAGAAAAATCTAAATTATTAATATCTCTATAGATTGAAATGCACCAATTCCAATGTTCTAAAGAACAAAGTTAGATATGTAGAATTGTTTTTTTGAAAAATTGTAATATTTGCATTCAAAAAATAATGAATCCTACAAGTTATTTTTTCAAGCTTTTTTTTTTGCCTCAAAAATAAGATCACATATATACAACTTCCCCATCACTTATTCAAGTGAAACAAATAAAAGCTTTCCAAGTAAACAAAAATATAACATACAAAAAAAAAATTGATTTTAAACTTTTGAAATATTTTTGCTACCTTGTCTCCTTGTTCAATTTGAGCCTATTTGGGCATAACTTTTGTTTGCAAACACCAGTTTGAAAAAAATTATATTCCTATGGAACTAATCAATTTTTCTATCTGAAAAAATAGTTTCAGAAAATTATGATAAAATGAAACTATAGGAAAGCACCTAAAATTAATTTGTCCTCCAAAGAGACAATGATCCTTTAGGAAATAAGAATGTTTTTGCACATGGGAATTACACATTGAATGCAAAGTAGGTTTAACCCCTAAAGGACTAAGGCCATTTTTCTGTCAAAACCACTCACAATTGCCATTTTTACTATGTTCATCGATGAAAACAAAAAAACAATTTCTTAGAATCTAACTATACTTAGGATCTTGTAATTAACTTGTTTGAGGTCATGTGGTGAAAATTTCATGAAGTTTGGCTATATAGATTTAAAGATGTGAGCAATCAAAGTTATTTTTCTTAAAAGATGCTAAAACTACTCGAAAAACAAAATTGTCTATTATTTATTCATTACTAGTTCAAATAGAATGAATCAAAGCTTCAAATGTAGACAAAAAATATGATTTTAGGAAAAAAGAAATGTAAGATAATATATTGTGTTTTTGCAAAAAAATCTACTACCCACATAGTTCAATTTTGGACTTTTTGTGTTATAACTTTTGCTTCCCAACACCAATTGAAATTAAAAAAATATATATTCTTGCAAAGCTAATCAATTTCTTTTAGTATACTAGATAGTTTCAAAAAGTTTCACCAAAAACTGAAGTCACAGGAACCTACACAAAATCCTTTTTTTCCCTTGAGGGAACAACAGGTTAATGTAACTAGTGTGCTTTGTACCATTGTGTTAGCCAAAATAAAGTAATTTTTTGATTTGTAATTAAAAATAATTGGAAAGTCAATAACTTTCATACTATAGGACCAAATGCCATGAAAAAAGACCATGCACCCCTACTTGTAGAACACTTTCCGATACTACTAGGAATGCAACCAAAGGATGCACAATCTACGAGATCTCATGACAACAAACAAAACAATGCAAACAACCTCTCTTAAGATATAGATTTGGATGTAAAATCTAGGAGCTATGGGGTTTAGACATATCTAATCATAATATATATACCATGATGATAGAAGATTTAATGTGTAAATTTTGAAGGTGCCATTGAATATTTTCAAAGTTCGGGAGACATTAGATGTTTTTTGAGGGGTCAAGAAGACTGCGAGTTATCACAGCAGGGAACAGGTTCGGCGAGGTTCGGCAAGGCGGTCTGACGTGGCCGAGAGACTGCCACGTCATCGACCAAAAAAAAAAAAAAAAAAAAAAATTTTTTTTTTGTATTTGAAGACTAAAAAATTTATTTATTTATTTATTTTTTTTGAAAAAAAAAAATCTGACAGCAGGCCGCTCCCCTCGCTGCGGGGAACAGCTGCGGGGGAACAGCACTGGAACAGTCTTCTGCAGGGGTCAAAAAACATCTAATGCTAAAAGACTTTGATGGTACAAAAGAAATTCAATTGCCTCTAATGACCATGCTTGAATGCTAATTTTGTATTTGCTAAATGAGACTAGGCTAAAAGATCAATGATTTAGACTTAATTCTCTTATCTTTTGTTTTTTGTTCTCTATTGACATTTTGTAATCTTTTTGCCAAATTTCCAAGATTGATAGTGTTTCTAAACTATACAAGGTCAATTTTTTTATACCCTAAGCAATGTAATCTTTAAAACACACATTTGAACAACGTGAACCCTTTTGTTTATTTCAAGTACTTAAAACCAAGATTTTCATTCATTCTAAATCTTTTCCAAAAATATTCAAATTTTTCTAATATTTTGAATTTACATGGCTTAATATTCTAAACCTAAAACATGCATGCTATAATAGGTAATGTCCAAGATGATAGTAGGTATCTCATTTGAATACTATTCTAAATACTTCCTTCCTATTTCCGTACAAGCATGCCCTTTGAGATTGATTTTTTAGTCAATATTCTTTCTACCAAGAATCCTTGATGCTATGATCAATTACACTTTCTTCTACTATCTTTTCAAATATGAAAGTGTCTAAATCAAATATTGGTAGATGACCTATTAAATCTTGTAACTTCAATTCATCAAGTGAAAATCCACTTAAAAGGGCAATGTCTAAGGAAATGGTTCTAATTTGTCCAAAACAAGGACCTACGCAACTTTTGAATCACTAATCAAAATGGAATGAAACAAAGCTTTTCATTCATACAAAAGTATAACCTATGAGGAAAAAAAACTAGAATTTCATTTCAATTTTTGAGGATTTTTTTTGTGTGCCTATTATGCCTAATCTCCCTTGTTTGGAGATTATTGTACCATAATTTTTGCTTCCAAGTATAAATTTAAATAAATACTAGTGTTCCTTGTGTCATTGCCATAGTCAAAACTAAATTGAAAGTAATTTTCTAATTTCTTAGAACCAAAAATAACTCAAAAATCCATAACTTTCACACTATAGGTTGGATTGCCATGCAACAAAGCTTGTGCATCCTTCCTTGCTGAGAGCTTTCTAATGGTATTAAGTACACCACCAAGGGACGCATGGTCTAGGAGATCTCAACGTGACTAACAGACAAAAAAAACATGTCTTATGGTATAGATTGTATTTGTACAAAACCAATAAATCTTTTTACCTTACATGAAAGTTTTTGAAAAGTATCACCAAAAGTTGAACTCATAAGAACCTACTTGAATTTCATTTTGGCCTTCATAGAAACTATAGGCCTTTACATAAAAAAAATAACCTTCCATTGAAATAGTATTGTTTTAGTGTTTATACAATATAGTATAGAAATATATTGTTGCAATAGAAAACCATTCCACAACAATACTATTTAAAAAACAGTAGTGTGTTCCCATTGAAACAGATATGTTGCACTACTGCTTTATTTTGTAATAGTATACTTTTAACACTATATTGTGTAAACATTGAAGCAATATTGCAATAGTACTAAGGTAGTAAGGAATTACTATTCGATGAGTAGAAATTAAATAATAATACAATGAATGAAAGGTATTGTTTTTAATAAGTGTACAATTGCTTAAAAGTTTTGTACCTTCTACTCGCAAGAAAGTATAAAATTAACCCCTAAAGGACCATGCCCTGTTCTTTTGCCAAAAAACATTGAAAAATGTCATTTTCATAGCAAAGAGTAAAAATTCTTCAAGGCAAGTTGGCTACACACTTTGAAATTTTGAAATCTTTTGGAATTGTACAACACATAGAATAACAACGGGCACAAAGGCCCACACACAGAAGCATGATATGCAGGTGACCCCATAGATTGGAAGATATTTGTGTTTAAAGTGGAAAAAACAAATTTTTCAGCACATTGCGGGACTGAATTTTTTGACTTTGAACATTTTTAACTTAAAAATTTTGCACTACAAAGTTTTGAGCTTTAAATCTTTACAGTGTAAAATTGAGTTGAGAATCTAGGGAAAAAAAAGAATTTGTAAAAAATTTAAGTTTCATACTTAAAGAAATTGTTGAGTAGAAGTAAGTACAAGATAGAAGGAAAATCTAAAATATTAATATCTTTTAGATGGAATTAAAATTCACTAATTTTAATGGTGAGAATATTCTATCAAGTAAACTAAACCATGAAAAGAATTTTTTTTTGAAAAATTGCAAAATTTACATTTAGAAATGAATCGTACAAGTTATTTTTTTCAAGAAGATGCTCTAACTGCCCGAAAAACAAGAATGTCGATAACTTTCTCATAACAAATCCAAATGAATGAATCAAAGCTTTCTAGATAGGAAAAAAATATAATCTATAAGGGAAAAAATTCAAAATTTTTTTTCAAAGTTTTCTTTGCTGCCTGAACTACCCCCTATCTCCTATTTTGGGCTTATTTGGGCATAACTTTTGTTCCCAAGCACTGATTGAAAAAAAATAATATCCCTACGAAGATATTCAGTTTTTCTATCTCCAAAAAAAGTTTCAAAGAATCATGACAAAAATTCAGCTCGTAGGTACCTGCCCAAAATCGCATTTGTCCCCTGAAGGGCAATGGTCCTTTAGGGTTTATTAGACCATGTATAAAACAATAGATACTAAACACTATGGAATAAATATTATAGTGTGCAAATAAGGCCATCCTCAAATAGATGATGAATGGATGATATACATGAAATTGATTTTTACATCATCTCTATGATAGTACCTTCCTTATTTTAGAAGTTCCTAGACTATAATTTTTGGCCCTACCTACAATGTATGAATATTAAATTGACTACCTTAAATAAAATTGTTTCAACAAAAATTTAATATTTATAACTTTTAATTTTAATAATTTCTACTTCAATAATTCTAAAATTACTATTTGTGGATTTAGTATTTCTATTTTTAGTTAAAATTCTTAGTGAGTGCTTAGAATGCTTGTTACTCAACCCTTGTCACATGTTGCTCCCTACTTACACTCTAGCATCGTTGTGTGTGTTTGCCATAGTCAAGAGGTGGTTCAAGTTCTCTTTAATAAGAGTCTTACCTTAAATTTCTTCTAAAGATCTCTCAATACAATTCTTTCCTAGCCTAACTTGAGCTTTCTTCGTTTTACTTGTATAAAAAAAATTGGCTAAGTAATAGCATGTATGTTTTTGTCAACTTTGATAACTATTCAATTTTTACAACATAAATAATTGAATTGAACAACAATATAAATTTAAGAAAATTGTATAATAATACTAGCAGAAAGATATACCTTCATTTTCACAATCTAGCAAGAATTTGCTAGCTTAGTCATTCTTTTTGCATACTTCTAAAGTGAGTATGGATATTTTTTCAGATTGGATAAAACTAAGTGAGATTTTTGAGTTATTCAATTTACAAGTTTTCTAGTGATTTTCTATTGACAGTCATTTTTTTGACCATGATTCACCAATTCTCATGACATTTGGTTATCAATTGGTTATAGAAAGCCATATGAGTCTACTATAAAAAAAAATTGTTTCTTTTGAGTTTCAAAATGAAATCAAATGAGAAGATTTAGTCAATATGCCATTGAAGTAGTATTGCTACACTAACTTAACCTCATCTTAATCCATATGATTCAAATCTTGAAGCCCTTCAATCTTCTATATTGAGTGATTTTGTATAGTTGCCATCATATGAAATTTGCATCCAACAATTTCAAACAAAAACAATATCAAAACTACTTATTGTAACTTGTAAGTAAAGAAATGTATTCCAAAGATTGCAAATACAATTAAAGGAAGTTAAGAATATTATCATGGAGTATTAATTACAAGATAATGGAGTTTGAAGGGGTGCATTTTGCTTGAAATGCACTTGTATGCAAGATACATTTTGATTGATAATGTGCCTATTTCTTTGACATTACAAATTCTTGAAGGTTGACCTAACAAAATATGTAATGTAATCCACACATAAGAAAATCATTATAATTTAGAAGTTTGAATCTCAAGTTTGCAAAGTTCCTAGTTATATTTTTACTATGGTAATTTGGTTTTTTGTTTTAATGTATTCTTAGGGTTAGTTGGCAATTTGATTGTCTATTTTGTTTTCCAATGGAGTGGTTTAGGAATTAGGATGTGTTTTTTATCAAATTGGGAGTAGATTATGACTATGGCTTAGCTAAATTGGATCCGTATATTTAGATACAATGAGGAGTGGCACTATTGTCAACTAGGAAGCCAAGTGTTATCTGAGTTCAAATTTGCATGACAACTAAGGTTGTAGTTCTATTTGTGAAGTTAATTTGTTGATTTGGTTTGGTTGTGTAACTAGTTGTAGGATTCCTATGAGGTGGTGGTTTTTGATTTCATTGGCATACACTAGAACTCTACATGATGTGGGCATGAAAGTTGTAGCTCTAAGTTGGCTATGTATTTTCTTTTCTATTTGTGAGTAAAAAAGTGGTTGAGATGAGAATAATGATGAAGCAATCAAAATGTTAGTGGGATGAGATGCAAATGCTAGGGGAGGACACTTCCCATTTTTTAATAACCTACGTGCGGCGGAATATAGGGTACATTTAAATAATCTTAGGTAAAATTTATAAGAAATTTACATATAAAATAGGGGACATTTAAAAGGCAAAGTGTTTTAAAAATAAAATAGGGATGATAATATGGCTGATTTTTCCGCTTTATGGTAAAATAGGGACTCTTTTAATGTTGCCAAGTAATGATTACAAGTAATTGATAGCCCCCTAAAAATACCCCACTGCCACACGTGGGTCCCCCAAATATACAAGAAGTGTCCTCCCTGGTGTGGGCGCTTCATTCCCACCCTTGGAATTAAGCGATCACAACCAGGCTCTAACAATTCTACTACCTATGGGTGTCTAAGCGTCAATCCATTGTGCCTTCCAAGCAATGGATCTTTTTTACTATCCTAACTATCCTACTAAGGGTTGTTTCGTTCTCTTATCCTACTTCTACTTGCTACTCACTCTTTGTGTTTTGTTCTCTTGTCCTACTCTTCTACTTGTTCTTGTTTATCCTACTTCTACGTGTTTGGGTTTGTTTTAATCTACCCTACGGATTTTAATTGAGTACCTCTACTCTACGTGTTGGTATTGTTCTACTTTTACTTTACGTATTTTAATTGAGTACCTCTGCTCTACGTACTCGTCTTCTATAAGTACTTGTATTTGGCTTAATCTAATCTATGTCTTCTTCTACGTATTCTTTTACTATACATACGTGTATTTGGCTTAATCTAATCTACGTCTTCTTCTACGTCTTCCTTTACTATACGTGCGTGTATTTGGCTTAGTCTAATCTATGTATTCTCTACGTATTCTTCTACTATACATGCGTGTATTTGGCTTAGTCTACTCTACGTCTTCTTCTATGGTTGGGTATTTATTATTTTCCTTCTCTTTATGGTCGCCTCTCTATTCGTGATTGCTAAACACCGGACCTTAATCCTACTTGGAGTGTAGACTTTTCCACTAACTAATTTCCTATTGCATCAATTAATTTAAATCAAGGGTAGGGTTAGATGCCCACCTCCGTTCCCTGGATCCGGTCCTCTTCACTCCACGCCACGTCCATCATTGCCATGTCTTGGTCCCGGCTCTTTTTATTATCCCTTTCCGGGTGTTCTTACAATTAGGTCTTTTTTGCAATGGCTTCCTAGCTCAACTAGTTTCTATTCTATCCCCTCAACTACCTAATTTCTATCTTTTCCCCTAACTACCTAATTTCTATCTTTCCCTAACTACCTAATTTCTATCTTTTCCCCTAACTACCTAATTTCTATATTTTCCCCTACCTACCTAATTTCTATCTTTTCCCCTAACTACCTAATTTCTATCTTTTCCCCTACCTACCTAATTTCTATCTTTTCCCCTAACTACCTAATTTCTATCTTTTCCCCTAACTACCTAATTTCTATATTTTCCCCTAACTACCTAATTTCTATCTTTTTTTTGTAGGAACCCCTAGCTCCCCGAATCCCCGGCTCCTCGAACCCTGGCTCCCCCCGGCTGCAGTACCCGGCTGGCGGCCCGGCTGGCTGGCTGCGGTACCCGGCTGGCTGGGCTGGGGGCTCTGGCTGGCTGGCTGGGGCTGGTCCAGCACTTGGAAACTTGCAATTTCTGGCTTTTTGAGTAGAATTAGGAACCTCCTAACAAAAGAACAATTGATGTGGCCCAAGGGTTTTACCCCAATGGATGTTGGATGCTAAACGTTGACTTAGTGCCAACCGTGTTGGACACTAAACGTTGAGTCTAACTCAAGAGGGAGGTTATTTGACACCCCGCTAAGACTTAGGGGGTTCAAAGCTCCGCCGTGAGAGTGAGGCGTTTTGACACGTGACTAAGACTTTAGTTTCTTAAGAAGGGGGGGGGTTCATAGCTTCGCCATCCCCTATGGGACTAACTTAACCCCGTGACTAAGAGAAGAGGGAGAAGAGAATGTTTACACAACTTATCTAGTCTATAGTTCAAAGCTTCGCCGTCCCCTATGGGACTAACTTAACCCCGTGCCTAAGAGAAGAGGGAGAAGAGAGTGGTACAAAGTGCAAACATACGCTCGAAGTCACCTCCCAAGTTACCCCTCGGTTCCTCACAATACTCTCCCACAACAACTCTCAATGGTACACAATACAATGAGTAATCAAGCTTAGATTGCAACAAGTTCCACCACTTGGGGGGGTCTCAAGTCCTCAAGTAAAAAACCACACTTACCAAAGGGTGTAAAAACCCCAAAAAGACCATCAAAGACTCCTTTGGCATCAAAAGCCAAAGGAAATCCGGCATAACCCGGGCCCAATAGTCCTCCTCCCTTAAATGGGTAGGAGTGAGAAAGAGAGAGAATGAGAGGAGAATGCCGCCTCTTTTATACCCAAAAGGGAGCAACACCCCCCCTTAATCTACTAACAATAACTAGATGAGGGAATTTAGGAGGTCCGTACATGTTTATCCTTCCCAAATCTAATTATCCACCTAAAATCTACACAATTTGAATTCTTACATACTAGACACGAGAAGGCAAAGAGTACGCGAAGTGAACGACAAGAGAATGGAACAAAATAGTAAAATTTTTGATACCCTAATATGCTAAATAATCAATTAAAAAAGAACACATCATGATTAGTTTATTTTTTCTTAAAGGTGTTCATTTTTTACCAATTGCTTGACGCTTTATTTTATTGCACATCACTCAAAGGAAATTCAAATCTTACCTAACCTTACAAGAACTTGCAAAACCGTCTAATTTACCTTCCCCAAAATCTACAAGTTCTCACATGGGAGAAGTTCCCATGTGTTCCCACCTACTTAATTTGAAATTACTTACACCAAAGCACATGAGCCACCTTCACTAACTTTTTGAGGTGGTACTTGCTCCCACATGTGCTTGAAGTTCCCCACACGTTCCCTACGCGTTCCCCACGGCTAATGGGGCCCAAACTCCCCAAAAATGCATTGGGGGGCCTAAAACCCCCATTTCTTCTCCATGTGCTGTCCCCAAAAGGCTAACTTTTGGAGTTTAGCTCCAAATGGCAAACGGATTGCGCCATTGGCTCCGGAAGGCCATAATTAACCTAAAGGGAATCCCTTACCCCTTAAACTATGTCCAAATTCTCGAGGAATCTTAGCGTAAGCTGGGATCCAAGTTGGGATAAATTCCCAACTTTTGGAGTTTAGCAATTTTGGACCCCAAACCTTCACCAATCTTCCAAGTAGATGGGAGGGGGTAGGAATAGACCCAAAGTAGGCTCCGTTCCGATGTCGTATGGCCCCGGTACGCCGGTCAACTGCAGCTTCCGCCATTTAATTTGTCAGTTGGGGAGGAATGTCGCCGGTTCGGGATCTTTTGATTATCGTTTTGTCTTGAAACTTGGGGAAGCGCTCCGTTGGTGTGAGATCGCCTCGCCGGATTTTTAGTGGGATTTTACTGCACTTTGGGATATTCTTTCAAATTCCCACCCAAAGTCCACCGCGGTTGACCGTCTGGGAAAATATCCAAACAATGTCAGAAAATTCCCAAACTTTAGAGGGGACCACCCATGGAATCCCCCCACTTGGATGCAAATCCGCATCTCCACTGTGTGCTCCTAGAATTAGAAAATTGCCCGGTACCTGCATTTCAAGGTTAGTATTTTATCCGTATTCTCTTCGATGCTATGGGGAGTGGGGGATTCCTCCTAGATCCCCCTATGAGGACTTCCTAGCCTAGGCAGGGCCTTTTTAGGCTTCTTACCCTAATCCTGCATGTCTCTATCAATTTGGCGTCTATTTGGCTAAGACTAGGCCTGTTTTGGATGTAAACTATCCTAAATCCCACCTAATGACCAAATGGCACATTGGTATGTGTAATGCCAATATAGGTTTAATGCCCTTTTGTGGGTGTAATGAGCCTAAATACGCCTTAGTTTATGTATAAATTCGAAAAAAGAACCCGTGAGTCCCCGGTGACGAATCGGGAACTCACACCTGGGTGCAAATGTAGTGTCCAAGTTGGTGGACATGTTGTAAGATGATGTGCCATTAATCAAGAAAATTGTAAGATTTGTTAATTAGTGATGCATTCGCCATTTGTTTAAATACGATGAATTTTACATGCCTAATTAGCTACAATGTATGAAATGTGATTGTGTGAGTTTAAGGTGAATTGTAGAGAGTTGGAAATGCAAAGCCAAAATGGAAGATAATGTGTAGGTTTGTATTGCTCATTACATATCCAAGTTAGAATACGGCTACAAGCTATCTTCTAAAACTATTGTAAATCTCCAATGAAATGTGAGTTTGTATCTTAAGCAATATGATACGACAAATGAATCATGATTTTTGTATGAGCAATCAACTTGTGTGAGAATCTCTTAAGTTGGTTAATTCCAAGTTTAGAGTTTCAATAATAACTTGAAGTGCAATGGTGATGGTGATTGATGTCATTTTATAAGTTGAGATAGAATATCTAATTTGAAATTCATTATGTCTAAAAGTTGTAGGGTGATTCCTATTTGCTTGTTATGGTTTGAATGCTTCCTTTGAGTGACACTTTAGGGTGAAAAAACTGTGCCGTGGGGTGAGGATTAGTTGAACTATGTGGTATGATGCAAGATCCAAAGGTAGAAAAAACCTAATTGGAATATATAGTTTGAATGTTGTTTGTCATTTGATTTCCCATAGCCATTTTAGTTGAGAGTGTGCACCAAATATTGGGTGAAAGTATATATTGAAGAAAAGAAGTTGGATTATGTTTTGTATATATATATATATACATATGTATGTATACATGAACAAAAACATATATATTAGAAAGTAGAATACTAACAATTATGAGCAAAGTTGAAATAAGCAAGATTAGTTTCAAATCGGTGAAGCAAAGATAGGGATTTGTGACAAATCCAAACAAACTCAAAGATGAACTGCAATTTCAAATCAATCTAGACCAATTCAATGTATGAGTTCTTGGTGCAACTAGTAGAAAGTGTGATCTTTGAAGGTGGTGCAAATGAAGCCAAATCGGAAAAGTAGAAGATGATAGTAAAGTCAAGGTAGCCTTGAAGGTCAAATTTGGAAAGAGATCAAAAGATAGAAATGGATAAGTGAAGAAAAAGATTGGGGCAATACTTAACTTTTGTTGCCTTTAGAGTAGAGTGGAAAAATCTAGTAATAGCCTATTTCTTGAAGGATTAGCATGTTGCTAATTTGAAAAATGAATTCTATTTGAGTTTCAATGATCTTGTTGGCTATGTTAAAAGTAATTCTATTTAGATTGTCTCCTAAAACAAACTCTACACTAAATCTTTTTTTTTCTCATTAAATCTCTTAACCCCTCACCACCTAAAGGGACAAATTTTTTCCCCTTTTCAGTGTATTCTTAGAAACTTTAGGCGGTGAGGGGTTAAGGTTATCTACAAACATTACAAAACCCCAACCTATGGCATTCGAAAAAATCTCACTATCTAATTTTTAGATGGTAAATTATTAGTCTTGACACCTAAAAGAATATTTCTAATACATGTATGATCGAGGTGATTTTGTGATGCAAGTAGGATTATATGGAGTGCAAGGTATAGTTTGACTAAGGGTACAAGTATTTGAATATTCCTCCATCCCTCAATACAATACTCTTTGCAATATTTCTCGTTTCATCTTCAAGTAAGCTCAAATCTTCACCAAATTTGATTAATGTATTTTCTAATTTGAATATTATGTTTGATAAAACTAGTCATAAGTAGAGGTTTTGGGGCACTAAGAGACTGTTTTAGTCTTGTTCTCCAATCTGTGAACCAGTCACTCAGTAGAAGAAAACCTTGTTGGCTTCAATATAATCCTTGTGACATGTTTTGAAAACTGAATTGTAATAAACACAAATTTTGCGTTAAAGTTGCAAAATTTGCATTTACAACAATGCAATTTTGAAAACATGTCGCTAAGATTTTATTGACCTTTGGTCAAATTAAAAAATAATTAATTTAAAATTATATATATAAGATATTTTTAAATAAAAAAATGAAAAACCACATATAAATAATGACACATGTACATTGATTATCAATGTGATTAGTTGTTAATATGTATTGTCAAACATTGTCTTGAATAAATGTCAATTTCTTTAGCGTTTTCATAATTTAATCTTTATTCAAGGGAAGAGTGAACCATACTTTTTGATGGTGTGAACTTTTAGTGGACTTCAACTAGTAGATACACATGGTTTAGTACAATGGGATTAGCCACTACTCTATTCCTAAATTTGTGACTATCTTGAAGGCTATAAAGTAAGTTTTTTTTCATTGCATTAAAAAGTTGAGAGCTTGAAAACTTACAATGAATCATTTGTGTGATTGTATGGATACTTAGATAGTAGTCTTCTTAACAATTTGCATCACTTTTATTGAAAGTTTCCATCATTAATTGAAAACCTTTGCTAGGTGATGTGTATATATGACATGAAGAAATGTCAATCATTTTGCAAAATCTAATTGTAAAGGAAGGATTCTTTATGTGTTATTCATCTAAAAAATTCTTATGCAAATAGTGGAAAATATTAAAAAGGTGTATCTAAACATGATAGAAACAAAAAACAAAACAAAACAATATGATTGAGCTCTCCAAACAATGGTTATTGCACCTTTTCTATATAAGAGTATACATTTACCTTGTCCAATATTCCTCATATACTTTTATTATTGATTACCTTTGATTTTTATCTAGTATAAAGTGCAAAAATCTTGAAATTGAAATTAGGAGAAAAAAACAAAAAAAATCTAGGAAAAAAATAGGGATTTTAAAGTAAAAAGATTATAAAAATAAGATTTAATAAAGTAACCAAATTAGGCAAATGGTAATATAATCATAAAATGAAAACCAAAATAATGCTAAAAAAGAAATGAAAAAAACATTGGGTAGGAAATTGGATTAGAATTATATTGCAAACCAAAAGAATAAAATATATTAAAAATTAAATAAAAAACAAAAGACTACAAATACAAAACAAAACTAGAAGTAAATGGAAAAAAAAAATAATTCAAGTTAATCAAAAACAAAAAGACTAGGACTGGAAAATGAAATTAGAAGTAAAATGAATACCACAAAAATAATTATAAATATAAAAACAAACAAACAAACAAAAGGAAGTAAAACTAAAACCACTACTAAAAGAATAGAGTAGTCATGGAAATACTAAAATAGGGTTTTTACAATAATTTGGACGATTTTACACTAAATTAATGCAATTCATCTCAAATTAGTGAATTTTTCTCTAAATTGGCACATTTTATAGCAATATTAGAGGATTAAAAGTAAATTAGGATGAGATGAAATTAGTGTTCCTTAAAGTGGATAAAATTGTATTTGTTTCTACTTGAAGTTTTCCTTTGCTAAATGTACGTACATTTGGAAGCTTTTTTGAAAATTTGTAGATTTGAGCAAAAAAAACTAATGTCTCAATTGCTGGAATGCAAAAGTGTATTTGTTGGGGTTTCATCTAGCATTCATCCCTTTTGCCATAGGATTATGATTAGCAAATGTTCAATCTTGGCTATTGGATTTTAGCCACTTGGCTCTATCCTAGCCGCCATTTGTGATAAGAACGCTTAATGTTTAGCAATGTGTCTACTCTCTTACATCTAGGGTTTCAGTAGGACCAATGCATTAGTCACATATTCAATTAGTCACATTACTTAAGGTTTTTTTAATCTTGCATTAATTCTCCTTGAGCATTGAATGAATTTTGAACTCTCCACACTGGTTATTCTACCTTGGCACCTTTGCCTATTGTTTGTGGTTCTACCTTCTTGGATTGTCAATGACTAATGCCATTTGTTTGAATTGGAATTTGTGAACACCAATTCCTTTCTATAATAAAGATTTGTGAGATAGTAGGGTCAATTGTCTTAGACATTCACTTCAATTGGAATTTAGAAAATGGAGGTTGCTTGGATGCATTGGATTGAATGTGCTTTGGAGATTTTGAAGTTGGGTTGTGACGTGGGTGGCAGTTTGTAGGACTTTTGACAATATGTTTTTTTCTTGACATTTGGTGGATTGATGGATGCATTGTACAATTCTCATAACTTATAAAGAACTTGCTGAGTGTGCATTTGATTGCATAAATGCACTTAAACAAAAAAAATTGAATCAATTCATTATACATTAAGGAGATTTTTGTAGGCTAGCACTTGCTTCCAATTTTTTTTTCTTTGCACATTGGTTTCTTGCTTGTATTTTTGTATTTTGCTTTGGAGTCTTGGTTTTGCCTTTTGTTCTCTTGTTTTGTCTTTGTGGGAGTTATAGTGTGGATGCAAGGGCTACAACTAAGCAATGGAGCTAAGGTTGAAACTCTGCTACAACTTCTATATGAAGACGTTATAGTCTTAGTGCAATTTGCCTTGTTCAACAAAATGTCTTCTAGTGCTTGAAGAAGTAACTTGTCTCTGTAAGATGTAATTGACCGATTCAATTGTTAGTCCTTTAATCAAATTTTCATTCCTATCAAAGGAGACGGTTATCTTGGTAGAGGTTCTTGATCTAGCCCCTAAGAGTTGTCATGGAAAAGAAAAAAAAGAAATCCAAGGTGTCCAAGAGAAGAAAAATTGCCCCAACAACAATGACAAGAAAATAGTAGGAGGTCTAGTCTTACAAATATACTTTAATTGAAGGGGAGTTTGATCGTATGGGCAACATGATCAAGGGCATTTGCAACTCTGCAAGAGTTGCAATAGCATGAGTGGAAGGAAAAAAATTATTGTGTTGAAGGGCAATAACCTCAAGAAGAACAAGGGGAAGCAGATATAAAAATCTGATGGCAAGCTTTTCACACATCTAAATAAGGGAGACACGTATCAAAAACGTGATTGTAAGTATATCTAATTTAACAAGATTTAGCAATGGCAATGACATACCAACACAATTTCAAACCAACTTGTGGCTAGCTTAGAGGGCAAAACAAGAAAAAAGAGAATGCAATGTACTACATTATTTCAAGTTTTTAGTTCAAGCCATCCTATGTGTGATTATAAGTAGGAGCAATATCTACTAAAGGACTTTAAGGTTTAAAATGTATCCAAAAAGCATTGGTCTTAAACCTTTAACTGGAAAATAAATAAACACCTCCATTCTTCTCTTATGGCTATTCTCACAGTTGTAGTCCACTATGTGAGGTATGTGTCGATATGTGTTGATGAGGTAACAATAGTCGAGAATACATCCTAGGTGGGGGCTTATGTTTATGTCATGGAGTCATGAAATCCCACACCTATTCCATCTTTATTGTGTTTTTGATTGTCAAAATGCAAATCATTTTAGAAATGTGATCATTCATTATCTATTTGGCAAGGGAGGTTTCTTAAGTGACCAAATTGCTAGTAAAGTTGTGTCATTTGGGATGGATAGTGTCTCTATATTTAAGTAATCTAAGACTAGGGTCACTACCTAGATTAGAAAAAAAATGGGCTCCATTTTGTCTTGAAGTCAATTGTACAAGTCATTGCGTCAACCTAGTGGCTTAGACCCTCTCAAACTATCCAATGGTGTCTTGTTTGGAGGCCCTTTGTCATTCATTGTATGCTTATTTTTGCCACAGTTACAAATGACAGAGTAAATTAAAAAAATTGGCTAATTACATGGAAATTAAGGGTTTGAAAATGATGAAGGACATAGAGATTTGTTGGATTTTTATATCCATCCTAGTGCAACAAATCTTTTCATAATGCAAGACACTTCCTATAAAAATGGGCCTTGAAATGTCGAGGTGTGGTAGCAACAAGCCCAATGCTGTCATGACCACAAACTTTGACTAGCTACCTTAGCAACATTGAGGTCTTACTATCCTTGTTGTGCTTCATTCCTTTGTTAAATTCAATCCATTGCCTAATCAAACTCTCATAGGTTAAAGACGGGTGATTGCAAGAAACACTTGTACTATTTTCACTTACACGTTTTTTGTGACAAGTTTTTTGGCTATAACTTTTGTGTTCTAGCTCCAAATGACTCAAAATTTATAGATAATATACTTATAACTATTATATATATTTTTTACTTTTTCAAGATTTTTCAAAAAAATTTACTATTTTTAATCAACCCCCGATATTTTGTCACATTTTTCAATTTAGGGGTTTTTAGTACTATTTTGAAACCAAATAAACGAATTTTGAGAAGAAATTTTGAGAAGAAATTTTCTTAATATACTTGTAGCTATTGACCAAATTAATTCCCAAAATAGTAAATTTTATGTGGTGTACAAGTCCACAAAAAGACCTTTGTACTGCTTGCATTTTGAAATGTATGAAACATTAATTTGGTGCTTTTCTTTTTCAAATCTCATCACCAGAAAGTCTTCTCAAATAAAATTTAAATTTTTAGAAATTCATATTTCTTATTAATTTAAACATTGAAATATCTATTTTTTTCACCAGAATTCTATGTCTAAAATTCTAGTGAAGAAGATACACCTTTGACATTTTTCTTTTGTAAAAAATAAGAATTTTTTTTTTTAAAAATTAAAAAATTTTCCATTTGAGAAGACTTTTTGGTGATGAGATTTGAAAAAGAAAAACATCAAATTAATGTTTCATATGTTTCAAAATGCAAGCAACACAAAGGTCTCTTTGAGTAATTCTACACTACATAAAATTAACTATTTTTTAAATTCCTTTGGTCAATAGCTACAAGTATATTAAGAAAACATCTTCTCCAACTTTCAACTTAATTTGTTTTTTTGAGTTCAAAATAGTACTAAAACCCCCTAAATTAGAAAGTGTGACAAATTAACAAAATTGACTTTTAAATATTAAATGAATTTTTGAATTTTTGAAAAATAAGGGTATCAATTGAAATCAAGATATCTAGAAATAGTTATTATTATTTTTTGCATTGAGTTTATAATTCAAAAGTTAGAACCTTATTAAAGAAGTAAAAAAAAATGCAACAATTAGTACAAGTGTTTCTTGCAATCACCTAGACATATTTATTTGTGACTTCTTGCAATTGTAAAGTTTGCCAATTTGATTTGGCTAAGATATCTGTAGATGAATCTACAACATTTACTACACTTGAGTTCAAATGGTACCAAGAGCTTATTTCACGATCCTCAACTACAAGTCCAATAGAATGGAGGGACATGCTTGAGAATAGCAATACTTCCCACCTGTTGTTCAATTTTGGTGCACATTTGTGTTTGTGTACTACCACTATAAGCTAATGGTTGATCACATTTTTGTGACACAAGAGTTTTTTAAGTGGGCTTAAGCTATCATCTAGTGGCAATTTACCTATAAAATACTTGTGATTTTATATTTTTAATATATTTTTTTAATTTTATATTTTTTGGGCTCACTCTATATTTATTTTCTTTGATTGTGTGATGATGTTTAGGACTCCAACAGGTGTGCTAGATTGAGGTTAATAGGTTATCACTCCACTTCATCTATATTGTAGATTGGCTTTCATTTATAAGTTTTTGGCTTCTTAATCTTGTAGTGACTGCTAAATTCGAAGGCATTGTAAGTGGTTGTATCTTTTGTCTGTGCATGTTGAATTGTTTCCTTATTCATTTTCTTTATCATTGGCTTATTCAATCAATTTCTTTTCAATTATTTTTGGTTTGTTGATTGTGTACTATAGTGTTGTGTGTTTACTATTTAGACATTCTATCTTCACTTGTTTTGAAATTTGGCGAGTGGCTTTTTGGACCGCTTTTTTACTTCATTGTTGCTGGCCCATCCAAGAGCACCCACTTTCTATCTACTCAGATGGTTAGGCGCTTCTCGTAGCAAGATTTTCTTGAGGCATTTGAAATCATCTACCCTAGTATAGAAAGCAATCAAGGGTGGACAAGGGGTTTACTCACCTCTTGACAATTCTGAAAATTTTCTATTCTCACTAAAAATTGATTAATGAAAGCAAGCTATTGCATCAAGGTAGAACAACCTATATGGCACCTTAGTTGCTTCATGGCTTTGATCTTGATAAGCAAAAAAGGTTATGCAAAACCACAATTAATGTGAGATAATTGTGATGTTGCTCGCTCTTCAGCCTCTCTTGTGAATCCAATGATTTTACTCTAGTAGAGCTTGTCCTAGTCTCGGCACTTGAAGAAACTAATTTTTGAATAGTTAACTAGAAGAATCCCTTGTTTATCTAGACATGGGTTGTTTACCTAGACGTTCAATGTAGCAACCTCATGTTTTTTTGTCATTGAAGATGTTACAATAGACGTCAATGTTGACAGAAAAACATGAAGTTGCTACATTGAACGTCTAGGTAAACACCGTCAAGTTAGACAACCATGTCTAGATAAACAAGGGATTCTACTAGTGGTTGAAGTTGGTGACAATTAGATGTTGTTTAGTATTGAAGTCCTTGGAGGATCAACCTTACTTCTCTATGCTAAAACTCTTCATATCTTGTGAGAGGAATAGGCTAGGGAAGCACTTGCCATTGGTTCATTTGGTTGTACGCATGTTTGGTCAACAATATTATTCATTGGAAAATTTTCTATATAAGGTTGCTATTCACTTTTGGAAAAAAGAAGTGAAGATAGGTTGGCATAGAGATGTACATGTGATTTTTGTTGGCTTATCAATATCCTCTCTAATTGAGAAACTTTAGTTTTCATGAGATTAGGCTAGGATTTGGCCTCAAGATTGTTACTTTCTTTGACGTTGAGTTTATGGTTAGGACATGCTTCGCAATGCACAATTGCATACTTGATGAAGATGGATGTGTCGTTGCAAGAAACACTTAACAATATTGGATCAAAATGGCTTTAGTAGTGGAGTATGTGACTTTTGGAATAGAAATTTTAAAAACAAAATAAAATATGTATAATTTGTAAAGCATTGAAAAACTAAGACGGGTGAAAATTTAACCCTACAAAATTTTATCTCTAAAAGTTATGCTTTCTCAAAGAATAAATGAAAATGGACATTTTGATATTTGATTTTTTTTAAATAGTAAAAGATTCTAAAAATTCTTCCCCCAAAATATACTTCTTCTAACTTAAAGGTGCTTCTTTTCAACCATTTTTCATCTCTAAGAAAATAAAATTGTGTTCTCTACACTTGCACAAAGGTAGCATTGCAAATTTGGCATCTTATTCCTACAACAAGAAGGATTCATTTCCCTTGCTAGTGACACTTTTTTTTGTGCATATATCTTGTTTTTTATTCATGATCTGTTGTATGTACAACTGGTGTGAATTCTATGAGTGCTTTAGTTGTTTGGTTAATTGTTTGTGAAATTTGCAATGGTGAGAGCAATAGTTCATTGTTTTTGTCAATTGATAGTTTAACCCTTAAGTGCTAGAATCCTTCTGGAAGAGTGGAAATAGAAAGGAAACACAAAAATGCTTCAGTCACTTTACTGGCAAGTCAACGGAAATTGGGGGTGAAAGTAACGTAGGATCTTCAGCCTTGTAATGACTACATCGCACCTGAAGAGAGATCAATCAAAAACAATCAACGGATACAAAGATTATGTAGTTTGACTGTGGAGGAACAATCGTTGACTTCCACGGGCAGTGTTCATGTTGCACCTTGCGACATGATTTCGAATGACTTCACGGGTGTGGAAATTTTGTAAAAAATTCTCACGGTGAAGTACTCAATGTTGTCAATCCAAAGAGCCTCCCAGACCTCAAAGAGATATCACCCCGTATTGTCAATGCAGCTTGCAATCCAAGGGAGTGCACGACGAAGGCTTGCAGCAGAAGTTCTTCACGGATGACCACAGTTGACCGGAGACATCAATTGTAATTTCATGTGGCATACCTTTGTAATAGATTCCGTGTTTGTGTGCTGCCCCACTTAAAAATTTAGTTCTGTTGATGTCAATGTCCTTGATTTTGCGAGTGAACAAGAGCACCTAATCTTATAATACTATTTCGGAGAAAGAATGTGCTTTTCGGTCGTTTTGAATGTGGGAAATCAAATGTTGTCACTGTGAATGGAAGAATGTTCAGTTCCAGGGCGGAACGCAGGCATTGAAGTTCTTCCGCTACTCTTGAGCACGAACAAACAAGTTTACAATGCCATAGTTGTGGATCCCCGATTGCAGTACTACTACAGGCCTGTTGGCCTGAATCTCCAGTTCTGAAATTTGACTGTAACCGTCCCCACGCTCACTGCTTTCTACCTTGTGCTCGTAGTGTTTGGCACCTTCTCACCCTCCGTGGCCCCTGACCTTTCCCGCTCCTTCTTTGTTTACCAGTCTCATCGCCTCCATTGTCCTCATTCATGGGTGGCCCGAGCTTCCGGAAGAAGGTAATCTAGAGTGACGAGGGAGGGGGGCTTATACTTCAGGTGGTTTGATTGGGACGGTGCTTCCCTCGGTTACCTCCGACAATCCTCATGGTGTATTGCCAAGTGTAGGACTCTGTTGTGGCAAGAATGTGAGCTCGAGAATGTGAATGTGAGGCACAGATTGAGACACATAGAATGTGGCTTTTTAAATTGTAGAAGCCCGATCGAGGTTGACATCATCTACTAGTGTCATCATGAGTCTACCCGTCTAGCCCTGCACCTCATAAAATTTTTTAGCATCGCCTACTTTGCATCCCTCGGCAATCAAAATTTCTTCCACTTTCTAACACCTCTCAGCCTTTGCAATTTTGGAAAAATAATAACACATCATTGAGCACCGCCATTTCCAATTTCCTGTTAATAACTCTTGGCCGCTACTGCCAAAAAAATGATGGATGAAAAACTGAGATTGGCTTTGAGATAATGACTTTCCCTTCTGTGCGTCATCCAGATTATGGACGCTAGCGCGCTTAAGGGTTAAAGGATTCAATCAGTTATTGATTGTATATATTAACAAAATTGACTGCCTCCATCAATGATGGATTGAACTTATGTTGGTTTGGAGCATTTGAAGGCTAAATTTGAACAAGCCGTGTATCCTTGTATATTAGAAAACAAATTATTTGTTTATTTGGTAGAGATTCAATCTAAGCTACTTAAACCCTAAAGGACCAAGACAATTTTCCTATCAAAAAACACTCACAATTGTGATTTCTATTGCATAGAGAAAAAACTTAGATTTATTTATTTATTTTTATTTTAAAAATTTTCATATCTAGCAACAAGATCTTACACTAGACTTATATATAAATGTTTTGAAGAAATTTCAAAAACTTTGACCTCCTAGATTGCAAGATATATGCATTTAAATTAAAGAAAACAAGTTTTTTGCACCTTAATTGATAAGATTTTTTTACTTTGAATTATTTTAATTAAAAAAATTTGCACTACTGATTTTTATTTTAAATTGTTTATAGTGAATAATAAAGTTGAAAATCCGTTAAACTAAGATTGTCCATAACTTTCTCAATATCAATCCAAATAAAATGAATCAAAGCTTCACATGTAAATAAAAATATAATATTTGAAGAATAAAAATATAAAAAATTTATTTTATCTTTTCGAGATTCTTTTTGTCTTGCTTCCAAACCTCTATTTTTTTTATTGTGCTATAATATTTGCTTATAGGCACTAATTCAAATAAAAGTTATATATCCAAAAAGCTCCTACAAAGCCATAGGCATCCTTGAAAAATTTTGAAAAATTTCACTTCTAATTGAGACCATACAAACCTACCCGAATTCAAAGTGTTGCCAAAGGAGACAAATGGTCTTTTAGGGGTTAAGTGATACATTTGTTGCAACTTCTTTAAATTTTAGGATAAAGTTCTAAATCAAATGATATACTATTTGAAACACTTAGTAATTGAATTTTTTAACATGTCTAAATTATTGCTCGAAAAAAAGAATCAAAATAAAATTACTATCATTTAGTCCATCCTATACTATTAAAATGACCTATTCATAATTTCATGTATATGTTTCACACCTCACGGTGTTTATACCTCTTGCCTATCAAAGTAAGAGTCTTTCACCTTTTATGAGAACTTGTATAGAAGGCCATTTGTCAAACTATTTTATTATATTCTAGATCAGCCCCCCGTGTCTTGGAAATATAGCCAAATATATATAATATTTGCAATTCATTCCCTAAAGAAAAATTTCAAGATTTTAGAAAAGAATTTCCTATGCAAATATTTTGGAGACAGAAACGAAGATTACAAAATTACATCATCTAGAATATAGTTTTTTCTTTTGTACATACATAGAGCATCAAATGAACAAGCAATGGAATGAGTTCTCCATCTCTTCCCCATTTTTTGAAATTGCTCTCTACACTGGGAAAATTGGCTCTCCATTTTTTTAATTAACAATCCATTTTCTTTAGGATTCAAGGTCCTCCCTTTTTTAAAAAGGCTCTTTAGTTTTTTACTTGCTTCTCATATTTTTCTTTGAAAAGGAATGCACTTCAATTAATAATTTAATAGATGTCATGTAATTGAAATCTCACGATACAATTGTCCCATGTGGACATTCTTGAGGTACTAATAACCATTCACAATTTTTCCTTTCTTATTTGGAGAAGCTCTACATCTACTATGAATACACATGTACAATTTTTACATACATACTTTGTATTATTCCAAAAATTATTTGGATTTTCAACATAAGATAACATAAGAAGATGTTTGTATGTCACACAGACTTTATAAATCAATTGGAAAGCAATTCAAATTAATTACCAAAAATTATGACAAGTAAGAGACCATTTCAACCAATCAAGGCTCTTATACTACAATGAATTTCTAATTTTAGAATTTAGTTCTTGTTGTTGTGATCTATTCCCACATTTTATGTTTAGTGTGTATATTGTACATAACATTGGCCTATTCTTGTAACTATGTAGGAGAAAATTTTGAATCTCATTTTTTTCCATGGGTAATTAAATGAGAAAGAAAAAAAATAAGTTCCTTATTTTATCCCTTAAAAATACATCAACTTCATAGATTTATTTTGTTTATATGAAAGCAATGGTTTACTTGGGGTATCACTTTTTGGACACACTAATTAGGTGATTTTTATTTAAAACCTCCAAAGTTTGTCTAATTTGTTTGCTTTGACCAAGGAAGAAGATCTTGAAATGAAAGAAAAATTCTTGTACCTCGAATAGAATTAAAATGTATATTCCTCATGAGTTTATTTTCTTAACCCCTAAAGAACCAAAGTGTCTTTTTTGGCAATATAAAAATTTCGGGTAGGTACGTGTGACTAGAGATTTTAATGTTTTGGGACCAAATAGTATAATAGAAGGTGTAGACAAGGAATATCTTTAAAGCTCAACAATTTTTGTGACTTTTGACTACATGGTTATAAATTTATTGGATAAATGAATCAAAAATTATGAATAGTTTTAGTTTGCCGGTAGTTATGGATTCTATACTCTAAAATAAACTTTGAGGTCCTTTTTTTTAACTCAACTTTCAATATTTATGGAAAAAAATAAAAACCTAGGTTGTAGATTGTATTAAAACATTTGAACCATTGGAATTGGTAAGTTTCAATTTCACAAATAAATTCTTTATAATTTAGTAATTTGAATCATTTTCTACTTCTTTCTACTTACTATTTTTTTTGTACATGTTATACAATTCCATATGATTTGAAATTTTTTAAGCATGTAGCCAATTTGAATAGAAGAAAGAATCCAAAGAGTCACAACCAATTTGGACATTTTCTCATATAAATGTGGCCTTTTGAAGTGCAACTACCTGGATTTTTGCAATGGTAAAAAAGAAGAATTTTGTAACTTCAAACACTAATATCTTGCAATCTACATGGTGGAAATTTCTGAAATTTTTTCTACATCATTTCAAACTAATACATAGAGAGATCCCATGGTTACATTATTCCAAAAATGTTTTTTTTCTAAAATTTGGTAGTTGTCCTAAAAATGACAGTTTTGGAATGGTTTTGGTAAAAACATAGCAAAAAAACCTTTAGGAGTTAAAAGTTAAAAATTTTAATCTATTGATGGTAGAAAATATCACAAAATTTTGGGATTAGTAGGCATTATAGTGCACAATCTATTGAATTATTATTGAAAATTTTAATTAATTAATTAATTGGACCACTAAATGTAATTCATATCCAAAAATGACATTAAAATAAAATAATTTGATATTATTCAAGATTATTTTTGAGGATTCCATGTATATAAGGTACAATTTTTTTTCAATTAAAAATTGTAATAATTTTTTTTTCAAATCTTTGATTGTGATGAAATTTTTTTACGAATGACTTCTAGTTCTTATAATTTTGTTACCTATTTATGAAAATAAATCTCCTACACGGAAAGAGAATTTAGTGTTTACATTTTAGTCTACAAAGGCCAAAAGTGCTTTTGACAATTCATCCACTTATAGATGTTTATGTCTAGAAGAATACTAGAATTTCATTTTACCAATCAAGGACCAAGGGTACATAATATGTCCTCTTGAAATTTTTAATGGCAAATTCTTAATGAGGTGAAATAAATTTCAATATTTTGTAAAGTAGGATCTTGTAGAGTAACAAATTTACACAAATTTATTGCATTTTTTTATTTTCAAAATTTGAATGTGAAAAGTATTTAACAAATAATTTAGGAAATGCATTTTAATAGAAAAAAGGAGAAAATATTATTATTTTTCCAATGAAAGGAGTAGTAGAGATGCAAAAGAACATTTTTTTGGAAATTTCTATTCTTTACTCCATACAAATGAATAAGATTTGGAAAAAAATTTCCAATATTTTATTTTTAGCAATTTCAAAAATAAAAAATCCAATCTAATGTGATTACAAACATAGAATAATTACATTGATTCCAAATTTTTGAAGACGTTATAAACAATATTAAATAATAATATCAATTCTCAAATTTTAAAAATTTATACACATCTAAATTTTAATTTTTTTTTTTGTAAAATCCAATCTAGTCAATTTTGGCTTTCTAATCCTCAGTGATTGTAAGAAACACTTCATGTTTTTGGCCAGAGGACTGGTAGTATTGTACAATACTACTACTACTGTACATCAGCAATGCACCTGCAAATTTTAACTGTCAATTCAAGGCGGTTGCAGATCCAGTCAGTCAATCAATACTATGTAGTACTATTTACTACTACAAATTACTACCAAAGCCATTGGAAATAGAAAATAGGAAAAAAGAGGCATGTAGAGTGTGAACTTTTTCATTTTTAGTGATTAGAAAAAAACTCGAAAAATTCCCATAAAAAAAGACATTTTGCTAAAAAAGGTAGCGCTTGCATATATTGCACCAAAAAATTCTTGTAGAAATCTTCTTAACTCTTTGTAGCCTTTGTATAAAGGAAGGTCACTTTAACCCCATGTACACAACAAACAAGTTTCTATTTTCATAAAAAAAAACCCATTGTGAGTCCTTGTAATGTTAGTAGACCTCTATGTATCCAATTTGTGGCTTCAAATTCTCATTTTTGGGTCAAAAATAGAACTAAACCCCTCCAAAATGGCCAAGGTAGACATCCAATCGAGTGTAGGTTAAAAATAATATACTAATTTGAAAAAATTTGAAAAAATTACTTGACATCTGAAACTATGTAATGTACCTTTATTTCAAATTTAAAGACAAAAGAACAAAAGATATCAAAGGGATAAAAAATTGGACAAGTGTTTCTTGTAATCACCCTCCTCCTATTTAAAAATATATATGAATTCGAGAAAATAATTTATTTTTAAAATTTAATAATAAAAAATATTACATTTGTCCTAGATTTCACAACACTTTTTTGTAGGGGAAAAAAGAAATATTATTCATCTTTCATCATTCTCCAAAATTTGTGTTTTTTGCCTATGAAGTTGATCATCTAAAATTGTTATATTCTAAAAATCCAACTGTCAAATTTTTTCACAATTTATTGCATGTATCATGGATAAAGTAGTCTTTAATTTTGTATGGTTGAAATAAAAAATTTGAAGCACATCTATGCCCAAAAAATATCAAAGTAGCACAATTCATTGAAAACCTTCATTGTCAAAAAGTCGTTGAGCCTTGACGGGTTAAGACATTTCATGTAGGATCTACATGTCTTAAGACAAAAAAATTGTCTTTGTTTCTAAATTCGATGGACTATGCACCATGTGGAAAGAAGATGAGTTTTACTTTGCCATAACATTGTCTTTATTGACATAAGATAGATCATTATGAATCAAGCTTCTTCAAATAAGAGAAAAGACAAATGAAAAGGGAATGAAGATGACCCCTACTTTGCTATGACTTTAAAACAAATTTAAATGTTTGTTTGTTTTGAAAGTCTCCTACAAGCCCTTGAAAGAAAAGAGTTGGAGCTCTACTTTGCTATAACATTAAAGAAATAGAAATTTAAATACAACAATTCTATAAATGTCCTACCAGCCACAAAAGAATTTAGACTATGGTGTAGAAATCTAAACATGTTACCATAATAATGTCATGATGACATTGCACATGACGTCATCTTTGTCAACTTCCCAAATTTTTGACTTACATAAAAATAATTAGTCAACAAGGTGCATAGGTAGATGGGTCATAGTATTCAGAAACATTGTTGGAAACTATTTTTCTAGTGCATGTGTTGTTACAATTACATTTCATCAATTCATAGTTGTTAGGGCCTTTAATTTCATCCTCACATCATCTTTGAAAGGCTTCAGTTATTTTAGTAATATCCAAGTAAGCATTTTTGTTCTTGTATGATAGTTTTTAATAGCTAACTAACTAAAGAACAATTCAACACCTTGCTTTAATTTAGTAGACATAGGCTATATTCATGTTCCACATAACTTTATTAACACATATGTCTTTTCATGAATATCATGAACAACATCAACATGTATCTTGGGACATCTTATATGGCATTATGACAAAGAAAGGCATGTTTTCTATAACATTTAAGTTATTTGTAAAGTACCCTAAACCGGGGTTTAAACCCATGAGTTTTGTGAAAAAGTCAGTTGAGTTAAAAAAGTTGAAATAAAAGTGGATATGAAACTTATTCTTCCATCAAATTGGTGCCTAAAAAAGTTTGGTCCCCACTTTTGAAGTTGTGTCACATAAGTATCTTGCAAAAAAGTTTGATGCTTTAACTATAGTTGCCTTCTCAACTTCAAAAAAATCATGCCCAAAGTAGGGGAGACTTTACAAAAAACTCAATTATATAAAAAAAATATTAAACATTATATTTGCATTAAATATACTTAGTTTGTATGTGGACATCACATGTAACATTGTGATGTTGTAAAAAACATCTTCATGAATGCAAGACATAATATGTGTAGATGGATGACATCAAATTGCCCATAGCACAGTGGACATCTTGTTGTTTTAATTCTTGTACAGTGGGGTACCAATCAAAATGTCGTTTTTGAATTCGCAGTGAGAAAAATTTTAGTACTGCCAACTTTGAAAGCCTCCCGAGAGCTCAAAATTGGTACTTTACCACGAAATTTTTACCACAGCATAATCTTTAAGTTAATTATATGTATGCCAAATTTCAAGGCCAAAAGACTCACCGAAAAAAAGTTATTCAAAATCTACCAACAAGGGTAGTGGTGAGAAACATTTCACTACTTTCAACTTTGACACCTTCCTAAGGATTGATTTTTTTTTTTTTTGCCATGAAATTTTTGTCATGGAAGAATATCTATGTTTTTAATATGTATAAAAAATTTCAAGGTAAAATAAATTTTTTTAAGAAAATATTTGAAATCTCCCAATAGGTGTAGTTTTGAGAAAATTTTCACAATTGCCAACTTTGACACCTTCCCAAGGGCTGAAAAATTGGTTTCTTACCATGAATTCTTTTTTCTGAAGTCATCTCTATGTTGATAATATGTTCTCGAAATTTCAAGTTCAAATGAATTACCAAATAAAAGATATACAAAATCTCCCAACATGTGTAGTTGTGAGGAGGAGTTTTTGAGCCCTTAGTATAGTGTTATTTTGTGGAGCAAAGTTTGACATGAATGTAAAAACTCAACCTCACAATTACACATGTTGAGAGATTTTCAATATCTTTTTTTGGGTGAGTTTTTTAAACTTGAAATTTGGAACATATATTTTTAACATAAAGTTGATCTTATTCAAAAAAATTCATGTTAAATAGACAAATTTTCAGCCCTTGGGAGGATGTCAAAGTCGGCTATAGTGAAAATTTTCTCACAACTACACTTGTTGGGAGATTTTGTATATCTTTTATTTGGTAATTCATTTGAACTTGAAATTTGTAGCACACATTATCAACATAGAGATGACTTCACAAAAAAGAATTCATGGTAAGAAACCAATTTTTCAGCCCTTGGGAGGGTGTCAAAGTTGGCAATTGTGAAAATTTTCTCAAAACTACACCTATTGGGAGATTTCATATATCTTCTTAAAAGAAAATTATTTTACCTTGAAATTTTTATACATATTAAAAACATAGAGATTGTTTCATTACAAAAATTTCATGGCAAAAAAAAAAAAAAACTCAATCCTTAGGAAGGTGTCAAAGTTGAAAGTAGTGAAATGTTTCTCACCACTACCCATGTTGGTAGATTTTAAATAAATTTTTTTTGGTGAGTCTTTTGGCCTTGAAATTTGGCATACATATAATTAACGTAAAGATGATGTTGCGGTAAAGATTTCGTGGTAAAGTACCAATTTTTGAGCTCTCGGGAGGCTTTCAAAGTTGGCAGTCCTAAAAATTTTCACTGCGAATTCAAAAACCACATTTTGATTGGTACCCCACTGTACAGTCAGGTCCAGCTCAATTACGAATTTTTGCAGTCACAGTTAAAGAAAATTTCACTACAGCCAACTTTGACACCCTCTCAAGGGCTGAAAAATTAGTTTTTTACTATGAAATTTTTTGTACAAGATCATTTCTAAGTTGATAACATATGTGGAAAATTTCAAGGCCAAAAGATTCACCCAAAAAAAGATATGCAAAATCTATCAACATGTGTAGTTGTAAGCTTTCACTGCTGTCAACTTTGCCAATGTCTCAAGGATTGAAAACTTTTTCTTTTGGCATGAAATTTTTGGAATGAAATCATCTCTATGTTTATTATATGTGTGTAAAATTTCAAGGCCAAAAGATTCACCGAAAAAAAGATATTCAAAATCTACTAACATGTGTAGTTAAGAAAAAACTTTCACTACTACCAACTTTGACACCCTCCCAAAAATTGAAAAAAAAGTTTTGGCCATGAAATTTTTTTCATGAGATCATCTTTGTGTTGATAACATGTAAGATGAATTTCAAGTTCAAAAGATTCACACAAAAAATATATTTGAAATCTACCAATATGTACATCGAAGTTGGCAATAGTGAAATTGTCCCTTATATTGACACATGGTAGTAGATTTCGAATATCTTTTTTGGAATAAATTTTTTGAAACTGAAATTTACGACACATATAATTAACATAGAGGTGATCTCATGACCAAAATTTCATGGCCAAATTTTTTTTTTTCAATTTTTGGGAGGGTGTCAAAGTTGATAGTAGTGAAGTTTTTTTCTTAACTATACATGTTAGTAGATTCTAAATATCTTTTCTTGGTAATTTTTTTTACCTTGAAATTTTTCAGATGTGTTATTAACATAGAGAGGATCTTGTGAAAAAAATTTCATGTTAAAAAAATAATTTTTCAGCCCTTGGGAGGGCGTCAAAATTGGCAGCAGTGAAGTTTTGTTCCCTGTGTATGCAAGAATTCGTAATTGAGCTGGACCTGACTACATTATGGACATCGACACATCTATGTAGACGTTGGAAAAAATGTATCCTTCAATCAAAGTAATGCTAGGAGGGACATTCATTTGTTCACCATAGTCAGTATTGACATTGCATGAGCTGTCCAAAAATGCAAATGACCATTGAACATCACAACTTTGTTGAAATGAATTAGACATGAATGTCTTGAAAAACATCCTCAAATTCAATATGTCAACTAGTATATCCATGAAGTAGTCTTTTATGCCAACATAGATGAGTGAGATTACAATCTATGTTAGAAACACATGTTTGAGCTTACGTTAGGTGACTTCCCAGAAAAACACAAAGTTGTCTTGTAGGATGTCTATTAGGATAGTAGCACGTCTACATTGATGTCTATGAGAACATGTATTATTTCCAAGGTCATATAGGAGGTTGCCTCTAAAATTGTCATGGAAGCATATGTAAAAGCCATGTCAAGCGCCACATCATTGACGGGCAATAGATGAAAAATCTACCATGCTCGCTTTCCTGCGCTCAGGTGGTAGCCATAGGTGAACTTTGAGGACCCTATTGTTTTTGATGTTCAATGCTAGACATATGATGTTTTTGTATGATGTTTTATGTTTTTTCTAATGTTAAGAATCAATACGCATTTTTTAATGTCAGCACTAATGTGCACACATCACACAAAGCATTCTAATCATATAGGAATTTGGACATAAAAAAACAAGTTTCTACTAATGGTTTCAAATGCTCATTCAATTTTGTGGAATTAATGCTAGATTTGGTCAATTATTATAACCCTACTTACAAACAATTTTTGCATCCTTTCAACCTACCACCAAAAACAACCTTAGAATTGGTTTGACATTTGAGTTATTTGTGAAGTACCCTAAACTAGGGTTTAAACCCATGAGTTTTGTGAAAAAGCCAATTGAGTTAAAAAAAGTCAAAATAAAAGAGGGTATGAAACTTATTTTTCCATCAAAATGGTGCGTAAAAACGTTTGGTCCCTACTTTTGAAGTCGTGTGACATAAGTATCTTGCAAAAAAGTTTGAAGCTTCAAGTATAGTTGCCTTCTCAACTTTAAAAAAAGTCATGCCCAAAGTAGGGGGGACTTTACAAATAACTCAATTGTAGAAATTCACTTTTAGATACTTTTTTAAGGTATATCCTTCTATGCCAATTTCATGAGTGTTCACATTTGGTCTTTGTTGTAGATCTACATCTTATATGCACTTGATTCTTCACTTGCTTCAACACATTTTCTATGAGATTAAAGTCAAAAGAATCAGGTGGTCATTAAATGAGATTTATAGTCTAACATAAAGTTAATGAACACTAGTTAAAATTTCACAAAGATAGCATATAGAACTCCTAGCAAAATCACATACACAATATTGGAGACAAACATCAATTTTTTCTCACAAAACTTCTGAGCTACATCTAAGGGAGAAACACCCAATACCATACCTGTTCCTTGCCTTGGACCCTAGCTCATCCAATTGCATCTGAAGACTATAGTGAATGTGTTCACCAAATGCTTGACTCTAATTTGTTGACACAATTAAAGGATACATATTAAAATCTAATTGGCGCATTGCTGATTTTAATAAGGATTGTATTTGGGTGTACCAACATGATAGTTTTCAATGGTCTAGAGAGCCAATACTTTAGAAAATCATAGAAATTACATGACATTTGAATTTTATTTATTTTTGAATATTCATGATTTTCACTCACAAATATTAGAAAAATATTATTTTTAGAAAAAATTGCCTCCAACTATGTTGAATTCCTTATTTGGACAGTTTTGGGTACTTCTACCATACAAGCAACAATCATTGGAGGCATGCATGTAGTAATGTTGGTCTTCACCAAAGCTATTTGAAATCCACTACTTGTAATCTCATGAAATAAGATTTTTCAAGTTTGGCATTGAATCTTTAAACTTTAACTTAGTGTTTCCAAAATCAAGCACTTGTCAAGCAATATTTAAAAAAAGTGAAATGAATCACAACAAAATACCTGATCACCCTGTGCAAGGCCAAAATCTAAATCAGGTACTCTATATCTAAATTTACCTACCACAATTATGTTTTGTAATTACAATGAAAACACCCAAAACCGTCACTTCAAGCAATTCAGCATAGTTGGAGGCATTTGTTTGTAAAAATAATATTTTTATGATATTAGTGAGTGAAAATCATGAATATTCAAAAAAAAATTAAATTTTTTGGATGCAATATGTAATTTCCATAAATTTTCAAAATGTTGGCTCCCTAGACCACTGGAGCCATCCTATAGGTGTACCTTGAACTGAACTTTGCAGAAATCAACTGTCAGTGAATGAAAATTATACATGTGTCTTACAACCGCGTCAACAAATTAGAATTAAATATTTGTACGACACTTCAATGAATGCTGATGGACAGATTTAGTGATACTCTACGGTTCAGGAATGGGGACAGGGACGGAAATGGGTGTTTCTACCTTAGACTATTTGCCTCAAAACTAGAGATGGGGTTGCAAGATATTGGAAGGTACTGTACAGTGCAACATTCTTACTCCAGTTAAACATGATCGACAAACCACCGTGCCCAGTGGCATTTATTACTTCCACAACGAAAAAAATTCAAGCACCCAAGTTCAAACCAAATACAGTTCACCAACAGTCCTTGGAATGACACGGGCAGGGCCTGCGACAACAAGAGAGGATATCATTCCGATGAGGTCAATACAGAGGTTGGAAAAATTGAATGTGCGTTCAGCTCTCCGTTCGGAAAAATATCTGAAGTGAGAATTTCACAAGGACAAGCATAAGCGCCCTACCAGTATCGGTCGAACCTTTACTAAATATCGCACCTACAGTACGTCGATGAAGAACCCCACCCCCCGCCCACCCTGCCAGCAATCACGCAAGCCGCTGGGGGAAAAGACAAGTACTCCGGGTAACATAAAACAAGGAACCCAAATGCACAATAAAGCTCTAACGACAAACACAAATGCTCAAATCGTTCGCAGTTTCATGACTGACGTTAACACACGGGAGGCAGCCCTACTTCAACCACTGAGAATTCAGATGAGATGGAAGTGCGAGACCAAATTCACTCAGGCCAGCCTGAATAAAATAGCTCGCAAAAAACATCCCTCTGCTCAGAGACATCACAAGTAGGATACGGCTAGCTCCTCCGACTCTGATCTCTAAACTTCTCTCCCGACGGAGAGTATGACACTCTCGTCCCTGCCAAATCTACACATGGTTTCTGTAGCCTTCTCCAGCCTAATGTCATGCTGATACGTTCAACCTGGCCAGGATCATCCTCCACTTCTGGACATGTCACCATGCTCTAGTCGAGTCCTGAGATCACACAAGCCAACCAGGCCCAAACCGTCCTCAAAATCCACGGCACAACTCCACACCCACACTAGAAGAGGTCGAAGCTGGCACATGCTGCATCGCTGTTTCGAACGGGAAGTTGAACGAGAAATTGAATCTGAAGTCTCCAGGTGATCAACAGACGTGGGCCTATTGGTCGGTCATGTCATCCTGGAGTTCCACTGGAGCTATCAACCCAGGGATGCTCAGCATTCGCCTCCTTTCGGCCTCTCTCTGCGCAGCAGCTTCCTCAGCATACAGGTCCTTGTTATCCTGCACACCGGAATCGCCAACATGAGGGATACTCACTCACAACAAACATTCCACAATCAGAAAATAAAAACAGTCCTCGAGAGAATTTGCGACCGTCGATAATATTCTAAGACATAAAACCCGAAACCCCGCAGACATCCCAGCCAGGAACCGGCAAAAACACTTTCAAAACGTTCCCTAGACTACCTGAGCCGAAAACTCCTTCGACTGAATCAAGAAGTCGCGAAGTTGGTTCTTGAAAGCTCCCAACTCGCCTCGGGTATCGAAGAGGCCATTCACAAACGTCGTCACCTGAACACACAGCGACCATGAACCCAAATCAGGAAGCTCTCCCAACCGTAAAAGACCCGTCACCAAACCACATGTGACTCGTGCAGGCCAGCCTCACAAAAACCCTAATGCGTCTTGCGACTGCACCTCAAAACAAGGATCAACAGGGGTTCCGCAAACTTGTACACCGGAAGCAAGAATGTAGAACACCGTGACTCGCTTGCAAGTCCAAGAATCAAAGAGCCCTCACTCAAACAAGCTAGACTATCAACTTGTACCAGAGACAAAATGCAATGGAAGGAAACGAGGCGCCATGCCTCGAGAGGAGTCATATTGGGGAATGACGTCCCCAAAAGCTTGATGGAGTAGTCCCGAACGAACTCCATGTTGTTGGGAAAGGCTGTGGGACCCAAGGTGGCTGCATCCCACAGCGGTAGCGTGAGGGCCCCCGAATCGACCTGAAAGAGAAAAGGAACCATTAGAAGTGCAAACCGGCCGAGTCACTGCAAATATACAAAGAGATTGATCCAAAAACCACATCAGCCAGGGGTATGAAGCGAAATCCCACCAGGCAGAATAAGTGTTGAAGGATCAGCACATGCAATTTGAATCCTGGCTTGTGGAAAGTGTCAGTCAAAACTGCAAATATTTCTTGTTCAATGGTGAGAAAATACGTCTGATGGAACTGGTTGCAGAATTCGGACGCCTGTCGCAAAAACCACGACCACAAAACACAAAGACAGGTGAGCAGACACATTCAAACCTACCACAAGGATGGTGAAAAGACGCAGAATAAAAAAAGACGCGGAAGAAATGACTTAACCCAGGGCAAGATTCCATTCAGCACTGAATCAGAACAGGAAAATACTCATCGGTGCGTCAATACGAATCTCACAAGACGAATGCTGCGTACACTAGCGACAGAAAAAACGTAGGTGAGGTATTACTTGGAAGTTTGTCAGCATTTCCAGGAGCAGGTTCAGGCCAGTCTCTGCAACGTTGCGCTCGGTGTGACGGAATGCCCAGATGATGGAGTCCATCACTAGTTTCAGTTGCTGGAAAATGCCAAAGAAGATCAGATTCACATGCCGAGAACTCCGAAAGAGAGGTGGATCGAAAAGAAATGACAAACCAACTACTGATGCTTACTACATAAAACAAACTAAAAGGTCACCCCTGCAAACATGAAAAGCCTCACTGTTCACTTACTTGGCTGGACAGAGTGAAAAGAGCACGGAAACAGTGGCTTGCAATGGCCCGCAACAACGAGAAAAACTTCAGACGATGCTCTGGATAGTCCTCGAAGTTCTTAGTGATCATCTGTAAAACCACAGAATCTGATGTTAAACTTCAGATCCAGTAAACCCACGGCTCGACTACTCCACTAACCCTCCAAGACCAACGAGGCAAAAAACGATCACCACAGTCAAGACATCGGGTTCAGTAGAATGTTGCTGCGTTCACATACATCGAGAGTGCATGCAAAAACAGCCTCGAAGATTCGGGGAACATCATCCATCATGGCGCTCTTTAACCTGCAAATGTTCACTTGAAAAAGTCAATACGTTGATCTCACGCTAGTACAGAACATCCATCAAAGAACCACATCGCCATCTCTCACCAATCAGCTTAACAGACGGTCATTGTTCGTGTCCAGAAAGCGCCAGGATCTTTGCTCAAAAATCAGAGGAACAAACAGAAGAAAAAGTCCGCGCGCAGGTAGGATCCACAAATACAGGCGAAGGTTGTGATACGCACTTGTTGATGATAGTTGCAAACAGAGATAACACCTCCGATTCACGAGCGTCAGACACGTTGCGGGCATAGTCACCCAGGATGGGATCCGTCATAGCTGGGACGAAATTCTTCGCGATCAGTTCCGCGTCGTCCGCTTTATCTACAAACGTTTCGATCAATTTCAGGGTTTCCCGCTTCACCGACCTGCAGAAAGGCCACACGAATCACTTTCAATAAGCACCAGACATCTGAACTTCGACCTAGTCCGGAGCCTCCTAAACGCAGGGTGCAGAAACATCCGTAAATAAGGCAAGTGCACGTTTGGGTTACGAAAGAGTTCGGCAGACCGACATGCAGCAACAAAAAGTCCTACCTCAGCAGCTTCACAAATGAAGTCCTGGATGCATACGGTCCTCCCTCAGCAATGCTACTCGATATCAGCTCACTGTACATTCTGCGTTCATGGGAACAAAAAATACTTGTTACGGAAGTCTTAGAACATACAAACCTCTATTCCTATAAAGACACGAGCAGACAAATCATGGCAACAAACAGCCTAGATTTCGAAGCTGCAAACTGAGGAATCTAGCAAACTGAAAACAAAACTCGGCCAAAAAACCCGGTTCTTGCAGTCACGTACCTATAAACATTCAACATATCCAGGTAGACCAGTGATATTTGAGCTAAGAAAGCTTGGCCAAGGGAGCTGGCAACGCTGGTATTCAACTGCACACAACCCAAGCGAAGACAGGGGTCAACAACCCACTAGTGAAAGAATTCAGTCGCCGCATGAAGACGTTCTAGCGCTAAATCGACTTACGACAAACCTCCATCAACAGTGCTTCCCGAATCTAATCAATCTGGCCACATGGGCTGCCAGTTCCAAGGTTACAGGATACACACCTGCAGAATGTTGAGGACAGCACGTACAACGTCGAGTGCTTTCAAGTACTCCACACTTTGACGAGCTTGACTGATGATTTCTACCCATCTCTGCACGAAGGTCACAACTTGATCAGGTACATGCCGTGTGAGTAACTCGATTACTTTCCGACTCTCAACCGGATTTCCTGGGAATGAAATGAATCTAGTAAAAGCAGTACTGCTCCGGAGACAGCAAATGGTCTGACTTCAACAACAAAGAACTTCGGAAGGCCAACAGGCATCACTCCCTTCACTACCTACACAACATACAAACACAGCATGTGCGAAATTCCACACCGCTGCCAAAACATCTACCAATGGTCAACCTGATTTGGAAGCTCCATAAGCTTCTGCAGATACTCATCCCGCCTTTGAGGATCGGATTCGGCTTGAATCATGAATCCAACCTGTGATCAGACTCAGAGTTATGGCCAGAAACTTGGCCTCCACTATGCTCATTCGAACAGTCTACCCGCCATCAAACAAAATCAACGCAAACAAGAAATCAAGTCACACAGACGAAATGGACGTACTGCTTCGTAGAATGTATGAATTTGATGAGCCTCCAGATCCAAGATAGTTGTTGGCAACCCCTTCAGGAGCTCACATACAAAAGGCTCGGTCTCTCCCACCTGAAATGCAGCACAAGTAGCTGCCATCAGAAACAGAAGACGGACGAAGCTGAAAGTGCAACCTCCTGTGCATCCACCTTCAAAGAAGACAAAATGGATCCAGAGAACAGTAAGATCCGCAAACTCCACCGCATACACAGTCTTTAATGGGTAACGTACCTGAAGAATAACGAACTTCCTTTTACATTTCTGAACTATCTTCAGAAATGTGTCGCAGGCCATATCCTGACCATGGCAACAAACAATGTGAGCACACATAAAGAACATGACTTCGCTGTCCAAAAGTCCAGTAAAATATTCTGAACAAATGAGGTCATCAACATCACGAAGAAGCCCATTCCAAAACATAGAACAAAATCGCGACGTGACTGATCCCTGATGACGACCCTCACCGAAAGGTAAGGTATCGTACCTGAACACCAGGATGAGTTTCGTGCATGAACTCAAACAGCTTGTTCACAACCGTCTTCAAAAACTTCCAATGAGCTCTCAAAAAGCGAGGATACTGGCCCACTACATACCTGAAAACGTGCAAGCAAGGTCGTCTTAACAGAAAAAAAAATATATAGGAATCAAATGCCTACAGCAGAACGTTCACAAGAATCTGAAAAATTCACGTCATGTACCCTTTAAATCAATTTGCAACCTCAAGTTCTTCCTAAATCGGAAGATGGTCATCGAAGATTATTAGCACTTGACAAGCCCTGGAATCAGTTGAAGTGATTACCCTTCGAAAATGGTGTGAAACAATAAAAGAAAAAAAAAGTGACATTTTCACGGACAGCAGTGCAACACATTATGTGCCAGAACGAACCCGGACTTCAAGGGGAAGGACGTACATAATGTTGCTGGCAATCACCGCCTTATTGTCCTTGCCCTTCGTAATTTCACATAGATTAAGCAGATCGCGAATCACTGTCACAAGGAAGCGGTTCTCCTGCTCCTCCCAAAAACAACACGAGCACATTAGAAAACAAGTAGGAACGAAGTGGGGTACCACAAACGCTCAGATGAAGAAAAGAGAAGGAGAGAAGGAGAACGTCAAAAATAAGACTCATAGAATAACCAGGAAATCTCAGGTCAAGCGAACCCTAACACAGTTAGGAAATCACCTGTCGGGCACGGCATTGACACACGGAAGTTCACACCGTCGTACCCGACAGACATGATACGACTGACAAACAAGCGATGGAATATTTACCTGGTCTTCGACCATGGACCCCGATATGGAGCCGATAGCCCAGCAGAGTGTGTTCAGATTGTTCCAAGCCCATTCCTCACCGTTTAATTGCTTGTTTAGCTTCTTCAGCATCTGCACAAGTCTCCACACGAGCACGTTCACGAGGAATCCCAAAACAAGAATCCACGCCGTCCTTAAGTCACATATGCAGAATAAAAAACTTCACTCCACAAACGCCTACAATGCTGGATCGACGGCCATATGGAACTGAGATTACCTGCTGCTCCGTATCTTCGTGGTCCAAATGGGACAAATAAATCAGTGTCTCCCTCATAATCTGGACGATCACAACGCCTTGAGTCAGAAAAACGGCAAAGCGCTCATGCACCGTTCTTGAAGAAAGGCCCTCGAGCTAGCGGAAGCCCCTATACTGGACAACAACTTTAACACCACCGTCGGTCACAGGAACAGACACAAAGACACCTATCAAATCGCGAGCATCGCTGGACACTGGTGTTCACACTATGATCCTATCGTGCACATGGATCTCTCAATGCGTGAGGAAGACATTGGAGGTCCTCCAAGGGAGGGCGACAAGGACGCAGAAATGTGGTACCTTATACTGGACAAGAACGTCGTTGTCCTTCATAGTCTCACGTACAATGTTGCCATTCTCGTCTTCTACTATCAACACTTCCTCAGGTTTAGCCATGCGACTGATCATTAGCAACCGCAACTTCGATAAAGGCCCTGCGTACAACTGCTTACGATGGGAAAGCTGCGCCCCTATCCCATTCAACATTCCTCCTACCTGTGACGCATTCAACAACAAAACATCTTCATCATCGTCTTCTGCTGCACGGCACTTTTCGGAAGCAGAAATTAAGAAGCACCTAGAGCTAACACAGAGTGAAGGAAATGTTACAACGGTCCTGCATAATCCGATCTGGGTGCGTTCTGGAAATGAGCGATTAGCAAAGTTTTTCTAGGTTTGGTGCTCGGATCGTATTTTGACGTGAAGCCAGGCCCTGCGCTTGTGACAATGTCGAAAAGTCGGCGTCGAAAAGAGTGCAAGGTGAGATTCATCCTAGAGGGGGGGGGGGGGGGGGGGGGGGGAGGGGTTCAACGTGGTGGGGCCACAAGAGGGCAGTTTGTATCCAACAATTAAAACCCTCAAAACTTCTTTCAAGTTTATGAGCTAAATAGCTGGCGAGTGCACAGATTTGCTAGATATAGACAGGGGTGATTCGGCTACAGTCCAGGGTCGCCATACGGCTAATGGTGTTCCAGAGCAGTAAAACATAAGAGACAACAACAAGACGTCCAGACCATCCGTGTGTTGTGTATCACACAATGGAGAGAGAATCTTCTATTGGAGTTCATTACACTTTCAGAGCAGAAGTGATGAACTCAGAATAAACAACGAGGAGCAACCATTCACGCAATGCCAAAGACCTCGGTTGGTTTCGGAGAAAATAAACTGTAGCCAGTCAACTCATGTGCGTGAAAGATGGTCTATTACCTGAAGGCCGAGGGGACTAGGTGAAGCAGGAGTTTCCATGTTGCACTCAGACTGGAAAAGATCGCAAACAAGTGAATTCCAGTAATCCAGGCAAACCTACAGGAGAGCAATACAAAAACTCCACAGTTAACAAAAATAATCAAGACCGCTGCAGAAACGGCGTTTCATTTCATACATTCATTCCCATAAGATCGGAAATGTATGAGATGACAACTGACAAATGGAAAATGGACAGACATCCAATTACAAAACTGATAAATCACTACTCTGCAGTCAGAGAGGAAATTATTTTGACCATGCACACCTTAAAAACCTCTGTATCATCAACATAAGATACACCGATCAAATATTCCAGCCCCATCAACAAAGCTGTTTGATTCTCCGGAGATGTCTCCAACACCCCAATGTGCGCCTGCAACCCAGGTGTGCTCGCAGATTTGTGAACAACACACTGGAAATAACCGAACCCAAATCCAAATACCTCCTGAGACCTGACCAGTCTAAGCAAAAAATACTTAAATCTTAAGGTATCGTATGCAGCAAAAAGCCTAATAGTGTACGACCACAGAATACTCGTGCACAGGTGAAGCAAGTCGGAAAGGAACTGGAACACCAGAAAACCTTGAAAAATGCAGTGAAGAACATTGCCAGATTCTGGATAAACGCCTGCAAAACAGGAGGTAGAGATCCTCAAAACTCTGGAAGGAATAACAAACCGAAAGGCAGTATTTAAAAGGTGCAACATATTCCGCATAATATCCACGCCCGTTACGAGTTCATTAATAACAGGATATGAGAGGTAGGGCATGCTAGCACAGTCACAACTTCTCAAGTCAAGTAGTAGTGGGTGTTTAGAACCACAGGACTGTAAAACAACCAAATACGAATCGGAAGGACCAGTTTAAGTTCATAAAGAAGTTCTCGAAAACATCCACGATCCGTCTAATTATGAAAGCCTAAGAAAAGCACCTGATCCTCATCTGACCCACTTCCATAAGCCTCTGGAACGTTGGTGCCTGGCGGTAGAATAATCTGCAGGAAATTAAAAGCAATAATCATCTTTAGGAACAGACATGGACACGTCACGAGTTATGCACACACTTGTTCTAGTTCACGTGGAGATAAACCCAGAGCATACCCATAGCTATGGAATCATGTCAGGCATCCGAAGTAATAGAATCAGTCATGACTTCGTCAATAAAATTTCAATATGGAACATCCTTCGCAGTACCTATCTGTTGAAAACATCCTACAAGATCCCTTCTAAACTCAAATTCTTCAATATTCAATACCTGGAGCTGCACCATGAAAATGGTGTAGAGTTTCACAAATTGGGCATCGTAATAATCTCCACAACTAAGAACAGCCACCTGCACGATTCTCGGTTTCCTCAGTCCGTGATTACCTAGACGAGCACAAGTACTACATTCTGAACCAGAATGATTGGAAGCGGAAAGACAAAGCTGCAGAAGAGAAATTTCAGGTGTGAAGTGACGGACACTCACCTCAGACAAACATTGTAGGGTCAAATTACGATAGCTGGCAACAGGAAATAGCTTCAGTAATGTCTCGAGCTGCAAGCCAACATAAGGCACATGAACGGTTGAACAACAGACACTGAAAGCCACATATAGCAGTAATGATGAAGAGGATGACTATTACAGGAACTCAAAAATGGCCACCAAAATGAGTTACATATCAGTTTACAGTAGCGTTGAGTGCAAAACCATGCCATGATCGTGCCTTTCAACAAATGAAAAGTTCTCAGCAACCCAAGCGCCAAGTAATACTAGTCCAATGTCTCAAGGCCACTCGTCGATTTCTGCGAACAAAGCACTTACCAACGCTGATTCGAAGATATAACCAAGGGGAATCCATGACAAAAAAGCATGTAGAGTCGCCAGTGTTGCTCGGATAAGTTCAGGCCGCTGAGACATTGACAGAACATATTGGCATAACTCATGGATGAGCTGGAATTCACTGTTGGACGATCCCACAGACGCAACATGTCAGTACACAACTTCGGCGACTAACAGGGCAATCACGCATGGATATGCCAGGGCCTTCACGCGGTCCCAACCTATGCACACTGAGCACTGAAGCTATTCAAATAACCAAAGGCAACTTTCCTCAGGTACATACACCAACGAAGACCTTTCTTCCCACGCAGTAGCATCGAAGAAAAACGTACCTGTTTAAGGAATTTTTCAATTCTTTGATTTTACTTTGAGTCAACTCTCCTCGAGAGAAATCAAAAACTTCCTCGCTGAGCAGCTGTATTACGACATTCCGAGTCAGCGGCGTCCAGGTATCGAAGTTACACCCACGTCTGAATGAAAACAACTAATTAATTCAGCTAAAGCAAGACGACCAAGAATAAACACAAAACAAGATGAAACCTTACCTTCAATATGACCATGCAGTTTTCACAAAGTGTTTCGCTGCTTTTCGCAGCAGCGACGAGATCTGGTATAAACCTGGGCCATCGAGCAGGCCACTCGTGCTTTAAAACCTGCACCAAATCCATATTTATCTTGTAAAGACTAGAATTATAACTGAGTTAAGCCTGAGAACAATGGTACATAATAGATATGAGCACATAAGAGCCATCAAATTTCAAAGTCAGTACTTACGTGTTGCAAATCCCACATCAGTACAAGTTAGACTCGAGGCATCTCTGATCAACGGAAATGAAACCAAATGAGAAACATTCAAAAGGCCACTGCTAATGATGCCAACTCATAAAATCCTCTCATAACCTACAGAAATATCACGCCAGATTCAACACACTACATATACTTGCTTGCAATTACATCCAGATGCAACAATACCTGAACAAGAATGATGTTTAACTTGTTCAAATACAGCCTTTCGGCCCGAAATGACGCTTCGTTGCTTGAGAGCTGCATTGAACGAAAATTCGGTAAGAATATATGAGATCCCACATAGAAAGATGTTGTAAAGCTACACGAAATAAACAGATAAACATCATAAAAGGAAAATGAAGTGAATAAGGATGTTAAGGAGAGAGACGAGGACGCAATATTCTAAGCGCACAACGAAAAATCAAACGACCACCCAGATCGCGAGTGGAAGTCGGGGTTTAACCAATGAACCTGTACAATAAGGTCTGATATGTAATTCTTAATGCCGTCACGTTGCTCCACAGGAAGCGCATTCCACCGATACTTAATGACTCCCTCCAGCACCTTCGTCACAAGGAATAGGTGCACCAATTCGTTGCTTTGAATGAGTTACAAGCAAAAGAACAAACTCAACGACTTGGCACTAAATTCACACGTAGCCTTTCTCCGTCTCCACCGAAACGAAAGTAGTTAGCTTCAATGCTATCAGTCATATATAGTTCACTGCGCAAGCAAGTCACGACATCCTTACCTGCAGTGCATAGAACTTGGAATTTGCAATGGTAGAATTCTGCAGAATAGTCACTACTCGGGTCCATGCATCCGGATGCTCTTGCAACTGCCTTAACACCCTTTCGGCAGCAGCTCTCTGCATTGAAATAAGATATATCAGCCGAATTGTTCCCTCACAGCAAAAGTTCATTGACAAGGTAATGCCCTGTATTCTGTTCCCGCACGTTTGCTAATAAACGTAAAAGAACGTCAGCAGTCCAGTAATCTTCACTTACCAAGTAACAAGTGAGTATGACTACAGTTTGACCAAGGAGGTGATCAGATAGAATTCCCTCACACCTACAAACGCTCGAGCTCATGGAATTTATAGAAGAATATTGTCGTTACCGAAATGGCTGGAAGTGAAACCCTGCCTATTTGAGAAAGCAACCTGAACGGCTCACGATCGTACAACGACAGCAGACGCAACGGGACTTCTCCAGGCCCTCAAATAGATACCGGCTATAATGGATGCAATCAAGTCGTAGACGACAATCCCTTATCCTAAGAACCTACAAGTATTTGAAGAGACGCACGACCCTCGGGGATTCGAGCACCCGACGAAAGCAAAGGCGCGTCTCCTGAGCATAAAGGAAACTTAAGTGCGCCCAAACCGCGTGAAGTATGGAGTCGCACATCCTGAAGCTATAAGGTCCAAAGCCAGACGAGCTGCACCGCAAAGTATTTTGCAAATCTGACCTAACCCATGACGAACAAAATCACACCTAGAAGCCAATACTGCAAAACCACGATTTGTTTCGCCGCCGTAGATCTACACACTGGTTTTAAAATTCCAGTGAAAGTTGGAAATGCTAGGGTAGGGAGAGAAGAACTTGATCGGCTGAATCAGGAAGTCACCAGTGCTCCTGGAAAAAACACTACGATGCACTTGACCACCATGGATTACGACAAGTCCATCACTCATGCATCCATCTTTCTCAGATGTAACTCCTACACACTACGCCTATCCCTCAATTCAAGCAGCTCCAGAATGAAAATTCGATCTTGAGCGCACGATAAACTTCCGCCGGCACTCTAGCCAAACAGAGACTTTGTCTTACAGGAGTTCACACAGGTCATCTACTACCCATAGCCCCAGAAGCAGACTTGACGATGCGCAATGATGTAGAAAATAAAGAAACGATATCCTCATCGTCAAAGGCGCTTCACAATGAATAATGCATTGAAAAATTTGGCACAAAAACGATCGAAGCTCCCCAAGCACCCGGTGATTCAAGAACCTAAGCGCAAATGCCGAAAATTCGAAGATTGACGACAGAAACAATTATTTCATCGTCCACGCTGCTCGACAAACGCTCCATATAAACGATGCAATTCAACCTGCTCAAGCCCTAGCACGATCAGAGCTTATTCAATCCAATATAAAAACGTTACCTCCTCTTTGGAACCGGTGCCGTAAAACGCTGCCACAGTCGCGTCAAGAAGGCCGACATCAAAAGGCTGGCTGAAATCCAACAGCTTCTCCGCCATAGCGCTCGCCACTCCTCCGCAACAAGAAAATCAAACACTCCGCCCCGCTCGTCCAAACACCTAAACGCCCGAAACAAAATTAACCACCACCAGCCCTGCCGGAACGCAACCACGCACAAGCTCCAAGAACTTCCAGAAACGCTCGCAAGAACCCGGTGACGTCGACCTAACTCAATGCGTGCCACGGAATGGCTGGAATCCAAGCTGCACCCAATCGGCGGAGCAACTTAACGAAGAGGAAGGAAAAAAAAAAAAAAAAAATTAGCGAATCTTCAGTGGCGCGACGCAGAGTAGTTCAAACGGTCGAATGGCGCCGAAGGAGAAGACGGGTGGATGCCTGGATGGTGGTATATTGGATTGAAGACAAGGCGGGTCAAAGGGAGAAAGGTGCCGAAGCTTAAACCCTAGAACGATCGAATGATGTGCCGGACGCGGATTCATGGAAAAACCACCCCGCTTGATTGGAACCCCGGTGAAAGGGTTCTACTGTAGAAGGGAGTTCCCGGCCGACGCCCCAGTCGTAGTGTCGAGGAACCATGTGCGATCGCGCTCCGTCTCCGTCGGTCCCAACGGGGAACTCCGTCCGACCTAACTCCGTCGTGTCTGCCCTGATTGATAAAAGTACTCGGCCTCGACGAAAAAGGTTCTCCTCCGGCAACTCCCGTCGCGTCTGCCCGTGTCGGAAAAAGTACTTGGCCCAGCTGGAAAAGTGATTCTGGCGCTTCAATCTGTGGCGCTCCGGTTTTGTACTTTCAACTCCTTCGCCTTTTCACCCAGTTGCCCTGTGATGCTGCCAGAGGAATTCAAAGTGTTGGATGAACAGGGGTAAGGTGGGTACACCTAAAATTGCACCTCACGTAAAAGTGCCATCTATAGTTGCTATACATTTCTGAATTCCATTATGTACCTATTTGGCTGGAGCGTTTTTAGAAACAAACTTTGAATCTTAATAACTTTTGTATACTATATCCAAATGTTGTGTTTTTTCGTGCATTGGAATGTGCTTTCACTTGCCAAGAAGACTATATGAAAATTTGATCAGACCAGTAATAGCTACTAGGCACAGTACCAAAAAGTGGCACTTTTAGGTGTACCCACTTTAGTTACACCTTTGAGGAGCATATTCCTTTGTAGTTGGAGAAATTGGTGAGAGAAAAGAGGAGTCGATGGCAAGCCATCCTACATATAGGAGCAAGGTTCTTTTTTCATTTCTTGTAAAGTGTCAAAGTGGCGATATTTCATTTTAATGTGGAGCTCCAAATCTCAACATTCATCCATATATTACATAGAAAGTATTATATTAGCACATAATACATATCTATCATTCTATTGTCATCCATTATTTGGCAATTCCATCCACTATTTTTTTCTTAAATTAAGTTTATTGGAGATTTCATCTAAAATTTCATTGTTTTTTTCCTATAGGCTTGGTGCCAGGCCAAAAAATTTGGTGCAATTTTGCACCAAATCGCCAGAAAAAAACAAACATGTGCAAGAAGTGTGATCTGCCTCTTGCTATTTGGAGCCATTCTTGGGGAATTTCTTACCTACAAAGTTGAATGGATTGAAGCTCCACAAATTACACTTAGCTAACCAAACTGAAAAATTCCTCAAGAAATTTTTCTTCAAGAACATTTCTTCACCTCCAAAGGAAAAAAAACACTCTCATTTCTCAAGGAAAGTGAGTTGTGCTTACCACAAACTACCAATTAAGAAACACCATGTGCACGTTCTTTGAGAATTGTAACAAAGTTGAAGAAGGTGTGGCAACCCCTAATGACTTTCAAATTCTTGTAGAAATGACAAATGCATATTTTCATTCTATTGAACCCTTAACCCTTAAAATGACACAATGACCATCTTCTAGTCAATGAATGACAAATAATCCTTTTGTAGAGGACAAAAGTATAACTATTCATCTTTAGAATTTTGCATGAAAAGGGATGATCTTATATAGTAATTTGACCTTCAATGAGTACATGTGGATTTATTTAAACCTACTATTATCACAATGCTAAAAGGGATGATTTCCATAATCACCAACATGTCCTTTAAGGACTAAAAGACAAATTAGTAACCATAAAAATAATCCATTTTAGTACCAAGTGAATCATTAATTCAAGAAAATCTAAAAGCACTTGTTGGAAGTGAAACTATTATTTATAGAAAACCTCCCATTTTCATACAAAATTCTAAAGACTAATAGTTGTACTTCTACCCTATATAGAAGAATTCTCTATCATTCATGAGACAAAAAATGGCCATAGCATCATTTAAAGGTTATAAGATGTTGTAGACCTAGAGTATTGGATAGATGATTTCATTGTTCACTATAGAAACAAAAAATGCACCTATTGGTCGACTAATCAAAACATTTTGGTAACTACCTTGATTATAGGGTGCATGTTCTTCAAGGGTCAACTTTTAAAAGATGCGATGATCATTTTCAACCAATGAATGACAAAAGATCCTCTAGAAGATCCTTCTATATAGGACAAGATGTAAGTATTCATTCTAAGAATTTTGTGTGAAAATAAGAGGTCTTGTATTGTAGTTTAACTTCCAATGAGTGCTTTGGGATCTTTTTAAACCAATAAATAATTCACATCATACCAAAATGGATGATTAAGAGTAATTGAGTATAATTTTGTGTTTGATGTGGTCATCACCTTATTATTTGATGATTAAGGTGATAAAATAGCAGTTATTTTTACTACAAAAATGTCAAATTGAAAAAGTCAAAGGGTCAAGATTTTCTAATTTATATTTCAATGGGTTTTTTATTCTAGTTGGGAAGTATGCCAATGCACACTAGCATGTATATCATTGAATAAAGTGGGATATTTGTAAGTTCTTAACCAAAATAAATTAAGAGAGTTTTAAACCTAATGAATGCAATTAGATTCATTAATGCAATGGCTTCTAGAAATGTTCAAATTAATGCTTACCTAATACAATTTCGAAAATTTATATTTGCCAATTGATATGCGTCAATTCCATGATTCAAGCCATGTCAATTTCTAATTCAAGCTAAGAAACAATAATCTAGCAAATTAGGCACTTGGAAGTGCATGCATTTGTAGAATTGGGAGGCAAACAACTAAACCTTTCATTTGAATACTTTTGTAACTCCATGACATAGAAGATGATAGACACAATGTTCATAACAAATTATGAACTTGTACTTACAATTCTTTACATGATCATGTACTTCTTTGGAACCTCTCTTTGATATAAAGTACCTCCTATTTAAAAAACTTCTTCACATGAAGATAAGGTGTCTAGGGTGTTAATATTTAAACAAAGAGCAAAATAATATCACTTCTCCATTGGAGAAAGGATAGAGGCTAAGTTTATAACCCTCAAGTACTTTGCATGTGAGTTTATAACAATGTTCATTACATTCAATGTACACATGTTTCCAATGCAAAATTTGAGTGTACAAGCAGACTATATGTCATGACTAGAGCTATGGAAAGTTCTTTGTATATTAGAATTTACTAGGGGAAAGGTGACTACAACAATAGATGCATCAAAACAACTACAAGAAGACTTTGAAGTACAATTAAATGAAACATTGTAAGGCATGCACTTTGTAGATACATTTTGAATGCATAATTGAAGGAAAAAAAGTCTCATCTTTCTAGAGAAAATACCTAGGATCATTTAAAGTTTGCTGAAATGCACCAATATTAAACTAATACAGGTATCAATGATCATTTAAAATTTGCTAAAATACACCAACATTGGACTACAAATGATTGGAAATAAATTATATGCTTGTATAAGTCTAAGGTCAAAGACTTTTGTTTAGATATTTAATATCTTGGTGTTGGATGTGTAATTTAGAATAGCTTTCATCTTAGATTGTTTTTCAAACAATGAAACATGGTGACAAAGGGATTGATGGTGCTAATATGTGAGCCTTGAGAGTGTGTGTGTATATACACTATTTCCATTGAAGGTACATATAGTATAAAAAACAATAATATAGATATCTATAATATAATTACACTATAATCATAGAAGAGTTTTATAATATAGACATGTGTATTATAGATGTATAGTCTTCTAAACTCATCAGTTCACACTCTTAGGTTCACATAATAGACGCACTCACAAAGAAATTGTGATTTGGGGAATTATGTCCATCCATAGACCTAAAATGGTGTGCAAAGTTGAAAGCCATATTAGCCAACATCAATGTCATAAATTTTGCTACAAACTATATACTAGACAATTTGTAAATCTCAAAATTGAAGAAGGATTCAAGTGAGATTTACAAATTCACTTGAATCCTTCTTCAGTATGACAATGCTCATAGTGTATTTTGAGAAATTGAGTAAATTTGAAATTTCTCCTTGAAAATAGCATTTTCTGAATTTGAGCCCAACTAACAAAATGAAGGTCCTCACTTCGAATCTCTACTCCAATTGGAATTTTGATTTTTTTTGTAAAATTGAATGTTTTATTGCAATTTGAATTTTGGCTGCATTTTTAATGTCCACTGCAACCTAGAAATAGGTGTACACGGAAGTTGAGTTTACACCATAATGTTTGTCACTGTAATGTACACACATGGTGAAATTTTCAGATTTTTTGAGATTATTTTCTATTTGATATGATTTTTTCTTCACTTTTTCTTCAAAACTGTCATAAAATTCAATATTCCTCAAAAAAAAGAAGTCTGAAATTTATATCTCTGTGAAGTATAGAAGACATATACTTTCATCTCTGAAAAATAAAAATAAAATTTTTCATACATGACTGGTTCTAAAACGGTAACAAATTGAGTGACGGGGAAGGAGCCTTCACACCAGTGGTCATAGGTCCGTCCTTTAAGGGTTAAGTGCTACTAACTTCTCTTAACATACAACTTCAAAAGTCAGACGAGCCTTCGTGAGCACTTAAAAGTTAGATATCGTGCACAAATCCAGAAACTTGAAACAAAGACAAGAACTTCTCGCAACTCTGTGGTCATTGTACAAACCTTAATCCTATGGGCATTGAAACACACACGGAAAGGTCAACACGTCAACACTTCTGAATTTTCTGCTAGGGACAACTGTCTAGCTCCATTGATAGTCTCGTGTCGATTGAATACTTGGAAAAATTCAGCAAGCACTCGGATTTGAGGAAGCTATATCTATCGTAAAAACATTTCCCCTACTATAAACTAACTAATCAATAATATCAGTAATTTGTTTCTGTTTTTTATAAACCCAAAGGGCAGGGAAAATGAAGAGCCATTGATGACAACCTTATCCTGCAAAATCTGGACAGGAAAACAATTTCCTTGAAAATCTAAGTTCAAGATTTACGTCCATTTCCCCAAACACAACGATTAAATCAACTGGGGGAATCAATGCAACATCACGATATTCCTGTAATTCCACTAAAACTAGGAATACCAGAAGACCACCGCCTGGACACCATGGATGCAGACATCGTCCTTGTCGGAGTGGGCTGCAAACCCAAGCCACCGGTACTCGGCAAATTCAAGCCAGCTGGTCTAGACTCTCCAATGTTCCTGGCAGGTGTCCTCTCAGCCAAATTAGTGGAGGTAGGCGCAGATTCCAAGGCCTGAGAGAAGAACTGCTTCAAGCCAGGAGGCGCAATAGCAGCAGGAGAGGAGGTGGTTCTTTCCAGATTGTTCGCTTTCAAGTACCAGGAATTGAAACTCTGTGTAAGCTCGGGATTCTGGGCAGGAGCCACGAGGTTGAGGCGATGCACCCATTCAATCAACAGGAAGATACCTTGATTAGCAAAGTTCTGGCTATCCTGAACTTCATCAATCTTCAACCCCAACCCTTCCATTTTCCGGTTCACATCCTCGATTTCATGTATACTCCTCCCAACCGTGCCCTTCACTTCTTCCACCTGATCCTTGATCAACCCTGTGATCACAACGCTGTCGTCCAGTTTGCTACTCACACTATCCAGTCTTTGGTTCATGTGCTTCCTGGTCGATGACAGAGCCGCCGAAACGTGCTCCAGTTGCTTGCCCACCCCTGCCACCGCATTGTTCATGCCTTTCCTGGTGACGTACATGACGTCTCCGAATGAAAAACCTCGCCACCACATGTACCCGTAGCTGACAGTGCCAACTACAGCGGCTGGCAAGATGAACGAGGTGATCGACATTCCTGAGCCTGAACCTGCTTGCACGACAGTCACCGTCCTTGAAGAAGATGCGAGCTTGTACAGCTCTTGCGTTAGTCGCTGGACTTGTAGAGAGAGAGCGGCATCGTTTCCTCCCCCTTCCTTCTTTTGTCCATCTTCTTTCAAATGCTTCGAGAACACCTGACAATAGCATAGTCTTCGTCAATAACAGGTGCTCACAATCGATTCAATCGCCAAATAGAAAACAACAAATCCATAGCGACACTTCATTTGATAAAAATAAGGTAAATTTATGTTCTGTACATTATACGGAGGTCTGTAACATTAGGAATTATCAGAAGTCAATCAATGTCTTCCCCAAGGGAAGGAAATCTCTTCCTAAACTCCAGGACTAAGAATAGGAAAGGATGTAATTAATCGTTGCAATAATCTTGATTATCTCTGCTACCTAACCCTTTGAGAAGTCACAACCTAATCCATTGGTTGACTAAGCTTTTCAACCCGTCTCCAACTTCTTCAGAATTTCGTGGGATCCAGAAGAAAGGGAGTGCCAAACCTCCTCAAACAATCTTGACTCCAGATTATTCACTTTTTACAAACCAAAATATACTTTCACCAAGATTATTCTGCAACCAAGGTTTGACTGCCGACAGTAATTAATATGAAACCTCAATTAAGCCTCACTAGGCTTGGAATTCTATCAGGGTACAAAACCCCAGGCACGGCATTGGTAATTTGCTCCTCTCTACTACCCCACCCGTTGCACAATTCACCTCGAAGACCACACCCTCCAACGATCGAATCTCCACCTTCCAAAACTACGCTAAACACTTAACACTACAATTTCGGAAAACACAACGCAACGGGCTATTCCAAAAGCGAATCAATCACAAAACGAAAAGCCGTAAAATATCACTACAATTACTACAGGACGAATACCTTGGAGAGATCGCCAACAAAATCCATAAGCTTGTTGTTCTTGATCAGCACTGATCCCATCAGCCCCGCCCCGACCAGCAGCACCACCTTGGTGGCGCCGAGGCTCGCCTGCATCATCGCCATCGCTACTTGCAGCAATCCACCACCACAACCAATACTCTTCTCTACCAAACCATCACAGAAAAAAGGGCGCGCTCGCAAGCAACTCCAAAAAGACCATGGCACTTCAAACCCTAATAATTGTCGAGGCGATCGGAATTCGGAACTCGAATGACGAAAACGAGCGGAAAAAGAAAGAGTGGCGAGGGTGAGCGGCGACGATAAAAGTCTAACTTAGTGGAAGAACCTTCGATGTGAAGTCGTCGTCGTCATCGCCACGGCACGGCTCCGTGAAGACGACACGGCCGAAGAATTGCGACAAATGCTGCGATGGAGAAAAGCACGTCGAACCCTGTTGTGGGGCAATTTCCGTGGCTGACGGAGCGCCTTCGTTACGTGGGCGGTTTCCAACCCTCTTTTAAAAGAGGTTCGAATGGAGGTTCGGCTGAGGGGTTTGATGGAGGTTCGGGTGGAGGTTCGGATGGGAGTTCGTAGGAGGTTCGGGTGGCAAGATGATTTCCAGTGAATCCATTTAATCTTATTGGATATTGATGGTCAAGGTAAATTTGCCTACAGCCCTTTAACCTTAAAACAGTATAAACAATGTCTGGAAAAACCAACTGGTAGTTCAAAGTTAGTTGGTGGAATTGGAAAAAAAATTGGTGAAAAAATCTATGAAATCTCTATTTTGAATTTAAATAAAGAAAATAATTGGATTTTGTCCTTGAAGAACAGGTTCAATTTGGAAATTAAATGAAAATATATAGTAAAAATTAAAAAATTAAAAAAAGAGTCCCAAATATGGCTCTAGAAGGATAGGACTATAATCAATAGTATTTTCAATTTTCAAAGTCTTTTATTATGTACAATCCTATTTTGCAAATATGTATGAATAAAGCAATTACATTTAATTCTTAAAAATGCTTTCTAAAAGTCATAAAAATTTATGTTTTTTTTTAATTTTAGAATAATCAAGAATTTTTGGGAAATATAGACCTCAAATCTCTCAAATATTGACAATTGGATTCAATATTCATCAATACATTAATCAACTCTAAAATTAGGGTTTGTATAGATTAAACTCCCTAATATCACATTCTTTTACTAATACTAAAATGTCACGCATGAATGTTATACTAGAATATCCCTTAACCATAAGACATTGTAGAGGATTAAAAATGTTCAATGATGACTGTTTATTAACCAATTTAGCTCCATATTTACAAATTCATTTAAGAAAATTCTATTAACTACTTTATTGATAGGATTGTGTCCTTTCATGGTCAAAATCTTTGCAATTTAGTCACATCTATAGGGTTTGACAACAAAAAGTTCAAAATTTAAAACTTTTAACCTAAGAATGATGTTGCAACCATATTTCAACCAATGCATGACAAAGAAATCTTCCTATGTAGGAGAAAAGTGCTATTCTTCATCATTGAAATTTTGTGCAAAACAAAAACATCATGCACAATAATTTGACCTCGAATGAGTACTTTTGTTTTTTTAATAGTTGACGATTTCATATAGTGCCAAAAAAAATGATTTTCATAGCCACAAGCTAGGTGTTCAAGGATTAAACTCGAAACATCTAGAATCTTCTAGAAAATTCTTAGTTTGGGAAAAATCATCACAACATACTATTTTGAATGCTATTTTGAATCATTGAGGGAGATTTGAGGACTCTAGAGGGTTGTTTTAGGTCTATTCCCAAAACTATTTGTTGCTGTTAGGCCAATAATTATTGAAAAAATTTTAATTATTGGTCCAAAAATTTAATTTTTTTTAAATTCAGTTTTTTTATGACATGGCACACTCTTGACCGCATGAGATTCCTGCATTTCAGTGTTCCCACAGCAATTTTTGAATTTGCACTATCTAGGAACTTGTACTCTGACTTCCAATGGCCTCAAATGAGTCAAATCTCTTCAAATGTAATATACAAATACAAATTGTAGACTATGAGTTTTAGATTCCATTCATATAGTTAAATTCACCAATGTTATCTCCAATGTTTTTCTACAAATTTCTAAAGGAAAACTCAATTGAGATTCCTTCTAAATTCTATTACAACCAAAATATTTATTTTTCTGAATAAATTTATTGGGATGGATTTGAAATGAAGTTTTTTGATACCTTGATTGTTTGAAATTTTTGTGTTGTTTGCATCTACAACCTCATTTTTGCAAATCTAATTTTGAATTAGAGTCAATGTAATTTTGGCTTGGTCAACCACTTAACATACTTCTACATTAATATTTTTAGAAAACTATTTACTCTAATATCACCAAATCTAACCATTAGATAGGACAACAACTTCATAAAGTATCTCTAGCCACAAATTAGGATGACTTTCATCCAAATAGTAATTAAAAAAATTCAACTAAGCTTAAAGTATCTAGAACCAACCATGGTCAACCAACATTGCTAGTATGTGAGCATGAAGATGCGAGTGTGGATGTAAGTAGATATACATCAACCATTGATGGTGATTATGACATAAACACCTATAATATAGGTATTTATAACATAGTTGCACTATAATTATAGAAAGTTTCTATTCTTAAGGCACTTACACCAAAGGTATGTAGTCTTTTAGGCTAAAAAACTTACACTTTTGAACTTGCATAATAGCGAACCTCCATAGTTGACCACTAAAGTGATTCCGCATGTTTTTGAAGTAGTATAAGGCAATGTAAAAATTTTGTCATGTAGGAAGATAGAAATCACAGGATTGCCAACATTTTGTGATTTTTCCCTAAATTCAAATTATTATGAGTTTTAGGAGCCAAACATTGGCATCTACCTATTACCAATTTATAGAGTCTATCAATTCCAACCATTCAAGAACTACTTTTGGCTCACTACTTTAGGACAAGTGTCATAAATTCATCAGTCCGAATCTTGAAAAGGAATAAAAAATACACTCCAAGCTATAGTTGAAAATCAGTTCTAGCCTTGGTTGGAAATAACAACACCTACAACTTAGGTGTGGATCTCTATTTGGTAACATGTGTTCTACTGTAAAAGAACAAGATTTGGAATGTCCATTGGTACTCCTAGTGGAACTTAAATCCACAATACCCTTATTAGAAGTTAGATGCTTTATCTATTAGGCCATAGAAACTTTTGAAATTTAACCCTTGAGTGTTCTAATGTCCAATTTTTGGACAATGTTATGCGCACTTGATTCCCACCCTTGGAATAAAGCAAAGACAATTGGGTTTTATGCAATTTTAAGTATTGTAGGTGTCTAGGTGTCAATCCATTTTGCCTTGTAAGCAATGAATTTTTTCTATCTACTCTAGTTTTGTTGAGTAAGTTTCAGTTGCTAGTTCTATTTTAATTTGATAAATTTACTTTAATTTAGCTTGTTAATGAAAGTTGACTTACTAATCATAATTTAATTCATTAAGCCTAATATAATTTGATTTACTAATTGAATTTGACTTTCTAAATAATTCTAAATTAATTTAATCAATCTATCTTAACTTACTTTGCTAATTGAATTTGACTTACTAATTCTATTTTAATTTCTAGAAGGCAACAAAAGAGAAAAAAGAAGGGATCCTATGGGCCTACTTCTCTAATGTTAGATTATTAGTGGTCAAAGTTCCTCCACCAACTTCCTCCTATGTCATTGTTGAAACTTAGTGGGTCGATATAGAAGCTTAATTTCCCTCTTTAGCCTCCATTGCACAACTTTTGTTAGGTGTGGTTATATGCAATGCTACCACTTCTTTCGCTCCCATTAGTTCTATCACTTTGACTCCGAGATCACTATCTGTTTTTTTCCACAATTTTTGACTAGTTCCAACTACACTAATTGTTGGCTAAATTCCAATCTACTCTAATTTTTGGCTACCCCTACCCCTTTTGCCTTCCTTTCTTTCCATTTGGGGGTTGGGAATCCGAATTGCGGTCCTACGATGCCAATTTTGTTGGCCCTAATATGGCCTGGCCCAGCCTCTAGGCTTTGCTAGGGGATACCAAGGTTGGGTGCTAGGGACTTGGGGGGGGGGTGTTGAGGGAATGGGGATGGTGCTAATCGAATTACATTTTGGATGTAACAAAAAATGATACAAAATTTATGCCAAAATCGGCACAAAACTTGAAAATGGAGGTGAAAGGGGTCACTACTAGTATGGGCCCTATTTCCTTTCTTTCTAATCTATTCATTAACGAGGCACCTTGATTTTGGAGGCTAAATTTTGGATGGGGCTACTACAGGGGAATCAATCCTCTCCTAGGATTTGGATTTGACACCCAATTAAGGCTTATCACACCCCAAGAGAATTCAGAGCTTTGCCATTTGTTCCCCTTTTTACACACCACTAAGACTTCCATTAAGTTTGTTTGACCTCTAGAGGGTTCAAAGCTTTATTGCCCCTATGGAACTCACTCAATTTTTTCTTAAAACATGACAAAGTTAGAATAGGGAGAATAGATCAAAAACACAAAAGCATAACATAAAAGCATGACACGCCCCAATTAACACCCTACTGGTGGTTACTCACAAAAACTTCACAAGCTAGAGGCCTACTAAAGCGACATCACCAAGTCATATATGAGGTCACTCTAGGGTTAGTCCAAGCCTACAATATCACCTTGTTCACTCATAACATCACTCTCTCAAGGGGATTCCACTCAAGTCACTCATGTAATAACTAACCAATACAAGAGAAGAAAACTCTATAAATACATGACCAACCCTCCAACTAAATCCACCAAATAGGGACACACCTCTACGCACCTCACAAAGCTATCTACACGTGGTTAAAACCACAAGTTTCATCAAAGCGCATACAAGGAGGGCTCTCAAACCTCTAAAGGTGAAAATACATGAACCAAAGGCTACAACAAGCCTTGAAATGACCATCAAAGGCCACTTGGCTTAATATGCCAAGAATTACAACATTAAATGGACAAGATGGTCCCATAAGAGAAAGTGTGGATAAAGAGAGAAAGAGAGAGAGTTTTAGGAAAAAATGAGTGTTCTTATATATTTGCCTAAAGTACTCACCTTCCCTCTTTTTCTACCTAAAAAGACTGTATTTAACCTTAAGACTTGGACAAATAAGGGCTCAATTCAAATCTATCATCCCACCTAAATATATGGATTTTCATTTATATTCTAAATTCAAACTAAAATTTATACCTATTCACTTGAATCTTACATTCCTAGGCCCTAGGACTTATTTTTTTTGACTTGGCCTTACACCTCTTGATTTGGTTTTTACATTTGTCCTTTTAATCCTATCCAAGTTCAAGAGTTCCCAATAGATTCCCAATCTACCTAGGAATTAACACTTAAATTCAAATGAAAAATTACACCTAGTTGACTTGAGTCTTACACCCCCTTGACTTGGTTCTTAAAATATCATTTTGATCTTTGTCCAAATCCATGGATTCTCAATGGATTCCTAATGAAATTTGGGGTGCTTATCCAAATTTTAACTAGGGGTTCCTATAACCATGTTTTTTCATTCTATGTTGGACCATTTTGCTAACTTTTGGAGATTGATTCAAAATTGCAAATGGATTGTGCCATTGGATGTAGAAGTCCATTTTTAGAATTGACAATCCCTCCACCCTTTTTTTCATGTCAAAATTCTCCACAAAATCTAGATTGACTTAAAACTAGAATGGGTGAAAATTTAACTTCTGGAATTCAACTTTTTTGCCAAAAGAAACTTTATTAGATTCTTAAGTAGGGGAAGAGGTAAGAAAATACCTATCATTGGCCTTATTCTGTCTTTGCATGCTCTTGATATGCTGGTCAATCCTTCTACAATTTTTGAATGAGCTAGTTGTTACAGAATCTCGTCGGTTTGAGTCCTTCTAACTATTAGAATGTGTTGAAATTGGTAGGGATGTTTTATTAGCATTAAAAAATCTATCATAATTTTAGTAGGATTTTACTGTGCTTTGGAAATTTCTTGGGAATTTTCAATTGAAGGCATTTACAATTGACTGCCTAGAAAGACATTCTTTCACTATCAAAAAATTTTGAGACTTTTGGGGGGACCTCCTATGGAATCTCTCAAAATAAATGTAGACTTAAGGTGGGTACACCCAAAAGTGCCATGTTCCTAAAAGTGCCATCTACTGTGCACATACATTTCCGAAATCAGTCATGTTCACAGACTGTAGATGGCGCTTTTAGAAACAGACTTTGATTGTTAATAACTTTTGCATACAATATCCAAATCCTACGTTCTTTGGTGCGTTGGAACATGCTTTCACTTGCCAACAAGACTATATAAAAATTTGAACTCATTAATAGCAAGAACTAGGCTCAGTATGAGAAAGTGGCTTTTTTGGGTGTACCTATCTTACATCATTGTTCTACACCTTTGAAAAAAGAGGACAAAATCCCGATGCCTTCAGTTCATCCCAATAATTTGGAGAATCTTCTCCTTCAAAGGAATCTTAGGGGGATCAATCTCGCCATTCATATCTAACACATTGAATTATGTACAAAGGTTTATTCGCTTAGAAAAGGTCAAATTTAGTCACAACCTTTGTAATGTGTAAACCCAATCTAGGACATGTTTGAGATATTGAGTTATAGAGGTTATTGGCTTAAAAATGTTGAGTGAGATGAGTGGACCCATTTTCAATTATTTAAGCAATTACACATATTTAGAGTGTAAGTTTTTTGAATGCAAATTTTTCCCATGCATAGAAATAAATTTTGGGAGGATTGTATATTTTTCCAAAATTTTATTACACAAAACATAATTGTTTTTTTTACTAGAAGATTCTTTTTGACTTGTAATGGTGATTTAGAACTTTTTATTTCTGACCATTGTCTAATTGTAGAATCAACCAAGGGCTTGTTGCAATATTAATAGCCTTGCAACCAATCATAATTAATGTGCCAAAACTATTCCATGAATAGTGCCACAATTTCACAAAAAGAAAACAATGTATAGGTTAGAAATAGGAGGTGATAAAAAATGGGTTGGCTCTTTTAGAGAGGTCTACTATAGCTAGAATCAATCATCTTTACTAAATACCTGTCAAATTGATTTTTCAAAATTTGACCAAAATCATTTTCATACACTTTTTTTTTAATCTTGAAGTACTTCAATTATAATTTTCTTAAACAATTGAATAAAGTTAGAAATATCAAATGAATAGAACTACTTGCTTTTAAATAGGTATGTGAAAATCAAGTAACAAGATTTCCTAGTTAAAAATGTATGTTTGAAAATTTTCAATAAAGAAAATCTATTTTGTAGTTTTTGTTGGATTCTTCTAATGTTTAAAATGGTTATTTAGATTCCTTATAAGTTCCATACTTTGAACTTGTACCAAACAATTATTGGCATGATAACTATGCCTAAGATGGTAGTTGTTAGAAGGACTACTATAAGTAGCAAATATTTTTCCCTTATTTAATTGAATGTTATTCGATACATATGATAGAATTTATTTTAAAGAAAATATATATTCCTGTACACAATATACACAAGCTAATGAATAATCATAAAAAACAAAATAGATATGAAAGTATAAGTATAAGTTGAATCACATAATTACTTTACTATGAAGTTATATCAACTAATTTGGCCCTACATTGAATAATCAAAACTGCTCCCTACATTGCATTAAAATTTTATTTTCAATCATACTTAATGTTTTTCTATGCATGGTATAGGAGCTATTCTAGGAGGCATTGTGGCAATAAAATATCCTCCCTTATCCAATCAATCAAAATGTTAGATTTCTTAAGAAAAAATATTTTATATTTGATTCAAACACTTTAGGATTAACATTGGTTGAGAGTTTGATTGAGTGAAATGTTTGATGAGTGCATGAAGCACAAAAAATGAAATAAAAAATCACATGGCTGAGGGTAAGAAAAAAAACCACTATACACATCACATCATTCATCTTCTCTGATCCCATATATATTCTATCATCCCCATGTAAGGTAAAACCATCAAGTTTTGATCCCTTTGTTTGTCAATCCAACTCTTTCTAAAACTAATCTTTAAAAATTCTAGCCTAAAATATATTCCTTCCACTCATGAAAGTTTAAATTAATTTTAAAAACATGTATTTTCAATACTTTTGAAAATAATATTTTATTCATGTAATATCTAAAATATATATTCTAAAAGAATCTTTTTATATCCATTTTGAATACCAATAAGACCACACAAAACTTCTTCAATATGATAATAGGAATTATCTTGAGTTCTTTGTTTGCTTGCTTCAAAGTGAAGTTCCCTTGACAATCATCATGTGATGCAATGTTGGTTGATTTCAATTCCTTACTAAAAACTTTCCCATTGTGTTGTAGCAATTGATAATATAGTCCAAAATGAGTGATTGCAACTTCACATGAATAACATTGTCTGCTAGATGCCTAAGAGAAATTTATCAATAAATGGAAGAATTGGAGTTGGTTTACAAGCCATCAATGAGGCAATTTTGTTCATTGTAGGGGGTCCTTTCCAAGAATGCAAGAGCCCCTTCCCTCATTGGTAAACAATGTTATGTAAATTTGTTGTAAAGTCTAGGTGATTATACTACAAGTTTAAAATTATTTTTTGCATATAATTAACTAATAACTTTTACCTAAATTTCTTCTTAGAAAGTACAAAGGGATTCCACATGGAACAGTCAAGAGGTTGGTTTGTCAACCACCCACGTACGCTTTCTATTATATAATAGATTTTAGACTGTAGAATCAACAAAAAAAATGTAGTAGTTCAATGCCCTTCAATTCTATTTAAACACAATGTCATATTCTATTTACTTTCAATGGAAAAAACAACTATTCTATAGAGGGGAAAAAAACAAAAAACCTTCAATATCAAACATTGATGGAAGCTCCTTATAGTGACAAAAAAAAATTGAATGTGGATATAAAACTTTTTCATTCAAACAACCATATGATTATATATTAGCATCAATGGACAAAGTTCAAAAGTTGATACATGAAAGTTGTAGTATGCAACATGTAACACAATACTATAGAAGTCTAAAGAAAAAATTAATTGTCATTTGAAAGAAAACTAATTTCAGAATTAGCGGCCATATTAAAATTCAATTTTGTGCATTTTAGTTTGGAATTCTTTTATTTATTGTCAATTTTTTTTAGAAATCTAACTTTTCTTAGACCTTGGTATTTTGATATACATCATATTGGATTGTTGTATAAAAAATTAAAAGAAATTTCTACTTTTAGAATATAAAATATTTACAATTTGACAAACAAGCAAAATGTATTGATTTTCATGATAGTTGAATAATTTTTTGGATTTGAAAACATAGAATTGCATAAGCCATTTTAGAGAGATTATAGATTGCAACATGAATTATTGTTATATCTAAGTACCCTTGGAGTTGAAATATTTGTTGAAAAAGGGAATGCAATTAAGTTATATATTAGAACCAAGTTATATATTACAATGCATTTTTAGGTTTAGATTTTTGGTACAAAGTCTAGAATCTATAACGCATATAACGCATATAATTGAATCAATTAATTCCAGAATTTTTTTTCCTTCAATATCAACATATATTGGTCTCCGAGTAGTTTAAACTACTTCTATACATTATATTAAAAAATTACTCTGAAAAATACATATTATTTATCAATGCATGGAATAAAAATATATTCTAGCAAGTATCCTAGCAATAAAATATTTTCACTTATTCAATAATTTAGTATGTTAGATATTTCAAAGCAAATTTATAATATTTTATTTGATTACTTTTAATCCCTAAAAAATCAAGGCCTTTTCTCTCCAAAACACTTAAAATTGTCATTTCTATAGCAAAGATTTTAAAAAAAATTGACAATTGTTTTTTCACATCTAACCATAGGGTCTTATACCTAAGTAATATGAGGGTGTGGAATTTTTTTTGACCAAACAGATTGCACGATCTTTGCATTTAAAGTGAAAAAATAAATGTTTCAATACATTGCAAGAGTGGGTTATTTGACTTTGAACCATCTTAACTTAATTTTTTTGCACTATAGAGTTTTGAGCTTTAAGTCTTAATAATTTATAATTGAGTTAAGAGTCTAGGAAAAAAAAGTACAAAAAAACTTTAATTTTTATTCTTTAAAAAATTGTTAAAAAAGGGTACAAGATAGAAGGAACATTTATTATTAATATCTCTAAGATGGAATTAAAATGCACTAATACTAATGGTGAGATTGTTCTAGAAAGCAAAATAAACCACGTGGAATTTATTTATTTTAATTGTAAAAATTGCATTTAGAATTGAATCCTACAAATTATTTTTTCAAGAAGATGATCGAATTGTTGAAAAACAAGATTTTCCATAACTTTCTCTTAAACTCAATTTTAAGAAAAATTACTACGTGGTTTCCCTTGTTTAGAATTTATTTGGGCATAACTTTTGTTTTGGGAACCAATTGAAAAAAAAATTATATCACCATCAACCTAATCAATTTTTCTATCTTTGAGAATAATTTTAAAAAATCAAGATAAAAATTGGGCCTATAGATACCTGTCCAAAATCCAATTTGTCTGTGAATTTGTCCACCAAAGGGAAAATGGTCCTTTATGGGTTAAATTAACCCCTACAAGTTAGAGGCTATATCTTTACCAAAAACACACCCAAATTGCCATCTGGTACAAGCACCAAATTTTTTTTTTAAAAGATTGTGGACATATAAAATTGTAGGATCTTGTAGTACATTGGTGTGAAAGATGTGGAAAAAATTTCAGAAATTTCCACTATGTACATTGCAAGATATTAACATTTGAATTGACAAAAATCTTTTTTTATCCCTGCAAAAATTTGGGCAATTGTACTTTACAAGCTCACAATTCTATGAAGAAATGTCCAAAATGGTAGTGCTTCTTTGGATTCATTCTTCAAGGTAAGTTGGCTACATGCTCAAAAAACTTTGCATCATTTGGAACCGTACAACATATTGGAAAAAATTAGTAAATAGAAAGAAGTAGAGAATGATTCAAAATACTAAATTGTTAAAAATTTATTTACGGAATCAAAAAATGTCTATCCCAATGTCAACAAGCAATCAACATCCAAGTTTTTTTTTCAAAAATAAGTAAAATTGAGTAAAGTAAAGGACTTCAAAGTTTATTTTAGAAGAGAGAATCTATAACTACCCGCAAACTAAATCTCCTCATAACTTTCATCACATAAATCAAAATAGAATAGCTCAAAGCTTTCTATATGTATGTAAATCTAGAAAACCAATTTCAAATAATTATTTCTTAAAAAAATGTTTTTTTAAGAAATTTTTGGACTGCCCACCGACCAATGAAAACTACATGTTATGCAATAACTTTTTGATCATGTAGTCAAAAGTTATATATTTGTGTATCTCACATGAGTTGTTTTACCTTCTACTACCCCATTTGTATATAGAGTTTGTCTTTTCATCAATCCAAATACCAATGTAAGTAGCATTTAAAGTTCATATGCTTAGTACATTGAATTTGTTTGAATATGTTGTAGAATTCTTAAAAATTAAATTTTGAAGTGGATAATCTATTTTGAAAATTTTAATTAATAATTTGGCATCAGTGTCAATGTGTTGCATGTGCCCTATAGAAAAGATATGTGCCAATGAGGCAAAGTTACCCATGTGGGATTGCCCAATACTAAGGTGTAAGCCATGTTTTTATAGAAGTTTTTGTCTATGCTACATCTTATATACGAAATTTGTGAATAATATTGATTTGAACAAATAATTAAATTTAAGAAAAAATTGATCATCGTCTAAACTAAAACATTCTAACAAACTATCCTAACCAACATATAGGAGTTGATTTTCATGTTGATTCAATAATGTGTTTTTTTGGAGTGAAAATGAAAATCACTTGAGAGATTAAAAAAAAAGTGAAATTCCATACTAACAATGCGATTCACCATCTTGATCTTGCATATACTCTACCATCTCAATAGAAGGTAGTACCATGACTAATTTTGACCCCTTTCTAAAACTATATTCTTTGAAACACCATCCTCACAACCCCTACAAATTCAAGCCTTTAATGTATTTTTACTATTTATATAAATCTGAGTCAATTTTAGAAGTATATAATTTCTATGCTTTTGAAAATAATAGTTTATTCATGCAATGACCAAAAAATGTGCTCAAAATGAATCTTTAATCTCCTTTTGTCCAACAACAATTCCACAAAAGAAAATTATGTAATAATGGGAACTATGTTGAATTGTTTATTTTGATTGCTTCTAGGTGATGTTATGTTAATTGTCATCATGTGATGCCATAGTGGTTCATAACATATTTTTTCAAGCTTGAGTAAGATTCCAAATTCTTAGACAATGGGGAATAGTGATCAAAATTTATTAAAATCTATTTTTTTATATCATCAAATTGCAAAGTTCTAATCGTGTTGGATAGTTTTTTAACATGAAAAAGAATTAATTTTTAAATATGGAGGAAAAAAACTTTGCTTACAATTCATTCAGGACTTTGCTTTATTATAAATCTATCATTAGATGAAATTTGAGGGCATTAGGAGACTGCGGGAATGCAATTTCTGCCCTGTAAACTCGAATCCTACGTGGTTGAAACCCTGCCACGTAATGAATTTTTTTTTCCAAAATGTTTTTTTTGGACTTACTTTCATATTTTAGGATCCCCTAATTTTTTATTTATTTTTTAATAAAAATCGGCCTGATAGCGGACAATGACATTAGGAGCCGTTTCGGGAACAGACCCGAAACGGCCCTGTAATGCCCTCAGATTTCATCTAATGTGTGGTCAAGCAAATGCTATTATCTTAAAAACTACTTTAAACTATTTAAAAATTTATTTAAGAATAATTTTAAATATTTTTAAAAATAATTAATATTTTAAAATTTAAAATAGACTTAAAGATAATTAAAATAGTTTTTGAAATAGTATAATATGGTTTCTGAAATAGTTCTAGTTAGTTTTTAAAATAATTTAAAATAGTTTTTATATAATTTTAATCGATTTTAAAAATAATTTTAAAATTAACTTAATATATATTTTTAAATAAAATTTAAAATGATTGAATATATTTTAATAGTTTGAAATTTTGAAATGTTTATTATTATTATTATTTTAAATTTTGGATTTTAAAATTTTAAAAGAATTTTTTTATTATTATTTTAAATTTTGATGAATGATGTATTGGTTCATAACTAAGGAAACAACCCTAAAACAATCTTTTGATGACTTGAAAAAACATCTTATGAAAAGTTCTAATGAATAACTTGAAAGTTATATTGTATCAATTGATAAAAAATTTGAAATTGAATAGACACAACCTCACATGTACAACATTGTATGACTAGGCAATCGCCCTTCCCATGCTACTTAACTAGGCGATGGTGTGAACCATGGTAGAAAGGTATTATGCTTTTCTAGATGCATAGGAGAGACTTATTAAGTAATTCAAGGATTAAGGTTGGCTAGAGAGCCATGAATGTCTAAGACAATTGTATTCACTATAGGCATCCTCTTTTCAAAGATGCAAAAGGTCACCTACCTCATTGTATAAACAATTTTATATGAATTTGTTGTGAAGTTGATGCATATATAACTTTAGTCCATTTTTTCATTTAATTAATTAATCAATATTTCTTTACATTTTGTTTGAGAAAATAGGAAGAACATTTTAGATGGAACACTTTTGCCATATCTAGACACTTAGTAGTTAAAATTTCTCTCATGCATGGTATAAAAAATTACTCTAAAATATATTTAGCCCCAAATGTTTTTTTCTACTTAATTCCTAATTTCTAAAGCACTCATTAAGAGATATTTTAGCTTATAAGAGAGTGTTTTGGGGTTGTTTGGTTGTTCCCAAAATTGTTCCTTGCATAGTGAACCAACCCCTACTGGTTTACTATTGTGAATTTAAAAAAAATTCAGAATGTATTAAAAATTTGAAAACTTTAAAAAAAATTAAGTTAAAATTAAATAATTAATTATTAATATTATCTAAAGTGGCAATGTCTCAACTATGTCAACTTGCTTACGTAGCCAAGTTTCTAAAGTTCACCACAACATCTCCAAAGTTCCCACAATGTTCTCACAATTTGAGAACCCACAGTCTTTTAGAGGCGTCAAAAATCATCTAATGAAACTACATTTTCTAGCAATAAAGCAATTTCAGGTAGTTGAGTGTAAATCAAGTTCTTATATTTTTCCTTTGAAATTTTCACACAACGTTTTCTCAAGGAGTACCTTTGAGGCCCATCAATTTTCATAACTTTTGACTACATAGTTAAAAAAAATTGTATAATATATAGTTTTCATTGCTTCTTAGACAATCTGGGCAACAAAAAAAATTTGAGAAAAATTTGGTTTTTAAGAAATAAAAATTTGGTTTATTAGATTAATATCTAAATGGAAAGAGTAGAATAATCATTCTATTTTGATCAATGAGTCAAAAATTATGAGGAGTTTAAGTTTGGAATACTTTAATTAATTCAATTTTTAATATTTCTAGAAAAAATATAAGAACATTAGGTATACAGGTTCTTTATCACGACATTAGAAATATTTGAATTGACATTTTTCAATTCCATAAATAAATTTAAATAATTTAGTATTTTATATCATATTCTACCTCTTTCCACTCTTTATGTTTTTCCTACATATTGTACAATATCAAATGATTTGAAAATTTCCAAGCATGTAGTAAACTTGCTTTGAAGAAATTCCAAAGAATAACTACCATTTTGGACATTTTTTCATACAAATGTGACCACCTTAAGTGTAGTTACTCATTTTTTTGGAAGGTTAAAAAATATATATTTGTCAATTCAAACGCTCATGTCTTGCAATCTATAACCTTGAAATTTTTGAAATTTTTCCTACATCTTCACAAACTACTTCACTACAAGATCTTATAGCTATATGTGTCTAGAAATGTTGTTTTTTCCTTAAAGTTGGTACTTGTACTAGAAATGGTAGTTTTAGAGCATTTTTGCTAAAAACACAATCAATAACCTTTAGGGGTTAACTCCTAAAGCCCTAAACTGCATTTTTTTTTGGCAAAATAGTGATTTGGGGCAGTTCATTACAAATTGAGTATTTTTTTTCATTGAAATTTTCACAAAACATTCCCTCAAAGAATAGCTTTAAGGCCCAACAATTTCCATAAGTTTTGAGTACATGGTTATAAAGTTATGGCATAATATGTTGTTTTCTTAACTCAGGGGTAGCTTGGGTAGCAAAAAAAACTTCTTTAAACAATATTTTTTTAAGAAATAAAAATTTGAAATTGGTTTATTTGATTTTTATCTGTGTAGAAAGCTTTGAATCATTTCATATGGATCAATGAGTCAAAAGTTGTAAGTAGCCGTTTTAGTTTGGGATCATTTGCGGGTTGTTGAAGAATCTCTACTCTACCAAAAAAAGGTTTGAAATCCTTTATTTAATTCTATTTTTGATATTTTTGAAAAAAAATTAATAAATTAGGTGAATATTTTTAATTACAATTTGACAACCTTTGAGATTGGCATCATTCATGTCCATAAATGAATTGTTCACAATTTAGTAATTTGAAGCATTATCTACTTTTTTTTACTTACTATTTTTTCCCTATATGTTGTACAACTCCAAATGATTTGAAATCTTTTTGAACATGTAGCCAACTTGCATTGAAGAATAAATTCAAAAAGTAACCACCGTTTTGAACATTTTTTCATACAAATTTGATCTTGTGAAGTGTAGCTACCCAAATTTCCGTAGGGATAAAAAAAGAATTTTGTCAATTCAAATGTTAATATTTTGTAATCTATATGGTGGAAATTTCTGAAATTTGTTTTTACATCTTTTCAAACCACATAACTACAAGATCCTACGGTTACATTTATGAAAAAATAAATAAAATTCTAAAGTTTTCCACTTGTATTAGAAATCATAGTTTTGGAGCATTTTTTGTATGACCATAGTCAAAAACTCTCAGAGGTTAAGGTAATTTAAGAGAATACCAATTGTTGGCCTAGTACTGGTACCAAAATGACGGCTTATCATTCATTGATCCTAAAGTAAAATTATATGAAAGTAATACATGCCTTAATATCACAATAACAATAAGTGCAGCTAAGGCATGTACTACTTCCACAGATTCTCTTTCTAGAATTAACCAGGGTCCTACATTTGGTTTGTATTAGGTCAGTGATTGGTATTGTATTTAAATGTTTTAACAAATCCAATACTAGGATCATTTGGTTAAATTGATAAAGTAACACCCTCCTAAAATTTCAAAATAAAAAATCTTATCAATTGCAAATTTGCATGAACATGATGCTTGGATTTTTAAAAGCATATATTTTAAAATTTTCTCAAATAGTTAGATTTCATTTCTCAAACTTAATATCTCAAAATGTGTAGATTATACAACTTGTAATTCTCCATACTTTATAGTTCAGTAAAGGACTTCAAAGTTTATTTTAGAGTAGAAAGTCTATATTTACCCACAAACTAAAGTTAATCATAACTTTCATCTCATTAACCAAAATAGAATAATTTAAAGTTTTTGACTTATATATAAATTTTTTTAAACCAATTTCAAATTTTTTGTTTCTAAAAAAAGTGATTTTTTGAGTTGCTTAAGTTGAGAAAGAAATTACATATTATACAATAATTTTTAATCATAGAGTGAAATTTATAAAAAGTATTGTGCCTTAAAGCTAGTCCTCGACTACATATAGTGTGAAAATATCAAAATTTTAAAAAAAATTGTTCTTAGTGAGCTACAAGGTTTTTTTTTGGTAATAGGGGCCCCTTTGCTTGAATTGCTCTACACTCTAGTTTTTGGAGGGATAATTGTTGGTTCATCAGATTTTGATAGATTTAGCAAAATTTCATCCAAAAGGAAAGACTTGGTGAACTATCTAGAATTTCTATACCGTCAAAATCACCATTTGGTCATTTGATAGGGATTAATATTTGTCCATGCATACAAAATGAACTATTCTAGCAAGATGGTGAATTTTGTTAAAACATCGAAATGCCATTAATTTGGCATATTTTACACTTCAAACTGTGGTCTGAAATCTAAACTTGTCATTGATTTTTGAAATCTATACTAGTCATAGATGTTATCTTTTAGTTTAGACCACGCGGTTGGAAAAATGGCATAGTGAATATCACCAATTTATTGAAATTCACCATCAAATATTCTAGTGATACAATATTCTCCTTTATCCAAGCATTTAGTATCCTATAATGAATAGGGATTTCAAGGGGATTCATACTAATAAATCAACATTTTACACTACATAATACCTACCTTAGTGTACATCAATAATTAGTGACATGTTCAAAGGGTAATACATCAAGTTTTAAACATCTACAATTTTCTATAATAAATCCATTCAATTTTTAGTCCCCTTAATTATATCCCTATTGTAAGTATATTTCTTAAAGCAACAGTTTTATATATTTTTCAAGTGCTTTGGGATTCAAATTGATTGGAAACTTGAATAATTGAAGTGTTTAATGAATAAATGACACACAAAAATTTGACTAAAAAATCTCAAGTGTACCCTAAAAAAAAGACACGACACTATAAACATATTTTACTTCTAAATCCCACATGTACACTAATACTAATATCTCAATGCAAAGTAAAAACACCTAACTCCAACCCCTTTGCTAATCAAACTAATTCTAAAACCAACCCTTACAAATTTTAGCCTAAAATGAATTCCTAACAATCATGAGAATCTAATTTAGTTTTAAAAACACACATTTTCAATACTATTGAAATTAATATCTCATTTATAAAATGCTCCAAAAATGTATTCTAGAAGAATCTTGAAATTTCCTTCTAACTACCAATTAGACCCTATAAGAACATTTTTTTCAATATAATAATGAAAACCATGATGAATTGTTTATTTGGTGGCTTTCAAATAAAGTTTCCTTAATAGTCATCAGGTGAAGCCATATTGGTTGAAGGTCCTAGTCGGACACTTTGAAGTTGGGTTCTAGAAATTGATAAAATATTCCAAATGCTTGGATACAACCTCACATGCATAGCATTGGATGACTAGGCAATGGTCCTTCCAATGGTACAAATGTGTTGTGCTTTGCTAGATGCTTGAGAAGGATTCAATAGTTGATGTAGGGGTTGGAGTTGATTGCATAGTTATAACGAGAATATTTTATTCATTGTAGCTATGAGGTTCCTTTTTGAAGGAAGAAAATGGACCCCTGCCTTATTTCCTCCTAACTACCAAATAGATCCCACAAGAATATTTTTTCAATATAATAATGAAAACCATGTTGAATTGCTTATTCGGTTGCTTTTAAGTAAAGTTTCCTTAACAATCATCACGTGAAGCCATATTGGTTGAAAGTCCTAGTCATAAACTTCTAAATTTTGTTCAAGCAATAGATAAAATATTCCAAATGAGAAGACACAACCTCACATGCATAGCATTCGATGACTAGGCAATGGTCCTTCCTCTGATACAAGTATGTTATGCTTTGCTAGATGCCGGAGAAGGATTCATTAGTCAATGGAGGGGTTGGAGTTGATTGCGGAGTTATAACAACACAACTTTATCACTATAGCCACAAGTATCATTTTTGAAGGAAGAAAATGGACCCCTGTCTTATTTCCATCTAACCACCAAATAGACCCCACAAGAATATTTTTTCAATATAATAATGAAACCATGTTGAGTTGCTTATTTGGTGGCTTTCAAGTAAAGTTTCCTTAATAATCATCATGTGAAGCCATATTGGTTGAAAGTCCTAGTCAGAAACTTCTAAGTTGTGTTCTAGCAATTGATAACATATTCCAAATGAGTGGACACAACCTCACATGCATAGCATTGGATGATTAGGCAATGGTCCTTCTTGTGGTGCAAATGTGTTATTCTTTACTAGATGCTAGAGAAGAACTCATTAAGGTAGTCAACTATAAAATGGAGCGGGAATTAAGAATGGACCCTATAAAATGCTATAAAATGGACAATAGGTGGTTTTTAAATGGACCTCCACATTCATTGAATGAATGAAGGAAAGATGCATCAAGAATAGTGAGAGCCAATCATGCTCTTTGCTTTTCCATCTTTCTTTAGAAATTGCAAGTGAACCATTCATGGAAGACCTAGAGACATAAAATAGAGACCTATGGTACATCTCTTTTGAAAATTCATAACTAATTCAAAAATGCTTCAAAAATTATGAAACCACTTGTGTTAGATTCCTCATCAATTTTTCTTTTTTTGAAAAATGGGATAAAAAAATTTCCATTCAAGTAAATACATGAAAAAAGGGAACCAACCCTTAGATGGTCCATTACAAAGTTGACTACCTTAGTTAATGTAGTGGTTGGAGTTGGTTGCGGAGTTACAACAAGACAATTTTATGCATAGTAGCCATGGAGGTTGTTTTTGAAGCCTACAAAAGGGCTCTCTATATCAGTGGGTTTTTAAATTTTTAAATTTAATTTGCATATTTTATTATAGGATCTTAAACTAGACTTGTATATACAAGTGTAGTTGAAATTTTAGAAACTTTAAGTGCATAGATTGTAGGATATTTCATTTATGAGGAAAAAAAATTTGTACATTGCTTGACTAGATTTTTGGCTTATAGTCATCTTAGCTTAAAATTTTGTCCTTTTAAATTTGAATTTCTAATTTTGTATAAAAGAATTGAGTTGAAAATCTAGAAATAAAGTTTAAGAAGAGAAAAACCTTCATTTTTATTCATTAAAAATTTACAAAGTAGAAAGAAGTTGAAGAATGAAGAGCAATTTAAATTGTTGGTAGATCTAAGATGGAGTTGGAATACACTAATATATGTCAATGGTGAGATTATTCTAGTACAAGATCTTAACTTTATGAAACTCTTCTTTTTGAAAAATTTCGAGAATAGTGTTTAGAAATTAATCCAACAAATTATTAATTCTTTCAAAAAGATACTATGATTGGTCTAAAGAATAAAATTGCCTACAACTTTCAAATTACAAATTTAAATGGAATGAATCAAAGCTTTCAATGTATGTAAAATTACAATCTTTGAGAAACAATTTTTTCTTAAAACTAATTTTTTTGTAGGAAGAGGTTTTGCTTGTCGCATATAAAGAAAGGGTCTTGTATGCCATACTATTAGCTCCTGGTTGCCAATCAAAATCAAAATTATTCTGTAAAAGCTAATGTATTTTTCCTTCCTTTATAAGAAATCTTGAAAAAACCATGATGAATATTGAGACTATATAGGCTTGACTAAAATCTACTTTGTCTTTCTTGGAAACAATGGAACTTAAAGGATAAAATTCATTTATGCATTTAATGAATAAATTAACTTTCTTTACATTATTTTTGAAAAGTTAGAATAAAATTCTAAATCGAATACTTAGGTCCTATACAAGAATTTAAGTAGTTAAAACTTGCTCTCATATAAAGCTTAAAAAATTATTTTCAAACATATTTGTTATTTTTTCTATGCATAGAATACAAATTTTTCTAGCAAGTATTATAGTAATTAAATATTCTTTGTTATCCAATTACTTAGTATCTTAGACTTTTCAAAGAAATATTAATCTATTCTATTCGAGCACTTTGGTATTAAATGGTAAAAATCTTGAATGAGTGATTGAAGTATTTGATGAGAGCATGAGGCACACAAAATTAAATGAAAAATTGCAATAGTGACCAAAAAAGAAAGAATAATTGCATTGATTTCTTAATGCACCCTTTTGATCCCACACAAGTTTTTTTTGGGTATTCTAGTGCTAAATTGCATCCTAATAAATAATTTGGCTAAAAAATTGGCAGCAAACCATGAAGTTTTTTACTTGAATAGTTTGAATTAAGAAAATTTCTCAGATGAAATTGGTAGATTGTAGATGAAAAAATGGTGCTAATGGGATATTTATGACATATGTGTAGTAGCAGTGACTGCCACTTTCATATGCATTGCATTGTCACTATGTGTCACAATGCACCCAAATTTTTTTAAATATTTTCAAAGAAAAATAATAAATCACCCCTTGGGTTTAAGAAAAATTAATTAGTTAAAATTAATTCCCTCCCTTCCCTCCCCTCCTCTACCCTACTTGTAATTTTGAAAACCCAATTAACTTGACAATCAATATGGAACCATTCAAAATCCCATATTTCATATCTGAAATCGTATCCGCTTATATGTTTATATTCATATCTATATTTAGTACCATATACATATTTAGTACCATATTTAATTTATATTTAGTATTTATATAATATATGTATATATATTTGTAATTATATATGTATTCATTATTCACTATTCATACCATATCAAATATTTGTACCCATATATCCATATTTTGTATTCATATAATATCCATATTTGTATTTTAAATTCATATTTGGACAGCTCAGATGAAATCTCACAAAGATCAATGGCTTGTGATTTTTGGAGAAATCCATGGCATTTTGGAGGGGAAGCATTTAAAAAAAATCAATGCCCTCTGATTTTTGAGAGGGGGGGGGGGGGAACTAATGGCAAACCAAGAAGTGACTACCACTTTTAGATGCATTGTAGATGAAAAAAATTGTGGACATGTGATATATGTTAATAGGATATTTTCTATCCAATATGTGAATAAATGTTGAATTTGAAGTAGCACTATAACATTTTATATTGCCACTTTGGCACTTTATAAAAAATGTAGAAAGAATTACTAATTAAACATGTATTCTACAATCCTAATGTACGTTAATGTCACCTAATTTAGACCCCTTTGTAAAACCAAACTCTTTCTAAAATCAACCCTTACAGATTGCCTAAAATGTACTACTATTCATGAGAGTTTGTCAATTATAAAATCATATATTTTTAGTACTTTTGAAATAATAGTTTATTCATGTAGTGTCCAAAATATATTCTAAAAGAATATATTTCCTTCTCATTACCAATAAAATCCTACCTATAAATTTTTTAATATTGTAATGGGAACCATGTTGAGTTGCATATTTGGTTGGTTCAAAGTGAAGTTTCATTAACAATCATCATGTGATGCCATATTTGTTGAAAGTCCTCATTAGATACTTCCTACTTGTGTTGTAGTAATTGATTAATATTCTAAAATGAGTTAATACAACCTCACATGCATAATATTGTTTGACCAGGCAATGGCCCTTCACATGTTGGGAAGGAGTATTAATATACTTTGGTAGATGCTTGAGAGATTCATTAGATAATGTGAGGATTGGAGTTTGCTAGAGAACCATCAATAAGTGACAACTCTTTTTAGTATGGAGGGCCCTTTTTCAAAGATGTATGGAAAGAAAAAAAAATATTCTTAAATATGTTTAATATATCTCCAAGTATGAATAAAGAACTTTTCCAGTGAGCATTCTACTAATTCTAGTAGTAAAATATGTGCTCCCTAATCCAACCAATTAGTATTCTAGATTTTTTTTATAGCAATCATGTTATACTTTGATTGAGCACTTTAAAGAATAAAATTGGTAGAGCATTTGAGTGACTAGAGTGTTTGATGAGTACATATGAGGCACAAAATTAAATAGAACATTACAAGATTGAGAAAAATAAATAAACATCCACATCCACAACATGATTCTTCTTCTTAATTTTGTATATTCTCTACCATCTCAATATAAGGTAATGCCACCGAACTCAACACCCTTTGTAAAATCAAACTCTTTCTCAAACCATCCCCCACAAATTCTTATCTACAATGTACTCCTTCCGTTTAAGAGACATATTTTAGAAAAGGGTGTTTTAAGTATAGTCCTAGAGATAAGATTTTAAGTAATAACCTTTTTAGGAGATTTTAAGTAAGAAATACGTGTTTTTCTAGTAAAAATTTATTAAAAAACACGTATTTCTTACTTAAAATCTCCTAAAAAGGTTATTACTTAAAATCTTATCTCTAGGACTATACTTAAAACACCCCTTTCTCTTGTAGTGGATTCTAGGTCAATTTTCAAAATATGTATTTTCAATACTTTTGGAAATAATAGCTTATTCATAAAATGCTTCAAAAATATGATCAATGAATTTCTTTTTACAAGTAGTTGTAGAAAGATTTCTTACGATAATAAAAAAAACATGTTGAATTGCTTATTCGGTTGCTTTCAAGTAAAGTTCCCTTAACAATCATCATGCGAAGCCATATTGGTTGAAAGTCCTAGTTAGAAACTTCTAAGTTGTGTTCTAGCAATTGATAACATATTTGAAAATGAGTAGACACAACGTCACATGCATAGCATTGGATGACTAGGCAATGGTCCTTCTTGTGGTACAAATGTGCTATGCTTTGCTAGATGTTGGAGAAGGATTCATTAATTAATGTAGCGGTTGGAGTTGATTGTGGAGTTATAACGACACAATTTTGTTCATTATAGCCATAGGGTTCCTTTTAGAAGAAATAAAATTATACCCCCCCCCCTATTTCCTTTTAACTACCAAATAGACCCTACAAGAATATTTTTTCAATATAATATATTGAATTGCTTATTCGGTTGTTTTAAGTAAAATTTCCTTAGCAATCATCATGTGAAGCCATATTGGTTGAAAGTCCTAGTTGGACACTTCTAAATTGTGTTTTAGAAATTGATAAAATATTCCAAATCAGTGGACACAACTCACATGCATAGCACTTAATGACTAGACAATGGTCCTTCATGTCGTACAAGCGTTGTATGCTTTGGTGGATGCTAGAGAAGGACTCAATATTTAACCGTCAAGTGCTTCAACATCCAATTTTTGGATGATGTACAAATTGAAATTTGAAAAATAAATTTTTTTGTATGTCTTTATAGTTTGGATCGAAGTCATCCTAATTTCTAGAGATATTCTATGAAGTTGTTGTCCTATCCAAGGATTGGATATGGTGTTACTATAATACATTATTTTTTGTAAATTACAAGTGCGGAAGTATGTCAAGTGTTTGACTTGGGTTGACTCTTGTTCAAACTAGGAATTCTAAAAATGAGTTCATAGAATTAAAGAATACAAAAATTTCAAAAAAATACCATGTCAAGAAAATTGCATCTTAAATCCATTCCAACAAAATTTACTCAAAAGATGACACTATTTTGCTAAAAATTCAATTTAGAAGGAATTTTGATTTTTTTTCCAAAATTTATAGAAAAATATTGGTTACAACATTGGTGGTTCTAACCGTATGGATAGAATCTACAACTCAAACCCTACAATTTTTATTTGCATCTCAATTCTAAAATATTCTTCTAAATAGTACTTTATGCTGATTTTTCCAAAATTGTTGATTCTAGAGATGAATTTGGACACTTAGCGGTTAATAAAGTGGGGTTGGAATTCATTGCAGGGTTATCACGACACAATTTTATTTACTAAAGCCACAAGGTTCTTTTTTGAAGGAAGAAAATGGACCCCTGCCTTATTTCCTCCTAACTACCAAATAGACCCCACAAGAATATTTTTTCAATATAATAATGAAAACCATGTTGAATTGCTTATTTGGTTGCTTTTAAGTAAAGTTTCCTTAACAATCATCACGTGAAGCCATATTGGTTGAAAGTCCTAGTCATAAACTTCTAAATTTTGTTCAAGCAATTGATAAAATATTCCAAATGAGAAGACACAACCTCACATGCATAGCATTCGATGACTAGGCAATGGTCCTTCCTTTGGTACAAGTATGTTATACTTTGCTAGATGCTGAAGAAGGATTCATTAGTCAATGGAGGGGTTGGAGTTGATTGTAGAGTTATAACAACACAACTTTATCACTATAGCCACAGGTATCCTTTTTGAAGGAAGAAAATGGACCCCTGCCTTATTTCCATCTAACCACCAAATAAGACCCCACAAGAATATTTTTTCAATATAATAATGAAAACCATGTTGAGTTGCTTATTTGGTGGCTTTTAAGTAAAGTTTCCTCAACAATCATCATGTGAAGCCATATTGGTTGAAAGTCCTAGTTGGACACTTCTAAGTTGTGTTCTAGCAATTGATAACATATTCCAAATGAGTGGATACAACGTCACATGCATAGCGTTGGATGACTAGGCAATGGTCCTTCATGTGGTACAAGTGTATTATTCTTTGCTAGATGCCAAAGAAGGATTCATTAGTCAATGGAGGGGTTGGAGTTGATTGCGGAGTAATAACAACACAATTTTATTTACTATAGCCATAGGGTTCCTTTTTGAAGGAAGAAAATGGACCCTTGCCTTATTTTCTTCTAACCACCAAATAGACCCCACAAGAATATTTTTTCAATATAATAATAAAAACCATGTTGAATTGCTTATTCGGTTGCTTTTAAGTAAAGTTTCCTTAACAGTCATCACGTGAAGCCATATTGGTTGAAAGTCCTAGTCAGAAACTTCTAAGTTTTGTTCAAACACTTGATAAAATATTTCAAATGAGTGGATACAACCTCACATGCATAGCATTCAATGACTAGGCAATGGTCCTTCCTCTGGTACAAGTGTGTTATTCTTTGTTAGATGCCAAAGAAGGACTCATTAGTGAATGGAGGGGTTGGAGTTGATTGTGGAGTTAAAACAACACAATTTTATCACTATAGCCACATGTATCCTTTTTGAAGGAAGAAAATGGACCCCTACCTTATTTCCTTCTAACCACCAAATAAGACCCCACAAGAATATTTTTTCAATATAATAATGAAAACCATGTTGAATTGCTTATTTGGTGGCTTTCAAGTAAAGTTTTCTTAACAATCATCATATGAGGTCATATTGGTTGAAAGTCCTAGTCAGAAACTTCTAGGTTGTGCTCTAGCAATTAATAAAATATTCCAAATGAGTGGATACAACGTCACATGCATAGCGTTGGATGACTAGGCAATGGTCCTTCATGTGGTACAAGGGTGTTATTCTTTGCTAGATGCTCAAGAAGGATTCAATAGTTATTGTAGGTATTGGAGTTGATTGCGGAATTATAACCACACAATTTTATTCACTATAGCCATAGGATTCCTTTTTTAAGGAAGAAAATGGACCCCTGCCTTATTTTCTTCTAACTACCAAATAGATCCTACAAGATTATTTCTTCAATATAATAGTGAAAACCATGTTGAATTGCTTATTCACTTGCTTTTAAATAAAGTTTTCTTAACAATCATCATGTGAAGCCATATTGGTTGAAAGTCCTAGTTTAAAACTTCTAAGTTGTGTTCTAGCAATTGATAACATATTTGAAAATGAATAGACACAACGTCACATGCATAGCATTGGATGACTAGGCAATGGTCCTTCATGTGGTACAAATGTGCTATGTTTTGCTAGATGCCGGAGAAGGGTTCATTAGTTAATATAGGGGTTGGAGTTGGTTGTGGAGTCATCATAAGACAGTTTTATTCACAGTAGCTATGGAGGTTGTTTTTGAAGCATGCAAAAGTCTGTGCAAAAGGGCCCTTATCTCATTGGGTTAGCAATTTTACATGATGTTGTTGTAAAGTATAGGTGAATGGATGTTAATTTTGGAAATTCCCAAGGCTCAGTTTTCATCAAAAACTACCCAAATTTGCCATTTGTATTGCACAGTACAAAGAAAGTTTGAATGTATTTTTCTTGCATATCTTATTGTAGGATCTTTTATTAGACTAGTATATAAAAGAGTGAAAGAAATTTTGGAAACTTTGATTGCATACAATGTAGGATACTACATTTAATAGGAAAATAAATTTGCACATTGCATGAGTAGATTTTTTGGCTTACAATCATCTTAGCTTAAAATTTTTTATCCTTTTAATTTTGAATTTCTAATTTTGTTTCAAAGAATTGAGTTGAAAATCTTGGATTAAAGTTTAAAAAGAAAAAATCCTTCATTTTCATTCATTAAAAATTTACAAAGTAGAAAGAAGTTGAAGATTGAAGATCAATTTAAATTGTTGATAGATCTAAGATGGAATTGGAATACACTTATATCAATGGTGAGATTTTCTTGCTACAAGATCTTAACTTTATGAAACTTTTCTTCTTGAAAAAATTGCAAAATTTGTGTTTAGAAATGAATCCTACAAGGTATTAATTCTTTCAGAAAGATGCTATGATTTCTCCAAAGAATAAAATTGCCTATAACTTTCAAATTACAAATTTAAATGGAATGAACTAAAGCTTTCAATTTAGATAAAATTACAATCTTTGATAATCAAATTTTCAAAAGAACTTGAATTTTGTTTTATAGGTAGAGGTTTTTGCTTGTCACATGTAAAGAAGGGTGTTGTATCGCATAGTTTTGCTCCCATTAACCAATTGAAATAATAATCATTTTTTAGAAAAATTATTGTATTTTTTCCTTCTTTACAAAAAATCTTAAGAGATCATCATGAATGTTGAGACCATATAGGCCTTGACCAAAATGTAGTTTGTCTATCTTGGGGTCAATGGTACTTTAGAGGTTAAAATCATATCTATGTTTAATGAATTAATTTACTTTGTTTACATTATTTTAGAAAAGTGAGTGGAGACTCCTGGATGGAACACTCTAAAGGCCTTATATTAAAATTTGTATACTTAAAATTGCTTCCATATAAAGCTTAAGAAATTACTCAAACATAATAAATATTTTTTTATGCATAGCATATGAACTTTTCAGCAAAGTATTTTAGTAATATAAATATTCTCCCTCTATCACCCAATCATTTAATATCCTAGAATTTTTTTAAGAAATATCACTATATTTTGCTCAAGCATCTTGGGGTTGAACTTGGTTGTGAGCTTGAGTAATTGAAGTGTTTGATGAGTTAATGAGGTGCACATAATTAAATAAAGATTCACAAAAGTGACAAAAAAGAGGAACTCCACACTAATTTGATGCTTCACCCTTTTGATTCCACATGTATTAGACTACAATCTCAATGTAAAATAAAGTCACTTAATTATGGCCCCTTTGTAAAAAGAGGGTTGATAGTATGTGAGCCAAAGAGTGTGAGCCCATGAGCCTAAAAGACTATACACATATCAGTATAAGTGTCTATATTAAAGAAACCATCTATGACTATAGTACATCTACATTGTAAATACCTATATTATAGGTGTTTATGTTATAAGCACATTCTATAGTTGAAGAATGTCTACTTATATATACACTCAAGGCTCACATGCTTACAATTTTATGTTCACATATTAGCATTGTTGTTGAAAAAGTTGTAGAACCAAATTCTTTCTAAAACCAATAGTTATAGATTTTTGCCTAAAATTTACTCCTACCATTTATGAGAGCTAAGGTTAGATTTATAAATATGTATGTTCAATACTTTTGAAAATAATAGTTTATTCATACTTTGTCCCTAAAAAATATTCTAGAAGAACCTTAAAATTCCATCTAACTACCAACAAAACTCTACAAAAATATTTTTTAACATAGTAATGAGAACCATATTGAATTGTTTATTTAATTTATTCAAAGTAAATAATTCCCTTAGTCATTATGTTATATAAAGCCATATTGGTTGAAAGTCCTAAGCAGAAACTTCTAAGTTGTATTGTAGCAATTGATAAAATATTCCAAAAATCTCAAATGAATGAACACAACCTCGCAAGTATAGCATTGAATGACTTGGCAATGGGCCTTTCTATACTAAGATGGTATTATCTGGGGTGTTATGCTTTGCTAGATGCTTGAGAGAGACTCATTAGTTAATTGATGTAAGGATTGGAGTTGGTAGAAGAGTCATTAATAAGACAATTTTGTTAATTGTAGCTAGGGTCTCTTTTTCAAGGATGCAAAGGACCCTTGTCTCATTAGTAAACAATTTTATGTGAATTTGTTGTAAAATCTAGGTGAATACTAAAGTTCCATGGCCTAATTTCCACCAAAAACCACTCAAATTTGTTCTTTTTATTGCAAAGTGCAAAAATATCTAAAATGTGATTTTTTTCTTCTTGCATATCTAATTGTATGATCTCTACAAAACTAGTATAAAAATGTAGAAGAAATTTTAGAAACTTTGACTTCATAGATCACAAGATATTGCTTTTTAAAGTGAAAAAAAAATTCCACCTTGCTTAATTAGATTTTTTGCTTTGAATCATCTTAACTAAAAAAACTTGCACTATTAATTTTGATTTTCTAATTTTTTATGTTGAAGAATTGAGTTGAAAATCTACAAAAAGTATTTCAAAATATGAACTTAATTTTCAATTATTAAAAAGAAATTGTTACTTCTAAGTAAAAAATTCCCTTAACAATCATCATGTGAAGCCATATTGATTGAAAGTCCTAATTAGAAATTTTTTAGTTGTATTGTAGCAATTAACTTCAATCAAACTAATTTAGGATTATTTATTCTAATTACGAATATTTTCCATAAATGAAAATATATTGGCTAGCAACCAAATCTTTTTATAGCTTTATACTATTTATTTATTTAAAATTCTATTTGATCCAAAATGATAATTTTAATCCATTTTAACTCAAAAGTTCACATTTGGATTATAGGTATATTATATTTTCATCATTCAACTACAGATGGAATATTAATTATGGACTACAAAATTGTCAAAAAAGTTAAATTGGTCTTAATTGATAATCTATTCCAAAATGAGTAGATACAAGCTCATTTGCATAGCATTGTCTAATTAGAGAATGGTCAATCCATACTATGTTGTAAAGGTGTTATCCTTTGCTAAATGCATGAAAAGGATTTATTAATTAAGGCAAGGATTAGTTGGAATTGGTTGTGGAGTCATAATAAGACAATTTTGTTCACCATATCTATGGATTTCTTTTTTAAAGGATACAAAAGGGTCCTAAACGTCATTAGTAAAACAATGTTATGTGAATTTGTTGTGAAGTCTAGGTGAATACGAGTATAAACCATTTCTTGAATTTTGTTACTTTATTTTATTTTATTTTTCTATTTTGGAAAATGTGGGAAGGAAATAGAGGTTAAATTGTCCACCTACAGCCCCTTGTTATTTGATGTATAACATTTTCTTCGATGGAAATTATGTATCCATTCTCAAAGAATGCTTTGTAAAATGAATGTATTATTCTCTAAAGGAAGGAGAAGATTTCAAAGTATAGAATCAACCCCAAATTCAAAAAACTATACAACAACAAATGGCTCGAAGCCTTATAATTTGTTAAACACAATATTGCATTTTGTTTACTTTCAAGTTTCAATGGAAAAAATCACCCCTCTGTTTCCAAACATATATATATATATATATTTAATTATTCAATTACTTCTATTTTTAACTCAACACTTAGATGGAAGTTGCTTAATTCCCAAGTGCCTAAACCTTTCCAATTGTATTCCTCTCATGAAAAAAGAACATAGGCTTATAGTTATCTCAAATGAAGCAATTTTTTTTCCAAAATCCAATTGCATAGACAATTAAAGATTTTGCTAATTAGTGTGTATACCAATATAGATGTTTAAAGGATAGACTTGTGAGTGTGAAAATCATCTATTTTGATATTATAAAAATCACTATTGGTTCAAAGAAATCTAGAAGCACTCACTCGCATCAAACTTTCATAGAAGATCTCTATTTTCTATACAAAAGTCCAAGGATGAATAGTTGCACTTCTTTCACACTCACACAGATTTTCAATCATCTATCAAATACAAAATGTCCACCTTAACACTTAAGGACTAGAGGGTAAAATTACATAGAAATTGTGAAATTATAACAAGAGAAATGTATGTGCGTGTCTCTCTTTCTCTCTATACTATTTTTAGTATACTACCCCTTTCTACAATGTTTGAGATTTTACTCTCTTTCTCTCTTATACATGTTCACGTACCTCAATCCAATTATTTGAGATTTTAATATAGCACTCAAATATGTTTAATATTTCTCCATGTATGAAATAGGAACTCTTTTAGTGAGTATTCTAGCAATAAAAAAAATTCCATTATCAAACCATTTAGTATGCTAGGTTTTTAAAAGCAATCCTATTGTACATTGTCTGAGCACTTTAAAATTGGTCAAGTCCTAAAGTCTCGAGAGATTAAAGTGTTTCATGAGTATATGTAATGCACAAAACTAAATAAAAAATCACAATAATTATGGAAAAAAAAGACACTACATTGACTACATAATTCACCTTTTTTATCCTACTTATACTCTACGATCTCCATGTAAAGTAAAACCACCCCTTCATAAAACCAAACTTTTTCAAAATCCAAACCCTATTGACTAAAATGTATTCCTACTACTCATAAGAGTCTGTATTAGTTTAAAAAGACGTATTCTTAATACTTTTAGAAATAATAGCTTATTTATACAATTTCCAAAAAGTATGTTTTAGAAGAATCTTAAATTTCTTTTTGACTACCAACAAGATTACATGAAAATACTTTTCAATATAATAATGAGAACCATGTTGAATTGCACCGCATGGCTATGCAATGGACCTTACCATGTTGTCAAGGTGTTATGCTTTGCTAGATGCTGAAAATGACTAATTAGTTAATGCAAAAATTGGAATTGGTTGTAGGGTCATCACAAGACAATTCTGCTTATTGTAGCCACAAACTAAGGTCTTCTAGTAAGGATGCAAGAGGGTTCCCTACCTCATTGGATTAACAATGTTATATAAATTTGTTGTCGAGTCTAGGTGAATACAAGTTTAATTTTTTTTGGTACTTAGTTAATTGATTTTTTTTTTACTTATTTTGAAGAAATTGGGAAGAAAGTAGAAGTTGGTTCGTCAAACTACCCACCCTTACTCTTTTATGTATAATAAACCTTTCATTTGGAAGCAAAATTTCCAAATGGTGGAAATACATTTGCCAATGTAGAATGAACCTAAAATTTAAAAAAAAATACAATCACCCATAATTCTAAGCCCTATGATTCATCAAATACAATGTCACATCCTATTTACTTCCAATGAAAAAAATCACCCCTTCATTTCCAAAAAGAAAATTTTAAATTTTAAATTCAACATTTAGGTAGAAGGTGCTTAACCCCTAAGTGCCTAAGCCTTTCCAAGTGTGTTTTTTCCTATAAAACAACAACATAGGCTTATAGTTATTCCCAATGATGAAAGCCCAAAAAAAAAATCCCTCCAAAATCTAACCATATCAATGTTTAAAGAACTTGCTTATTAGTGTGCATACCAATTTTAAGTGTGAAATTAAATAGGAGTTGTGAGCTTAACAACAAGAAACACCTAAGTATCCTATTTTTAGTATGCTGCCCCTCCCCACAACGCTTGAGGAATTTTCTCTCTTCCATGTTGTGAGCTTAACAACAAAAAAAACACCCAAATATCCTATTTTTAGTATGCTGTCCCTCCCCACAATACTTGAGAATTTTTCTTTCTTCCATGTTGTGAGCTTAACAACAAAAAGAACCCAAGTATCCTATTTTTAGTATGCTGCCCCTCCCCACAATGCTTGAGAATTTTTCTCTCTTCCATGTTGTGAGCTTAACAACAACAACAACAACAACAACAAGAAACACCCAAGTATCCTATTTTTAGTATGCTGCCCCTCCCCACAATGATTGAGAATTTTTCTCTCTTCCATGTTGTGAGCTTAACAACAACAAAAAACCCCAAGTATCCTATTTTTAGTATGCTGCCTTTCCCCACAATGTTTGAGAATTTTTTTCTCTCTTCCATGTTCATGTACCTAAAATCCTCTTCTTTGCGATTTCAACACACTCCATCGAATAATGAATCACTTTCTTTTTAGGGATAGTCAAAGCTCTAATTTGGACACCCAAGTGGCAATTCCATGTGTGCACCAATTCATCATATCTCCTGCCGTACAGAATCAAATTCCCACCCGGGATCTCATTCCTTGAGATTTCGAGAATGTCCAAATTCATCATCTCCCTCACCCCCATCGTGAGCCCCCCTCCAGGCACCCCCCCCAAAAGAAGGCCCAAGTATGCTGAGCTGGACCTCTCCCCAGCCTACGTGGCAGGCTCTCTCCCCTCCCCTGAGTGGCTGCGTCCCCTCCCCAAGCCAAGCTGCTGGCGCTGCACATGCCCTGCCTGGGCCGCCCTGTTCTCCAGCCCCAATTCCAGGCTCTTCCAATACAGGACCGTCCCATTCTTGTGAGCTCCGACACCCTCCCACTTCCCCTTGTCACCCAAAAGCGACACATCACGCCCCCTTCCCCTCCCTCCCTTGTCCCTTTTTCCCCATTTTTTTTCTCTTTTTTTTCACCCCATTTTTTTCCCCCAATTTCTTTTTTCCTATTTCTTTTTCTCCAATTTTTTTCCCATTTTTTTCCCCATTTCTTTATCTCCATTTCTTTTTTCTGCATTTTTTTTCCAGCGGTGATGAATTCATACCTCACGATGCACCCATGCATTTCCATCATGCATGTATGCACCCCATGTATGTATGCTCAAATAGTCTGACTTGCTCATATATGTAAGTTAGCTCATCATTTGGTCCGGGTGGTCCGGGTTTCCGTGCTCCCCCCTCTCCCTTCCTCCCTCTCTCTCTTCCTCTCTCCCTCTCTCCCTGCCTCTCTCTCCCAAGGTTGTCAAGGCTGGTTTGGGGTTCAATTGATTCTTGTCCTCGGTTGGGACGAATCGACGGACCACTTGATCGGACTCCACTTGATTTCCATACAAACCTCCCTGTCCGGTCCTCGGCCATTTTTTTCCATACACTGCTGCTGAGGACTCGGACCCATTTCGATTGATTGTTTCTAGCTGTTTCCCAAAGACAGAAACAAAAAACTGGGCAACCGTGCTCTCTCTCAAGGTGTGTCATTGCCAGTGTATCCGACAGGCAGACGCACAAGGACTTGTTTTTTGAATTGCTGATTCGAAGGGCAAAGACTTTGGAATTCGTGTTACTGGAGACCACGACGACGCATTGACTACTGACTTTGCGTTGCCCAACTTTGATCGCAGTTCCTTGGTTGGTTTGGGGGGCGTCTGGAGGTAAATCATGTACTTGCTTATTGATTTTCAAGGAGACCAGGGTTTCCGATTCCACTGATTTTTAACAAACTTGGAATCCTTGATTTCATCATTTCATCTGATGGAAGTCATATTGTTGTATGGAAGTCGTATTGTTGTATGGAAGTCGCCAAGTTGAGCTTTTTTTCTGATCATTGTTATGCTGGACTTGAGGCCATGAAGCTTGGCTTCATTCTGTCAAAGCCATAGATGAGTTCAGTTATAATAAGCTTAGTTCTCATGTTCTGGGTTCGGAAGGTTTCAGAATTGGTGGGTGGTTTTAATTGCACTGCCAGCTTTTCTTTGTTACTCGTTTTTTCTTTTGGGAAACCTGGAGTAAGCTAGTTTATTCCACGCTTGTTTGTTACGTACTTTGGTGGCAAGTTTTGGTGTGCTGGTAACATAAGGGGTGTGGTTCAGAGTTTTCTGGCGAGTGTGCGGCTCTAATTAAACTCTTCCTTACAAAATGGGAACTACTACTCTTAAAATTTAGAATAATAAGTTAAGTGTGGATCTGAAAGTTGAGATGAGTGTCATAAACTCCTCCAGTTGCGAGTTCCTAGTTGTGAGCTCTGACTTTTCTGAATGCATTTTTTGGGGGTTGAAATGTTGTCAACATTTGAAATGAAAGTGGTTTGGGTGATTTCGAAACCAGGTTTGTGCACCATGAACCTTCATTTTCAAGTGGTGATTCTGGATGCACATACCTTACTTGGGTGCAAGAGTAGAGAAAAGAGACAGAGTCACATTATTTGACCGTTACTTAGATTATTGGACACGTTCAATCAATGCTGCACACACAGAGGTAGCAAGTACTACTGTGTGTACACCCAAAAGTGCCACTTATTCCTACTGTGCCTAGTTACTGTGATTAGCTTGTTCAGATTTTTTTACAGTCTTGTTGGTGAGTGAAAGCATGTTCCAACGCACCAAAGAACGCAGGATTTGGATACCGTATGCAAAAGCTATTAACAGTCAAAGTCTGTTTCTGAAAGCGCCATGTACAGTCTGTAAACATACTGATGTTGGAAATGTATGTGCACTGTAGATGGCACTTTTAGGAACATGGCGTTTTGGGTTCAAGTACCTACCTTACAACCTTATCAACCTAACCTAATTGTATGAATACCAGTCAGAGAGACATGAATGATGTGCTTGAACAACTTTGTTTTCATTCAACTTGGTCTTAACCCTTGAACGTCACAGGGGATGTTTTTCATACCTTCGATTCTGAGAGACTGGGTTCATCAAACCTTATAATGTTTGCATCTATATGGTGGATTTGTCCAAAAGAAATGAGTGTAGATTGATGAGGTTGTTGGTTGTAGATTTGTATGATGAGGAATGCAATAATCAATTCAAATTCAAGTTATGTTGCTTTTTTTAGAATGGTCCTGTCTTTAGAGCTGTTTGGTTTGTGATGCTTAGGGGTTAAATAAAGATCTCACAGGGTTTGCTAGTCTGCACACAAGTTACATGTACACAAACCTTGACGTGGACATGAACTTCAGAAAGGGGTTTTAAGCAGTTGAAACTCAACTCCCTGACATGCCTTTCGTGAAGTTTATGTCTGCATCTGGTTTGTGTACATGTAACTAACTTGTGTGCATACCAGTGATCCCAAAATTGGCTAAATTTTGCTCATTTTTTACTTGATTTTTTCATATCCTTTGTAAATTTTTAAAAAAATCTTTCAAAAATGAACATTTGGCTAAAACCCCTGAATTTATTCTGAGATCATTGGTGCAGACTAACCTTGCATCTAGGTACATATCAAATTAAAGCAAATTTCAAGTAATTTGGGTTTTACATTAGTTTTTATTTTTTGAAAGATTTTCCATCAAGGTCCTTTATTTTTACTTTGATTTGAAATCAGGTTTGTGCACTGAGAACCTTCATAATTTTCAAGTGGTCATTTTGGATGCACATACGTGACACCAAAAAAAAAGAGTGAAGAGATAGAGTGACATTGACCATTACTTCTACAAACCAAATGTAAATAGACAATTTGTTGGATGTGTTCAAAAACTTGGTCAAATAATTATACCCAAAACCAATAGTGCACCCAAAAACCCATAGTATGTATCCTTGGTGTACTTTTGATATACCCAACCAGGGATTTTTTTGGGCCATGTGTCAATTTGTTGGCTTTGGGGTATAGGTTGAAATTTGGAGGGAGAGTGCTAGAGAGGCCAGAATCTGTCAGGCCGAGTAAAATTTCACTCAAAAAAGAAATGCTATATTCAACTTGCAGTGTCATTTTTCTTCATTTATTGATTTTGGGTGTAATTTCCTTGTTGAAACTATTGACAATTAAGAAAAGGTTAGTAAGTAGGACTGCAAGCAACTAAAGATGATGACAAACCTGCAGCTAAGTTAAGTTAACCTTGAAATGTCTCAATCCTTTTTTGAATTTTTGCACATTTTTGCTTATAGCTTTGTACAGATATACCATTTACCAGAATTTAATGAATTTGGTCATTCAAGAAGGTTGTCTTTTCTAGATTCAAATATTACATCAGGTGGTTTGGATTTATCTGTTTCATTTGTTTAAAAATCATAAAAAAACAGCAACAGGGGGTTTCCTGATTCAATGCCCACACTTGAATATTTGATTAGTACCATCAGCAGTAGTACAAGCAGTCAATAAATCCAATCTCATAATGACAAGTAACGTACTGCCCTTAATACTCAACTATAGAATGAAATTTACCTTTTGTGATGATAAGTGTAGTACAGTATTGGGGGTATTTTTTGAGTTTTATCAACTATTTTCTTTTAATTCCAATATTAAATGGTTCATTCATGTACCCAGTTCTATTTTTATCCTCTACTTTTTCTTCAAAATAAAGATGATATAAGTCTTTTCACGAGTTTTTTTTCCTGATGTTCTCAAATTGCAACATGTTTTTTTTACCAATTCAGTATAGGTTAACCCTGAAACGTCTCAATCCTTTTTTGAATTTTTGTACATTTTCGCTTATAGCTTTGTACAAATATATCATTTACCAGAATTTAATGAATTTGGTCATTAAGAAAGGTTGTCTCTTCTAGATTTAAGTGTTACACTTGATAAATAAGAAGTTAATTGGATGAAATAGTGCCTTGAAGCCCTTTGTTCATCGTCCAGAATATGGACGTCGGAGTGCTTCAGGGTTAACAATGAATGACCAATTATCTATTCTCCCCTTGAAATTGAATTGTACCTTAGTGCTCTCACACTGAAACAAACCATATTCATAGCAATGGTTTTTTTTTGGCCTTGTGTCAATTTGTTGGCTTTGTGGTATAGGCTAAAATTTGGAGGGAGAGTGACAGAGAGTTCAAAAATCTCTCAGACCAAAGAAAAATTTCACTCAAAAAAGAAACACTAATTCATACGAATGCTCTCTAGAACACTAAGTTATGGCTCTCAAAGGTATAGGCTGTGTGCACCCAGAATTACCACCTAAAATGTACCGAGGACAGTCATTTCAGTTGATGATTCTGAGTGGGTGCACATACCTGAGAGCTTGGAAAACCATAAGTATTGTTCATACTTTCGTGAGGTTATTTTTTCAGGTTATCTGTAGCCTTGCTTTGATGGCCGTTCAAGTACCTTTGACTAAGTATGAGTTAATATCGATAAATTTTATACATACATTCCAACTTGGTGATGGGTCAAGAAATTAAAAACAAGGTTTTTAAGGGGTTAGTGTATACTAAAATTAAATCTGGTTGAAACAACATTACAAAACTGTTAATATTAGGATGTTGTTTCAATCCACCACTCAATTTACGTTTTTTAACCTTGCAATTTTGGCTTCTCCATTTACTGGTTTATTGTTTAACATAGTGTATTCTTTTCCTCAAAATAATAGTCCCTTTGTATAACTTTTGGATCACAATTTCAAAGTCCCTGTCTCTCATAGACAATCAATTTTGACACCCTGTAATGTTTTATTTTACATTCTTTTAAATTTGTTTCTTTTTTCCGGTGAGGAATTTATTCTAGCATGTGGGGAGAATATGGGAGCACTCTAAATAGAAGATTATTATGGAGTATACTTGGTGAGTGTAGAGCCTTCAGTTCCATTGAAAAATAATGCATGACAATAATTTTGAAACTCAACTCCCTGACATGCCTGATTTGAAGTCCAATGCCGCGTGAAGGTTTTGTTTGCATGCAGACTAACCTTGCATCTACGTACATATAAAATTAAAGTAAATTTCAAGTAATTTGGGTATACATTAATTTTTATTTTTTGAATGATTTTCCATCAAGGTCCTTCAAATTTACTTTGGGTTCATCCTCTTCTCTCCAACCACAACTGAACTGTCGCCTGTCTGATCAGCTGATGATGACCTCGAAGTACACGATGCCCTTCATTTGCTTGAGAGTCTTTAATTTTTCGTAGTTTGTAGATGATTCCTCTCTAGAGGAGGAGCACTCAATTGTCAGACTTTCGGATTCTTAGCTTAGTTTGTCCTCAGGACGTTGTCGCCAAGAGCCTCTTTGACGAAATGTTTAGGTTTTTTCTTTCAAGTCTCGAGTGACTAATTTATTATCTTCGATGTTTTCTGAAACAACTGAAGGTTAACGCAGAAATTAGATAACCTAAGTTGTTGATTTTCTGCACTGCATTTAGAAGGAAATCAATCTGGAATAAACTGGCTTGAGTTGATTCATGAGAAAAAATCTTGACCATCATTCACAAGATTTCTTACAAACAAAGTAGCGCTTCTCGATCGATGTTGTTCGGTGTTTGATTTCTGTTTGGATATTACAACAGGATTTTTTAATTACAAAGTAGCCGTAGACTTGTTTAGGTGTTTTGAATCGATTGCAAATTCAACTAGATTGATCGAGATTTTCGTCGCAGCGAGCATGAGTGGAAATCATGACCGCAGTTCTGTTTCAGCCAGAGAGATCACTCGTACCCGACTTGCAATGGTTGAAATTAGCGACCAGTGATCGATTTTGATGATGATGAATTTCGTAGTCTCTTTAAAAATTAATCCGCCTTTCGGTCTCACAAAGGTTGAATAAGTAATTTTCTGCCAGATTGAGAAAATCAAGTCATGCTTTAGAATCGAGAACTCCACCACCCAATTTGCCTAAAACTTGGGCACCTAAAGGTATGTGCACTCAGACTGAATCACCTCTTGAAATGACTGCATTCTGTGCATTTTAGGTGGCGATTCTGGGTGCACATTCCTCTCAGCAGCTTTCAAAATGCAGACATTCAAGTAGATCATCATGGTTTTGAAGATGTTTTTCTAACTATTTTCAAAGGAGTTACTTATGGTCTTGACAAAGCGGGTTTCAATTTTTGAGTCAGAGTGTAGCAGAGAGATCGAGAGTCCCAATCTTGCCGATCTCAAGTTTGGGTTTCTTTCAATCTCGATCCATTGTCACAAGCAAACCCTAGTCCTGAACTTCCACATGTTCTGTTGCTTCAAATCGGCCTGTATACGATCTAGCATAATCACTACTTCGCCAACCAACATGATCCACCAAAGTAGCTTTAAATTCCAAGGAAATCATGATGCCGGCTCTAATTGAGGGAGGCGGGGCGGGGCAGTAGTAGCTCGTAGGATGTGATCATGAATCTCATTGCCACGGAACAAACTCTGAGAAATATTAATTGATGGTGAGTGATAGCAATTAAAGGACTTCATGATTCCAGGGAGTGAGTCTTATAATTGCGCATCTCCTCATCTTCCAAAAGCACTTTCACGATCTGCACACAACCTTCGAAGTGTTTCTAATCTGCTGATCAATCTTTTCGTTGTGCAGAGCAGCGCGATTTGCCCAAGTGCGTCGGTCGATCAATTAGTGCAGGATTGAAGTCCTGCGCTTAGTTTGTCTCTAAGACTTTCAGGTAATCTTTTCACTAATGGATACTCTTGCTGAAGCTTCGGTGAGTGATTCTCTGGTTGGGTTGGCCTTTCCAATACATACAGTTTTCGAATTCATAGTCGTTGATTAACAAACAAGATTAGCCATTGTTTTTGCACGTCAAGATAGTTGAGAAATCGATTCTATTGGGGTTTCTGTATAAGAAAATGTGGTCTTACCAAGTGACGAAGTTGAAAATTGCGCTTGTATGAGAAAGTTGCAGGATGTTCCGCAGTTAGTAAGCAAATTTTGAGATACTTGCTGACAGTAACATTCTTGTTTTTCTGATAGATTGTTGGAATTGAATTGAGCAGTATTATCGGTGATGGCGTCGCAGTCGAACTCGGATAATATGTGGATGGGCGCTGCAACGCCGGACATCAGGTAGATTCTATTACCACTGAGTGATCCAGTCATGCACAGATGTTCCCAGCGTTCAAAACTGTTGCGAAATTTAGCAAAAATTTCGACCCAGAAAACATGTAGAGCTACAAACAATGGAGTTTTGAAATTTTAACACAGTTTTGACTTTGAAATTTTGGTTCATGAAGCAGTTTTTTTTTCAGCTTAAGCTAATTGTGAGAATCACATTCGTGAACATTCTGCACTCAAGAGGAACATGGCGGTACTTTACTGTGAATTATTATCATCAGCTGTATAATCAACTTCCTCTTGTGTGCATCACAAACTGCCCCCCCGCCCCCCCCCTTCAAATTCATACAATTTTTATTTATGGTTTTCATATGACTTTCATATTAATTGAGATTCTAGAAACTTTGTCAGTTGCAACTTCAGAAAAATGATATAAAACAGGGTTGCAATTATATAAAACTTTTTGAACTGTTTAAGTTTTTAAACTTTTTACCAAAACCCTAAACTCCTATTTCATTAATATGAAGTTCATATGAAATTTGCATCAAAAGTAGTAAACTTCATATAACAATGTCCAGGGGTTACTTTTCTTATGTGTGTTTCTTTGATAGCATGCTTTCAAATCTTGAAGAAGGATCATCGTGGAAGACACCGGCATCCTCTCAAGACACAACTACCAACATGGATGTCAAAGTATGATATTTTCATACCTCAAAAGTTGTTTTTTTGTGAATATAGTTACACTAGGTTCCTCTCTCTTCTCCATAAATAAGGTAGCCAAACTTACTTAGCTAAATTTAATACTCCAAAATGGTACAAAGTTGATTTTGAAAATGTTTCCTACCTCAATTCAATAAAAACTTGTGAAAGTTTTAAAACAACTCCTAATAAAACTATGTACAATTGACTATATAAGAGACTTCAAAATATTGCAAAATGAGCACATATTGCTAACAACTAGAGAGGATTTGGACCTTTCTAAATTTCACTTAGGGTACCCAAATCATGCATGGCAGCATAGTATCCAAATCATGTACTCTTTGATGGTTGGAATCCTTTTTGATTTGCTAACAACCAAAAAAGGTTGAACCCTTCTAAGTTTTTCATATGGGATCCAAATCATGCACTCTTTAGTATGTTGGAATCCTCTTTGATTTGCTAACAATCAAGAAAATGTTGAACCCTTCTAAGTTTTCCACATGGTATCCAAATCATGCACTTTTTGGTGCATTGAAATCCTCTTTAATTTGCTAACAATCAAGAAAAGTCCGAACTGCCTTCTAAGTTTTTCATACGGTATGCAAATCATGCACTCTTTGGTGCATTGGAATCCTCTTTGATTTGCTAACAAACAAGAACAAGTTAAACCTTTTCAAGTTTTCCACATGGCATCCAAAATCATGCACTCTTTGATACATTGGAATCCAATATTGGTTTGTTTTTTCTCACAACCAGGGAGACGGCTTTTGCAGGACAACGCGGCCACCCCCAATTTCAGCAAGGGCTTGCTCGAGGACGAGTGGTACACCCCCGAAGCCTCCTTGATGGAGCTCAGCTCCTACTCCTCCTCCCCATACAACACCCCCACCCCCACCACCAACATGGCAGCAGTCGACCCTCGCTCGAGCTTCGGCTTGCTGGAGTCGTCTTTGAATTTCGATCACACTGGCAGCAACAACACCAGCAACCACCACCACCACCTCCTCACTGCTGGCTTCCGCTCGGCCCCGTCGTCCGCCATGTGCATGGACGACCTCGGTCAGGGCTCCAGTGCCGGTGGTGGTGGTCTCTTCTCAGGTATTTCTCAAGGTAAATTTTATTCCTCCAACACTGCAAATCACACTTCCACACAAGCCTCATCATGCAGGATCATCTTTTCAATTGGCGTGTATAACTATCAGTACTGGCATTAATTACATTAAACTGGGTAGTAAAGAAGAGGATACTGTACTAAAGTCAATCGAAATTCGACTTCGCAGATGTGATTTTCACATTATTTAGCTCAAGTTGAGGTACGAAATAGTGAGAACTTTGAAACGGAATTCGCAAAAATTTGATACTGCAGTATTCACATTTCTTGTAGCTATCAATTACGTATACCCATTATCATCAACAACACTGCTTGAAGGGAGACACCGAACTTCTTGCATTTGGACTTTGAAAAACGGCAGTTTCTCCTGGATATTGATTACACAAGAAGTGTACAATCAAAATCAAAATATGAATGTCCAATACGAATGTATTATTGGTTTTTGGTACACATATGAATGTATAATTTGGAAACTCATTGCTATAAAGTCTAATAAAAATAATTTAGGTTTAAGAATAGTAAAGATGCTCAGTTGTAGTTAGGGTAAACGTTTTGCTAAGGTTCACGAAGTACCGTTTAAAAGCAAGCGGTTTTGAGCATGACTGAGCTACACAACTATGACCAGTAAGCTTTGAACGAGATGGAAATCTCTACAGTCCGAATCATGCAATAGTGCTCTACAACTTCCCCCTTTGAATGATTGCATAACTAACCATCATACATTGAGTGAGAAAACAATTTGTTTCATTCAAGAGAGTTTGGCTCTTGTACCCGAATTGGTGATCTCTCCAGGAAGCTCTATTTCGTGATCAAACTCTGAAAGCACACACTAGCGTATTGATTTCAATGCTTCAAAGCAGCATAACGTAATTCCAATACTGGTCTGTCATCAACCATCACCACGAATGCTGCACTTACCTGCGAAAATAAGAGCGTTGGAAAGTTGAAAGAGTGCTGCTGGATTGTGCATGCAGGTGGGCAACTCAGCCGAAGCGTTCAAATGGACAGCTTCAGCTCAGACCTACCACCAGCAACCTTCAACAACCAGCAGCAGGGCATCATAAGCAGCAGCAGCCCCAACATTAGCCTCAGCAACATGATCGGCAACAACACCACACACACGAGCTTCCCACAATACAGTCCTTACTCGGCATCCACATCGTTTTCTCAAGACGACAAGCAGAATCTCAACGAATCTGAAAATCTCAGCAATGTGGTCGTGCCTTATCAAACAACCAAGAGTTATCTGCAAGGACAGCAGCAGCAGCTTACACTCTTCCAGAAGGCTTCTGCCGCTTCTCAAGCTCTCTCGCCTGCTTCCAATGACTCGATGGCCTCCATGGGTGACACGCCAGGCAAAGCCCTGCAAGAAGATCCCAATGACATCAGCTTGGATGCGGATGATTACGACGTGAAAGACGACGATGACCTGGACGAGAGTGGCGATGGGGATGGCGATGGCGATGGCGATGGCGATGGTGGGCCTGAAGAAGGGGCAGGTAATCATGTTACAGCTGAGTTAGATCCGCATGGGAAGGGTAATAAGGGTGGGAAGCAACGGGGGCTTCCTGCCAAAAACCTCATGGCCGAACGGAGGCGTCGGAAGAAACTCAACGACCGGTTGTATATGCTTCGATCTGTGGTACCGAAAATCACCAAGGTGCGTTTGCATCTGTGTATTTCCTTTGCGGTAATGTTTGTAGTTGTGCTGCATCGCAAGATTAGCACAAAATTGGACCTCATGTGGGGATTTTCCGTTGTTCAGTTTTTGTTGTTTCGTGGTAAACACGTGCTATGTTCTTCATTGATCTTTGGTCATGCAGAAGTTGGCTTTCTGTGTTCAGTGTTTACTGTTTGATATGTTCTTCAAAGCCAAATTGGACTGAACCCGAAGCCATGAAGTTGTAGTCCTTTAGAGTATGTTCTTCACAGCCCGATCAATCAAATTGGGCTCAACCCTAAGCTATGACGTTAGGATTCTTTAGGGTACGTTCTTCAGAATCTGATCGATCAATCAAACTGGGCTAAAGCCGCTAAATCTTAAACCTCGAAGTTTGGTCCTTAATGGGTTAAGTCATCTTGTTGTTATAACGACGTACCATGCTGCTTGTGGGCAAAACAGATGGACCGAGCTTCAATTCTGGGCGACGCCATTGAGTACCTGAAGGAGCTTCAGCAGCGCATCAGCGACGTCCACGCCGAGCTCGAGGCTACGAAGCAGGAGCAGTCGCTGTTGATGCCGTCCAGCCCCACCGGTGGACGCGCCATTCACAACGGCCTCTCTCCTGCAGTGAAAGAAGAATGTCCCGTGCTGCCCAACCCGGAAAACCAAACTCCCAGGGTAAGTGTTCAAGATCCTAAACCCTGAAAACCGCTTTTCCCGTATAGAAACTTTTGCTGCGTTTACCCCTGATGATTGCAGCGCTTGTTTGGCAAAATCATGCCAATTGTAATGGTGTTAGAGCAGATTTGGGGTGGATATTTTCTCAGTAGCATCTTCCCCAGACTTGTTGCCCAACCCTGAAAACCAACCTTCCGAGGGTAAGTGCAGAAAATGCTCATCCGACATAGAAAATCTTGCTGCGTTAAACTCTGATAATTGTATCCCCATGTTAAGGCGAAATCCTGCCAATTGTAATGGAGTTTGAACAGATTTGGGGTGAAATTATCCTCGAGAGGCCTCTTCCCTTAACTTGTTCATTCTGAAAGTGTAAAAAACTCTTGTGTAAGAGTTCTGATTGATTGTGGTGATATGCGCAGGTGGAAGTGCGACAACGGGATCGAGCACTTAATGTCCACATGTTTTGTGCTCGTCGTCCCGGAATTTTGCTCAACACTGTGAGGGCCCTTGATGCTCTCGGCTTGGATGTGCAACAGGCCGTCATCAGCTGCTTCAATGGCTTTGCTCTCGATCTTTTCCGTGCTGAGGTGCGGCTTGGAACCAAACTCGTTTCTAGAATTCAGGGTTCAGGGTTTCACTTCTCTCCTTCATGCTGTTGAGAGGGCTCTGAGAAAGGCTGCCCACTAAACTAAGTTATGTCCTCACCAAAATGGGATTCTTTGGAATGCATGGGACCTTAACCCGAAAACAATGAGGTCTATCGCCAAGGTGATAATCCGGCCAAAATTATCATATTCTTGGATGAATAGGTGCTAAGTGAGGCAAAATCGTCATATTCTTGGATGCATAGGTGGATTCTTGCCTCACCGGTTTCTCTGAAACTCATTCGTTGTACATTTTTCGCCCTCCAAGGTGAACCTTGAAAGGATGAGACCTATATCAGCAATGTAGTTGGCCCAAAAAATGACCCAATTACATGATGAATAGTTTCATTCTTTGTTTCTAAAGAAGCCTTGACAGTGAGTCATGAAACATATTTTGTTCTCCTTGGCGTTACACGGTTAATGTGAAGCAAAGATTGAGAGCAAAGCTTTTTCATGACGGACCCAGCCCGCGTTTTTTCATGTCAAAAGGATGTGATTGAATATTTAGATATTAGAGCGAAGAGGAGAAAGTGTCCTCTCCAACACTGATATTTTGTGGGTTTTTGGAAATGGACAGGCCAAAGACGCGGCCATTGGACCTGAGGAAATCAAGGCGGTTCTGCTGCTCACTGCAGGATATGGAGTGCAGTAAGTTGAAAGATTTCAACACGAAAATTTGAAGTGACTGGCTTCAAATTCGATCGACAACGTCGTGGTTGTCCTATGAATTATATAATGCTTGTATTTCTGTTGCCTTGAATACGGCAGGACGGTTTGATCTTGGGAACCTGTAATTAGGAGGTGCTGTGCTGTGGTGTTGTCACTGGAGAACGCGGCGATCGAGCTTTTGAAGACGTTACGAAGGTGAAACGTTTTTGTACAGAATTTCGGGACTTGTGTGTGCTCCCTCTTTTCTGTCAATGTAACCAAGATCCAGTATGTCCGCCTGCAAGAATTCAGGCTGAATAAAAGGGAGTAATCTCTCACGTTGCCAAATTGATGGATCTCTAGTTTCTGTCTTTGAAAAAATCCTGCTTCTCGAGGTGTAAAAGTATTTATGTGATGCTCAAAATGCTTCAGTTTTTTCAATTGCTGGCAATCGAAAAACTTAAGTGGCTTCCCTTGGAATTAGTCTCGCTATGAGTCAATTCAATGACCAATTGTAAGCATCATATTATGAGAATATAAAGTATGGAATATTCCAATCCCTTCAAGCCATTGCTGAGTGGTCTTCTGAAATTCGACAAAGATGTAGATGAGACTAACTTGCAGAAACAGGGCAGCCAGTTGGAGCTTTGAAATTTGGGCTTTTCTGAAACTTGTCTACATGTTTGAAATTTGGGTTTTGAAATTTGGGTTTCGATATTTGAGCTCAGAAATTGGAGCTTTCAAATTTGGGTTTCTGAAACTCGTCTCCATGACTAATAAAAAGAGATTTGACACAGTAAATCCTGATTAAGAATTTTAAAGCTGGAACTAGCTAAGGAGTTGCAAATTGCGCATGTCTCACTCAGCATGAGACTGGTTCCAAGTGACTCTTCCAAGTTACTTAGTTGCCGTGCTTTGAAAGAGCTCTTATTAGTTGTGTTGAAGTCGGTTGTTGACCTCATCACTTAGGGGTTAGTTGCACTCAACCGCCTCTAATCTAATCTTCACTTCTTTGGGAGGACAAATGGGCCTCTAAATACATTGCCATGTGGAACTTAGCATGTGGAAGCGTTAAGGACATGGCGACAAGAATATGGAATCCTCTTTCAATTACCAACATGATCAAACATAAACTAAGGGAGTTTAACTGCTAATGAAAGGACCAAGTAGAGTGTTCAATGTAAGGACCAAGTATTGAGTGAGCGTTCAATGTACGCAAGATATTTCAAGTAGTTGCACATGAAGTCACTTTTGGTTGGGTGTTCATGATATTTTGATACAAGGTGTACACATGTATATCCATAGTGGCATAATATTTTATTCCCCAATTGGGTGCCCAAATCAAAATTTATATTACTTATAACTTTTTGGACAACTCAAGCCATATGTGCAAATCTCTTCCTCTACTTTTGAAATTTGGTAGGCATAAAAGTGACATGATATAGAATGCAAATGTAAAAAGACAATGTATATTTTAGTGCAAACACCTTGTTATAGAAGAAGATAAAGTATGTTGGCCTTGTCACAGAAGGTCAGAAAATGAAATTTTTTTTTTTCTAACTTCAATGTTATAATCTTTCACCTTGTATTCTCTAAGATTTTGAATTTTTTTCCCACACATTCCCATAGTAGTTGAGCATGATTTTTTACACTTAGATTTCAAAATAAACTTCCTTTTTCTTCATTTTTTCTCATTGCCCTAAAAAGTGACACTTGTTGGCAATTTCCGCCTAGAAAGTGCTTCAATATTTTAAGGTGGGTACATCCAAAAGTGCCAAAAATTGGTACTCTACCTAGTTACTATTATTAGGCTGTTTAGATTTTCACAGAGTCTTCTTGGCAAATGAAAGCACATTCCAATGCACCAATGAACATAACATTTGGACATGATATACAAAAGACTTTATTAAGGGTCAAAGTTTCTTCCTGAAAGCACCATCTATAGTTTGTGTACATAACTGTTTTTGAAAATGTTCACAAACTGTAGATGGTGCTTTAAGGTCAGCTGCACTTTTGGGTGTACCCACTATAGAGGTTTATAATAAAAACCATGCTGAGATACTTATTTGGATGATTTCAGGTGTACTTCCTAGTTCCTACTTCTTGAGGTTAATAATAAAAACCATGCTGAGATACTTATTTGGACGATTTCAGGTGTACTTCCCACATCTTCTCTGTTATGGAAATGCATGTTTTTCTCAACCTTCCAACAAACTATGCACCATGCCAACAACAAAAAAGAACAAGAACACAAAGATATAAATATTCGATGGCCATCCCAAGGAGTTGAATTGAAGTCCTCATCTATCCGTTGGTATGTGTGCATGGCTATCCACCCAAGCATGCATATAATTTGTGATTGCAAATGCTGTAAGTTAAGTTATTTTAGTTCTTCCACATCAACCCATCGAAAAGTATTCCGCATCACGCATTGTTTTCTGTGCACAGATTCGAACAACATGATTTTTAAAAACAACATTTTAAAAAAGAGACTTGTAGTACATGACTCAGTCAAGGTGGACAAGAGTTAGTTTCTCAGAGCTTCCATTCCATTTGGATTCTCTCCTTGAGACTAGGCTGCATCAAAATCAGCTCAAAGTGCGCACTAATAAACATGATTGGGACATTAAGCTCTTTGTTTAAGGTAACTAACTACACCTCATTGTTTGATTGCTGTCAAACACCGACCACTACAGATTTTTGTCTAGAATACAGATTTTTGTCTAGAATCGGTACTCCCACTATTCATGAGAGTCTGTGGTTGGGTTAGAATTGGAACACCTATTTTTAGCACTTTGGAAATTCATAGTTTATTTGTACAGTGTCCAAACTGAATGCGTCAATCTAAAAAAATCTGGAATCTCAAACCTTTTGACTGCCAACAAGATCCCCCCTAAAAGGTTTTCAATACAATAATGGGAACCATGTTGAATTTCTTATTTGGGTGATTCTAGATGTAGTTAGAGCACCCCATAGGCACACGGCCAAACAACACTATAAGTGTTGTGGGCCATTGATCTTCTTCTAACAAAGAGGATTAATGGCCCACAACACTTACAGTGTTGCTTGGCCATGTCCGTGTGGGATTGCTCTTACTCCTCAACCCTTGAACGTCGTCGTAGACGTTTGGCGTCCTTTGAATGACAAAGAATCTTTCGTTGTAGGATAGAAGTGCAACTTTTCATCCTTGGTATTAGGGGTGGAAAGGCAAGATCTTCTCCAATACTTTGACTTCTAATGAGTGTATTTGACTTATTCAAACTAGATCATGATGTTAGATAGTATCAAAATGCATGATTTTCATGGCCATCACTCCGTCCTTCAAGGGTTAATACTAAAGATTGGTAATTGCATTGTAATGTCCTTGGCATCAACTACACTATAGTGAAAACATCCCAAAAACATTCAAATAGGCAATTCATCATTGATAGTTGGAGGCACCTTCTTCAAGAAAAAAACAAGATTTTTGTAGCATTTATAGCAATTGAAAATCATGAACATAAAATCAAAATAAAATCAAAGTAAAAATTGAAACAAGAGTCACAAGACACATAATTTCTATGAAACTTCCTAGGCCATTGAAACTATCACATAGCATGTTTATAGTATTGAAATCTTAAGAATCAACAATCATTCAATTACAATTTCAATAGAAGTCTACTTGTCAAGAATGGGTACATGGACGGTTTGGGATATTTTTGCTTTCGTGTTGACAAAATTCAACTACTCTACAAAGCCACAATTATATACTTTAATAAAAGAGCTGAAAATCATTCACTGCAGACCTTTCCTAATTCATTTTTTATAATTGTGACACAAGGAAAAAAAAATTGATTTCAAAGTGTGAAGGAGAGGACAGGAATAGATTCAAGTTACCTACAGTTGTACAAAATTTCCAATTTTAACAGAAAATCACCAAATTTATACAAATTTCCCTTGTAAGACGTGACGGACACAAGAACAAACAAGATAGTAAGCAGTTGAGAGTCCAGCAGCACAGAAACTTATATGAATGCAGCCAGTGTTCAAAATCCGTATAAATTCATTCATTACAAATACAGAAATTTTGATCAAAAACCAGAACACAGAAAAAATCAGACTCCTCAGCCAAATGCCCGAGTATTGTACAACTTGTGCAACAGAACCTCATGTGAAAGAAACAAGAACAAACAAGACAAAAAAGCACACAACAGTTGAGAGTTCGGCACCAGACTGATCAAAAATCGTAGAAATACAACGATTAGAAAGACAGGAATGCGTCTCCAGCATCAAAAACTAAAACGCTGAAAAATTTAGGCTCCTCCGTCACATGCTCGAGTGCACCTTCTCATACATTCAACAGAACCTTATGCAAGAGACACTCGAACAAAGAAGACGTCCAGCACTGAGCAATTGAGAATCCGGCTACCTCGATATGCAAATTGCAAGAGCGAAAGGATCGAAATTCATAAGAATTCACCGATTACAGCTGCAGGAATTCGGCATCCAAAACTGAAGCATTGAGAATCCAGGCTCCTCCGCCACAACTTCTCAAGCAACAGAACCTCACGTAACAGAATTTCATGCAAAAGATCTCACAAGAACAAACAAGGCGGTAAGCACTAATGAAGCAGTTGAGAGTCCGGCAACACAGAAATGCATGATAGTACAAGAGCCTTGTAACCAAAATTCATATAAATACAGCCATTACAAATACAGGACTACCGCATCGCATCTCTCCTCCTCAAAAACTGAAACACTGGAAGTTCAGGCTCCTCCTCCACATCCCCCAGTGCAACTTCTCCCACACCAGAATCTCCTTCCGACACTTCCCCCAAATCTCCTCCACTTTTACGGGACTGTCCTCGTGCACATAAATCTCTATCACCAACAGCGTCGGCACAATCTCCACAATCCACTTCAGCATCTCCACACACGTCTCCAACTTCACCACCACCAGATGCACCACCAGCCTCTTCAACTCCGGCCACTTCCTCATCTCCAGCAACTTCCCTTCTTCCAAAGCATGCCAGAGCCCCGGTCCCACACTCAACGTATGCAACGACGGACAATTCTCCTTCAACGCTGCAATGTCCGGCACTCGCAACGGCACCCCCTTCAAGACGCCTTCCCACTTGCCATCTTCCCCGAGGGCCATACACGGCACATCCAGAAACAGCTTCTCCAGATACGGGTTCGTCCTCATCAAGCTCGACAAAGTGGCGAAGTGGGAAGCTCCAAACAGAAGCTCCTTCAAGTTGTTGACGTTCTGGAAAGAAACCACCGAGTGGTCCCGATTCTCCATGCAAACGGCGACGTAAGCGAGTTGGGGGGCGTTCACGAGGAGAGAGTCGGGGCAAGTCATCTTGAGCTGGAGCTTGTGGAGGTTGGGCAAGTGGAGGTCGATGATCTTGGCGGAAGTGGAGAGACCGAGACAGAGGACTTGGAGGTTGGGGGAAGAGAGACGAGCGACTTGGATGCCGAAGACGCTCACGAGGGCGAGAGTGAAGAGAGACGGCATGCTGGAGTTGAGGTCGGAGAGAGAGTGCTCGGTCATCTTGATGCAGCGGAGAGTGAGGGCGCGGAGGTGCGGCATCGGGAGGAGCTCGGAGGTGTCCAGGTACATGTTGCGAAGCTCAAGGGATTCGAGGTGGTGGCCTGCGGCAAAAAAGAAAAACAAAACGAGGAAGGGGTCAGTAACTTACATTGCAATATCTTGATAGAAATGAGAGCAATAGCACATTGGAAGTCAATCTCACACAAACTAGAGCAGAAGCACATTTGAACTCTTCTCTAACAAATGACGTCAATTGCATATCGGAGCTCTTCGTTGTGTGATCAAGGTGACCATGGCGAAGAATTTTTAGGTTAGCTTTACGAATCACAATATGAGCATCACGGATCCATATTTAGGTATGGAAAATCTTTACTTATCAATGCATTTCTTTTGGTGCCTCGATCAGTTAGAAAACAAGTGTTTAATAACCCGATCAGAAATTTGATAATGGATTCAGTTTTACGACAAAGGATGCATTTAAGAGAAATGCTTGACTTGAAGAACGTTTCAAACTCAATTTCGAACCTCGTTTCCAAATCCAGATATGGACGACTGGTGGTAATGCTCTAAAGCATGTATAGCCAACACCCATTGGCGTTAGCATTTTGATCGGGAGTTCTAGGGTTAGAAAAGTAGAGAGGTGAGCTTACAAGTCTCCGAGAGGATGCGCACAATCGGCGACTGCCGCATGATGGCTTGCTGTCCATAATCCACCAACGTCAAATGCTTCAGCGACTGGCTACACTCCGATACCCACCTTCTCACAAACATGGGTTCACTCAACCAGAAATCCACCATGTGAATCTCCTCCTTCAACAGCATGTTCCCTTGCATTTCCTGATCGACTTCAATCCTGAGCTCCTCCACATTGTGCACATGGCGAAGCATGTTTAGGCAAGCATTCTTAAATGAAACGTGGACGGGGAAGGGGCGGCAGTGGGGGGGAGAATATTTGCCACAACTGGACATGGACATCGCCCTCGACATCTCACAGCAATCTTCATTTTCGGACTCTTCTTCTTCCTCGTTTTCGGACTCTGTGTCTTCTTCTTCTTCTTCAGACTGATCCTCTTCTTCTTCTTCATCTTCTTCGGAGTCGGAGTATGAGCATGGGTGAACTGGGAATCGCTTTCGCGCGAGATCGTAGTATTGTTTCTTGCAGACCAGGGTTAGGGTTCGCACTTGCGACACGGCGTCGTTCATGGATTTGCTTGTGGCCATGCAGTTTGCCAAGTCACGTGCGTCTTCCACGCGGTTGATGATGTCCGAGAGGACGTGGTGTGGCAACGCCTGCATAGAAGCGGAGGTCTTACCATCAGTCCCAAACCCTAAACACACTACTGCTTCTCCCACAAGTCGTGCTCGACAGATAGGGTTCTGAATTTCTTGTTAAAAACGCACTGAATACTCTTTTTGTGTGCTTCTCTAAACTGGCAGTCCAGAATCTCTTGCACAATTTCCACACTACCATTGCCAGACATTCAAGTCATTGTTGCGAAGAATGGCATTTGAGAACGTTCCAGATTTCTAGCTCAGAGTCAATTGATTGTTTTCTTAGAATCTTTTTCAAGTTCCATCTGAGAGGCTAAAACTCAAGCACACCACTATTACCGCATGAGCATTGTATCTGAGACAGCAGATGAAAGCATAACATACTTTGCCGATAAACGATGTAGCTTGTTGATCCCATTTTGCTTACGATTAAGAGTTTGGTAGGCGCACAATCTTCTGATTCTAGCCTTTTACTGTGGGGGGAACGATCAGATTTGCTTACCAAAGTTATGAGATTCTAGAACAAAAGCAGACAGAAAAGCCAAAATTAAGCGTGGTAGCTCAAATATTTGACGATTCTTTCTAACAGCTTCGGAACCCCAGGTGGTGAGATGAAAGAGAGGTGGTGAGAGTAGTACCTCTTCCATGCTGGGCAGCTTCGGTTCCTCAACGAGGACATCCTCCGAAGCAGCTATGGCATTCAGGCAACTCTTTTGCAGAAGCTCGGCATCCACGGGGGTTTTGCAAGCTTGTTGTGCCTTGAGATTGTCCTGCAATTCAGTCAACCAAAAAGAACACACAATCAGACTGGTAAGTCTGGTACTCGATCAAGACAACAAAGTGTGGGATCCACAGAGGCAGTACAAGAAACCATTGACTGGAAGCACTGACCACCTTTTCTCTGATTCCAAAGAGAGTAGATGGAAGTGGTTGGGGTAAAGAGTACACTGCGGCTCGACAGAAAGGTATCTATAACACTTTGTAGCACTACAGAAGCAACTCGTATGATTCTTCACCTGGCAAAGCCTGAGGTTCCCTTTTTTCTACAGTTCCACAGCATTTTCTTTTTTTGAATATTTCATGAAAAGCAGGTTCTCTGGAGTTTCTGAATTCTACACGACTGGAATTTGTCATTAGTGACTGGAACATGTGACATGATTTCCAAGTGCTACTGTTGGCAATCATGTTTGTGAAATAATTGCCCTTAACTCTTGATCGCCACATCATATCTCTCCGCCTGTCTTTGCAGTATGTTTTCAAAAACATGTGATGTTTAGAGGTAAATCCTTTCGAAACCCAATTGAAAGGTAGTCCCAAGGGACTTGATCTGATGTGAAGGGGTCCATCTTCAAGTGGTTGGAACTAAAGGTTGATGATTCATTGGGTTGATGATTGAAACGGGGGATTGAGTGAGAGCCTCACCTGATATTGATGCACGTGCACCGAAGTCTCTTGGCACCTCGACATAGCACCCATAGTTGAACACCTTTATTGGAAAACAAAAAAAGAGAGACGGACGAAAAGCTCCAATCTCTCGTGAATTTAGAATTGTGGGTGCTACGCTGAATGACTCACAAGAAAGCCGCTCTATTGACAAATCGCACAACGTGATCTCACACTTGAAAACAAGTGCGAACGAAGACTCTCTTGAGGGTAGTTCTACTAACTAAGCCACATGGGCTTAGGTAGCGAGTGCTACCCGGAATGCCTCCTTTTGAAGGAAGACAATCCACTAACAGATTGGGAAGAAAATTGGAAAGCGACACAACCCAAAATAAACACGAAGCGGATGCCTCAGTCTATATGCACACGCACTCAGGGCGCTTGCTGTGGCATTCCACTTGGAATCTGAACTGGTAGAAACACAGAAACGCTCTGCCGGTGCTCTCCTTCTCTCTTGTTTGCCTAAGAATGCACGAGTCCATAGAAGACTACGATATTTGCAAGCACGCAATTGTAATGTAATGTGGACAAGCTTCGGCCCCTTGCCGAAACTATTTTGAACGTTGCTCTTTCTTCAGTGTACGTCAACCCCTCTGAAATCCACAAGCGTCCAATTCTCCCGTCCTAGTAGAGCTCACACAAGCGCGCAAGCCTTCATTTAGTTTCCGATCACGGCAAGTGTTGATAATTCACGTATTCAACAGTCTCCAATCTCTCTCACAAACTGAGAGAAAGCCGCGCGTCGTCTCGATCAACAGCAAACGTACGAATGCTGTGATCGATCGACTGCAAGATTTCGGAAGACGACGGAGGTATGAGATTGTTTGAGTTTCAATCTGGATCGATTTCAAGCTTTGGTACACAATTCGTGGGAACCCACGAAAAGGAGGACAATCTCTGCAATCAATTTCTCACTCTCCGTACCTTCCTCACAACTACTCATCAAAACACACTGAGAACAAACGTGCGCGCGATCCAGAAAACTCAAGAAGCTCTCCCGAAATCTGATCTGCAAGCCAGAGCTTCCACTTTGAAGCACTACAGTAGTTGGCAAAGTGGTTTCAAAACCCAAAATACTCACAGCTCGCCGAGATGGAATAGAGAGGCTCGTGCGTGGTTCCAGAGAAGAACAAGCGAAGGAAATTGGAGTGTGAGCGGATCTGGTTTCTGGCGTCTGCGGTTCCTTTTTATAAGAAAGGGAGCGAGTGAAGTCGTTGAAGCCCGGCCGCTTGCAAATCGATAAGTTTTGGGGAGAGATCCACTTTGTAGTTGGACTCGGTAAAACCGGCCGGCCTGGCTTTGGCTTATTAACCGTTACAATACATCTATTAATGACCTTCAAGTTGGAATTTTGGAATCTTGGAATCTTGTAGATTTTGTATTGGGGTTGTAGATTTTGAATTGGGACAAAGGAAAGTGGGTCCATTGTGGACACCAATGGAAAAAAGCCGAATGCGAGGGGTACGGCACCGCTTCTATTGTTTTAGAAATGGACGCCATCGTTTCAATTTCGCCCACGCTAAGCTTGTTGCCTTTCGCGTTCATTGTGGGCCTAGATAGACTTTGATTGCACATCATAGGCCGACTGTGGTGGGTAAAACCGGCCGGCCTAGCTTGGGTATTAACTATTACTATATATCTATTAATGACCTTCAAGTTGGAATTTTGGAATCTTGCAATCTTGTAGATTTGGTATTGGGGTTGTAGATTTTGAATTGGGGCAAAGGAAAGTGGGTCCACTGTGGACACCAATGAGAAAAAGCTGAATGCAAGGGGTATGGCACCGCTTCTATTGTTTTAGAAATGGACGCCATCGTTTCAATTTCGCCCACGCTAAGCTTGTTGCCTTTCGCATTCATCGTGGGCCTAGATAGACTTTGATTGCGCATCGTAGGCCGATTGTGGTGGGTTTCACAATCGATTACTATCTACGAATGGTCTTCAAGTTGGAATGGACGTTTTAGGAGTTTTTGAAATCTTGGACTTTTTTTCTACTTGGGCTTTGAAAACTAGGACACCTATAAGCATAAGGCTTAATTTTGTGAATATTCAACATTGGTGGTGCTCATTTTTGCAATGGTTACTGTCTATCACTGGCCTTCACATTAAAAAGAAATTGTTTGGAATTTTAGAATCTTGTAGATTTTATATTGGGTTGTAGATCTTGAATTGGAACAAAGGAAAGTAGGACCATTGTAGACACCAATGGGAAAAAACTGAATGTAGGATACAACACCGCTTCAATTGTTTTATAAATGGACGCCATTGTTTCAATTTGGCCCACGTTGAGCTTGTTGCCTTTGGTGTCCATCGTGGACCTAGATATACTTTGGTTGCACACCATAGGTTGATTGTGGTGGGTTTCACAACCATTTACTATCTATGAATGGTCTTTAAGTTGAAATGACATTTTAGAAGCTTCTAAAATCTTGGATTGGAACACCAATGGTAATAAACTCATGAAAGTTTGATTTCCTTAGTGTCCACATTAGGCTAGATACCTTTGTTGCACATTGTATGTTGGTAATGTTCATTTTTGCAATGGTTACTATGTATTAATGGCCTTCAAATTGACAAGAAATTATTTGGAATTTTACAATCTTAAAGATTTTGGATTGATATTAAGGAAGTAGGTCTATTGTCAACACTCTAATCGAAGGAAGTTGAATGCATGAGTATGCCACCACTTGAATTGTTTAGAAATGTGGGTCATTGCAAGAAACGGTGACCACTTTTGTATCACTTTCCAAACTTGGCTCTTGTCCAAAGCCATAACTTTTGATTGATGAATCCAATGTCCAAAACAAAAAAATTGTTTCTAGAGTTTTTTATTGCATTTATATTCTATATTTTTCAGAATTTCTTAAAAATCATTTTATATTTATAAGTTATTTTTGTTAATTTGTCACACTTTCAAGATTGGAGGTTTTTAATACTATTGAGTAGTTGAAATTAATTATTTTTAGTTGAAATTTTCTTGGTATGTTTTTATAATAGATATACATGTCCCTATGACCTCTACATTAGTGCAAACAGGTGTCCCTTGTGCGCACACTTCTAAACATTAAAAATGGTTTTGAACTCATTTTTTTTGTTGAACCTCATCACCAAGAAGTCTTTTCAAATGTCCAATTTTTTGTTTTGTTCAAAATTGCTTTTCCTATTTTTTACAAATTAAAACGTCAATGCATATATTTTCTAGGACATTTTCTTGGACATTGAAATGTAGTATAGAAAATACATGCATTGACGTTTTAATTTGTAAAAAATAGGAAAAGCAATTTTGAACAAAACAAAAAATTGGACATTTGAAAAGACTTCTTGGTGATGAGGTTCAACAAAAAAAATGAGTTCAAAACCATTTTTAATGTTTAGAAGTGTGCGCACAAGGGACACCTATTTGCACTAATGTAGAGGTCATAAAATTATGTTTTTTTAGATTTCCTTTGTTAGGGACATGTATACCTATTATAAAAACATACCAAGAAAATTTCAACTAAAAATAATTAATTTAAACTACTCAATAGTATTAAAAACCTCCAATCTTGAAAGTGTGACAAATTAACAAAAATAACTTATAAATATAAAATGATTTTTAAAAAATTCTGAAAAATATAGAATATAAATGCAATCAAAAACTCTAGAAACAATTTTTTTGTTTGGGGCATTGGATTCATCAATCAAAAGTTATGGCTTTGGACAAGAGCCAAGTTTGGAAAGTGATACAAAAGTGGTCACCGTTTCTTGCAATGACCCATGTACACCATTGTTTCAATTTGACCTATAATAGGCTTGCTGCATTTAGACCTAGATACTTTGGTTGCACATTATAGGCCAAGTGGTTCACTTGTTTTTTGCAATTGTTACTATCTATGAATGGTCTTCAAGTTGGAATGACATTTTATGAATTTTCAAATCTAAAATTTTTCTTTTTGTATTTTGGAAATTGAAACATGAGTGAGTGTAAGTTCACAAAAGATATCATACCTTAGTGTTTAATATGGGCATAGATACCTTTGTTGCTAATGATAAGCCAATTGCGCTAAGTATTGCAATTGTTTTTATCTATGAATGGCCTTCATATTGGAATGGCATTCTAATTTTTTTGGAAATCTTAGACATATCTAATTGAATTTTGATAATTGAGAAATCTATGATAGCAAGATGGTTATTGGAGAACATTGGAATGGTGGAGTACATTTAAGTTTTGAAATGAAAAAGGCAATTATGCCTACATTAGGCTTGCTACCATTGATGTCCACAATGGGCCCAACTACCTCAATTGCACATCACATACTCTTTGTACTTGGTTTTGCAACCTATAATATCTATTAATGAGCTTTGATACTCTAGAATTTTTTTTTAATCTTAAAAGTTTCTATTTGCCTTAATGTGATTGGGCCTATAGTCACAACACTTATAGAAGCAAGTCCATTGTTTACAAAATTAAAATGGTGGTATATCCTCAAGTTCAAAATGTCCATGACCACAACAATTATGCCTACAATAAACTTATTGTATTGTCATTGGTGTCCACAATGGACCAAGATACCTTCATCAAAGGTGAATAAATTTATTTTTTTATAAAATTTCAATATATAGCAAGAGTGTACATTAATAATAATATTGAAATTAGATGAAAATCAAACATTCTCACAGATGAAAATGATAAGATATTCAAAAAAAAATTGGCAATCATTACTATGAAAATATGGCTTATGTAGGTAAAGAAATTAACTTTAGAATGTGATATGCATTTCATAGAACCTTTAACTTTGACATTTTATAAAATAATTAAGAGGATTTAGTCAAAAATATGGTAAATACATGAACAAAATCTATACATAATTATTTGTCTCTTTCTAATTTTAAACTTCAATTTTTTTAATTCTATCTAAGGAATCTTCAAAAAAATATTAATAACTATTGATTTAACCAAATTTCCTACCATTGAAATAATATAAGAAATGAAATCATGAAAAGAGTTAGGGGCTACCTCAAAAGATTCCATCATTTGATGTGTCATTCACTATGCTTTGAACATTCTCCACATTGTCTACGTTATTCCTACCATTCTCAAATCATATATAAGAGACTTTATGACTTTTACATGTTCTAAATTATTTTGAATAAGGAAGGATATTTTATTCCGTTGGAAACCAAATTTGGTTTCTTGGGGTTTCTTCATGGAGGAAACAAATTTCATTCAAAGCTCTTTTTACAACAATATCTTACCATATTCAAAATTTGTTGAAGAATTTTCGTTGCAATCTACTTTCAATTTATTTTTTGAATATTTGTATAAGCAAGGAACATAACTAAGGTAGGGCTACCATAAACTTTTGATAGACCTTAAATGGTTAGAATGTAAATGCTTTCATCATTTGAAGGCATAAATGTAGATAACATTGTTTACCAATGCTAAAGGCCTCCTCCTCTATACTCTTCTCCAAAAGTGGAGCCTCCCAATACGACTACTTGCTTCGTTTTTTTTGAGGAATAATGCTCACATGCCACATGTTACTACAAGACTAGCCACAAACTATACATCAATTGGAACCCAAGTATCTAGGAGCACATTATACTTCCTGTCAAGGAGAGAGAAGTAGAGAGAGTGAAGTTGGCTAACAATGATATGCAACTCTAAAGTACATGTCTTCTTTTTCGGATTTCAAAAAATAAGACACGTACTTTAGAGCTACATTTATGCCATCGAATGACAAAAACATTTGCATTCGAACAGTTTAAGGTTCATCAACCCATTTACGGTGTTCCTACCGTAGCTCAGACAACAATGACAACAAGCCATGTGAATTTCAAGGGAATCGAGGGGGGCTCTTGAAGGTTTCAAATTCGTTTTTTAAAGCCTAGTACATCAGAAACTTCACTGCATGTGAATATGGTGCCATGATGGTGCATGGAAATGCAATCAAGTAAATTTAGTGCCAACCCCCATACCAACTGAGTAAGGAGAAAATGGCACCTATATTGTCAAAATGCAGCCTTTGGTGTCAAAATAGCACCAAAACAGTCTCACCCAACTTTTCTGATGTAGTAATCAGGGTGTGTTTTTTCTGGCAATTTATTGCCAGATTCGAAATTTGATTCGACAGCATTCACCACTGTCTGTGGCCCCCTCCAAATATTGCCCTCTGCTGAGAGGGCACACAAGGCTGTTTCCTGTTCATCTACAGTGCAAAAAAAACCTGGTAGTAATTGTCAGCCATGGAGTTGTTGTTTTGTCAATTTTGGAGCAACCCCATGTGGTTAAAAAAAGTTTGACGTTCTGCAGAAAGCCAATGGAAGGACTCTCTCTTGCTTTCAGCGGGGACTGGCGGGTGGACGAGGCCCCCCCGACGGAAGGACGGACCAACAGACCGACAAGTCTGGCAATTGACAAACTTCTGAGCTCTTGATGATCATCAGAAATTCCGTAGTCATCTTTGTCAGTCCCATTTGCCAACTCTTGGTCACCTACCGGTACCGGCGTCAGCGGTTTGTTGAAGTTTATCACATTTTTTTGGTGAAGAAAAGGAAAAAAAAGGAAGAAAGAAAAAGGACTATCACGGCAATGGAATTCCATTTCATTTGCGTTAAAAAAAAAAATAAAAAAAAAAGACTGTGTGGCACAATTGCATTGGGCCAACCAACACTTAGGGAAATAATACAGACGTAAAAATCAGTTTTTTTCCATCCCCTATGAAGATACGCTGTTTGTTTGTTTGTTTGTTTGGATGTTTATTACGTTGAGATCTCCCGGACCGTGAGTCCCCCGGGTGCGTGTTTGGTACCGTCAGAAAGCCCTCAGCGAGGAGGGGTGCACGGGCTTTGATTCATGGTGTTCCAACCTATGGCATGAAAATTATTGAATTTTGAAGTTTCTATACATTAAAAAAATTAGACCGTGGCAACGGCACGGGCCACCCTAGTTTCTTATGAAGTGCCAAAGTAGTGATATTTCATTTTATTGTGGAGCTTTGAATCTCAACATTCATTCATATATTGGATAGAAAATATCATATTAGCACAAAATACATATCTATCATTTTATCTTCATCCATTATTTGACAATTTCATCTAATATTTTTTTTAATTTGAAATTTATTGGCGATGCCATCTAAAATTTTACTGGGTTTTTTTTCTATAGGCTTGGTGCGAGGCCAAAAAATTTGGTGCAATTTGACACCAAATCGCCAGGAAAAAAAGCACTGGTAAAAATCATCAATTCAATTCTGCAAACAGAACTGCCAGGGCTACCAAAGTACAGCATCACCACAAACTTGGCTGGGGCTTTGATGATTGGAATGTGATAGGCTCGAATTTTGGGTGGAAATGAAGGAATGGTCGGGAACTCGGGACAGATTCCCCCAGAGTATAATGCAGGTACACTATTTCTTATATAGTGTGAGTTTTGCTCTCATCAGGGGGGTTCAATGAATGTATGAACTTATTCCTGGTTATCATGATGAGGAAATTTCAAGCTTTTATACAGAAGGCAGAAGGGGTGATAAGATCATACTGTGGCTCATGAAATATTTTTTTTGTACAGGTAGGTCATCGTTGATAAATTCGGGAATTTTTGCCCCTGCCAAATATTGAATCCATGACCAACTTTTCACCACAGACTTTGGATTTATAAACTTGAGATTTTGTATCATTGGAAGCACATTCTGAAGTACTTTGAGGAGGTGCAAGAGAACTGAAATGGTAAGCATTGGACAAAGAAAATAATCATCTTGCAAAGCACGCTTAATTTGGAGTTCAAAGTGTTGTATTGGGAACTAAAGTAGGGGGCTGTAAAAGTGACCCTTTACCAGCTGATTTGCATTTTGGGGAAGCTAAACTCCTTAAAACAATTTTTAGTAAATTTTTGTGGCAAGAAAAATGGAATTGGCATCTAACCCAAGTTGTTTCATATTTTTTGGACCTTCATGGAATTAGTTATGAGTTTTCGAAGTTGAAACACAATGGTTTCTAAAAGTGACCCCAGCCTGAAATGTACACTTCTAGTAAATGTTAGAGGCAAAATCTACCAGATCGCTTTTAGAGACAGGGTTGCAATTACAACCCCCTACCTTACAGTGGAAACACCCAACACCGTCCAAATAAGGAGTTCAGTATAGGTGGAGGCAACTTTTTTTTTAAATAATATTTTTTTAGTATTAGCAAGTGAAAATGATGAATATTAAAAAAATAGTTTTTTTTGGATGCCGTATGTAATTTCTATGATTTTTCAAAGTGTTGGCTCCCTAGACCATTGGAACTATTCAATAGATGCTCCCAAATCTAAATGCTACTAAAAAGAGCAATGAGCCAATCATATTATGGTATGTGTCTTTAATATGCATCAGCGAATTAAAGTAAAGCATTTGGCAAACACATTAACTACAATCTAGAGATGGTTTTGGATGAATGTAGGATCTACTACAAGATAGAAGGACGGTTTTAGGTGTTTCTCCCTTACAAGAATTTGTTGTCAACACATCAGCCTTTGTAATTTTTGTCTTCTAGTATGTTTTTGGAGTATGTTTTTTTCTTTGACCAATGTCTAAATTTGAGTTTTCTTGTACCTACTCAACATACTTTTGAATATGTTGCCATCAATAAAATAGTCAAGTTCTAATTACAAAGTAGTGAAAAGTTAGAGTTCAACATTTGGTGGGGCAAATTCTAAAAGTGCATTGAAGATGCTCTTACCAAAGAAAATGCCACAATCAATTGAGAAATGAGAGATTCTAATCAAAATTTTGGATATGTTGTGGTACAAGTAATATATTTGCATAAAATACATTTTCAAGATTTTCAAAAAGAAACTAGTTCTTTTTAATAAATTAATCTAATCTATTAGTCAAAAAAACTTCTAATACCAATTTTTTTTTCCAAGGTTGTACAAGTAATTGGAATGAGAGTTCTTTTCACAGTTTTCTTATAAAAAATTCACAAGTTTTAAATTTTTGTAAAGTGAAAAAAATTTCAAACTAAAATATGACTCTAAGTTCTTATATTCTTTATTATTCACTTTAAAAATCTCAAAAAATTTGAAAAAATTTGAAAAGTCCATACAATGAGAAATGTTTAGATTCTATTTTTATAATTTTTTTAGATTTTTGAAGTAAATTTGAAAAGAATATAAAAATATGAAGTCATGTTCTAGTCAATATTATTTCAATCAAATCAAATTTCAAAATTTGTATAGTTCTTAGTAGAAATCTCCAAAAAGAATTGTCATTCTACTTACTAAAGAGCATTAAAAAAGAATTTACTTGTATTAAAAGTATTTATCACTAATAAATTTTATTAAAACATTAAAAAATTAAAAAAAATTAAAAAATGATGAAAAATCATTTAACATAAGTGTGTTACTGGTGCTCCAATATAATGAAAATTTTCAAGGTGACTTTAGTATCACCTAATCTATCCATGAAATAGAACAATGACTTCATAAAGTATCCTACAAATTAGGATGACTTATATCCAAGCTAGAATGAGAGAAAAAAAGTGATTTTCAATCTTTACATCATCCAAAAATTGAATGTTTGAGTGATTTTGCGTTAAAACCTTTAGGGATGGAATTTAGGTTTTCTAACTTATTTTATAAGTGAGGGAATAAACTAGTGTCAATACTAAAATCTATTTCATATGAACTAGGATAATACAATAATATTTTAGCACTCATTAGTCTAATTGACATAAATTTGATAAATCAATGTCATGTGCACTCATGGGATAGATCAATGTTGTTTGCTAAATTTGTAACAAATAAATTTTTAATATGTCAAACGTATCATAGCTTCTTGGTAGCTTGGGCAACTTTCAACCTTATAATTAATTAAAGTATAAATAATATGTAGGCAATTCCGAATTAATATTTTAAAATTGAACAATTTGAAAATACAATTAAAATAAGTACATACTCAATTGACTTGTTTGTACAATTTTGGGATGGTTGTTGCTACTTTTATCTAAGGTGCCCAATTTACCTAAACCCTTATCTTGACCTCCAAATTTTTTGACTAGTGCTCATCATTGTAATTTGAATTTAGAAATCCTATTATGTTATCAACACTCATACTAATTTCAGAATACAAGTCAAATGCTAGTTTATTAAATTAAAGTGCCCTCATGCCTCTCATTAGATGAGATTTGGAACCTCCGGAAGACAATGGGTTCCAAAAGCTGAAATTGCCATCAGCCTTTTTTTTTTGCTTTTTGAGAAAGTGCCAACATGGCGATCATTTAAAATTTGGTGAAGCATTGTATTTCTACATTCATCCAACTTTTGCACTAAAAAATACTTTATAGTTATATTCATACACTTTATCATCTAAATTTGGAGATTTCATCCACGGTTTTCATAAAAATGGTAAATTTCTGGCGAAAAAAGATTACTTTTTTCGATACTTTTCTGGCGAAAAAAAGATTTTTTTTTGAAATAGTGCTTTCTGGCACCATATCGCCCAAAAAAAGGGCTGATTGCCATAGGAACGCATATCATTGTCATGGGAACATAGAAACTTTGGAATCCGATATGGTGGAGATCGTGCCACATCATCAAATTCTTTTTTGAATTTTTTTCACATTTCAAGACCCCAATTTTTTTTTTGGTATGACAATAGCTAGCGATTTCGGGAACTGTTTTAGGAATAAACCCAAAACGGCCCTCCTAGGGCTTCAAATCTCATCCAATATAAATTTCTATGAATTATAATTTCTGTCCCATATATATTGTAATTTCCCCCCAAAAAATATGAAACTAGAATCAGTAATTTCCCAAAAATTTAGGCACCCTTGTCAATATTTTTTAATTTTTAATTTTTCAATTTTCTGAGCAAGCAGCTATGAAGCTTCCATAGAATATTCTAGACTCTCTGGAGCAATCAGTCAGCCAGTTTTGCAATATTATGTATATGAGTATTCATCGGAAACCTAAACTGCAAAAGCAATTTTTACAGATATACGGAGTAAGCTTATTATTGAACTGAATTCTGCCCTTACCTACGAGTGGAGCTGAGAAGGACACGTGTCTAGGTGATGACTGTCACGTAGAGTAGAGGCCGGTGTTAACTTAGCAGGACATGGCAGAAAATTTAACATGGCCCTTCAATACCGTACGTGTAGGTCAGTTTCCGCAGGTTCATGCCGAAAAAAAAAAAATTATTTTTTGGAATTCGGCAATTCCGCATACACACAGGAATTTTTTTTAAAAAATTGGCACTTTATGAGGATGCTCCTAATTTTGGATTGATTCTTTCTATTCATGCGTGAATATGTTCTTTTTCCTAATTTTTCTCAAGAATGATTTTATCAAATTTTTAGAAATATGGTAGAAGTACCCATAACTGATAAAATAAGCACATTTGGATATAATTTAAGGTAGTACAAGGCAAAACAAATATTTTCAATGATGCATTGATAGAAATAGTGGGGATTGCCAAAAAATTGGTAATTTTATGATATCTCTTGAATTGAAATTACTATGAATTTTGGAAGGCAAAAGTTAGGCTTGCCAGCCTATAAACAACATCTAGAGTCATTCAATTTCAATCATTCAAGAATACTTTTCCACTAATTACTTCCTACATTTATGCTCACTTCTGTATCATTAACTTATTGGTTCAAACCTTGGAAAAGTACAAAGACACACATTCCAAGGAGAAAACAAAAATCCATTCCAATCTTCTTTGAACATATTTGTTGTTAATGGAGGAGGTGGCAACAATAGGTACCTCTACCGTAGTTGTAAATAATTTTCTAAATTTTGACATTTTCTAAATTTTTCCAAGCTATTTACGATATTGACCTACAAATATGGTACAACAACACAAAATATTTATGATAAAAGGTAGTCCAACGATGCTAGTGTGTAAGCATGAACATGCAAGCATGTGAGCTTCTAATATGTAAATAAGTAGATACACTACCACCTTTGAAGGTGTTTATAGTAAAAATACCTTTAATATAGGTACCTATAATATAAACATACTCTTATCATAGAAGGTTTCTATATTATAAGCACCTATACTATAGGTGCATCATCTTTGAGGCTCATAAGCTCACATACTAGCAACCGTGAAAGGTAGTCTTTCACTAAACTCACTTGCTCCATGAAACAATTTTCCGGTGATTGTTTGGAGGAAGAACAACGGAATTAGCATCAAACCTAAGTTGTTCCATATTTCTTGAACCTTTGTGAAATAAGTTGTGAATTTTTGAAGTTGAAATACAAGTGTGATTCCCACCTTCTGAAATGTATACTATTGGTACATTGAAGAAAGCAAAATATACCTCTGTGTTAGTGATTTTGTAGTTGCTTTTAGAGCACTCTACCTTATCAATGATACCTTATCAATGATACTGTAGAGTAGAGTCTTGCCAACTGAGTGACAATAGAATGCCAGTATTATCTGACTCAGCGCCGTGGAAAATTATCAAAACTAGAGCGGTTACTTGTACCTTAACTGACGTGAATTTAGCTGTCAATTGTGTAATCAAAAACAGAATAATATAAACTTGGACATAAGTTAACAAACAGGAGTCGGTTGAGTGAGTGAGTTCTTTAGGCAACAATTCTGTAGGCTTGGCTATCCTGAATGTGACCTGCCGTAAAATAATAGCATTTCTACTGGGGTTTTACATTTTAGTTTTGGGGTCGCTTTCAGGGCAGGGAGAACTGACCCCCTCGCTCGGCCATTTGGGTAAAACGCTGTAATTTTTTATTTTTCACACAAACTTTTTTTTGCAAACTTTGAATTCATATTTGCGATCAGAGACCGCAAATTAGCTAGGGGGTGAAGAGAGTAGGGGTGATCACGGCCCAAACTAGGGGGCTTTTTGTTTTGATTGCACCTCTGGTAAAACATGGTAAGGCCGAGCAAGGGGGCCAATCCACCCAGATCTCGCTTTCATATGTTAAGAAATTTCAGGATGAAAATGCTAGGAAACAAATTGTGGGCTATCCCCATTCACACAGCATAACATTGTTTATCAACCATGCACAGTTCCCCTTTTCCATCCTTGAAAAGGACACCCTTCCTCAATAGAAATTGTCCATGAGTTTCAAGTAAAGAAAAAGAAAAAAAAGAGGGGGGGAGGGACCCTGAAGCCAACCCCAATTCTTTAATTCCTTAATTGCTAAGTCACTCCGGAGGTTTCTAGCAAAGTATAAGGTAGGTACACCCAAAAGCGCCAGTTTTTCATACTGTGCCTAGTTCTTGTTATTACGTTGTTCAGATTTTTTTACAGTCTTGTTGGTGAGTGAAAGCATGTTCCAATGCACCAAAGAACAGTGGATTTCGATACCATATGCAAGAGTTATTAACAAAAAGTGTGTTTCTGAAAGTGCCATCTACAGTCTGGGTACATGACTGATTTTGGAAATGTATGCACATTGTAGATGGCGCTTTAAGGTCAGGTGCCATTTTGGGTGTACCTACCTTAATACCTTCCTTGTATGGTGAGGATCATTGCTTGGTTTAACCATGCAATGTCTAAAATACTAGGGTCATATCAAGGTCAACATATATCTATAGGACTCTTTCTCCACATATATACATTTGCAACAAATGAAATACATCAACCTGTGACCACATAGACTTGCAATTTAGGTATTTTATACAATGTGCTTATTGTAGCTTGTATTTTTTAGAAAATGAATAAATTAACCCCTAACTACCCAATTGACCATATATGGTCAATTTGAAATTTCGGACCCATTTTTGAATGGGCAGTTAAATTGTTGTGACCATTTAAAAAAAAATTCAGGTAGTTTTAAGGGTTAACTATTGAAAATTTTCATTTTTCATTGAAAAAAGTACATATTTGATTATTGAGAGGTCTTCAAAGGCATACATGTGCCATATGTGAAGTGTAAAGCTTGCCAATTTTACTTCATTTCCTAACTTTATGCAATTTCACTTAATTTGAGATCTAAAAAATTGTACATATCCATTTGCTTTGAAAATGGTCCCAATGGAAAGAGGAAAGTGTTTTCATCATGATATTCACCATTGAAAATTTAAACATACAACTATTGATTTGGAGTTATTTGCAATTTCTACTTATAAAAATAATTGCATTTCAACAATTGCAAGGTGGATTGTGTAATGAATTTAATAGCTTTTCATGTGAAATTAAGTTTTTTTAAAGTGCATTCTAGTGTGCTAATACTTTTTGTAGTTGTTCATGTCACCTCAAATCCCCCCAAAAATTTATATGCAAATTTGAGAAACATTGTGGGAAAAGACAACATACTAAATATAGAAAATGTACTCTTCTCTTGTTATAATCTCACAACTCCAATGCAAGTTTGTGCTCAAAATTTGTGTACTTGCTAATAAACAAGCTCTTTAAACATCTATGCGGTTAGATTTTGGAAAAAAAAATCAATTTGCTTCACTAGGGATGACTACAAGTCCATGCACATTATCCATAGTCAAAACACACTTGAAAAGGCTTGGACGTTTAGGGGTTAAGTAGACTCAAATACAAGTGGAATCATATTAATCTAGAAAAACTAAAACTTATATGAATTTTCAGAGATGTTTGGTACTCACACACTCTCTGAAAATAGGTGGATGATGATGCAAATGGGAGGGTTCAATAGATGTTGGAATTGGGTGACTAACAACATTGGGTTGTTATAGGTCAGATGAAATGTTGAAAGTCAAACAAGAAGTTCAAATCCATAGCATTGCAAGTTTGACCACACAAACCTGAGTGAATTCATTTTGTCATTTTTATGTTTTTTTAATATGTGATAGCATGTTACAAAACAAGTATAATATAAAGGAGATGGATATCTTTAGATATACAATATCAACTTGTAAAAGACACTAAGTAAGGTCCTATATATAAGATCCAACAAATTAAAGGTCTACAAAGGGAAAAATCATTTGAGGGTTTCAATCATATTTAAAACTTTGCCTCCATTAAAACAACCATGTTTTGTTGGAAATATTTTTTTCCAGCAATATACTTGAAAATAGGCTTAAACTTTACAAAATTTAAATAGGAGATATGGTCTACATAATGATTATTGTTACTTTAGCAAATTTTATTCATGTAGTCAAGCTTTATTGGATTTGTCCTTGGATAGAGACTATGGCAACAACTCCGCAGTGAGATCCATTTTTTAATCAAGTTTCCAATTCTTATCTACTTTCACATTCACACTACAAAACGTAGTCCCCATTCACATCACATTCACACAAACCCTAGCATGGACTTGTCGTAGTCAATTAGCTTTGTATTTCCTGACAATGTGGTAGTTCACATAATTGATTTTTTTTTGTGGTTGTGGGTGTACCTTTGGCAATGACCATGGTGAGATTCATAGCATTGGGAAGGAATGTAGCTAATCGTGATTATTGTACAAGAAGAAAAGAGGATCTATGAGGCATTTTTGAGAAGAAATTGGAAAAGTATGACAGATTAAGCCTTAGAAGAAATTTGAAGGCATTAGGAGACTGCGGGTTCCCGGACTGCGGGAACGCAATTTCTGCCCTATGAACTCGAATCATACGTGGTCGGGACACTGCCACATAATTAAAAAAAATTCAATTTTTTTTGGACTTATTTTCATATTTCAGGACCAATTTTTTTATTTTTTTTTCGATAATAGTCGGCGTGACATGGGTCTGTGGCATTGGGAGCCGTTTTGTGAATAGACCCAAAACGGTCCTGTAATGCCCTCAGATTTCATCTAATGGGCAATGACATGAGCTCAAGCTCGACTATAGTAGATATGGCAGTTTACTCCTATTGTCCCCAAATGATCTTCCAATTCCCCTTTATTGGGTTTGTCCTTTTGGACAAATACCATGGCATCAACTATGGTTTTTTAAAATGTTTTTCCAAATCTTATCTATAATTCTATTCAATTTGCACTACAATGACGTGGATAGACATTTGTTTTGTTCAAGGGGAAGCTTGGCTGGCCAAAGAAGATCACCTAGGCAAACCTAGTTGAATTCACTATTCATTTCATTTAAATAATTTTGTTTAATTTCCCTCTCTTAAGTATTTTATAGCAATAAAACTAATATTGTTGTTCACCTAAGGTAGAGCCTCATAGTCAGACCATTCTTGTTAGCTTCTTTCTTCATTGCCCAACTTCTAACATGGCCATCTTCTTTTCAACTTGTCTTTATGCTAGATGTTAGACAAGTAATTAATATTGGATGAGAAAAATATCAAATTTGTAAAATTTATACTCTAATTTATTAAACTAATAAAATATTTTTAGATGTGTTATTTAACAATAGGGTAGGATCTAGGATTAGAATACTTCTTCAAAATGTGTCAAGAAAAGTTTGCTCTTAAAAAATCTAATTGTAATGTATATTGAAAAATTTGTGACATTGCATTCAAAGAATTAAAAATCACAATTTTCACAATTGTAGACTAACAAACAAGATAGTAAAATTTTAGGTTCAATTGAATTTTATCTTGTTTTTCTAAATTTGTTAGGATTTCAAATCAAACTTAGAATGAAATCTATTATTTTTCTATTTTGAAAATTCCCTTAGCCTTACAATTTTGGTTTCAGATTTCTTATCCAATTGTTTTTAAAATTTGATAGTTGGCTAGTATGAGAATTTTCCACAAGAGGATTTGTATCTTTATGTTAGATAGCTTTAATTGGAATACAAAGTGAATGGCATGGATAGTTATATGAAAATTTAAACTTCATGGAAAATTTATTGTATTATTAAATATTTAGAATCTCACACTTGAATTTAATATTTATTTACCTTAAGATATTTATTAGTGTGGTGTTCAATTGACGGTTAACTATTGTTGAATTCTATGCTTGTTTGACAAATTTAATTTTGAAAAGATGTTTCAAAATGTCATACTACTTGGGATTGTTTTTAAAAATGGATAACTGATGTCTAAAATGTGTTAATTTAATAAATTAAAACTACAATGTAACAAGGGCATAGGCTTTTTAGAAATCTTGAAATACAATTGGAGTGGTTATCAATATTCTTGTTGGAATTTATTGAAAAACACACATTTATGAATGAAAATTTTGTCAAAATTTTGTATGTAATCATGGGTATTGTATCTAGGAAAATAATCACTAGAAAGTGTACAACTAATCCAAAGGGTGGTATCAATATTCTTGCATATCATTTTTTTAATTTAGAAAAAGATGGTTTTTTCTTTGGTAAAAGTAGTCTTGGCAACACATCTTCATTGTAGTTATGTCTTTAAAAAGGAGTTGCTACAACCATACAAAGAATCCAATCCAAGTCAAAAATATTTTTTCAAATGCAACAAAAATTGTCAAAAGTCACGAAGTTGAAGGTTGAATAGTTCTTTGAGATGCAACCAATGAGAGTTTAAGCATTTTGTATTTTTGATATCCAATTTAGAATAGTCTAGAGTCAATAGTGGTATTTGTACATCCACTTCAAATATTGGTAGCTTATTAATACAACCTTTGAAAATTCTCAAACCATATTTGTTAATGGATATCTTGATTTCAAATAAATGTTTCATTGAGGTGAGATACCTTATCCTATCAATGTGGGTAACACTAACTATCTAAACTATATTATTTTAATTTATTGCAAATTATTGAAATATCATTAAAGTCAAGTAATTTCTATAAAAAATGTTTTATAGGAAGACATATTTTGTGTATGGCACTAACTTTGAGCTTTTAATTTGTAATAAATTAGTGTAGTATAAGAATTTGATATTATGGTTGAAACTTTGTATTTCTAAGACTTAAATCTTGCAATTTTGAGATTTTTGCCAACTAAAACTAAGCTAGTTCAAAGCCACTTTGACTATAAAAAAAACATTGTATAAAATTGAGGACATCAATATTGGAACATGCATATTCTCACTTTCTACTAAATCTTTAATATAGAATACATATTAGTGAGGTATGAAATATATATTTGGAGATATTGTTGACATGTTATTGATATAGTTTAGAAGATTTATTTATTTTTGTTTACTACCAATTTGGGTGATCAATGTGAAGGTTTTCAAAATGATAATATAAACAACTTTGGCCTAAATCACCTTTCCGTTAGGAAGTTTCTATCTTTTGTTTTCATTGTCTTTTGAGATTTGTTGGATTTTTCTTTGCAAAAGGCTCTAACATTCTCATGTCTTCATTTAATTTTAAATATTTTTGCACACTATTTCAATCAAGTGTTGATGATACCCTAAAGGCCAAAGGATTTGAGAGAAAACACATGTGTTATAAAATATAAGTTTCATAACTTTTTTGAAGTTTGCATCAAAGAAGCCTAATACTAAATTTAAAAAAATTAAGTCATTTTATAGTCAAAATTTTACAACTATTTGTAGATTTGCATTAAATAAATTTTATAAAATTAACCCTTAAAGTTTGAAGGCCTTTTTTCATCAAAATTTCACTCAAAATTGCCATTTTTATTACAAAGTGAAAAAAAATTGGATATTTTTTTTACATTTAACTATAGGATCTTGTACTAGACCAATGTAAAATGTGTAAAAAAATTTTAAAAATTTTGACCACATAGATTGCAAGGTATTGCATTTGAAGTGGTTGAAGCCTTTTTTTTGCACCTTAATTGAGTAGATTTTAAGGCTTTAAATCTTCTAAATTTAGAATTTTTGTACTATTAATATCAAATTAAAGTTTTTTATGTTAAAGAATTGAGTTGTAAGTCTACAAAAAGAAATTCAAATAACCCACTTGATTTTCATTCTTTAAATTTTTTTAAAATAGTAGATAAGAGATTGAAAGAAAAACTATAGTGCTAATACATTTAAGATGGAATTGAAACACATTAATCCTTCACTGCCTAAGATCCAAATAGGTCTAAAAGCATCCTAGTTTTCAAGCCTTACAAATTTAAATGTCACTAAGATATGAAAATCTCAAATGTACAATCTTATAGTGTGTATGTTGTTGATGACATGGATTAAATTTGGAGTCATTTGGTGGCATAGATTGCAAGATCATAATGTTTTAGTGTTGAAAAAAGATTGAGAAAAAAGATGCTAAAATTTTCCTAAAAACACATTTGGAGGTGAAATTTGATTTCTAAACCTACCCAAATGAACAAAATTTAAACTAGAAAGTGCTTCAAAACAAACTTACAAACACATTAGTGAAAAAAATTCCATTCAAATTCTTTAAATTGTTTGCAAAATGACTTTGAAATGTTAAAAAAGTAGCAAAAAGGGTACCCCTTCTACTAATTAAAACGCTTCTTATTCACTCATAATTTTTTGGATTGATATAAAATTTAAGACACACAAATTAGACTAGAATGCACAACTTTCTTTTTTAGTTTATTGAAAATAGACACTATATGAAGAAGAGACAAACTGCCAAAGTTCATTGTAATCCAAAAATGTTTGGCTCATAAAAGGATTTTCAGCTACTGTAAGAGACTGCGAGTTCCCAGACGCTGGGAATGCATTGGGAACTCTGGGAACGCGATGCTGATGTGGTCGAGCGACTGCCACGTCAGAAAAAAATATTTTTTAATTAATTTTAATTAAATATTAAATATTTTTTAAATATTTTTTTGAAACTTTTTTATTTTTTTTTAAATCATTTTTTTTCTCTTTAATACATTCTGAAGTTTTTTGAAAAAAAAAAAATTTAATTTTTTTTTTTCAAAATTCAAAAATTCAGACCAGCAGGGTGCTGGTCTGCAGCAGTGGGAACAATTTCGGGGAACACCCCTGAAACGGTCTCTTGGGGGCCCAGAAATCCTCTTATGCTTTGAACCTTGAATTGCTTCCAAACATACAAAACAACTTGGATTGCCATGAAATTTTGACCAAAATAACTAGACTTTTAGAAAAACATAATCCAATAAATTTTATTGAAAACAAAGATTGGATGAAGGATGTACAAGCCCCCAAAGTTGCAGCCATCATCTATGGTTTAGTGAATTCCAATTGAACCTATGAACTTCAATTGGCTTTCTGCTTTCAAAACATTTGTATTTCTTGGATCGATCTAAAAATTTTACCACACAAACTAGACTAGTATACACAACTTCCCCCAATAAGATTTATTGAATTTGGGTGTTGGATACAAAAGTTACAACACTTTGAATTGGAATGTGAGACTATGTGAGGACACTTTTTGTCCCCTTAGGCAATGAAGGATTAATCCCAATGATGGAATTATTCTACCAAGAAAGCAAAATCCTATTGAACTACTCTTTTTAATTTAGAAAATTGTGATAAAAATGAATCCTATGAGTTATTTTTTCAATAAGAAGCTTAGATTTCTCCTAAAACAAGGTGCTCTATAATTTTTTCATCAATAGTCTAAATATAGTGAACCAAATTTCTCCATACAAACAATAATATTTTTTAAAAGAAACAAACTTTTAAAAACTTATTTTGACCTTTTGTGATTTTTTTTGGTGTCCAACAAAGTACATTTTGGTTTTAGGATGGTATTAATTTTACTCTTAGATATGTTCTTAAATCCTAAAATCCTTTGGGCTTTTAGGAATTAAATTATCTTGATTTGTTGCATTGGGACATTCACTTGTATGTAGTTATTGCCTAACTTTAGAGGTTGTCCAAATCCTTATGAAAAAATAGGTCAATTTCATATTTAACACATGTAGTCTATTAAGTTATTTTTCTATAGCCAAAAACTTTTAATTTGGACAAAACTTTGCCTTGGGTGATATTTTCAAGTCAAACATTTAAAAAATGCTCACCATATTAGTCACCATGAATTATCTTTCGAGAAGAATCTAGACAATAAAATGCCAATATAAGAAAAAAAATTCCATAGGTGTGCAAGTAGGCTAAGATATTAGATGAAATTTGAGGGCATTAGGAGATTGCGGGTTCCCGGATTGCGGAAATGCAGTTTCTGCCCTGTGAACACAAATCCGACATAGTCATGACCCTGTCACGTAATTAATTTTTTTTTCAATTTTTTTTTGTACTTATTTTTCTATTTCAGGACCCCCATTTTTTTTTTCAATTTTTTCAATTTTTTTATTAAAGCCGGCATGACAACGGCCAGTGGCATTGGAAGCCATTTCGGGAATAGCCGAACAGACCCGAAATGGCCCTGTAATGCCCTCAAATTTCTTCTAATGGTTGATTGATCAAAGCATACCCCTATATACATTATGAAGGGCTTTAGTACCTAAGTAAGGCTTTGGAAGTTGAATTTATTTATTCAAAGTTACTAGGTTGCACCTAAGCTAATGGGATTTATATTACTTTGTTTTTCATATAAACTTACGTTTGCTAAATTCACTATTATTTTCCTACCTCCCTATCCCTTATTCTATACCTTCAATGATTGAATTGTTGAAAAAATTGAATCCATAGATGTATAATTAATTTTGAATGGTTGAATATATTTGAGGAAAATTTTGTCATAATTTTGTTAAAATGATTTTTCATATGTTTGTTCTCAATAATTAAACCCTAATTATAATTACTTACCAATAGGAGATCAAAGAAAAATACAACATGAATCTTTTAATTTAACTTAGAAAAGATATGTTATCCCTATTAAGGCTATTTGTGCTACTTTGTCACCACTATGCATTCATAAAGTACATTTTGAAAGCTTGAAATGTACACTATTGATAGATAATGGCAAAAATAAATTGGCTTTTGAATTGTAGGAGGAATATGGTCTCTTGCCTTCTATTTGATATTAATCTCATATCCACCAACCTTCAAAAATTATCTATTCTTCAACATCATCTAAAGTATGTATTCACATAATCAATAGTGACCAAAATATGACACCTACATTTAGACTAGAGAATGTCACAAAAATCTAGATATTAATTGAAAGTTGATTATACAAAACACTTATACTGCTTGTTGTGCTTTTGTTTGGAGTTGTTGATTTTTAAAATGATAATTTAAAATTACAAATCAATTTAAAAAAAGATATAAAGTAGGGCCAATATCAAAACATTTTAGGAAATGATACCCCAAAAAATCAAGCCTAAAATAAGTTTTAATCAAGAGAACTAGGAAAGTAAAAAATCTCGAGAAATATATATAATGAAATTTAAATCATCAATGAATTTGCAACAAAATATTTGATTCATAAATCAATAAATAAATTAAAACTTTTGTAGAATCACCCTAAACTTGTAAGATATATACAATGAAAATATGAGACTCAATGAGAGTTCAGTATTGATGTCTAATGCACCTAAAGGTAGTGTTTCTAAAACTCATAAGTTACTCCTACATCATCCAAATAATCTATGCTTAAGTGTATCGGAATCCTTTTGAGTTGTCAATAAAATGTAATAATAATCCTTTATGTCTGTAATAGTAATTATGCTTAGTTGAAATTAGTAACAATTATGGGTGCACATATCTTAAGGTCATTCCACCCAATGTCCCAAGTTTCATTTAATTCCTTAAATTTTGATTGGTGGAGAGCCATAAATTAAGACTTGGAGCTTCAATCTATTTTTCAAGTCCAAAGTCCCACATCGCTTCAAAACACCTATTGGTCAACACATTTGAGAGTTTGGCGCTAAAGAAGCGTCACTTAGAGGCCAAATGGGATCTAGTCAAAAATAAAATTCAACTTGCTATCTAAGTTCCAATCACTTTTTTGAATGTAAAATAAGGAAAATGCCAAAAGAGGCATCTTATTGGAGTGAAATTTTCTCCAAATCTATCCAATGCAAATTTGATGCTAAAAATACTCCATTAACAAATTTTTGACTTTTTGATTCATTTATTGGACATTTAATAGCTATGTACTATTATTCAAGGGACAAATTGAGATTTAGAGTTGTGAATTTAATTTAGCCTTTACACTATAAAGTTTCAAGTCCTAAATTTGATATTTTTTTTCACCTTCTACGACCTAAGAAAAATCCTTGTTGTGTCTCCAAATTTTGTTTCTATATGGCATCCTACACACAAACTCCATATGAACCACTTGCTTTGAAACTTCACACACTTAAAGCCTATATCATGGACTTTCAATAGCAAATCAAGTTTGCTTTGTGTTCATCCTATGAGCCTTCATTTGTTGGCTCTTTCCTTTTGGACAGAGTCCATGGCTATGGTGGGTTTTGGATCTCTATTTCCAAAATGGTCAATTTCGTTAAAATGGCGGTATTCCAAGTGCCATTTTTACAAATTCCAGTGCCATTTTGACATATTCCATGTGCCACTTTGAAAAATTTCAAATGCCATTTTGACATATTTTGTGTACCATTTTGACATAGAGGCTTAGTGGTAGGAAAAGAAAATGTGCCATTTTAACGGAATATCATGCCATTTTAATGGAATGTCATGCCAATTTATTGGGGTATCGCCATTTTAACGAAATTGACCATCAAATCTTATCTATAATACTATTCACACTGCAACATAATGACATAGACAAACCTGGGTGGACTCCTATTTGGTCAAGGGGGGAGGCTACCTAGGACCTAGGCACCCCCCTGACAAACCATGGAGGGTTGCCTAGGCAAACTTCATTGAGTTCACTATTTATTTCATTTTAACCCCTAAATGCCCAAGACACCCAAATGTAGTGTTGAAGAAACTTCGAAGTTAAATAAAACCTTACCAAATTTCTATTTTTAGTGGTTTATATTTTTGAAAGATTTTTTTTGAAGTCTAGTTTTAGCATCAATAATCTGATTTTGAAAATGAATGATAGTGATTTTTCTATACAAGTTTTTGTACAGGGGTATCCATTGCAATCTTGACTTCTTGTAGTGTTAAGAGCTCTTGGAAATGAGCCTCAAATACACTAGATCTTGGATCAAAAATCACATTCTAAATTCATTTAAAAAAAATTCCAAAGTAGTTTTTAAGAAGCCGTAAATTGATTGGGGTTATACATGTTAGGCCCTTTAATCTCATATTTTTTTGGTCACCATTGTTTTAGATTTGACTTGTGAAAAGAGGATTGAAAGATTTTTGCAGTTTTAACACCTTCATGGTCAAACATTATACTCTTTCACTTTGTAAGTGATATTGTTGTGTTTTCTTTTCCCATGAGATCTTTAACATGTCTAGTTTGAATTTGTACGGTTACAATTTAAAAAAAATTGATACAACTTATCAAAATGTTGGCATTTTGTTCAATTTAGAGCAAATTCAAAGACACTCAAAACAGACCTTGGGCATTTAGGGGTTAATAACTTTGTTTAATTTCCCTTCTATTTAGTATATTAATATTTTTTAACAATAAAACTAATACTATTGTTCACCTAGACAGAGCCTCATGGTGACACCGTTCTAATTTTCAAATGGAACGTGCTGAATTGAATCCCATGGATAGAAATTTAATTTAAACCAATTGAAATCTTATGTAGGGGACACTGAACACTGATTTCTGCTCAAATTATTAAGTTTAATGTTGGATGATTTTGCAGTGGTTTCAAAGTTGAGCCAATCCAGAAAATTGGGATCCTACAAGATGAGGATCACTATTAGTTACAGTCTTGGGAACCATTGCACAAAAGAGTGCGCGAAAGTTGGGATAAGAGTTATTCTCCAAAATTCCAACGAACTTATCCCTCAGAAAGTCCGCAGACAGAGGGCCCTATTTTGAAGCAAGTGTTCCCAGTAATTTGAGAACCTTCTGTTGCTCATAGGACAGGCAAGGATCTCTTGTGCTTGATGAATTTCTATCTTTCCAATTATTGGCAAGGTAGGAGGTGCAAAACCCGCCCATTTTAAGAGCAATTTGACTTCGTGTAGGACGGATCTCTTCCAAGCAGATCAAAGCATTGTTCCAACAAAAATTCAACAAAAGAAAAAGAATGAGACTCATGGATCACAATTCAACCAACACAGGGAACAAGCAGACTGAGGAACAACCATGAAACAACCCTCCCTTGCTCTCAACTGTCCTCTAATGTGGAGTTCGAAAACGAAAGCATGCAAACCTTGAATCCAAACAATACAGTGCATGTAATTGCCTAGGGTGGCACAAAATGTGCCACCACTCATAACTCCACACTAGTTTCACTAAAATTGTCTTTACTTTCAAATCAAACTTAGTTTGAGTCCACTCATAAAATTGTGCAACAGTAAATTCCAATTGGCACCAATTCATCACTCGATTATTTTGCATTTGTATAAGGTGGGTGCACCTAAAATGGCCACTTATTCTTACTGTGCCTAGTTCCTGTCATCATGCTGTTCAGATTTTTATATCGTCTTGTTGACAAGTGAAAACATCTTCCAACGCACCAAAGAACATAGGATTTGGATACCGTATGCAAAAGTTATTAACGGCCAAAGTCTATTTCTGAAATGGCCATCTACAGTCTGGGTACATGACTGATTTCGGAAATGTACATGCACATTGTAGATGGCACTTTAAGGTCAGGTGCCATTTTGGGTGTACCTACCTTAGTGTCAATTTAGCAACTCTATGATAGGCCATTTAAAATTTAAAGTTTGAGTCCACTCATAAAATTGTACAACAGTAAATTCCAATTGGCACCAATTCATCACTCAATTATTTTGCATTTGTATAGTGACAATTTATGATTCATTAATAGAGGTAGTTCTTAGAACATAGGCAAAGATATGGAAAGGCTACCTTAGTTGTTGTTAATAGTCTCTAAAAATGTTCAACTAGGTTGAAGTAGAAGTTCTATAAAGCACCTAGGTTGCAAAAGCATTGTCAACCAAAGAGGTATATTTTGCTTTCTCATTGCACCAACAATGTACAAGAAAATATATATTTTAGGACTTTGGACACTTTTAGTGAATTTTAAAATTTCTACATAATTTTAAGATTGAAGCTTGAAAAAATTTGAATAGAATTGAGGACTTGGTTACATCCAAAAACTTTGGGTTGGAGCCCAAAGAATTGGAGTGTTTTAATTGAAAGATGGCTATGTTACTAGTCCTTTCTTCCAATCAAAACACTCTATTTCTTTGGGCTCCAACCCAAAGTTTTTGGATGTAAACATGTATTGAGTTAGATGCCAATGTCACTTACATGTCAAGGAATGTTTTAAGATAAAGACATCGATATACTCAAGGTCACACGAAAATAACATTGATATAGAAAATGGTTTCAAAACCTTAAGCTATTCAAAAAATTCAAATTGTAGTGTGTGCTTAGGATTTATAAGGTATATCGTATTTTTTAATTTGACTAATTTCTAGTCTAAGAATTAGAAAAAAAATGTGAAACAAAATTGTCAAATAAAAAGAAATCATAATTTACAAATTAGCCACACATCTTTCATTTTTCTTCAAACAAGAAACAATGATATTTGAAATTTTCATGATATTACTCCTACAAGAATATAAATATAATTGGCACTTATGGATATATTAAAGTATGTATATTTTGGTTTCAAAATTTGGTGCCCATTGTATATCCCCTAAATGTCTCAATCCTTTTTTGAATTTTTGCACATTTTTGCTTATAGATTTTTATAGATATATCATTACTAGATTTTAATGAATTTGGTCATTAAGGAAGGTTGGCTTTTCTAGATTCAAGTATTAGATTTGATGAATGAAAAGTTAGTTGGATGAAATAGTGTTGTAAAGCCCTCTATTCATCGTCTAGAATATGAACATCGAAGCACTTTAGGGATATACTTTTGTTGGGTATCATGTCAAATTTTAATTAATATTTTAATATTTTCAAGTAGAAAATCAAATTGAAAGAAGTGAACAACACTCCTTTATATCACCCTTTCTTTGGTATATATCCATAATATGGATTAGCTTGAAAAAATCAAAATAAAGATCATATGTACATGCATTCTCTAAATAATTTATCCAACATTTAAGATTTTTAAGAACCATATAACCTTACTTTCTTTGTAGGTAAGAAAATGAACTTTGTAGATTTCAAATTTTTTCACCCTCCTAGCTATTAACTATATATGCATGTACCTTTATTAACACATGAAATCATTATTATACAATATTAGTACATACACCTAGTTTGAGACTTCAAATACATGTATATCAAAATAAAAATGTAAATTAGCATACATCTTTGGATATTTAATAATAAAAATTACAATTATAAGCTCATCTTAAACTTCCCTGATTACTTTATGTACATTTTAGGAAATTTTGTATAGAAGTTGCTTCTATATAAGTTGCAATTAAATAAACTAACCTTATTGTCATCAATTGGTTTTGGCTTTCTCTTAAACTTGGTTATGAGTGAATATTACTTGATTTTTCAAAGTCTCAATTGATGAAATTGAAGCCACACCCTAATTTTCTTTCTAAATTATATTTTTAAAATTCAAGATCTAAAATACTAATATCAATTTACAATAGGTTGTTATCAAAAGATAAAGAAGATTATCTACATTTTTGTTAGCAATTGTGTGTGTTTACATATACATTTTTTTTCCTATAGCAAAATTACTTCAAGATTCCATATCTCAAATTTTTACAAAGGAAGGTTTTGCCACTTTTGATCAAATGCACTTATGAATAATTAAGAACATGCATGTTACTTTTTTTACATGGATTGGAACAATGGAATTTTTTTCCTAGACTATGCCAAGGTTTCCATTTAAGTAAGGTACTCTAGGGAAAAAAATTCACTTGATCAAGACCATTTACTATACAATATGCCATCATGTCCCAAGCAATCAAACCCTTGAATACTTGCATAGCCATGAAATTTTTCGATAGGATGGATTATTATTAGCTAGAATACATAGACAAATCTTTGATAGATTTCCCAAGGCAAAATTTTTTAATTTTTTAATTTTTTCAAAAGGTTCTACAAGCTAAAGCTCACACTACAATTAGCAACACCTCCACTAGGCAAATCTAATTAGATATATTTTTCTCCCAAGACAATGTGCAATAAGAATTCTTTGGAATATTTGTTTTGCAAAATGTGATTCATGACAAAAAGTTTGTTCCAGTCAAGAGATTTTTTGGCTATAGAAAGATAATTGACAAACTATACAAAAAATATGAGATTTTAGAAGAAGAATTTTTTGTAATTTGAGAAGCCTTCTATAATTAGGGAATAACCACAAAATAGTTGATTGGACCTTTAAGGGTTAGATCTAATATTTTCTAAATTGTAACCTTATGTGATTCCATTTCTTAATCCCTAAAGAGCTAAAAAGTCTATTTGGAATTTTTTGTAGATTTGGATAGGCCTTTTTTTCTACTTTTAATAAGAATTTTTTTGAATTGATGCTAATCATTCTAATCTATGTACAAAATTCTGTTTCAGACCATTCCTATACATATTGTAAAATTCAAAAGTTTTTAAATTAAAATTTTGATAAGAGAGCCCAAAATAGTCTTCAATAAAGATTGATTGATTTTATTGTATTTTATAGATTGATACCTATTTAAAATATACAAACCATTTAATTCCAAGTAATGAGGTGAAAGTTATGAAGGGTTTGATTTTGCATGCAATAAATTAGAAAAAACATGTGAAGTCATCTCTTAAATTTGATTTTGAAAAATGTTGAATAAAAACAAATATATAAGTTTACTAAAACGTTTTTAAGATTGGAATAAACAATTCTCAATTGCTTGTAAGAATTTTGAGCAATTTAGTTTTTCTTTTCACTCAAGACACCTTTCCATTTTATAATTTTATTAAAGATGAAAATGATTGTTTTTTGGTCAAAGTTTTTTTTACATACATCTTCAACTTGATTTCCAACCTATTATCTAAAACACATAAGTTATAGAACATATGTGTTATATTTTTTTAAATGTTTAAAGACAAAATTTTACCTTTTGGAAGGGCTAGGAAAAACTATATTTAGAAGTATAAAAACATTTAAATTTGCAATCACCACATACTAGCTAAATAACTTTTTATTTATTTCAATTAAATGGTTTAAATTTTCTTTCTTTAATTTTTCCTTCAGAAATATAAATCACATAAATTTTAATGGGTTAAATTTTGATATGGTTTTCATACCTAATTTGTTTCTTATAAAGTCATTTATATATTCTTGTTTTGTCAATGATAAAATTTTATTTTAACAATTTCAGGCTTCAATTATTCTTTTTTATATGTATCTACCTTTTGTTTCAAAATTAAGTAAATTTTGGCACTATTTAATTTGAATTCACAAAATTTAAACACCTTTATATGCCAAAGGAAATTTATCATACATCTATAAAAAAATTATTGCCAAATTTGCCATAGCAATAGTAAGTGAAGTCAAAATTCACCTAGACCTTCAATTCTAGATTCATAAATTAGATATAGATTTTAATTTTATTATTATAAAACATCAGGCTACATATTTTCTATTCACATTGAGTGGTAATTTTTAATTATAAAAAATAGTGATTATTATTCTTGTGGTGAAAGAAGAAAATACATTGGTAAATATAACAAAGTCTCCACTATATTTTAATTTCTTCTTAAGGTATAAATATTAATGAAAATAGTGGGGAAAAATCAATCTATAAATTGTTTTAAGTTTACCTAAAAAAATGATCTACAATATTCAAGTCAAATTATTATTAGGATAAGTTCAGTCTTTATATGATTAAAGAGTAACTAGTTTGAGTTAATTCAATTTTTTTTAAAATTATTATTGTCAATATCCTATAGTAAAAATAGGTATAATGACCCCAATCCAATAGTCTCTATTAGTTTGGGGCAATTAGATTAAATTTAAGATTAAAAATACATCATATTTATAATTTAATGCCTACAATTTTTCTATCTATAGATTTAAAACTTTCAAATTTTTTGATTTCAAATTTACTTCTTTTAAGATTTTAAGATTTTATTCATTTTGAATATTTGAAAATTCTAAGCTTAAAGTTTTTTTGAATCTAACAAGTGTAAATTTTGATCACCTAATGTGAAAAAAATTGAATTTTGATCATTTTGCTCACAAATTGATTTTAGATGCAAATTTGTAATTCAAATATGGGAGTGCAGGTTGTTAGTATGATCAACTTTAGACGCATTTTCAATGGATTTTTTAAAAAGTGTTTCAAAATCAAAGAATTACAAATATTCAAAGACAATCTTAGTGTAAACTAGCTAATTGAAGGATTGTATTTTCTTTATAATTTTATTTTATTTCATTTTTCACATTGCTCCAATACAAGAATCTAGCATTTTGATTGTAGATAAAAAAATATTTTTGAACTTTAGTTAAATTTTTTGATATTTCTGTAATATATTCTTTGTTGAAGGAATTGTAGAAATTTATAATATATATTTCACTCACAAAATAGATTCAAGTTTTTATTTTAATTTGAGACAGGGTTCACTTCATGTACATTTTGTGCACTACGTGTGAGAAGGGGGTATTTTTTAGGAGGCTATTTGCTTCCAAGGCAAAATTGAAAGGTCCCCTACAATTATTTAATTTTAAAAAATTGCCTATATTATGGTCTCTATCATTACAAAAACTACCAAAGGCAATGCAATTTTTTGTAGGCTATACTCCTAAAAAAGGGAAAAAAGGGAATTCAAAAGTAATTTGAAAGAAAAAGTCTTAGAAAAAGTATCCTCGAAAAAAGACAAATGCAATCTATTTTGATACAATTTCAAAGAATGTCTGATCCACCTTTATTATAGTCATGTTTTTGCCATAGTCATGTCTCAAGCCATGTAGATATAAAGAAAATGGAGAATAGTTTGTAGTTCAAAATTACAACTTGGAGTGTGTTGCAAAATAAGTATGTGTGAAAAAACAAATAGACAAACAATTTGGCATAAAAATGCCATTTGAGATTGAGCAATTCACATCTAATTTCTTTAGATTTGCAATACATTTCTAACAACATCTAGTATATGTCAATCTTGTTATAGAAGAAGGAATTTCACAAAAATTATTTGAAGAACTTTAATCTTTGCTACTACTTAGTTTAAGCTCTTCATTAAAATTTGGTCTAAACTGTGATGCTATATAGACCTTCCTATGTTAGAAATATTAAATAATTGAAGAAAACAATACAATTGATACAATATGATTTCCTAAAAAACACAAAAACCATAGATGAAATTGAAACTCAATTAGACTGAAACTTCCACAAAATTATTAGCCACATGCAATCAAACAAAGTACTACAAATGAACTATTTTATTTTTCTTCACTAAATATAATTATTTGCTTACTGATAGAAATGTAAGTCTAAATATAAACCATGCAATATAGTCTTTAGACAACAATAAAAGCACACATGAAATTGAAACTAAGTTCCAATGAGACTTGCATCAACCTATAACACAAATGTCTTTTAAATATTGTCTTTTAAGTAAGGTTTTAAGTAAAATTTTACTAAGAAGACAGTGTTTTTAGTAAAATTTTACTTAAAACCTTACTTAAAAGACAACACTTAAAAGACGTGATGTCTAGGATACTACTTAAAACACCCCTTTCTCTTGTAGTGGTGCTAACAAAGACAAATGTCTACAAAATTTTGAAACACTACAACAGTAATTACTAATGCTAAAGTCCATCTACAATTTTAATGAGAGTTTTGCATCTACAAAAATTACCCTTGTACTCAAAAGGTTGGGGTTATCCAAACTAAAGAGTCTTCACCATTCGCTCTACTGGTCAAATTCTAAATAAAATATACTCCCTCCTTCCCAAAATGATTTTCATGTTGGCCTTCATTTTTTATCTCAAAATGATCTTCTTGTTGCCTTTTGCGACATGAAAATTTGTCAAATTTGGATTTTAATTCTTGTCTAAGGCTAGCAAAACAACTTTAAGCGATAATTTCCCTTCCATTCATAAAATCATCAATTAAAAGACAAAAGAAATGACTAAAGGGGTTAATCAACACTTTTTGTTTGTATTTTTTGCATCTCTTTGAGTGTTGCCTACTTGAAGGAGGTGAAGCTTTGGAAGGTGGAACAAAGGTTCACATATGGTCTTAGGCCCATACTAATCACCCACAAAATAACAACCACAAATTCAAAATTTAAGTACCCATTGGTGCTTTTTGAAAATGCCTCCAAAATTCTATTTTTCTATGTTCTAAAATTACATTTTGGAAAAGGCTTTTAAAACTCAAAGTTTCAAAGATACTAAGAGTGAACCAAGCTTTGCTTACAAATCCAAAGGGGACTTTAAAATGTTAATTTTGGCCTTAATCCCTAATATTTTGTTAAATAGGAAGATCATTTTGGAACGGAGGTAGTATGTTTCATCGTCCAAGAACTTGACCTTGTTGTAGAATGTCAAAATACCAAAATCCACCTTCATTGTCCATATCTTTATTTGAGTTGCCATAAATTTCTAAGCCTAAATCATAATCCTTGCCTACCCAAAATAGGAACCTAAGCCTTGATGAATTCCCAGGGAGTGCCCCTAACCCCTCAAGGCCCTTGGCAAAAATAGGTTCAAAAACATCATAGTTTTTGAAGCCTTAGAGATCTAAATGCACTAAGCTATACAAATCTCAATCGTATAATATTGTATTAGGCATGTTGTAGATGACATGTACAAAATTTGGAGTCATTTGACCGCATAGATTGCAAGATTATAATGTTTTAGTGCTAAATATGGATGCTGAAAGTTTCCCCAAAAGTTTTTGGAGGTGAAATTTGATTTCTAAACCTACTCAAATGAAAAAACTTTATACTACAAAGTGATTCAAAACTAATATACAAACACATTGGTGGAAAAAAAATTCACTCAATCGATTCATTGTGTCTACAAAACAGCTTTGAAATGTCAAAAATTAGCAAGAAAAACTACATCTAAGGCTAAACCTCCCTCTACTAGAATGATTCTCAATCACTCATAACTTCTTGGATTGACATGAAACTTTATCCACACAAACTAGACTAGTATGCGCAAATTTTCCAACAAGTTTTTATTGAAAATGGACTCTGTATGAAGAAGACACAAGCCATCAAAGTTTACTATATTCCAAAAATGGCATGATTTTGAACTTTGAATTGCTCCCAAACATTCAAAACAACTTGAATTGACACAAATTTCTTACCACACGAACTAGACTTCAAGGGAAACAAAAATCAACAAATTTAATTGAAAATGATCATTTGATGAAAACGAAACAAGTCCCTAAAGTTGCAGCCCTAAAATGCAGTTTCTGAACTCAAATTGAACCTGCAAACTTTGATTGGTTGCCAAAAAATCATCACATATTGAATGGATTTGAAATTTTTCCTATACAAACTAGAAGACAACGTGCAACTTTTCCAAGAAGTTTTTATTGAATTTGGACATTAGATGCAAAAGTTATAGCACTTTGAATTTGATTGAAAAACTTTGAGGGGCGCTAGTAAGGGGCACCCCTTGGGCGTTGAGGGGTTAATGTATCTATAGTTGACTACATTCAAACAAGTGATTCCACAACCTCCTAATACTTTTTAATAAACTATAATTTCAACTTACAATTTTGAGCTTTGTTTAATAATGTCTATAGGTTTCTATTGCCAAAATTTCAATCCCAAATAACATGTGATACATTGTTTCGAAAGGGTTGAAAAATGAACTAAAGTGGCATGTTTGTCAACTAAATTATTTATAGAGATCACATGAAGATGACTATTGCATCAATATTTAGCCAAAATACATTTCAGTCAATAGAAAGCTTTTCTATAGAATTTTTTTTCATTTTTCAATTTTTTTTTCCTTATATACTATAGGAGTGTGAAAGTTATTTTTAGCTTTACAATTTATGTTTCTTCTTAAAAAATTTGTAAATAATAATTATTAATATAAACCTTTAAAGTAGGAAAATCTTTTCATATTCTTTTGTAGAAAAAAAATATTAGGATATGAAATAGGATGTCCAAAATTTGTTCACACGTGACCAAATTAAAAAAATGGGAGTTCACCCCTCAAGGATGATTTCAAGTCCCAAGTGTAAATTCAAATCAAGTGAACAAAGCAGACAACACCTCAACAGAAATAAGAGAGAAGGTTACTCTAACCTAAAGAACAAATCCCAATGGATCTCAGTCTTGGCAATAATTTGTAAGACACTCCCAAAAAATTTCCAAAGGCTCAAGTAGCTATGGCAACCAAAATTCTGACTCAATAGTAGGAAATCTCTTAAAAATTAACATGTACAAATTCTAGAAGGCATCCTAAAACCCTAAACCTAATTTTTTAGATTGCTTCCAAAAATATTCCTACTTGGAAAATTTGACCATGAAAGAAGAAACAATACATAGCACAATAAGTAAGTTGAAGTCCTAAATCAAAGTAGAAGAATTTAGTTCACAACTTTATCTACAAAGTTTTGTCCAACAAATAGCCAAATTTTTTCATCCAATGTTAGTCAAACCTAGGTGTGCTAGTAGTTGTACAAGTGTACATATGGGTTGTAGTAAATGCAATTTTTAGAATCCAAAAAATTAGACCTTTAATCACATGCACTAAATTAGTAAATCCTAATGGCCCACATTTACCAAATACCTACATTATTTTTAATGATTTTATCACTTTTTAACATCCACTACCTTATTTGTAAGTTTAAAAAAAAAATTTCATTCAAAATGAATAAAATTCATTCTATATTATATTGGACATTGTTTGCACAACACTCTAAGTGCGTCCCTTGAAGATTTAAACTCCTAAGGACCAAGCTATATTTTTGGACAATATAGAAATTTAGGTAGGGGTACATGTGAATACAAATTTTATTATTTTTCTTTGACATTTTCACACAACTTGTAGATAAGGAATATCTTTAAGGACCAACATTTTTATAACTTTTGATTGCAATTATGGTTAAAAAGTGATTGCATAATATATTGTTTTTTTTCAACATGAGTAGTTTGGGAAAATCTCTAATCATTCCATTTTGATCAATGAGTCAAAAGTTATGAAGAATTTTTGCTTGCTAAGGGCAAAACACCCATTCTCGTCCATGTATCCAAAACCGTCCAAATGTAGCAGAGGTGCACATTTTTCAAAGAAAAATGTGCACCCTTGCTACATTTGGACGGTTTTGGATACATGGAGGGGAATGGGTGTTTTGCCCTTAGCAAATATGGATTCTGTACTCTAAAATAAACTTTGAAGTTTTTTATTTAAGTCAATTTTAAATTTTTTGGAAAAAAAATTGGATATAGATTGTTTATTACAACATTACAACCATCAGGATTTTCATTTTTTATTTCCATAAATAAATTATTAACGATTTAGTATTCTAAATCATTGTCTATTTCTTGCTACTAACTATTTTTTTCCTATATGTTGTACAATTCAAAATGATTTGAAAATTTCCAAACATTTAGTAAATTTTCCTTTGAAAAATGGATCGAAAAGAAGCACCACCATTTTGTACATTTTTTAATACAATGTGAGCTTTTTAATTGCAACTTCTTCATTTTTTGCAAGGCCAAAAACATAATTTTGGTCAATTCAAATGCTAATATCTTGCAATCGACATGGTAGAAATTTCTAAAAAAATTTCTATATCTTTTCAAATTAGTTTACTACAAGGTCCTATGTTTACATATATTGAAAAATGACTTTTTCATCAAAACTTTTGTACTTGGTAGTTTTGGATTAAAACATTGTCAAAGAACTTTAGGGATTTAATACATTAGTTTAGGGTTGATAAGTCAAAGAACTTTAGTTTAGGGTTGATAAGGCAAAAGTTTATAATTAAAAATGGTGATATATAATTAAAATTCTAGAAAATATAATGTATGTATGAAAAATATACTATATACTGAAGTAGTGCAAACATGATACAAGAAAGGTGTGGAATTTGAACCTTTGCACAAAATTTATACAGTGCTTGCAATTAGTAGAAAATTGGTGTTGCCTAATGGCTTCTTCTCTAATTTGGGCTAACAATAATTACCTATATTTTGTTAAACTTCTTCTCCTAATTTAGACCAACATTTTTAGTCCTTCTCATCACTTGATGTTGTACTGAGATAGTTTTTCATCCAAATTAGTTTGAAATTTTTTTGAGATTGCTTTTGCAACATGTGGTGTAGGACATTCCCTTGATGTGGTATTATTGAATTTACTACATAATAAGATGCTTAATCTATTTTTACCTTTATTGGGTACTATTGCAATCTCAAGCTTGTTGTTCTTGATATGAATTTTATCAACTCAAATGATCTTTTTTGAATTTAAGACCAACAAAAAAAATGAAGTTAAATAGAAGTTTGTTCTTGTAGTAATTCTAAAGTCATATATTCCTAAAATTCAATTAACTATAATTTAAACTTTGGCCATACAAACTCTATTTACCTTAATGAAGAACTTGTAAATCTTTATTTGAATTAAAGTATTTTGGCCTATTGTAAAAAACCATAGGAACATGTTGATTGGTTGAGAGCAAAGTTCAAATGGTTGTATGTCTTCAACTATGACAATTGTGCCCACTATAGGCTTATTGCCATTGATGTCCATTGATGTCCTAACATTGCAGAATGGATCTAGTTATTATATCATCTATTGATAATGATAGGCCAACCTTACTTGGTTCTACAATATTGGATAGTATCTGTTAATAGGCTCAAGTTAAAATGACACTTTCAAAAAAGTTAGAAACTTGTAGATTGAATTTGGGGTTTAGTTAATTGGATTCATTGTAGACTCCAATGGAAACAAGCTATAAATAGAAAAAACTTCCAATGGTAGTGCTATGGATCAATTTTGAAATGTCCACCATCATGACAATTATTTCTACAATGGGCTTGTTGCCATTTGTATTGTGATATAAAGGGCCAATTTACATGATAGGATTTTTCTCTTTCACTTAATTCAAAGTAAAATCTAGGTTTAAAGAATAAATTGGAATATAATAGAAGTGTTCTATGATAGTGATGAAATTAGGTGAAAAACTTACAACTACATGAATGGAAATGGTAAAGTAGATGAAGTTTCTTGCAATGAGTGTTATACAAATGTGGCTTATGTAGACAAGTAAATGATCACTTGAAGACCCACAACTAGACAAATTGATGGTATGGACCTTTTTAAAGGTCACAATCTTGATCAAGATAGACCAAGTTTCTATTCAAGTAGGAGTATTCTTTAGCAACATATTGTGTATGTAGTTATCTAAAAAAACCCTTCCTAGTTGGCCAATTGATCCAATTTTGTCAAAGAAATTTCTTAAATTCAACAAAAGTTGTCAAAAGGGACCAAGTGAAAGTTGAAGGGTTCTTTGAGAGGCAACTACTAAGAATTGTAGCATTTGCAATGGGACATACCTTTGGCACCAAGCTCTAGTTTTCCGTGACCAACTTTCTACTATAATATCAATTATAGGGTAGTCTAGTATGTTTATATAACCAATCTAAAATTCAAATTGAAAAATTTGTAGTTTCTTTGTATGACCTTTGAAAGTTTCCAAATCAATTTGGAAACATGTATCTTTGATTTCAAACAAGTGTTTGTGTAAGGTGGAAATACCTTCCACTAATTTATCCAATCAGTGAGTATAGTAATAATTACCAAAACCATATCACCTAATCATTAAAGTTTTTTCTTCAAGTTTGTTTAAAACATGACAAATTCTGAGAGTTTCCAAAAGATGTAAAATTACAAAGTGTGTCAATTGAAAAGGTTGAACTCCAATACAAAATCCAAAGCGTTTTTGTAAATTTTATTTTCTAATCACAAAATTAGCATAATTCTATTCCTTGATGTAAGGTTTCTTCCACTAAGGTAAAAGGCTTTTAAATAGAACATGTTCTAAAATGGTGCTTTACCTTAAATTTACAATATATGTACATGTTGCTTTTTCATAGCCTCTAGCAATGTACTTGACAATGTACATTTTAGCTAGGCACCATTTTAGGGTTGTTTTACACTATGGCCATCCAAGTCGAGAGGCCATGGTTTTCTCAAATCTGATTGGTGAAAATCATGGTTTCTCAAATCTAATTGGTGGAATTGACACCCTCTTAACTTGGATAGCCATAGTGTGAAACACCCCTTAGAGCCCTATGCCCTTTCAACTTCAAAATTTGATAACTAATTCCACAAAGCTCCAAAAAATATGAAACGACTTGAGTTAGATGTCAATTCCACTCATCTTTCAAAGAAAATATACTAAAAATGTTTCAAAATGTTTCACCTCCCCAAAATTCAGTTTCAGCCCTAAGATGGGCAATTACTGAGCCTTCTACCTTACGAGATACTAATGAAGCAACACGGTCAAGAATCCATAGGTAGATATTTCACTAGATCAAAGCGACAAAGCGACCGACCACAAGGAATGATAGTCAACCACATAACATTTGGAGCTTCTTCGTGCACATAAAACCCTTTGAATCATAGCAAGTCCCCTTCATAAGTTACAGCCCTTCTAAATCACTCTGCCGTCCACAATGGGGAATGAAAAAAAAAATTTGATGTCAAAATCAAGAGATTTTCATGTTCCATCAGGAACTTCAAGTCATGTGAATATGGTGCCATGATGGTGCATTGTAATACAATCAAGTAAATTTGGTGCCAACTCCCATACCAAACTGAGTATAGAGAAAATGGCACCTATATTATCAAAATGTGGCTTTTGATGTCAAAATAGCACCAAAATAGTCTGGTTCAACTTTTTTATATCAGCCACGCATTTTTTAAAGCATTTTTTTACCCATTTTCAAGGGGTTTTGGGGTTAATTCAGAAGAGGAGAAACCACCAAATCCCTTACACGGATTTTTATGCAAAGGGCAATCTCGGCTGTCAATTGCGCTTAACTTATATGCCGCCTTGGTCACCATCCCAGCAACCCCATAACACCCCCGAACGACGACGGCAAATTGCAAGGCTTTGCTTGAGCGAACCAGCAAGCTAAGCTAACGGAAGGCAAGAAGCAGGCTTCAAATTTCCACAAGACAGCTCCCAGCGCTCAACAAGTCAATGCTGAAACAAGTTTTGTTCAGTGACTTCGTCCAATTGGATGGACAGAATATATGGATGGATGATTTCATCAACGACGAAGTCACAATCCGCATTACATCACAACACTTCCAAAACAAAAAACTTGTTACATAGATGTGGAAGGAATGTTTTTTGTTGTTATTCTTCCCTTGGGCGGTTTCACAGCACTCAGAGAAAATCAAAAGAAAGAAAATAGAAAAAGGCTGGAATGCAGGACAAGCAAATGCCATGGCGTCCATGATTCCATTGTCTATCAATCAAATAATTTGGGTGCCGCCTATTTTCTAGCTTGACGGCCACACTCATCTGCCCTGCTTTTTATAAATTTTTATAAATTTTTAGGTATTATATGATCTTTATATACTGTTTGAAGATACACAATCTGTGTGGCATTCAGACTCCTTCCCGTCTTCGGAAAGGACCAAGCTTTGATGCATTGCCATTTGAGCATGCACACGTGAATACGCACTTTGGGAACCGCATCCGCACGAAATTGTACAAATCATAATCATTTGAACATCATACCCATTTGCAAACTAATCAAATTTTTGGGTTTTTTTGGGTGAATCTTGTTGGGAGGAAGTTGGGAGTTGAATCCCTAGGTTGTTTAAGATTCTTTTCTTATACCCTTTTTCCGACAACATGTGGATGCGGGCTTTGAATTTTTCAAAGTGTTGAAAATAGGTGTATTGAGAATTGTAGACCCCAGGGTTTAGGAGGTGACAAGGCTTACAAAAGAGGCAAGATTGGAAGTTGGGATTGGTTTTGTAAACAAATCACAATTAGGTGCAATTATATAAATAAAGGAAAATTATTAGCATAGTCAACTTCGTTTGTTCAATGAAATGCTTACAAGATGAGATCAACACTAGAAGAAAATTGCATTTTTTTCAACATAATCGTGTCAAGTGGATTATGTTGAAAACTGCGTTGTAAATGTTGTAAAAATGTAGAAAAATGTAGAAAAATGTAGAATTTGCATTTTTTTTGTATTTTCACTGCGTTTACAACACAATTTTCAACATAACCCACTCGACATGGTTATGTTGAAAAAAACGCAGTTTCGGCAAATTTTCTTTTAGTGACAACATTGAATGATGTTTGATTGATCATATGTGGGTCTTACTGTAAGTCATGGCTTTGGTGTATCCACATCATGAATTTTGACTAGCAGCAAGAGAGGATGGATCAATTGTTGTAACCATTGCATTTTCAATTTGTTAACTTTGGAAAACTACAATGCATTTAACTTAGCTCTAGAAAACAAAATGCACTTGACTTCAATGCCTAAGCCTTTTGTTATTTGTTTTGTTTATGATTTTCTTATTATCTAATATCATACCTAACTATCAAGATTGATATTTCAATCATGATGAGTATTTAATGAACATTGGGAAATAAAATCCCATAGATGCAAAAAATAGGAAAGTTCTCTCAAAATTTGTGTTTCTGGTGTACAATTTTCTTTTTTAGAAAAATGATTTTCCTAAAATTCCATCATCTTTTTTAAGAATTAGTTTTGGCTAACCCTAACACCAAAAATGTTAGTTATTGTTTAAACATGAAGGGAGAAGAAAGAAGGTCTGACCCTGTATTAAAACCTTCCTTGAAGTATTAAGATTGGTTTGGATTGTAGCATTTCAATGTCCAAAACTTGTTTCAAATAAGAGAAGTCTATGTTTTTAGAACGCAAATGAGATAAACATTTGTATGTAAAAACCCTATTTATTTATTTTAGGGGGGATACTGTGTTCAATATACCTTCTGAGGGAGTCCAAAATACATTTTCATATTTACTTTTTCCAAATTAGAGAATTTCCAACTTCTCAAATATTTAAAGGAATAAATTTATACTCCTTATGTTTTTCATATATTAGGTGTATAAATTGAATATTCATTTTTGCTACTATTTGATCTAATGCCAATTTTTTTTAAATGAAAATGAATATTCAAGATTAAATATTCTACCAAATTATTTGATAAATGTCATAAAGTTTTGTCCCCATGAGATTCAATTCAAGATTTTGATTTTTAAGAGAGGATTGCACTTACAATGATTCAAATGCCTATTCTTTACTTTTTTTAAAGCTTGTTGCTTAACTCTTACCTCCTAAAGATTTCAAGAGTCAACTTTGGATTTTTTTTGGAGAGACAATTTAGGTTCTCTTGACTTTCTAATTGCGAACTTTGGCATGAGCTACTTAGTTTGATGCCTACCATCCTAATGTGAACGTGAAGTTTTGTTTCATATCATTTCAATAAATATTGCAAATGTTTAATGTCAAATGGATAGTTAAAAATATGTCCAAAAATACACTAACTAAATTTATTGAATTGTATAGATTGATACCTCTCTACAAGAGAAAGCCGTTTTAAAAGTGAATTTTAAAGTATAGTTCTAAACATAAGATTATAAATAATGACCTTTTAAGGATAGTTTTTGCTAAAATTTATAAGAAAATACATGTCTCTAATTAAATTTGAGACAAATAAATTTAAATCTTAGTTTATTTTGTCATCTAATACTTACCACTTTCTACTTTAGATTTTTTAAGAGATAAATATGAAATTCATTTTTGGTAAATTTATTTACATACGTTTTCAACCCATTTTTCGATATATTTGAATGCATTGCACAAGTTTTAGATATAAGTATTTTCTTCTGAAAATGTTGAAAGGCAAAACTTCACCTTTATAAAGTGTAAGAATAACTTTTCATACATTCAACTTGCAATAGGTGGAGATCTTGACTCACAAGTTTTGGAAACATGTATTTGAACAAGTTGAAGAAAAAAACCCTTGCTATTAGACTTTTTAGAAAATACGTAGTGATTGAGATGAAGATTTTGGTCTTGCTTTAGATACAAGTATTTTGGAGCAATTTTAGATCTTCAAAACAACATAGTACTTTATGAGTTAAACACTGCATCTTCAAATTTTGAACAATGGATGAATGGAACTTGTCTTCCAGACACCCTCAACAGACACCTTTTCTTCCATCTATTAAAATGTTGTGAATTCTTGTGTTTGTTCTCTATCATTTTTAATATATAGATTGTAGAACTTTTTGTGCAAATAGTAAAAGTGTACGTGTACATGTTTCACCTTGTTAAATATTTTTGTGATTCCAAAATTGATTTGAATAAATAATTCAGATAAATATCATAACAAATCACCATATTCTACAGTTTCTATTTAAAAGTCACCATCAACACATTTTCTTAAATTGAATTTTACACTGTTTCTTTACAACTTTGAATATTTGAATTAATTACCCCTAGTCATCATGGACGAGGGCCTAAGGATATCATATCATTTTAACATTCAAAAGAACATTGAATTGATTATACTTGTGTGTATCTCTCTCCATCCCTAAACAACTTTTGTAAGTTCTAGGCAAAAATTGTCAAAAGCTACCAATTTCAAATGCAAATATAGGGAAAAATGAAATTTTGGAAATTTGACAACACAAAATTGTTGTAGACAACAATAAAGATGTCTTCAAATGTTCTTAGAAACTTAGGAAGTATAAATTGTAAGATTAGAATGTTTGAGATCACTATGAAGTAATTGTTTGGGCCCTAGCATATTGACTTAATAGCCTTTGACTCCCTTTGTAGGATAATTGCAAGAAACACTTGCACTATTTTGTGTCACACAATGTATGTTGATTTGTTTTTTGGCCATAACTTTTGTATTTTGGCTTCAAATGACTCAAGATTTGTAGGAAAGATACTCATAACTATCATACATTTTCCCTAATTTTTTCACAATTTTCAATAATATTTTACTATCCAAAAATAAATCACAATTGCCAAATTGAAGGTTCTTAGTACTATTTAGTATTCCCCCAAATGAATTTTGAGCTATAGTTTGGATGAGATGGTCTTCTAGTACACTTGTAGCTAATGGCCAAGGGAATTTTAAAAATAATTAATTTTGTGTGGTATAGAAATCTACAAAGTGAACTTCTTTCTACTTGTATTTTGAAACATATAAAATATAATTTTGGTGAGTTTGGTGAATGACCATCTCTATAAAGTTGTTACAAATGCCCACTTGTTATCTTGTGTATTTATTTATTTATTTACCTAATTAAAACATCAAGATATGTATTTTCTTGAAGTTTGGCACTTTTTAGGTTTTCCTATCTAGAGAATTTTTCTATGCAATTCCTTTCCTACATACCTTCATATTAAAGGTATATACATTATTCAAAATTTTAAAATTATTTGAAAAATAAATTTCTAATTTTAAAATATTTGCTTGTCCTATGGGATTAAATCTAGAATCTTGCAAAGACTATAATATTCATTAGAAAAAATTATAATAAAAATTACAACCAAAATGTCTTTTAACCCGTAAAGGTTTTTTGACTATGTTTTCACAAAAAACACTTCAAAACTGCAATTTCTAATACAAGTGCAAACTTTTTAAAAAAACATTTTTGACACATATAATCATAGAATCTTGTAGAAAGGTGGTTTGAAAAGACGTGGAAAAATTTTGAGAAATCTCTGCTAGGTAGATTGCAAGATATTAACATTCAAATTGGCAAAATCTTTTTTTTATCCTTGCAAAAACTCGAGCAATTGCACTTCTCAAGGTCACATTTGTATGAAATAATGTTCAAAATGGTGGTTACTCTTTGAATCCATCCTTCAATGCAAGTTGGCTACATGCTCAAAAAAATTCAAATCATCTGAAATTGTACAACATATACCATAGGGAAAAAATTGTAAATAGAAAGAAGTAGAAAATACTTCAAAATGCTAAATTGTGAACAATTTATTTATGGAAATGAAAAATGCCAATCCCAATGGTTGTAATATCGTGATAAACAATCTTCATTCAATTTTTTCAAAAATATTAAAAACTGAATTAAATAAAGAATTTCAAACTTTCTTTTGTAGAGTAGAGATTCTATAACTACCCGCAAACTACCCCAAACTAAGAATCCTTATAACTTTCATATCATTAATCAAAATAGAATGATTCAAAGTTTTCCACTTGGATATAAATTTAATAAACCAATTTCAAATTCTTATTTAAGAATAAATAAAATTTTAAGGAAGTTTTGAAAGCTGCCCAGTCTACCCGCAAAGTAAAGAAAATGACATATCATGCCATAACCTTTTAACCATGCAGTCAAAAGTTATGAAAATTGTTGGGCCTTCAAGCTACTCTTGGAGAATATGTTTTGTAAAAATTTCAAAGAAAAAATATAGAAATTCCATTCACAGTGAGCTGCCTAAAATTGCTATGTTACCAAAAAATGTAGTTTAGGGCTTTAGGAGTTTAAAAAAACTAAACTTAGACATTTTAGTATAATATTACTTTGAGCTAGAAACTCCCCACCCCCACCCCCACCCCCACCCCCAATCAATCCAAGAAAGACAATATTCTTTTGTTTTCAAGTATAATTTTTTTTAAAATAATTTTCTGAGAATATAAAATAAAGGTTGCAAATTAATCCAATTGAGAAAAATAAATTAAAATCAGAGACGTTTAGAGCATACTCCATCCCTCCCATTACGAGAGAGGCACCCAATGGCGTACCTGCACCCAATGCCGTCCATTTCTAAGTTAGTCGTCCATTCTAGAACAGAAATGTTGTGGGGTTGTAGACTGCTTATTATTTTAGGTCAAAAGAAATAAGCCATGTACTGCCTACCTACATTTATAGCCTGAAATGATTGTGTGCTGTAGAAACGGACAGCACTGGGTACATGTGCTCCATTGGGTGCCTCTCCCTTAAAAACTTCCTAATTACACTGATTTACAGTGTTTGCAAGAAAAATATAGGAAGCTTTTAGTGGGCCAGAGGGAGTATTTTTTTTCTTCTTCTTTTGAATAAGGGCCAACTACTATAAATGATTGTTTTCAATCTCCGTATCACACTCAATTGCCGCCCACCTGACCCGGGACCCGGGCTAAGAGTTATGTCAGTTACGGACCAAACCAATGGAGTCTCACGGTTGATAAATAGTTTGGGAGGCCGAGAATTGTTCCCAAATCACACAATCCACCTGAAGTAAGCTTATTCCTTGCCTAACAAACCGAAAGTGCACGCCCGAAGAAATGGAAAAAAATGAAAAAGAGAAGTCTTGCAACAGTGGCTGGACTGCACGTGACGTGGAAATGTTTGATGGGCCACATGTCCCAGGCCACAGAAAAGCCAAAAAAATTTCCTCCTTTTCAATCTTCTTCGTAGGCATGCAACTTACTGCATCCCAATAGCACCAGGACCAACGTTGGATCTACGCACGTAGGACATTCTAGAGTCTAGACTACCAAAAGGCCTCGGTTTGTGTGTTTGCGGCTTGACTGCAACAATTGCTTGATTGGAATATGAGTGGACCTAGGGTTGATGTATTCAAAACTAGAGGTAAGGTAAGAGACTTGGGTCATTGATGGGTTTTTTCAAAAGAGGTGGTGGATCCAGCATCTGGGAAATATTTAGAAAATTCTCAGCCAATAAGGTAAAACAGCCCATTACAGACTTTCTACCCATTAGAGACTCTTAGGATTGAGCCCATTACAGTGGAAGGAGCCAAAACCGTCTAAATAAGGAATTCAGCATAGTTGGAGGGAGATTTTCCTGAAACTGATATTTTTCTAGTATTAGCGAGTGAAAATCATGAATATTAAAAAAAAATAGAATTTTTGGACATTGTATGTAATTTCTACATTTTTTTGAAGTGATGGCTCCCTAGACCACTGAAAGCATAACACTTAGTAGCAGCCTGTTACACTGCCTCCCAACAGATGAAATGATGTGGAATATTCCATATCATTCAGTAACTAAAGTTGCAAACTTCAAGAAATGTCAGATGAAATCAGGTGATGGGGACTTCACAAAGGGAAAGGTAGTCCTTCTATGGGCTACATACTGAATGTTATGAGTGTTCAAGAGGTGCACCCAAAAATAAACCCTGCGAAAATCAGCACTCAGTCAGCCAAATTTTTCTATGTGTCCTTCAATTGTATCAACAAATTACTTTCACACATGTGGCAAATACATTAACTGTACTCTAGGGACATATTTGAGTGACTCTACAGTCCACTACAAGGTACATGGACGGGAATGGATGTTTTTCCCTTACAGACTCTTTCAAGCCTTTTGAGTTAGAAAATATTTTGACTACATTAGGTGAGTAAGATGACCACTATGGTTCTAGTTTTAGTTGGTTTTGGGGTAGTCTAGAAACCATGATGGATGGAACACTTCAAAAATTCATAACAAATTCACACTTTGTCCAAAAAATATAGTTTCAACTGCTTTCATCATTTCTATCACTTGTCCACATGTGAAAAAATAATCAAAGATTTAAGCAGTGACATGAGAGCAAACTCTTCATTTGATGTGTAATGGACTGTTTTACCTTTAGCTGGTTGGTGGAGAGCACATCCGGCCAAGTCTTGATTTCATTTAGTTCTTGTCTTTTACCACATAAGATAGACCAACCTATTACCACCCTGATTTGCAATCTGATTATCTTGGGGTCAATTCCAAGATGGAAACACATTTTTCAGAGGTGTGTGCATGTTTTACAAATCAAACCCAAATGAAATTATAATTTTTTGATCAAAATTGTAATTTTTGTGAATTTTTGAAGTGTTCAGCCCTAAATTACAAAAGTGCCCGTGGCTAGGGTCATGAATACCCTAATAACAACCCATAACTACCTTCTAATGTCCCTATAAACATCTAGATTTTTACCAATAAGCTATTTCTACGTTACCCTAAATGACATAAATGCATTGATTTTGTCAGATTTCTAGATAGAATAGATTCATTTTTGGACACCGTTGGATAGTGGAATGGGTGGTAATAGGACCAAATATAGGGTGACAAAAATGGGTTGTAGGTGGAATTAGGCCAGTCTACCTTATTGCAAGCGGTCATTTGTCTTTGGTAGTGAATTGTGAACTAGTTAATTGATTAATATTCCCTAATCCAATATGTGAAGTGGTTCATTTTCCTTGTGTGACATTATAAATTGGTTGAATGTTCTTTCACATTTAATTTGGACCAACCCAAATCCAAGATTTTATTTTTAAAAGTATTTATACATGTATACACAAAAACCTTACCAAAATTTTTAATTACTACAAAATTTGAAGGCTCTAAATACATGTTCTCATATTTTCAAACATCCTCTTTAAATTTTGTTCATAATTTTTTTGGAAGCTTGAAATCACAAAAAAGTTTTTGAAAATGAAATTTAGCTTAATTTCCCAACTTTTTTAAGTACAAAGTTTATTGAAAAAAATTATTCTACTATGCCAAAATGAGGTCTAAAATTCTACTTTGAAAACAATTCCTTTACTCTTTTTTTTTGGCACCAATTCCTATACTTTGACAATGAGTAGTTATGCTCTCATCTTCAAATTATCCCATATTCTTTGAGGATACATGATGGGCAATGGATTTCATTATAAAAAGGACCTCTATATCTTTGATTCTTATTCAATATCATTCAAGTAACTCCTTCACTTTACAATCAAATTTTTTTTTATGGTAGATGGTAATTGCCATATACATATGGTAGCTACTTAAAGGTATTATACTTGATTATTTTCATGTGGTGATATTATTGACCTTAGCCATTCTTTCTCAAGTACATGAAGTCTACCATTAATAACCTCTTCACTTCAGGTTTTCATTAGCTAAACTCTAGTCATCTCCTTGGAGGATCTTAGGGTTTCTTTTAGAGGGATAAGGCCATTTTTTCGCTAAATTTTGCTTTGGTAGTCATGAATGGTAAAAATCTAGACTTTTACCTTGCCTTTGAAGTACTTGTTTAATGTCTAATTTTGAATTTTTTGGGGTACCTTCTCCAAGTTCTTTCCAATGTGCTTCTAATGAGACAATTTTCAAGTTCTAATTGTTTACAATTCAAAAGTTAGTTTCATCAATATAGGGCCATATACCGCTCTTGCATTGCAAATGTCCTTACCACACTATCATTGCCTAATATACATACACTATATTCATTCACCTTCAATACTCATTCATTTTGTTGTGTTTTGCATATCAAATTTAGTAGTAAACACAATATGTGTAGAATAGAGAAACCATGCCCCACTTGACTGGCTAGACTAGTTGTTGGTCTCTTCATGATCATTTTCTATTTTAATCTTCACAAATTATAATTGTTCTACTAGTGGTAAGAGTTGGCCAAAATTGCCTTTATATTTCTCTCAAAATATCATTATATAATAGAACAAACTCTTCTAAGTGAACCATCTACAAGCTATTATGATTAGTGTTTCAACTTTGTGGACTTGACCTAAAATGAGGGTTAGTAATTAAATGGTAGTTCTTCCAAATTTTCTATCATTCATTGGACCTTGTTGAACAATGGTGTTAGTATGTGAGTATGAAAGTGTAAGCATGTGAGCCTTGAGCATATGTATAAGTAGCTATCATGCAACCATTGAAGGTGTTTATAACATAAACACCTATAATATAGGTATTTATAGCATATATATGCACAATTAACATAGAAGGTTACTATAATATAGACACTTATATCATAGGTGTATAGTCTTCTAGGCTCATGGGCTTATATTCATGTACTCACATAATAGCAACCCTCCTTGTTGAAGACTATATTTGAAAAAGAATGTGGTTAGTGATGTTCATCTACCAAGTAAATGTATAGACCCAACAACTTCTATTTGTCCACCTTATCTTGTTGTTCAAAAGAATTATGTACAATATAGAATATAATTGGCATTTTTTTCGTCTTTCATGATGAACATTCAATTCTTATGCAATTCCAATTGGACATATCAAATTTGGATTTCAAAAAACCAAAATTCTATTTTTAATGAATTCTTTCATTTAACACTTCTTAGTTTTAAATGATAACTAATTGAAACACATTGGTCATGAATTTTTTAAGTCAATCACACAAATGTGTAGGAAACATTCATACATGCAACTTTCAAATTAAGAAGCACCCCATCAAGTAACAAAAATATGATTTATAAAGAGTTCAATGTAAGGTGTTGTATGACTAAGTTTTATCAAAAATATATAGAGAGAGATTTTGCTATTTGACCCTCACATTGTAATTAATTTTGTACATTTAAGCACAATGGTACAAGTACATTGCCAACATCTACTTAAAATATGGACCAAAGATATAGTCTAGTTTAGTTTTTTCTATTAGTTGATTAGCCAAAATTGTTATAATCCAAAAATCCAACAACCAATATTCTTTACAAATAATTTCATGCATACTAGACAAAGTGGACTTTATTTTTGAAAGGTTTGAATTTAAATTATAAAAAAATATCAAAGTGGCAAGCCTCATTTACAGCTACTATTTTCAAGAAATTGGTAGGCTTTGAGGAATTAATGTGGTGTTTTTCAATGTGAAACTAAGATGTTTGTATAGACGTTTCCTACATATCTATGTAATTGTTTAAAAAGAATTCACCACCAATGTGTTTCAATCAATTATTATGTAAAACTATGAATTGTTAAATGAAACATTTCACTAAAAATAGATTTCTTTTAAAAATCCAAATTTGGCAAACCTTGATTGGAATTACATAAGAATTGAGTGCTCATCATGCAAGACAAAAATGGCAACCATATTCTATATTGTGCAATATTCTTTTGAATGGAAGAATATGGTGGATGATGAGAGTTGCTAAATACAAAGGGAAGAGGCTCAAAAACCGCTCAAGCTCTAAATTGTACTTTCTCAAATGTACATTGTTTGTACATGTTTCTTTTTCATCTTTATATGAATGTACAAACGGTGTATATTGTAGGGGGTGGACAATTGTAGAGTCCTATGCCATTTTGACTTCAAAAAATCATAACTAACTCCAAAGAGCTCCAAAAAAAATGAAATGACTTGGTTTGGATGCCAATTCTACTTGTCTTTCAAAAAAAGTTTACTTTGAAAAATAACTCAAGAAGTTTTACTTCCCAAAATTTAGTTTTAGCTCTTAGATGTACACTTTATGGACCTCCTCCCTTATACATTCAATGGTACACTACAAGTACCATTGTTGTAGCAAGTGCATAACCTTACCTAAGAAATAGAGTAACTAACAAATGAAATTTCACTCAATCATGTTACATTAGTAATCAACAAAAAAACAAATAGCCTTGTCATCATGTGAAAATCTAAGAATTTTTTAAGGAAATGAACATATTGATTTCTTTGTTATAGGGTCTACCTCATGGCTAATGGAGGATTTATGATTGAATCCCACATCGTAATCCACAAAGCTTAGATAAGGTATGAGTCTTGAACTCCAATGAGGTAGTAAAAGCAAACATAATATATAGATGCATTTTCTTTTTTGCAATATACCAACTTTGCACATTTCTAAATGTAGTTACTTTTGATGTCCATTGTGTTTCAACTTCAAAAATTTGTAATTTATTGATTTTATTCTACAAAGGTCCCAAAAATTATGAAACAACTTCGGTTGGATGCCAATTCCATTTTTCTTTCTACAAAAACTTACTAAAAATTGTTTCAACTTCCTTGAAAAGGCAATCAACTCTTAAAATGGTTACTTTAACTTTGCAATGCCACTTAGGACACTAAATGTCTAGTAGATGATAGAAAATTCTTGCATGTAAGACATAAGTGCAATTGTTCATCTTTGAAAATATGTATAAAAGGAGGAGGTCATGAACAATAGTATGATCTCCAATGAATACTTTTGATTTTTTTTGAAGTAGATAATTTGCAAAATTTCAAAAAGGATGATTTTCACAGAGACCAACCCATTATAGGAGAGGGCTCAAAAATGGTGTTGGCTTTTTGAACTATCCAATAGGAGGCTATGAAATGGATACAAGATTGTGGAAAAATGAATTCTTGATCACATCAGAGTATGATAAGAGATGTTTTCTTACTTCTTCAATGGATGGTTTAGAGCATCCTCATGCCTGCTCTTCATAGCAACACTTTAAACATTGTGGGCCACTGATCTTCCTTGTCATAGTAAGATCAATGGTCCAGAATGTTTAAAGTGTGGCATTTGAAGAGCAGGCATGGGGATGCTCTTAAGATCCAAAATGGGTTCATTCCTAACTAAGTGGATAGAAGTCTACTAATTTGATTCAAAATAAGAATTGGTAGTCCAACTACTTTCTTACAAATGTTAAATTTTTTGAAATAATGATTGATTCAAGCATTCATTTCAGATTTAGAAAGGGTCACATTTTTAAACCATCTCAATTACCATTTACATGTTGCAATGTTATTTTCTAAACAAAGCAAAGCCATATTCTTTTCCAAACCAACCACGTGTGGGTTTTCAAGGCCTATTGATCACAAATAGGGCCCTATGCCAGATCACATTTGTAAATTCATAAGTAATTCATAAATGCTTGAAAATTATGAAACAATTCATGTAAGATCCCTCGTCCATTTCTTTTTGACTAAAAAATGAGCTAAAAATATTCCCATCTAAGAAAATATATGAAAAAGGTAAATCAGCCTTTAAGGTGACACCTGAAAGCACCACTTATTCATATAATGCCTGGTTACCGTTATTATCTTGTTCAGATTTTCATGTAGTCTTGTTGGCAAGTGAAAGCATGTTCCAATGCACCAAAGAACACAGGATTTGGATACCGTATGCAAAAGTTATTAACAATTAAAGTCAGTTTTTGAAAGCACCATCTACAGTCTGTGAACATGACTGATTTTGGAAATGTATGCGCATTGTAGATGGCGCTTTTAGGAACATGGCACTTTTGGGTGTACCTACCTTAAATGAGCAGTTTTTTTAGCGTGCTTTAGTTGAGCCATATGGCAATAGACCCTTCATTCACACCAATCTTTCAAGATCCCCGAGTTAACCCTGAAACGCCGGGCCTATGACCACTGGTTTTAGGCTGCACTCTCTGTCACTCAGTTTGTTGCCATTTTGTAATCACATGCGTATGAAAAAATTTATTTTTATTTTTCAGAGATGAAACTCCATGTCCTCTGTACTTCACAAAAATTTCATATTTTTTTGAGGAAAATTGTACTTTCTGAAATTTTCTGAAGTAAAAATGAAGAAAAAATCATATCAAATAGAAAATAATCTCAAAAAATCTGAAAATTTCACCATGTGCAAACATTACAGTGAAAATCATTATGGTGTAAACTAATTTACCGTGTCCATCTATAATTAGAATGTAATGGACATTAAAAATACACCCAAAGTGCAAACTGCAATAAAATATTCATGTTTACAAATTTTTACAAAATTTCAATTGGAGTAGAAACTCGAGTAGAGGACCTTCATTTCATTAGTTGGACTCAAACTCAGAAAGTGTCATTTTCAAGGAGAAATTTCAGATTTTGTCAATTTCTCAAAATACACTAAAATGGCAAATTTTGTCATCCGTTTTCTCTAGTTACTTCTCAACTACATAAAAACAAACATTAGTTAAACTAAAAACTCAATTGGAGACTCTTTACAACACAACATGAAAGGTCACTAAAATAAAATGACGGGAAAAAACTACTGTTCAGGTCGAATTGGACCCCTCTGAAGCCTGCCGAACGCCAAAAATTGGCGCCGGCGGCGCTTAAGGGTTAAGCTTACCCTTCCTTCTTCAATTCTTATCAACAAACAAATGAAGCTTACTGCTGATCTTGACGTTGATTTTGGCCGTTTCGGGGATATGAATTTGTTGGCTTCAAACACGTGGTTGGCAGTTGAACAAACCGTGCGGATTTGCAAATTCAGTTCCATCAACTATTCATGATCGACTCCATAGCTTGTCCTCGTTCCGCAGTTAAGAAGAGACACTTTGCAAAATCCTAACCATGCCTGTCCATTTTGTTATGGAACCAATTTTTTTGTGTGATCCTGCTTCCGACATGTGTCATGAGCCCACAATGAGAACAAAGGTTCAATGTCCTTCAGTGCCACAGAAAAAAACACCATTGAGACTGTGTCCAGTAGATGTTGATAGCGGAGGTTTTTTCTTTGGCTGTGTATCAATTTCTTGGCTTTCGGGTAAGGTAGAAACACCTATTCTTGACGAAGGATCTCTACCCAACTTGTACAATACACCTGTTTCCAATCAAAGCTTGGAATGTTTTGTTTTTTTTCCATTTTCAAGGTTGGGGATAATGAGGTCATGACACATGTACCAAAGTGTCATAAAGTGTGCCGAAAGTATCAATCAAGGAAGTACACTAATGATTATATTTAGTGTCTTATACACTAAATGCGAAGGCATATACTAAAAGCCAATTACCCTATGAAAGTAAGTAACATTAAATGTCAATTCAAACACTAAATGTGAACGGAAATGGAGTTGAGACATAAGAGGATTTTCAGCTGCTATATAAGACTGCGAGTTCCCAAATGCTGGGAACGCGATGTTGATGTGGTCGAGTAACTGCCACATCAGAAAATTATTAATTTTTATTAATTTTTATTAAATATTAAATATTTTAAAAATATTTTTTTAAATCATTTTTTTCCTCTTTAATACATTCTGAAGTTTTTTGGAAAAAATTAATTAATTAATTTTTTTTCAAAATTCAAAAATTCAGACCAGCAGGGGGCTGGTCTGCAGCAGTGGGAACAATTTCGGGGAACACCCCTGAAACAGTCTTCTGGGGGCCCAAAAATCCTCTTATGACCCAAGCAATTCCAGGGAAGGAGAAGGCGGCACATTCAAGTCTAACACTAATTGTGGACAAGTTTAGATTTAGTGTTGTAACTAGTAGGGGGGTAAAAACACTAAATGTCACTAAACACTAAATATCATCTTTAGTGTAGTCTCTTGCATAAGAGGTTTTCTTACCATGTTGGGAGACTGCAAGTTCCTAAATTGTGAAAACTCGCTGAAAATTGCCCCAGTAGTTGATCTGATGTGGTACAGAGATTGCCACATCAAACAATAATATTTTTTTATTTTTTTTATTTAAAAAAATTAATATTTTTTTATTCTGACCAGCAGTGGCTGGTTCACAGAATGGGAAACGAGGCTAAAACAGTCTCCCAATACCTTAAAAAAACCTCTTACAGTGGAAACACCCAAAACCGTCTGAATAAGGAATTCAGCATGGTTGGAGGCATCTTTTTCTAAAACTGATATTTTTCTATTATTAGCGAGAGAAAATCATGAATATTCAAAAAAAAATCGAAATTAGTATGTCATTTCTACAAATTTTCAAAGAGTTGTCTCCCTAGCCATTGGAACCGTCCTATAGGTGTACCCTAAACTGAACTCTGCTGAAATCAGTTGTCAGTGAATGAAAATTATACATGTGTCTTACAACTGCATCAGCAAATTAGAGTTAAACACTTGTCAGACACTTTAATGGACGCTCAGGGATAGATTTAGTGACACTCTAGGGACCAGGAATAGGTACAGGGACAAAAATGGGTGTTTTTCCCTTATGAATGATTGGAATTAAAAGAGTCTAGATATTGGCTATGGGTTCAAAGCACTTTTTGGCTTTTGATAATCATAGTAATTTCAGTTTTGGGAATAAAATTATGAAAAATTTACAATCCCCTTATTTCCTATCTTGCTACATGGGGAAAATTTACATAGCTTCTACTCCTCATGATGTGTTCCAAAATTGCTTAAGTGATTGAGTATGGGTGGTTCTACCTTATAAGCTGAAATTTGGAGGGAGAGTGCCAAGAGGCCAAAGTCTATTAGGCCAAAGAATCTACTAGGCCAAGCAAAATTTCATTGAAAAAAGAACCGTTAGTCAATAGCCCTATAGGTTTGAAACGGTTGTGAGTTCTTTCATTGAGCTTCATTGAATTCCAAAATGATGAAACACTCTCCCCTTTCTAAGCCAATAGAAATTTGGCTGTGAGCAAATACCCTGCTGCTGTGTGCAGTAAACATTAAATTTGTATTTTTAAGAAAACACATGGACAATTCCCATTGCAAAAAGGAAACAGTACAGCAAACTAGAGACAATGCCCCAGTGAGATTTTTACATTTTTTTTACATTTTTAGACAACTAAGGCAAACCAAACACCAAACCACTAAGCAACCAAAGGCCCCAAACCACCAAGAAACCAGGAGACTACCACAATAAAACATTCTTTAGCAGTTGTGAGAACTCACCAAAAAAATGGGTCAAAAGTCTAACAATAACAATCACCATTGGAGAGCATACTTAGTAAGTGGCTAAAACTCAACTTATGTGGTCTGAGATGACCCTAAATTATCCTCGGTGATGGCACAAGTGGTAAGAACCATTGGGTGCATCCACAAGATTGCTAGTTCAATTCTCCATACTGACATTGTTTGCATGGTGGTATTCTTTATAATCTTCATCTTGTGTCTTGACAAGAAAGCTTTTGGTGTGTAATTCCAGTTGAAATTTCTAGTTGCCAGGGTGTTGTATCAGTCCTTGTTGTAACCTTCAAAGGTTGTATGTTAAAAAAACAAACCAAAAAACAACCCCTAACTTATGTTCTTCCTACAACTTTTAGGTACCTCCCACTTGAGATGATAAAGGCAAGGAACTCTGCAAATAAGAACTCATTTAGCGCTATTTAAATTTCATTTGAATCACAAATGAAGGCAAACTCTTGGCATCTGGAGGGGGGAATAAAGATGGCGAAGCTTTCATGGCATATTCAAGGATCTCTTTAGCAGGTGTTTGTTTTGTTGATCCTAGAGTCCACTTGCTCTTCTCAAATGTGCATATCACCGTCGATTTGGACTTGAAAAACAAAAACTTCCCTAGCCCCTTAGGTTTGTTCTTGGCAAAGTCACCCTCGTAGAAATCACCATTCTTGAATAGCCACTTACCTGACCATGGATTCACAAACACCTTTGTAGATTAATGACAAGATAAATATGATTTTAAAAAGATCCATCTTATAGTCAAATATTTGTACAATAAGAATCCAAATTTGGTTTCATTAAACTCGGACAAAAGTATTTTTGGTTCACTAGACACTTCTAAATCTTCAATTTCCAAAATAAATCTTGTTCATTCTAAATGATCCACAAGAAGATCATTATATATAGAGAAATACTCCAATTTTTAATTTGGAACTTGCATACAAAGAGATTTTGTTCTATTAAAGTCACAGATTTAATCTGTAGGACAATGAAAGTGCAACCAAAATTTAGTCATTTTCTTGAAGAAATACTATACAACACATACAAGGTCATCACATGATCAATTGAGCATCCTAATAAGGATGGTATATGTATCATCTATGATTTACATAGGTGTGATTAAACTCCCTCTAGATCACTTACCTTTCAAAAAGAATCCTTTCTCCCAATCTCCGACGAACTGCATCAATCAATCCATGCTCCTTTGTTAGATCAATGTCACAATCTTCCAATTAAATTGGCATGCATTATATTGTCATTATACTAAACAACAAAATATATAACCTAGAAAAAATCTAAGGCAACAAAATTGGACCAAGGTATTGGGCAACCATATAAAAAATTCCAGTATGAAATCTTGTAATTCTTTGCAAATAGGTTCACTTCTAACAAACATTAAATCATACTATTCTTAATATAGTGGATTTATGAGTTAGGGAAGTCAATTACTACTAGCTCTAAGCAAAATGTCTTAAGCTTTCTTACTTGACCCATGATATTCTTGAAGAAGTAAGTACCGGCACCATGTTTTTTATCCTCAAACCATTGTCCATTGTAAATGTCACCATTAGCATATGTATATTGTCCTTCTCCACTCCTCAAATCTTTGTACCATGAACCTACATACTTAATATCAAAATTCTCTAGACAAAAGCTAGTTCAATAAGAGTAACATATATGTAGAGAAAATACACATTTGAACCTCTAAAGTGTAGCAATGGATAAGCTAGAGGATATTCTTTACACCATTTTAAGTAGGCCTTTAGAAGTGTGATTTTCGAAGGATGCATGGAAGTGTGAAGAAAAATTTGGACATGAGTCAAACTGTTGAGATCAAAGTGATAGTATAAAATAAGAATCTCTTATACAATTTGAAAGTGGGAGGTTGAAGAGAACAATACATGACATTAGGCAACCCCATTTTCATTCAAAAGATCAATGGCCTCAAATATATAGCCAAGCTATTTTTGCACCCTGTGCTAATAAGCCCACCTAAGTGTAAGAGGTCCTTGTGATTTTAGTATCCTGTAACTTTTCAAATGACAATTGTTTTTACATTTTTTTGGTTAAAGGTGTTGATGTTGAAAATGAAATTGCAAATATTATAGTAGACATGAAGAAAACCTGTATAGACGCTCTGGTCGGGATAGATCATAGTGCCAAACCCATCCTTTTGGTTGTTGGAGTAATTTCCTTCATAGGAGGCACCATTCACAAATGTGTATCTTCCAAAACTATTTCGCTTGCCGTTGAAGTAAGAGCCCCAAAAATTGTCACCATTGGGATACGTTGCAAAGCCCGGTCCTATTGGTTCATAATTCTTGATTTTTCCACTCCACAAAAATCCCTATATACAAGAATTGAAAACCAAAGCTAATTTAAGAAAAAACCTACCTTATTCTCAAGTTTTTTTTAATAATATTTAGGGTTGCAAGGTGTTAAAACCTTTGAAATTATACACTTAAACCTCTATATTACTATAACCAATATCCTATTTTTTTCATGAACTATCTTTGACTATATTGTTGTTGTCAAACATTCAAATTATTGCAAGAAGTAATATTATAGAGATTTGAATGTTTAATAAGCTTGTTATTTTGAATCAAAATTTGTAGTTGAAATGGAAAATTTTAATTACATGTTCTTTTTCCTCTCCTTCTTTGTCTTCTTCATCTTCTTCACTTGACATTTATCACCAACTCTTGTAATTCAACTTTGGTTGCTTCTTTTTCTAAGCACATACCTATACCTTTGCTTTCTCATAAGACATAAGCTTCATGTTTGCAAGGATTCTTGTTCTCCTAAGATTTCAACACTTGAGGACAACTTATACCATCATCTTGCTCCATTACAACAAAACAATAAACCACTGCTTATGCATCCAATAAATATTAGTGTAAATCATTGAAAGGATTCACAATTGGCTATATACTAAGAACCATCTCAAAAGTCTCCAAGTACAAGCCAACCTATTTGAAAATAAACACTTCGATCAAAACTTTTGCAAGTTTGATTTCAAATTGTCAATCTAAATTGTCTTAAGTGATCCATCTTCATACATGTAATGGAGTGTTGCGGCGAGCACGAGATGATGCTGAGTTTGAGACTTTGAGCACAGAATAGGCAACAAGTGCACATGCCAAAGCTAGAGCCGTGTAAGTGAAAATGTAAGGAATCGACATGGTGGGAAATCTCCAATTGATTTGAACTTCAAGATTTTATTGAAAAATGAAAAAACTATTTTGAAAAAAATGAGAGAAAGAAACCTCAAACCATAGAATTTGTGGAAAATGTTGAAGAATCAACCAAACCTCAAACCCTAGTAATTGTTGCGATACAAAAGAATCAACCAAACCGTTATGAAGACGGTTATCAAAATCCTATAAAGCCCTCAACCCTTGTTGAAGATCCCTATATTTGAAGACCTTTCCCCTTGAAGACCTCCCTCCCCCTATCTTGAAGAATCCATCCTCCGTGTGCAATTTTGTAGCACTAAGGCCATATTAATCATGACTAAATTAGCCTCGAAAGGCATGACTTCATTAGTAAGGTAGATTCAACTACAAATAATGCAAGTGTTGATTAAATGAGTCTATTTTTTTAATTTTTAGAGTAATCTCAAAAGTCATTGATTGGACTCAGAATGTCTACTCTATCTTTCCATGGTTAACAATTAATAGTATTCATAATTGTGATACATCATTATAACATTCTTCAACTTTAGGATATGAGGACTTTTGCTTGTCCCTAAGTTGAGACTATTTTTTACTAGATAATTATTAGATTAAAGCTTTATAATGAATTTTAGAACATGATACAAGGAATAATATTTGGTATAAAATCTTGGATTCAAGCTTAATTATCTTTGAATTTTGGGTTGTTGTTGAAGGAATCATTCTTGCTATAGTGTGGATTCAAACTTCATTTACCATGAATTGTGAATACAATACAAGGAATAAGTTTTAAAACAAATTCTTCAATTAAATCTTGATTGTCCTTGAATTGTAGATCGTTCTACAAAAAATAGTTTATAGAATAAAATCTTTGAATTTAGCTTAAATTCCTATCCATGAATTGCAAATAATCGTATGAGGAATAATTTTAGGTGTAGTGACATTTTAGAAAGGCCCGCATGTTCTTTCTTATTTAAGAATGTTATAATGGTGATGTATGTAAAAGCAATTTTAAAGTAATTTTGACTTATTTTAATAACATTGTTTTTAGAAGGATTATGCATATATGACTTGACATGAAGAAATTATTTTATCATAATTATGCATAAGGGTCATTGCAAGAAACACCGGTCCTATTTTGCGTCACAACGCAAACTACTTTTTTAGTTTCCACTATAACTTTTGGAGATTAAGTCCAATGAACATGAAATTTTGATTGAACATACCTAACTTGAATTTTATTAGATCACTTATTTTTAAGAAATTAAAAAAATTATATTTAAAAATCATTTTTGTTGAGTTGTCACAAGGTGTAGTTTATGGTTATCATTACGTTTGCAATGTCTAAATTTAAGGATTTGAAGACAAAAATTTTACGGTCTATTTGCATAGGTGTAAAACCTATAAATTCCAAATAAAAATATGTTTTTTTTATGTCCTCCACATGAGTACAAATATTTTCCCATGGCACGCAATTTTTCAACATTGATGATGGTTCTAAGATCGTTCTTTTGGTCAAATTTCATCAAAATCAACTTTCCTCAAATGGACAATTTTTATTTCTTTTTAAAATTGATTTTCCTATTTTTTACAAATTAAAATGTGGAAGTACTAATTTTCATGAGATTTTGCACTTTTCTGGTTTTCCTATTTAGAGATTTTTCCTATGCCTTTCCTTTCTAAGGTACCTTCTTCTTAAAGGTTTATACATGAAACATATTTTTTACTTTTTTTAAAAGTTGTTTTTCTAATTTTAAAGTACTCCCAAAAAAAAAGTACTATTTAAAACACTACGCTTTTTGCACGGTGTTTCTTGCAACGACCCATAACATAACCATTATTTAAGACACATATAGAGTGTAGAGTTGAATATTTGTCACCAAAAAAGGAGTCATCCTATTACTAATTTTTTTATATAATATATATTTTATGAAAATATACAAAGAATGTGCAAATAAAAAATTTGTCATTAGAGAGGTTTAGGAGCTTTAGGAATTCAAAAGGTGTTTTATAATCTATTTCACACTTTTGAAGCTAGGCTAAAGGCATTTTAATTGCAGTTGTTCAAACTATGTGCCAATGAAAAAGAAGCCATGTAAGAAAATTGGCTTTGGCTACTTTTAACTCAACAAGGACATAGAGAATAAAAAGTATTTCATAGATAATTTTTAATGTCTTTAACCCTAAAGCACTTTCACATTCAAATTTTGGACAATGTATAGATTGAAAATAAAATTTCCTTTTCATTATAGCTTAGATGAAAGTCATCCTAATTTTTAGAATTACTTCAGAAAGTTGTTTTCTAATCCAAGTGTTGAATTTTGTAATACTAGAGTGCATATTTTTCTAAAATTACAAATGTGGAAGTTTGTCAAGTGGTTGACCAAGACAAAATTGTATTGACTCTAGTTCAAACCAAGAATTGCAAAAATGAGGTTATCTAATCAAATAATACAAAAAATTCGAATAAATCACCACGCCAAGAAGATCTCATTTCAATTCCATTCTAACAAAATTTACTCTAAAAATGATAATATTGTGCTTGTAATTGAGTTTAGAAGGAATTTTGAGTGTTTCCTTTCAAAATTTATAGAAAAATATTGGTGATAGAATTGGTGAATCCAACTATATGGAAAGAATCTAAAACTCAAACTCTATAACTTTTATTTGCATCTCAATTCAAAAAATTCTTTCAAATAGTACTTTACAATGATTTTTTTTAAATCACCAATTCCAAAGATGAGTCTCAAAACTTAGGGATTAATCCATTAAGGACTGCGGTTGATGTTGGGGGAAGGCAAAACATTTTCTAGCTAGTTCCAAATTAAATATAGAAAAAAATACCAAATCATGATGCATTCAAAAGATCTAATCATACTAATGAAATTAGCATGTATATCTGGGCCTCTTCAATAACATTTTTGGCAATGGAAGGTTCTCTTGTTAGAAGATTTTTGTATTTTAAGCCATATTCCATTAGTTTTTTCAACCCCTAAACTACATGCTAGTATAAGTTGTTGTGGTTCTTGTCCCAATGCATTCAATTCCCAATTCTCTACACCCGTCCCCTTCTGTCCATATCCAAATTCATTCTAAACCTTTGGTTACCAACAAAAAGTGTCAATATCAACCAAAAGTGCTTGATTGGTCCTTAATAAGTTAAAGAGCAAAGGAATTCATATAGTCAATGGATAAACACATGTGATAGGCCCATTACAAAGGATTAAACTTAAAAAGTTTATATGTATTTTGTTCAAATCAGAAATCATACATTTTTATAATAGAAAGTAGAAAATAATTGTGAAACGTTTTGTAATATGTTTGAAGTTAAAATCATTCAACAATGTTGATTTCTGATCATGAGGGTACTCAATCAAAAAACTCTTCAACAATAAAATTTATTAGAAGAAATCTGAGGCCTTTAAAGGGTCATTTTGGGACTGTTCTCGAAACAATTCTTGAAACGGCCGGGAGCTATCAGGCTAGTATTTTCAAGGGGGGGGGGGGGGGGGAAGTTTTTTTTGAATCCTGAAATGAAAAAAAAATTCCAATTTTTTTTTCAAAAAATAAATAAAAATTATGTGGTACTGCCCTTGCCACCCTAAATGAGCTAACTCTCAATTTGTTTGTAACAAGCTTACTTACCTTGTCATAGAATTATTTAACGTCAATTGCTCCATTTTGTCAAATAAATTTCTGTTGTAGTGTCACCAATATGACTTCAAACCATTCACTTTGAATGCCTTTTACTTTACAAATTGTTCTTCATAGTTGAATAATAAGATAGTTTAACCCCTAAGGGATTGTTGTCCCCTCAAGGGTCAAAATATATTTTAGGGAAGTTTCTATGATCTCAATTTTAGGTGAAACTTTTTTAAACTTTTTCATAATATAGAAAAACTATTAGCTTTGTGAGTACATATTTATCTCAATTAATGGCCAAGAACAAAATTTATACCACAAAAAGCCCAAAACTAAAGTCAATAGGTAGTAAAAAATTTTGCAAATAGACAAAATTAAAATTTTTAATATTTTTTTCTTACATAATATATTTTTGTCTACATGTAAAGCTTTGATTCATTCTATTTAGACTAATAATGAAAAAGTTATAGACGATATTGTTTTCAGGCAGTTTTAGCATCTTCTTGAAAAAACAACTTTGATTACTTGTATCTTTCAATCTATACAGTCAAACTTCATGAAATTTTTACCGCATGATCTTAAAGAAGTTAATTACAATATCCCACAATTAAATTCTTTAAATAAAGTGTTTTTTTCCATGGATGAATGCAATAAAAATGGCAATTTTGAATGGTTTTGATAGAAAAATGGCCTCAATTCTTTAGGGTTTGAGTAGATGGTTTAGGATTTTTTTCAAGGAGCCTCAAAGGTGCACCTTATAAACATTTCAATGTTATTTGACTTTGAAAATTCACAAAAATACAAAAATAATCCATTTAAATTTTTTTATTTTAATATCAATAAATTTCACCTGTTTGCAAGGCAAAAATAAATCATAATTGTGATTTTCACTCCATATGTATGTACAATATCCACCAAGAATGTTTACATTCAGATTTTCAAATTCTAAGTGCCAATGAAAATGAAGTGCAAGTTTGATAAATCATATGGAGTATCTATCAATTTGGACCTCCAAACTTCATGAAATTGCCACCTACTTGTTGAGAAACAAGTGTAACTACATTTGACATGTCATTTAGATGCTAATTCAAGCTATCTATATAGAAAAAATCAAATTGCATTGATTGCTCTTCAAGTTGTATTTGCAACTTCTACATACAATACAGTTCAAATTTTGTCTATTAGAGATTTATATATGGAGCTCCATCAACCTCTCAGTGCAAAACATGCTTGGGCCAAGCAATGTGGTAGCTTAAGGATCCATTATACATGTGTTTTGTTGATTAGGTGTATTTGTAAAGATAGAAACAAATTGTGTGACATTGTAGAATATATTCTTGATTGTATTAAGTGATTTTAATAGTAGTGTAAGGTGTGTTTTAGACCTATGAACATCAACGTTGGACACAATCAAATTAAAAGAATGTAATATGGACAAACAAATCTTCATTTGAAACTAAAAAAGGTTATGGTAAGATTGAAGGTATGACAAAAGTCACATGAATGTTTTTCTTTAGATTGTTTAACACCATTCTTTAAATTTGTTTGTTCATTAATGATGATATGGGGTGCATTTACAAGATTCCACAAGTGTCATCTTATTAAAATGCCACCTAATAGACAAAGAAGTAGGGACTTTGTTGTGTAATCTATGAAAGTTGATTCAATGGCTTCAACTTTCTCCATGATCATCCTTAAGTACTTGTACTCATGGAAGATGAAGCTCTAGTGCCCCATAGCAAAGAATCAAGTGATTGGAGGCAATTTCATGGCACAAAAAAAGCTTTCATGGCCTACAAACTCTCCTTCCTTAAACTCCATCAAAAATCTATGGTACATTGTAAAAGACACCATCCAAAATGAGGTGTGACTACTTTAGAAACCAAGAAGAATTATTCAAAACTATTCTGCAAAAGGTGTGGAAAGAAGTGTTTCTACTTTTTGGAGATGATTCAAGTTTTCATTGTTGGCATCACTTAGTATATGAAGGTTGTAATCAAAGCTAATAGTGATAGTGTAGAGAATTTGTCAAAAAATTCTATATTTATACATAATTTTACAATTTTTTCCGTAAATTATAAGTGCACCAATAAAATAGACTTCATTATCTTTCCAATGCACTTTGCAATTTGTAATTTGGATCATTTTTGAACATATAGTGACCATTCAAAATTAGAGGCATTTTGTATTTACTCTAATTCTGTAAATTGACTATTGTGAATGTAAACTTCTTGGTGGGTACTATATACATATGTTTGAATGACTCGGAATCACTAGTAGAAATCTGCGTTTGCCTCAACAAAATCTACTTGACGTGTTTGTTGAGGCAATTGCAAAAACTACATTTTCTACGCTTTCCAACACAGTTTTTGCGTTTGCCTCAACAAACACGTCAAGTAGATTTTGTTGAGGCAAACGCAGATTTCTACTAGTGAATGGATGTTTCTACTTTAGATAGTCAAATGGATGTAGACATTTTACATTTTCCACTAATATACAAAGTTCAAAATTTAACCCTCGCAAAATGTTGCAAATTCAAAATAGTGCAAGAAAAGGGGGACCTAATCAATACAAGAAAAACTAATTTGTGTTGATCGTGAAAAAATAGAATTTTGTATGCTTATCAAGTAATTCATTAATTATATTCTATAGAGAACTATAGACCTCATTTAGGCATAATAGAATAATTTTTTTTAAAAACATTTGAACTATGAAAAGATGGGAAATCAAACCAAAATTCATTTAAAAACAATTCTATATTCTCTATACAATATATTTAATGAATTGCTATCTAATGAATTGTTGCACTTGAAGTACAACTGGCAAGTACACATGAACTACCATGAATATAAAATGCTAAACTTTCTAAAATTAAAATCTATAGTCCTATCGATGTCGTGGATTAGCTAACATTGTAGTCTTGCACGTGTGGTATATCTTATCTATGTAGTTGTCTATGAATTCAAATTTTTATTTTATAAAAACTGACCAAATCTTGAACCATAATCAACACAATTGTCTTGATTATTTGTTTGAATCAAGATGTCATAACCAAATAATCAATTTATATGAGTTCATTTTCATTTTGTTTTAAACAATGTTTTTTTCTTGTTGTGAAGGGTCTAAATGATGGATGACTTCATTGTCAACTACAAATTCAAGTAATGCACCTATCAATTCAATAACAAGTGTATCTTAATACAGTTTGGTCACAGGGGTGCACCCTAAGGTTTGTAGTGAAGTTAGAAGGACATTGTCTACACCAACTACCAAACAAATGACAAAGAATCTTTCTACATAAGACAAAAGTGCATACATTCATCCTTTGAATTATGTGCAAAAAAAGAAGAAGTCTTACATAATAGTTTGACCTCCAATGAATGCTCTTCACTATTGTTTTTTAAACAATTGGTTCACAAGGTAAGGTAGAAGGCTCTTAAATGGAGTGGGTTCCAAAATGGTGCCCTACCTTAAATGTACAGTTTTTGTACATGTTGCCTTTTCATAGCCTTCAACACTGTACTGACCAGCCTTTTTTTTCCCGGCACTGTGTGGCCAGACTGCACCATATAAAATAAATGTCTTTTTTTCGCCAGATAAAAGTAATCTTTTTTTGCCAAAATTTTTCTAGTTCTCTTTAAAATATGGATGAAGTTGCCAAATTTGGATGAAAAAGTGTATGAATATGACGAAAAAGTGTTTTTGAGTCCAAAAGATGGATGAATGTAAAAATACAATGCTTCACCAAATTTGAAGTGATCGCCATCTTGGCACTTTCTCAAAAAGTAAAAAAAAAGGGTTGGTACTAACCGTGTACATTTTAGCTAGGGCACCATTTCAGAGCCTTGTGCCCTCTCAACTTCAAAATTTGATAACTAATTCCACAAAGCTCCAAAAAATACAAAACGACTTGGGTTAGATGTCAATTCCACTTGTCTCTCAAGGAAAATTCACTAAAAAATATTTCAAGATGTTTCACCTCCCCAAAATTCAGTGTCACCCCTTAGATGGGCGATTACTGAGCCTTCTACCTTACCATAAAGGGACGATTTCCATAGTGACCATCCCGTCTTCCTTCAAGGCGGGGTTAATATTACCAAGGACAGACCCTCACCGACAAGCAGCTGGGTTTCCCAACTCCCATAGCAGCGAGCAGGGGGTTTGGGGATTTCAAAAAGGACACCAAAATTATATATTTATGTACACAACCACAACCTTGGATGGGACGAACTTTGCACACAGAGGGACGGAGGTTCTCCCTTTGCCCTTTGTCATACTCCTTTATCTTTTTCCTTTGTTTTTTTAATCATTTCAATAAACTCCTGGCCATTGAACATGGATAACTATAAACTCCGGCTAAGGTATTCCTTGGACGTACATTCGGAGCACAGGACGGAACAATGCCAGCCAGCCAGGGTGCTGCACTGCTGCCTGCCCAAATTATTGTGCCTTTCCTGCAGTAATGCTTGTCCTTTTATTTGTGTCAATAAATGGAAATAGAAATGGGAATTATTGTGGTGTTGTAGTTTGTGCTTGCAGTTGAGCACTTAGTTGTGCTCAAGATGGCCACCACTTGACAGAGGCAGGACATGAGCAGGACCTTGGAAGGTGGTGCCGTTGCTCACTCTCCCGCGACTCAGGGGGTGCCGGACATGAGGGACATGAGAGAGCTTCATATGGATTGATTTGGGCAGGAAGTTGGGGACGAATGCTTATCTGTGGAGCTCGCACCAATCGAGGGGATTGGTCAAATGCAAGTTAGTCCTCGCAATTTTTCCATAAAGGTAAACATCCATACCTTAACCCCTGAAAGCCCAAGGGGTTAGGATAAAACACAAATGTGTTATAAAATGTAAGTTATGTAACTTTTTTAAAGTTAGTATCAAAGAAGATAATGTGAAGCATAAAATGTCGAAATTATTCATACGTTCAAAATTATAAAATTATTTTTAGATTCTCTTCAAATGAATTTTGAAGATATAACTTCAAAAATTCACCAAAAATACAATTTCTTTATTTAGTATATGGATTTTTTTTTATTGGTCAAAATTGTGGTTTCTATTGATTTGTGAAAGAATGCAAAAGATCTAGTAATGAGACCATCAACACTTTCCCAAAATAGTAAGTTTTTCAACACTAGGCAATTATAAACCTTTTGTGCTATATCTCTTATAATTTTTGTTTAACCATACTGATCTTAGTTTTGAATATAAATGTTGAAAGAAAACCCAATTTTTTCAAAACTGAAAAAAAAAATTTGAAAAAAGTTTTTTTTTGCCCGAAAATTCTGCCCGAAATCAGGCAACGACCAAAAAATGGTTGTTTGAGCGCTTAGGGGTTAGGACAGGTAGTTTATTTTGTTTGTCACTTTGAGATCTCTTGGACCATGTATTTCACAGTCACGTGCTTAATACCATTAGAAAGCTCTCGGTGAGGAGGGGTGCATGGGCTTGGTTTTATGGTGTTCCAACCTACGGTGTGAAAGTTATTGAATTTCAAAGTTTTTATTATGGTTCTCAAAAATTAGAAAATTACTTTTACTTTAGTTCTTACTGTGGCATTGGCATAGGACACACTAGTTCCTATTAGGGGTAGTCACACTTTCTTCAAGAAGGCAAATTTCTCCGAAGAAAGAATAGTTTATGCAAGAAAGGAACAACTAATGCACAATAGTTTGAAGTGAGGAGAAGGTGTGACTCCCCTTTTGTGTTGTGTGGAGGATTTCTATGATGAATAGTTCATATGTGACTCGAAAAACACAATGTAGCTTCTAGAATTGTAGGTGTTGGATAGTCACTCGATATGTAGGGGAAGGCAATGTTGGTCACAGCATACACATAGGTTGCAAATTCTTCTATGAGTTCATCCTTTTGCTCTAGAGAAGAATAAAGAACATCATGAAACCTTTGCAATAAAAGTATATGTTGCCACTGAGAGCTTGCTACAAACCAACCCTAAATCATCACGTCCCGATCTTGTAAAGAATCGAAGTGTGATGAAGAAGGTATGACTACCCCTATTATTATCAAGCACATATTTTTTTTTATCTAATCTCTAATTTGGAGAAGTAATTCATGTATTTTTTTAGAGATTGAGAAGTTTGAGAGAAAAACATTTGTAAGTAGAATTAAGACATTTTGACAAGAAATGAATTTCTTATGACTTTTTAACGCTTGTTAGGACTAACATGGTGAAGTGTGGGTAGATCCATGGATGCTAAACTAGAAGGTGACATGTCCCTTCCCAAAGTGCATTGTCATGATACCAATCGATTGTTAAGATTGTGGTAATGGATGTGTGACTCATACAAATGGGAAGGACTAATAGACTTCAGAATTGAATAACTGTAATGGCATTTGGGTTGCTCTACCTTATATGTTACATAATATATCCCATATCACAATCCAATTTTGTGCTACAATTTACTTGTGACATCTTTATACCATTACGTACCAACAATGTACATTTCAAAATCACGACATCTTATTCAAATTTATATTGCAAATGTGCACTACGGGTTGGAATCCATTATTTGTATTACATATGTGCACTCCTAGTACATTAAGACACACCCAGACACCAATTGAAGCTGCAGCACCAAATAGGATCATTGCGTACCTTCGTAGTTTGTACGCAGAAGCTACTTTTTTTTCTCTTCTTTCATTTTGTCCGCCGTGTTTCAAAGCCCAATATGTTTCCTTTTTTTGTTTCCCCTCCTTTTTTCTTGTCTGTATAGCAGCAGATATCGAAGATTACAAACAAGGGACATTGGTCTACGAGTCCAGAATCTTATCAATGTGATTTTTATTTTCCTTCCTTGGGCATACTTTGTGGAGGGGACAACACGACAGACCTTCCAATTCCCCATAAATTGAATGAGTTCGCTGAGCTCCAGCTTGGATTGCTATGAAACCACGGATCCATCTTTTGTTGATTGTTTGATCCAAACATTGGGCCAGCTTGAAACGCACGCTGAGGTAGGTTGGGACAATGCCCAAAGCACGCCAACACTTTTGCCCAAATGAGACCAACGTTGGAACCCGCCCAAACATGCATGTTTCGGACGTATGAATCTGTGGTCTGTAACCATGCATTCAATACTAATTGTCAAGGGCAACAAATTTGGGGGAACTGATGGAGGCAATTAAGGTGGGTTCACCCAAAAGCGCACTTGACCTTAAAGTGCCATCTACAATCTGTGTACATTTCCAAAATCAGTTATGCACACAGACTGTAAGATGGTGCTTTCAAAGTTTGACCCTTAATAACTTTTGCATACTGTATCCAAATGCTAATGTTCTTTGATGCATTGGAACATGCTTGGACTTGCCAACAAGACTGTATGAAAATCTAAACAATCTAATAATAGTAACTAGGTATAGTACCAATTTATGGTGCTTTTGGGTGTACCCACCTTAATTTTGTGGTGGTGTCCCTTGCCTTGCCTTACCTGTAAAGGATTCTTTGAATAGCAGCTTTATGTTTAAAGATAGAGCTTTATTGAAGTCGGTTCCAAGCCATGCATGCAGCTGAGTTTGTACAAAACATTCTTTCAATGTGGGTTTTGGTGGTGGTGTTATACGTTGGGGGGGAGCTCCTTGACAAGTCCTTGAAGTTCACAAGAGCAACATTTCCAAGGTCATGGTGCTCCTCAACTAAGGTAGTATGCTTTAAAATCGAGCGCTCTTCTAAAAGCGATCATGCCATAGGAATACATTTTGGTTTCTGCAATGTACTAGTGATGTATATTTCAGCAAGTGGTTGCTTTTAGTGACCACTGTGTTTGAATTTTTAAAATTCATAACTAATTCTATATAGGTCCAAAAAAGATGAAACAACTTGGGTTAAATGCCAATTCCATTTTCCTTCCTATGAAAATTTACTGAAAATTGATTCAAGGAGTTTAGCTTCCTTGAAAAGGCAATCAGCTCTTAAATGGTTGCTTTTAGAGCATATTACCTTAATGGTATTTTGGCTTGACAAGGATCAAGAGGTTTGTCTAGGAGTCACTTTGTCACTTTGCACCAAAAAAACACCTAGAGTAGTAAGTTCCTCAATTGAGAAGTTCTTCCATGTCATTTGCACTCAATGGGATTAAGGTAGTCTATTCATAAAGTAACCATTTAAGCCTACCTAACTCATCATTGACAATAATACATATTTCAAACAATATGTCACTTGTTTCTAGATAGGGATCACATTTAGAACACAATCGCTTTTAGAGTAGACTACCTTTGTATTCATGATGATGTCATTGACTAGTTGCATAATACATTGAATTGAATGTGAGGGTCTTTTAAATCCTGAGCTTGTGAAAGTGGTAAGTGTATTGTTGATGGATGTATTGCTAGGGTTAGGTTTCTATGATTGGTAGCCACATACTATTGTTGATGTAGTTGTTAGGCCATAGCGAGGATGCTATTATGTTGTAGCTCATTTTTAACCCCTAAATGCCCAAGGCCTTTATTGAATTTTGGGGAATTTACTTTAAATTGAACAAAAAGACAATATTTTGATAAGTTTTATCAATTCTTTTTTAAATGTAACCATATAAATTCAAAATAGACATATTAGAGATCACTTAGGAAAGAAAACACAACAATATCACTTATAGATTGAAAGCTTATATTGTTCATTGACGATGGTGTTAAAATTGCAAAAGTGACTTGAAGTCTTTTGATCCTCTTTTCACATGTCAAATCTAAAAAGCAAGTCACCCAAAAAAAATGTTAGACAGCCTAATATACATAATCCCAATCAATTTATAGCTTCCCAAAATCTAGTTTACAAATTTTTCGAATCGATTTCTAATGTGATTTTTTCTCCAAAATATAGTGTATTTGAGGCTCATTTCCAAGAGCCAACAAGACTTTGTACAAAATCTTGAATAAAAAAATCATAATCAATCATTTTTAAGATCAAATTTTTGATAATTGAACTAGACTTTAAAAAGAAGTTTCCAAAAATATAACTATTAAAAATAGCAATTTGGTCAAGTTTTATTTAACTTTATAGTTTTGCAAATACTAAATTTGGGTACTTTGGATATTTAGGGATTATGATCCTTAAAGCATCACCATCACAATAATAACATATAATTATAACTACATATTTTTTATGCTAGATTTGATAGATTTGAACTTCTCAAACTTCTAAAATTGCACCAATACTACAAACTAAGGCTTGTGGTAGTAATTCCTCCTAAACCCTTTCATTGTTATATAATCTCATGCAAAATAATTGTTGATTTGAATAGAGATATAATAAAAGTGTGAACCAAGTATTTCATAGGTGCATTGATGGATTTACTATGCATGAAATTATGGAATCTGGAATGGAATTTTCAATATATGCCATACTCGAATTCCAAATGACATTTAACATAATATATAATAGGACATGTTTAGGTGTGAATTACAAAACTTATATTATTTTGCAATGACCACTACAAGAGAAAGGGGTGTTTTAAGTAGTGTCTTAGACATAACGTCTTTTAAGTAAGGTTTTAAGTAAAATTTTACTAAAAAGACTGTCTTTTTAGTAAAATTTTACTTAAAACCTTACTTAAAAGACATTACTTAAAAGACGTTATGTCTAGGACACTACTTAAAACACCCCTTTCTCTTGTAGTGGACAAATTCATATGTCTAAACCTTGGCATAAAATTTTCAAATCTTATTTGAGAAAATTTGAAATTATTGTAAATCTTTTATATAAAAAATGTAGAGAATTCATATCAAATAGAAAACATCCTATAAAAATCTGAAATTTTTACTATAGATGTATATTAGAGTACATAACATCATGGTGTAACCAAAGTTATTGTATCACCCCAAAATGAGAAAATTAACAAACTATGGTTAGAGTCTAAAGTTCATAGTGCTATAAAATATTGAAACTTACATTTTAAAAATAAAAAATTCACTTGAAAAAGAAACTAAATAAATTCAAAATATATCCACTCATAACAAAAATTCAAATCAAGAATACATAGCAAGAAATGGCCAAAATACACTACAAGGGTGATCCTTTGATTCAACCCCTTCTTTAGAAAAGTCAATAATACGATAATGAGGGAATTGCAAATACTATTTACTACAAATGAACTAAAGGAACTTCCAAAAACCAAATTGAATGAACAAAAGTTCCAATCAAGTAAACCAAAACAGAGTTAACAACAATCATTAAAGTCACTTCAGGTACTCCAACCTAGAAACAGCATCCCCAAAACTAGCTAAATTTCACTCATTTTCTACCAATGAATCCTTGTGCTACTATTACATTGTAAAAAAAGGCCTTAAGTGAAGCCATTTTAGTCAAAATTACAACACACAATAAAATTTGATAGCCAATTTGCAACTTCTTCTATAGTAGAATTAGCATATATTTAGTTAGTTTTGTCTTAAAGTACTCCCAATAATCCTTCACAACTTGCAAAATCCTTTCTTTTCTATTTTGTACTGCTACTACTCACTCTCACGATAGCCAAAGTTGATGCCTGTTTCTCTTGAAAGGTAGCATATTGCACTAAATTTCAAGAACAGTTCTGGGATCACTGCCTAGAACATTTCCTTTCAAATGAACTGCTCTTATTGCAGGCTGAATCACCAAAGTATGTAAGTTATGAGCTTAGGGTTGAGACTTGAGAGAGACAATAACTATATGTACATAATTATACCAAACCATGAAAGAAGTGCCCGACCTGCAACTCTGTAGACTGAAATAAAAAGTTGCACAAGTTGCAAAACCATTCCACACAAGACAAGCTGTGAATTAGCTTTGAACACTTATGGAACAGAAAGCTATTTCAATTACATTGGCATTGGCTAAGTTTGAGTTGTCCCACAGAGGTACACAAGCTGGCTTCCTTGATAACAGTGGATGCTTTCACAAGTGGATTAATATGCGCCAAGTACTAACTTAGTGGACACTAAAGTCTTGAAAGCTAAATTTTGGTTAATTTCCATCTCTTCCAATTGGATAGTGACACAGTATTGAATTAAACATCAAGTCGTGCATCATGTCAAGCTGATCTTCAATTTTCCTGTTACTTACCGCTCAGCGTGACAAGCACTGCTTAGGGTACTCAAAGTTTCTATGCTGTTGAGTGTTGTAATAGGTTAGTAGCAAGTTTAACCAGATAAGTCTGATAAGTTCTAGAACCCCCATATAAAGACACAATGACATAAAGAGGTTGGAAGATGAGAAAAGAGAAGAAGGTTTTGTTTTTCTCATACCTCTTGGTGTGCACCTCCAGCAAACTGATTTACAGTTAATTTGATTGAAAATTGAATTTGGACGTGTGCAATAAATCTAGGATTCAGTTCACTCCAAAAATAGTTCATATACATTGATCTCCGTGAAGCAAATCTTGTCTCCCCTGGGACTGGTGTCATTGAACATTCACGAATGCAGTACAGGTAGTGACTCAAAAGACTGGAAATTCTCTTAAATCAAGTGAATACAACTCAGCGAAGGTTCTGCATATCAAAAAGCTCTCTGGTACGCTAACTATATAACATCCTAAATCTGGAATCTACATATGTCAACGCCTTCGCCTTTCCTCTAAGAGACAATTGAATGGGGGCAACGAGCCTGTGTCGAGGATTCTTAATCAGAGAAGGCATAAGAACACCATGCCCGAACCGTAGGATGAACCGATTTGGCTGAGAAGATCAAGAAGGGATTCCCTGGCGTCTATACCGCATGAATTAAAATTTATCTGAGCCGAGGTCAACCACGGGAGGGTCTGACCTTAGGTGGACTCAAAAGAAACAAAAGCTAAGTTCAATAAGCAGAAAAAAAATATTGATACATTGGTTGCCCGGTCTACACATGCATCGCTTGCGGAACTCCAGTTCCTGACGAGAGGAACGACAGGAATCCTCCAGTCGACTCTTGCTCGTCAAGGAATAGGTCATCAGGGACACGATACGCGCCATGCGCAAAGCAAATGATACCTCCGATCACGAGAGCCGTCATGAGACTGGCGCCAACGCTGGTCATGAAGATCGTGGCGATAGAGAACAAGCTCATGCCAAGAAGAACCTCCCGTTCACTAAATGTTCGCCCAAAGACAACCAGAGGCTCAGAGCGGATGAGGTAGAGATACACCCAGCCGGCAAGGAGGGCTAAGAGGAAGAAGAGCGCCAAGGGATTAAAAACCAAGCTCAAGGCCACGGCGCTGATCAACACGAGAGAGTAGTTGATGCGGAAGTAGTACCAATTCTTGCGAGCTCGCGTGATGGCGTCGCTGAAGGACTCCGGCCTCGCTAGTTGCGACCGATCCAAGAGCTCTGCCCATGGCCGCTTCTGCGCCAGTGCCAAGTTCAACGCATCCTGCGCTTTGCCCACCAGCGCCCAGATCGGAGATTGCGACGTCGTTGTAGCCGCTCCTCCTCCCTGCTGCGTCACGGGAAGCACCGGAGGCTGACTCGAAGGCGACATAGCTCAAACCCTAGCTTCACAAGGTCGTACAACAAGAAGCTGTCTCGCACCAAAAATACTCCCGAACAAAGAAACTTCCGATGAAATTTGCAACACCTGTCGCAGATACATCAACACTGCATCAGAGCGCAGTAGAGAAAAACGCCGGCACCAAAACACACAAAAAATGATTCAAATTACGCAAAAAAAACCCCACTAAACACACTAAAATGCTCTGAATGAGATCTCTTACCACGTAAAGAAAGAATAGAATGCAGATCTGTACCGAAATTGGTCACGTGAAGAATAAATACACTGCTGCCGTAGAGCTCAAGCGTCGCACAATGTGAAGAACTAACTTCCTGGCTATGGCGGAACGGAGGGTTGCCGTCACGGAACTCCGGAACCGCGTGCTTCGGGAACCCCGGGGAACCAGTTCCGTGTGTATCTACTGTTCACTCGGTTCTGAAAAGTGTCTGGACCAGATAACCAGGCAAAATAACCGGTAAAATAACCGGGACAGATGATCTCCCAGATAACCGGACGAGGACGGATCATTAGGGCGCCAAATTTTGGTGTCGACAATGCTTTGAAGTTAAATAAAACCTAATCAAGTTTTTAGTCTTAATATTTTATATTTTTGAAAAACTCTTTTAGAAGTTTAGTTTTATAAGGAAAACACCCATCCCCGCACCTGTTCCTTGTAGTGGACTATAGATTCACCCAAATGCGTCAATAGACTTCCCTTAATGTGTTCGCCACATGTATGATTGTAATTTGATGACACAATTGAAGGACACGTAGGAAAATTTGGTTGGCTGAGTGCTAGTTTTCGCAGGGTTCAGTTTTGGGGGCACCTACAAGACGGTTTCACAAGTCTAGGGAGCCAACACTTTGAAAATTTGTAGAAATTACATATTGTCTCCAAAAAATCTATTTTTTTTTAATATTCATGATTTTCACTCGCTAATACTAGAAAAATATCATTTTTAGAAAACGTTGCCTCCAACTATGCTAAATTCCTTATTTGGACGATTTTAGGTGTTTCCATTGTAGTATTGAAAATCTAATTTTGAATTTATTCAATCTTGGTTGGTTAATCCTTTAGTGACGGTGGTTGATTTGGTAGGCAGATGCAATTTCTATATACAATTCTTGAAAAGGTCCCATTTTGTCATCACTCTATGGATGTAATTCTAATCAAATTGTATGAATTGGTTCTATAGGGCAAATCCTTGAACCAAACAAAAATGAAAGTGATTCAACGATTCACATCCTTATAATTAATCTTCAAGATTGATGTGTCGCAAACAACCTCTAACATTGGTGCTAAATATGGTTTGCCACAATTGGACATAAATTTCACTAAATGCTCCAAAAATTAGTTCTTTCACTTCAAACTAGTTCTTTCACTTATAAGTAGTCATCTTTTATATCATTATATATTTTTTTGCAATATTTACTATGTGAAGGGCTAGACAATTCAAATTTGGACAAGCGTAGCTAATGCATTTTTGCACGCATTTCTTTGAAATTGGCTTTGTAGGAATATACAAAGACACTCTAATTGCATTGTTTTCTAGGTTTTTTGAAATGAGATGTTCTATGAATAATTACAGACAAAAAGTTCAAAAATCAACCAAAAACTAGTCAACTAGTTATTAAAGGGTTAAATAGAAAAGAGAAAAAAAAAGGTAAAACAATTTTCTTTTGCTAGGGACTCATTCCTCTGGTTTTGTGTACTTTTTTCCCCTATCAATGGAATTTGTCCATGTGTTTCAAAAAAAAATCTAAATTTGAAAATGATTGATTATAATTTTTCTATTCAAGAATTTGTGCAAGAGTATCTATTGCAATCTTGACTTCTTGTAGTGTTGAGGGCTCTTGGAAATGAACTTCAAATACACTAGAAAAAATCACATTAGAAATTCTCTTAAAATAAAATAATTTTTTAGTAGATTTTACAAAGCCATGATTTGATTAGTTATATGCATGTTAGGCCCTTTAACCACATATTTTTGTGATGACCAACTTTTTAGATTGATTCCTAAAAAGAGAATTGAAAGACTTCAAATCACTTTTGGAATTCTAACTCCTAAAGGACAAAGACAAAGACCTTTTTCTGTCAAAAAAACACTCAAATTTCTCATTTCTATTGCAAAGAGTAAAAAAATTTAGAAAACTAATTTCTTTTTGCACATTTTACCTTAGGATCTTATACCTAATTAATTTGAAAATGTTTGGAATAAATTTTAGAAATTTTGATAAGATATCTAGGTTTAAAGTGAAAAAGAAACAAATTTTTTTGCACATTAAGAGTTTGTCAAGATTATTCAACTAAACCTTCTCAAACCCTCACCATCCAAAATTAGCCACACTATCAAATAGGCTTTTGGTGAATGACATACAAATCACATACATGCAAGAGATTGAGGTGGAATCTTTGTAAAGTGACTACATATATTGAAAGTTGCTTTGTTGTTGGGGACATGGGATCTTTCCAATCTAACTTCTATTGGTTAGATTTTCTTGTATTAGCATTTGATGAATTATGAAAAAGAAAAACCAACTACTTGTGGTTTGAGATAACCCTAAACTATTGGATGATAGTGGAGAGGTTCCCAAACCAAATGGCATGGTTGTAGGTTCAAGATTTGGTAGTGACAAGTAGTTTACCTAGTATAAAAAATTTCCCTTTTTACAATAGAAAACCTTGCATTGTATTCTTCAACACACACACACAAATGTTTTTTTCCTATAGAGATAAGTAGTTTTGAATTTCTAGCAAGATGAGTAATTATAGCAACAACTGAAAAATTGGTGTAAGTACAGACAATGGTTTGATAAGTAGCTTCACGAAATTTCATGACAAATGATGCAGTGCCTAGGTTGAGAGGCAAATTGCAATGCACGGCTAAAGTCATTGAGATCCCAATAGTGATTAAGCTTAGAGATCCAAGCATTAGTGACAGGCTATTGGATAAATAGAGCTCTTTGGAGAGTAACATACAACCTTCCAAGTCAGCCACATCCAAAGTCCAACATTTTGAGACTAGCAAACATGAGTCACTTTCAAGAAACTACCATGTCTTATTTTTGTCCTCTTTTGAATTTCCAAGCTCAAATTACAAAGTGTAAACCCTAAATTACCATAAATGGCATACATGTGTTTGTAACAAATACCTAAACTTGAGCAGTTAATTGCAACCTCAAATTTTCTATGGGGAGCCTCTCTCAAATTCACCATGGCCAATTTTGGTCCCTTAGGCAATAAGGGGTTAACTTAAATTTTCTGCACTATAGAGTTTTGAGCTTTAAATACTTATTGTGGAAAATTGAATGGAGAGTCCAAGAAAAAAAATTCATAAAAAGAAAACATAATTTTCATTCTTAAGAAAATTGTTAAGTAGAAGTAGGTACAAGAAAAAAGGAAAATCTAATCTATCTCTAAAATGGAATTAAAACACACTAACCCTAATGGTGAGATTATTCTAGTAAGCAAACTAAACTATATAGAACTTCTTTTTGGATAAATCGCAATCAGAGATGAATCCTATAAGTTATTTTTTGAAGAAAATGCTTAAATTGACCAAAGCAAGAGTATCCATCTTTTTCACATAACTTACTCAAATGAAATGAATCAAAGCTTTCTCTGTAGACAAAAGTTAATCTATAGGAGAAAAAAATTCAAAATTCAAAATTCAAATTTTTGAATTTTTTGGTTGCCTAATCTCTTCAATTTTGAATATAACTTTATTTCTACAAATAACTTTTGTTCCTAGGCATTAATTCGAAAATATATTTTGTTTTTGAAGATAATCAAATTTTCTAACTTTAAAAAAGTTTTAAAAAATAATGAAAAAAATTTGAGACTATAGGTACTTGCCCAGAATCCAAGTTGTCCCCCAAAGGGGAAAATGGTCCTTTAGGGGTTAATACCTTTTTGATCAAACATTATAATCTTTCAATCCATAAGTAATATTTTTGTATTTTTTTTCCTATGAGATCTCTAACTTCTCTAGTTTGATTTTATATGGTTATCATTAAAAAAATTGATTGAATCTATTAAAATGTTGTCTTTTTGTTCAATTTAGAATAAATTTTTAGAAGCTCAAAACTGGTCTTGGGCATTTAGAAATTATCCTTATATAGGTTATCAAAATTCAAGGCATCCAATATCGGACATTTATAATAAGTCATCAGACTCTTCCAAACTCAATCAAGATTGGACATCAAGTGATGGAGTTTCATAGATTTCTCAACCCCTTTGTGTTTTAATATGCCAATTCTAGACTATGACAAAGAAGTTTCAAAGCCTTTTTAAATACAATAATTTAAAAAAGGATTCAAGTGCTAAGGAATTAAAGAGTGAGGAACATGGGATTATATTTGAAAACTACCTTCCATCTTACCAACTACATAGTGACAATGAAAGTGACATAAAAAGATTGATCAACCCTTTTTTTTCCAGGCACCATGGAGCCAGATTGCACCATTTCAAAATGAATGTTTTTTTTGCCAGATTGAAGTAATATTTTTTGCCATAAAGTTTCCAATTCGCTTTAAAATATGGATGAAGTTGTCAAATTTGGATGAAAGAGTGTATGAATATGATGGAAAAGTGCAAAAGATGGATGAATGTAGAAATACAATGCTTCACCAAATTTGAAGCAGGATTGCCATCTTGGCACTTTTTCAAAAAATTAAAAAAAGGATTGGAGTGGATAGTTACTTTAGAAGCCTACAAACACTATTTTCCTACAAGGAATTTTTTTTGTTACCCCTAGACCCCATACTATGTATTTTTTGTTGATAGATCACAAATAACAAAAAAGATATGGGATATATATTGCCATGGTTTCATATCTACATCTACATCTATACCTACACTATATATTGTTATATTATTATTATTTTCTATATATTTATCCAAGTTCACCAAATATAATATTTATATTCCAATATGGATATGAGTATATCTCTATATTGCATATTTGATGTAGACCTACATTATTATTTTTTCTTGAATCTATTTCAAGAAAGGGATTTGTATTTTTGAGGGTAGAGAAAGTTAACACTTTTCAATGGATAGAAATAAGAGAGGTTTATTCTATAAAGGATGTTGAGGCCAAAAAGTAACTTGATGGATGACTTTCAAATTAATGTATAAATATGTACACCTTTTGTCCTACATTATTAATGATGACGTACCTTTGTAATAGGTCTTGTCTTTTCAAAGTTAATTGATTAATGCTTTAAGCCCCCTCTTTGCATTGGCTTGATCAAATGATAAATGTTTGTAGGGTTTGGATTGAAGGAATGAAGGCTTTACATCATCAAACCTTTACCTTTGAAGATTGCAAGTGCTAAAAAGTGAATTTTGAATGGTCAAATATTTGTTTCTACAATAAAAAATGGATGATTTTTATTCAACATTTTGTATAGGATTTTATTAATGGTGTCTCCTACATCTAAGTAAATCCCAAGTTTTAAGAAAGTCCAAATAATCAATTAATTATTACTATTGAAATCTCTAGATGTAAGAATCTCTAGTCCAACATATTATTGTATATTTTGTTATTTAATTTTAATTATTTAATATAAATTACACCATCAACTACACTATGACTTTTTCAGATAACTGTCAATATTTTGGCCATTTTGGTTACAACCATCGTTTGAACCTTTGGTTTATACCACAATCCTACAAACCTCTATAATATCACCTTTTAACATATATGCCTCATACATTCCCCAAACCCCAAGAAATACTACATATGTTCCCAAATTAGAAACTCACTTTCTACTCGCACATACACATCCTAAGAAATTGCATACAAATACAATAAATAATGAAGTTGACAAGCATGACTAAGGTTTGAAACTCAATCCTCATTGAATCACCACAATCATTGCTTTAATGTCACTTTTATATGCAATACAAGAATTCTTGCAATGCCAAACAATCTACATTGATAATAATCATGTGCATGGCAAACAAGGCAAGGATGGTATGCTTATATAGGAATTGTTTACATTGAAAATAGTCTAATAGACATCGATAATGCCAACTCTAGCTTTCAAGGCAAATTTGTCACCATTCCATTGGATAATCAATAATTCATAATGCAACCCTTCTTTCTACACCTTTAGATTTGCAAAAAGTATATATATGAATGTGTATGATGAACTATTAGACTTGGCATTATGTCCATAATGCTCTCAAGTCTAAAGTCTCTTGGCTCTTGTGCATTATCTAACGTAGCAGTCCAAAATCATCACTGATCCAATAGCACCACCCTAAAATCTCAGACAACGAAATGATATGTAACACCACTCCAACCTCAACATCTGCCGATAAAACTTTCACAATTTACAATTTCTACATACAATCTCCCAATAGGGGTAGTTACACCTTCTTCACCCAACATGGTTTTTAAAAGAATAAAAAGTGAATGAAGGAATATAGGAGCCAATTGGAAGTGATGATGGATGGAGGAGGTGTGACACTCCATAAATCAATTCCGAACGCAGAGAATCGATCTACACAGAATCCGATAGGATAGGGGTAATTCCAACCTTGCATGACCCAATCAAACAAGAGGCACTCCGATAATGAAGACAACGAACTTGGCAACCACACCACAATCAGAGCGCAAGATGAAAAAATTCGCTCGCGAAGGCTTCTTCACGCTTGTTATTCACCTAGAGGCGAGACGGAGAACACTTAGCAGAAAAAGAATATTCTACTGAAAACAAATGAACCTTGAGTTGCCACATCAAAGTTCTTCACGGAATGAGAGTCAACCAAAGAAGGTGTGACGACCCCTAATGACACAGTCTCCGTTATCATGAAAATTAATCCTCTTTCAATTGTCAACAAGAGCATATTAAAAGTTGACCAATCTACCAAGAGGAACTTTGTGCAATGGCGATTTTGGCTTCCTACCTTCACCTCTACAAGCATAGCGATTTTCTACAGCCCTAACCTCACTCTCTTTCACACTCAATTCCCTCAATCTCCTGAGACATAAAAGGGTGCACCGGAAATGCAAGAGGGTATCCCAGTGAGAATACTCCTGCGACACCAGAGGTATGATGATGAGAATATGGAGATTTTCGAACTAAGAACGTACCTTCCTAATATTTTCATAACAACGGTCCGTGCTAATACAGAAATGCAATTAGGGAGGTGTGGGTGTACCTCGCAAACACTCGAAACCTTAGATAAACCATGAGCGGCCGTCCTCGACTCCTTGTTGCCACCTGAGAGCTTTAATTCAGGAACCCTAACCTCAATCTCTTTCACTCAATCCACTCTATATTTGCATGTTTGAATCTCAGCCTCCTGTGAGATGTAAGAGGGTACGCTAGTAAGAATACTCCTGTGATGTTAGAGGATAGTATAATGAAAATGGAGGAGATTTTTGAACTGAAAACGAAACATTCTAATAAGATTATGACGCTATTTACAAAAAAATTCTATTAGGAAAAGAGGAACTACGGAGATCCACTCCATCTCTAACCTCAATCTTATTCACACTCAATTCCCTCAATTTCCAGTGACATAAAACAGTGTGATATACGAGGATATACCGGTATCCCAGTGAGAATACTCCTATGACACCAGAGGTATGATAATGAGAATACGGAGATTCTCGAACTGAGAACGTACATTCCTAGGATGTCGATGTTACTTAAAAGAATGGGGGCTATCGCACAAGTGCAATTTGGGAGGTTTGGGCAAACCTTGCAAGCCCTCTAAACCCTAGAAATACCAGGATCGCCCGTCCTCGTTGCCACCCGCGAGCTTCAATTGAAAAACTCGGAATTATGCTGATACACAAAGGAGAAATTAGGGAGGTATGGCTGTACCTCGCAAGCCCTCTAAACCCTAGAAACCCCAGGATCGCCAGTCCTCGTTCCCCCTCGATTGCTCCGATTCAGAAACTCCGCATTCTGCTTCCACGCCTCGCCCGTTTGGTAAACCTCCTTCTTCCAAATCGGCACGGACGATTTAAGCTCATCGATCAAAAACTCACACGCATGCAGCGACTCCTTCCGATGCACCGACGAAACAGCTATGAGAACACTCGCTTCTCCAATGCCAACCACGCCTACACGGTGCACGATGGCGATTCGAGTGAGTGCCCAGCGCTCTCGGGCGGCCGTGCAGATACGCCGGAGCTGCTCCACCGCCATGGCGTGGTACGCCTCGTACCGAAGCTCCACCACCTGCTGGTCCTCGAACGTGTCTCGTGTTGTACCTAGAAACGTGGAGATGGCACCCGCACCAGGATCGCGCACCAGGTCGACGTACTTGCTCATGTCGATTGCGCCGTCGATGATTTCCACCACATCGCGACCTCGTTCGTCGCCTGACATCGCGCGATTAGACACGAATTGCCAATGATCCGGAATCCTAAAACTGAAAAAGAAGATCTCAGACAATTCAACAAAGAGACAGCGCTCGATACTCACAAAATTGGCAACGATCTGAAGCCCTACAACTGATGAAAAACCTCTCAGTCAATTCAACAACGAATCCTCGCTCAATCACCACAAATTGCCAACGATTCGGAATCCTAATACTGAAGAAGCAGCCCTCAGTCAATTCAACGAAGAAACGTCTTCCATTCTCCAAACCTCTACCCCGCTACCATCAATAAAGAATTTCGATTGGATTTCTTTTGAAGACTTGAACCCACTTTTCAAAATCTAGAAAAAACTCAATGCAGGATATTCATAATCTCTGCGATGGATTCCTCTGCAATAAAATTCCAAAATTTCAAACACGGCGGACTGTCCATCAAAGGTTGCACCGAATCTTTCAGGAGCGTCCTATCCATCAAAGAAGAACGTTCACAGAGATCTAAGGGTTTCAGAATTAGTGCAGGTTGAATTATTACTTACAGCAGAATCTCTCTAGAGTAATGAGACCGGGATTGGGCTGTCTAAGCTAATACGGAGTATTACATTAACTTAAGGGTAGTTTCAGCTTCTTCACCTCCCAAATCTTCTCTGAAGAATTGCGAGGTGGCAATTTCGGACTAGTAGGGAACTTCTTTGTTGAGTTGAAACTTTGTAGGAAAATCAAGTCGTGGTGGTGGACAGTTGGCTGTCACCATCAAGGAATATTCTTCTTTAGTGAAGGCTTTGCAACTTCTATTATTCTCCTCTGGAAGTGAATAATGAGTGTATAGAACCGTTCACAAGTGAAGTTGTTACCCCAACTACGGTCTTCTGCTCCGGAAATTGCCAATCTCATTGATGAAGTAATTGTCTTATAAATGCATTTGTAGGATTTTGATTTCATGCACTCACGACACCCAAAAGGAGTGTCACAATTCCTTCATGTTAATCGACTCCTAATTAGGTCCTATTTTCCCTTGTTCTTCTACAAAATTTGGTTGCTGAAAGAAGTCATGACTACCCCTATTGGCTTTAAGTTGGTCTTCATTTGCAGAATATTCTTCTACAAACTCTATACTACATCTATTCTTCTACTTTGGAGGTGTATATAGAGGATGAAGAATTTTATGTTTTCACCTACCGTTCTACTATCTATGTTGATTTCACTTTTGTAGCTTCCTTCTTCTATGGCTTTGCGGAAGTTTATAGTGACATGAGCTTGGCTTGGGGTAGTGATTGGCTCCTAGAATCCTACCCAATCAACATGCATAATTCATTCTCTAGTGTTTGATTCTCTACATTCATTTACTCATTAATTAAGGGATGTTACACCTTCTTCACATAAAACTGTAGCCCATTGGTACGTACATTCCTTTACAAGTAAGTAATTCTTTAGACAAATTTTGTATGATGAAAAAAGTGTAACTACCCTATTAGGGAGGGTCATTGCATTAACCCTTAAAGTCAAACCATATATTTGGTGCCTAGTGTATGATAAAGAATCTCTCTGTGTAGGATAGAAGTGTAACTATTCATCCTTGGAATTTTGTATGGAAAGGGGAGACTTTCTACAATAGTTTGACTTCTATTGAATGTTTTTGGATTGTTTTTAAACTAGTGATTCCCATGGTATGAAAATGGATGATTTTATTGGTTGTTAATCCGTCTTTTAAAGATTAATGATGTTTGAATGCGGTCTAGGTTGAAATCAGGCAATCAATATTACCCCAAAGATGTTATTACTTTTTTTTAAATTCCCTCTATAGTTAGTGTAATACTTATTACCTCCCAAAACTTTGTCAATGAGAGATTATCTCTATTTTCTAGTGTTTGTGCAAGTAATATATTCATTTCAAACACCCATAACCTATCCCCTAGATCTATGCAACTCAAACACCATGATTTTGGCACCAAAATTCTATGTAAAAAGTATCATATTTGAGTTCAATTAGTCAATGCTATGAGCCCAAATATGAATGTCCTTGACCTATATTTCTTTTATCAAGTATCCCAATCTGAAGTGGTGATGTCTTGAAAAAGTGGTTGCTCAAGTAGCTTGTATTTGTTGATTTTGAAAGAAGAAAAGTTTTATGAGAAGTGGTATTATATGATGTGAATTTAATAGTTTTTAATTTTTAAAATTTTTAAAGGGTTTATAGTTGGCATACTTCAAAATGGTATTGTGTATATATATAATATGTCTAGAGATAATTTTGTTGTATATGCATAATTGGTAGTATTAGGGCATATGCATAATAGTAGCCAATGGAATATTATGTGTTCTTATTGATTGCCATCTATGTTTAGGACATTAGTGAAAAAGAAGCAACTAGAATTTGAATGTGTGTCACGAAGAATAATTTTTGAATTTCATACATTGCTTTGTTGTATCTTTGAATGCAAAGTCCTTAATGCAAAGGGATTTAATGTAAGGTTTAGTACACCCAAGCAACACATGTAGTTACATATTGATTTGGTATAAATTATATAGTGGAATTTTTTTTGAAGGATATTGCATAGGCATAAAAAGTTGGTTTTATACAAAGCTTATATATATAAAGTCTTTATTGAAATTTAAGTAGGTGAGTGATTTGTTTGTTTATAATTTAGTGGTGAGACCAAAAGTTAATAGATAAGTTGCAATCAATGTTAAAGTTATTAATCCATTCATTGATGTTAGGAAAATGATATGCATTTTTAGTATTGCCATTTTTTCTTTTTTTTTCTTTTTAGGTACCCTTAATAGTGACTAATAATGTTTCTACACTACATTTGCCAAAACAAGGTACAACAATATTTTGAGGGAGTATTTGAAGATGTTAACCCTTGAACAATGGACAAGTGGCTGTAGAAATCATGCATTTTTATGCCATGTGACATCATCTACTTTGAATAAGCCAAAAATACTCATTGGAAGTTAAAGTACTCGAAAAGCTTTCCCCTTTCCACCCCTAATGAGAATGAATAGCAACGACGCTAGCGTTCGAGTGTGGAGCGGTGAACCTGTGAACTGTGAGCGGGAAACTTGTGAGCGGTGAGCCCCAACAAGGTTTTTAAATCAAAAAAGCTGATGAAAAAAAAAATTCGGTCAAAATATGTCAAAATCTCTAATAAAAATTGCTATTATAGTAAATTTTGGGGCCTATGACCGTGTCCCCTATGACCGTGGATTGTTATAGAGTGTTATATTGTATAGCCATAAATTGTCTAGGGTAGGCATAGTGATTTCTAGACTGAAACGAAGTTTTAACAATTTATATTATTATTATTCCAAAGAACTTGGAAACCATTATAGGTGTAACAAACTCATGTCACTTTTAAATGTGCATTTCCATTATGACATATAAGGTGCATCTTGTACATATGCAAATGAACTATCCACCATATCACCTACTTATAAGATAGGGTTTTGTATTTTGTAATAAATAGATTTGTCTCTATTCCATGTCCTTCATATAATTTCATAGGTTGAAGATATAAAAGGATACAATATAGAACTTAGATCCATTAGAAAAGAAAAGCCATGTCTACTCTAGAACTAAAATAATTCCAGCTCGGACTAAAAGTAGCTTCAACTCATTGAAGCTATAACTAGGTGCATGAATAAATTTATCATCATAAATGTCCATCTTGCAGAAGTACCTGTACAAATAGTACAAGTGCTTGCAGTTCACATACTGTGCTCGCCCTCCGACAACGGACACAACTATGTTGACAAAGTCTGGACAAGTGCATGAAGGGAACAAACCCACTGTTACTTGATATATGTTTTTCTTTGGTTTCATTCCAGTTTCTAGTACAACTATTGCACCAAGTCCTGGAAATGGGAGAATAGTTACTTCTAGAATTTGTCCTCTAATATTTCCAGCACTCTCCCGTTTGTTTCATTGCTCAACAGTTGGGGCATTTGCAAGTCTCCTAATAGTCCGGTTGTTTCTCACTGTTGGATGTACATCAACGTTTGGTGGTGATGGATGGTCAAGAAGAAAAGGCGTAAAAATCTTAGACATGGTGAAGAGCTTACGTGGCGATAATGTTGGCTTTTCCTGGAGTTGAAAGCTTGCATGTTGTAGCAACAAAGTTTCTTCTCGAATGAGGTGAGTTCCACTCAAAATAGGCCAAATGTCAAGCACCTCCGGCCAATCAATGACCTACTTGCGCTTGGTACCTTTTACACATCGTTCAATGTCATCCCAACAAAACCAAAAGTCTACAACCACCTCTCGTTTAGTGCCATACTCTTCTTTTCTACCACGATAGGTGGGAGCTGGGGTTCCTTTCTTCCCCTTCGAAATCTTTGAAGTACATTTGATGTTGGATGTCCATTGTTGAGCTGAACATCTAGCATTTGATTTGTGGCTGATTCTAGCAATGTGCCACTTTGATGTGTCGCAGTCGCTTTCAAATGCTACTACTACATATTGAATGGGATTGACCTCCCTCTGTGATACATTGACCTCCAACGGCTCTTCTGATATCTAGTTGACCTTGTTCGAACACAAGGCTGTGAGAAGTTCACTTTGTCGGGTCTATGTGAATCTCCATTGTCACCAATAGGTACATCCAGCTTCCTCTTTGTACTTCCAAATATTTCTTCTCCTTCCAAATGTGGTACTCGAGTTCCCACACCATGGGCTTCTGGTAACGTGTTCAATGCTTCTGCAATTTTCTTAGGGCATCCACTACGTCTTGCAGCTCTCAGCTTCAATTCCCCCTTTGATGGGCCTGAACCAGATGCATGTCCTCTAAGATATGCACGATAATTCGTCATTTGCATCCAAGCACGAATATTATCATCACAAGTGGCGTCAAATAAATTGTTTCCACGTTTCCCAGACATTTGCAACTGCTTGTTATGAACCGTTTCAGACAAATTATAGAAAGGCAGGTCTGTCATCTCCTCCAAACTCAAGCCCTGCATAAGTGTACATCCAATCTCATCAATTTCAATCACAAAATTTGTAACAATACAGACAAAAAATGTTATCCCTGAAAATGAAAGACTGGTAAATCAAAGTAGTTTTAGACTAAGAGACCTTCCTACAAGAAATATTTAATTATAAACTTTTAAGAGTAAACCTCCTAATTATTTTAAAGTCATTATTACTCAAAAAAAGAATACACCAAGGTTACACATATGATTCCGTTGGATCCCTGGGAATCATATTTTTCTTTTGTAGTAACACCATTTCATATACCTCTATAATGTACTCTTTGAAAAATTATAAATTCCCAATTTTTTTCACTTACACAAGGAAAATTCAAAGCCGAGAATATATTCTTGTTGTTAAGAAGTACAATGACATCTGCCACTATTTTAGAGAAAATATTACATAAAGCTACAAATCAAGACTGTTTTTGCTTACCATAGTCATAAAGCCTCCTCATTGCAAATACTGAAAGTGCCAGAATGCTAGCCAATGCTCCAAGTGATGAAGTGACTCCTCGCTTGCAGCCCCAGATGATAACCACCATGATCGAATTGCAAGATAGCGTGTCTCTGCTTCATCCACACTCTTGGATTCTTTGTATTGCTTACACAGTATATTGTGTTGGTGTTGAAATGCAGGCTTTATGTATTTTTGTGTATGTTTGATAAGAGAAGAACTCCAATGCAATAAGCAGGTCCTCTCCCGGTTTTCCATGACCTCATTTGGAGAGCCACTACTGTAGACAATACGTACTGCATTCCAATTAGCCATTGCACTATCTGCCATAAAGCCTTTAAAGTTTGTGTCAGACACTCCATAATGTGTCATGACAGCATTCAAACTTCTCCAGAACTGTACTTAGATCTCAGTATCTTCAGACTACATGTCACATACTGCAATTGTCATTACCTTTTTGTACAGTGAATCGTACACGTGGCACGCCATAGTAGTCCAATCCTTCACGCGCTTCACGTGGTCGAACATGATCCACGCATTCTGTAGATCCTCCTTAGGTTGCATACGCTTGACGAGGTTGACTCCACTTCCGGGTCCTTCAGTAAGCATTTTGAATATATACACCTTTTCCTTCCCTTGACCTGGAAATACGCTATCGTGGATGAATTCAAATTTGGATTCTTTCTTCATAGTCATAATGTTGTCGATGACACCTCCTCGATTGTTTGAGTGGAAAGAAGAGATGACGTTTCGTATGCTAGGACTACTTAAAACTTGGAAGTAGTCCATGACCTCCTCCATCTCATCTCCTTTAAGCATCTCCTTTTCTCCTTCTCCATAGTGAAATAGATGGTTTGTCAAGAAGTCTTTGCTAGCAGACAAAGCAATGGCAGAGTTTGTAGCTGTTGGAGTCTTTGCCACTTGTTCTGCAATGAGATGGCTAATCTCCTTTGCAAAGTCTCTATACATGCCCTTAGCTACTAGGTGAGTATGATTTCCAAAGTGGATAGCGGCTCTAGTCATTTTGGGATTATTACTATAGCAGTAATACATCCTAGCATCACACATGCCAAGGAAAGTAGGTGTACTTTTATAGACTTTACAAACAAGCTTACAATCTTTAGGAGGACCTTCTCCTACTACAAAAGGAAATATGGTAGAACCGGTCCATTCTGTCTCATTCTTTCTAGAAGCCCTCTTCAAGTATTCACAGCTACTATTTTCACAGACAAGATGACTAGCACAGTAGGACTTACGGAACTTGAGATGATTTGAGTTGTGGATGTTTGTTGTCACTAGCTTGCACCAAGCATGTCCGTCATAACGTTTGTCCATTCCCTCTAGGTTCTTTCCTGCCGAAGAAGAAGAGGAACATCAACACGGAGGTAGTTCGAAAATGGCATCCCCATCGTATGTAGGTGGAAGAAACTCTACTTGATGATGCTTCATATTGTCTAAATCCATGGTAGACAATTCACTCCTCGAACGCTGAAGAGTGGCAAGCTTCTTCAAGCACTCTAATATACTCGATCTCCTATTAGGGTTTGATTGTTGCATAGGACAAGAGAAAGAAGACTCTGCAATATTACTAGCTAGGGTTTTGGAGTCAGTGTGAGGAGATCTCTTGTCACATGAAACATCCATAATAATGGGGGGTTTCTTTTCAAGAGATAAGGGTAGGAACTCTCCTTCTGAATCGCTAGATAGATCAACTACAATATCTATTTTCTCTACCTTCACAACAACAACATTTCCATTTCTACCCAACATTGGCAAACAGCCTTGACTGTGACTTAGTGTTGGCTTGACTGTGACTTAGTGTTGGTGCCTCAGCCACAAAAGGCATGTCCACTGTTGAGTTCGCAGACTGTCGACTTCCTATTTCATTAGATAAAGGTAGCATTGGTAGAGGCAAACTATAGACTCTGAAATTTCCCGCACCCAAGTACCAATAGTGCTCTCCATTGGAGATTGACTTCACAAGAGGAATAGATTGCACCAATTCACCTGACTCAGACTTCCTCTCTTCTTCAATATAGATAGTTGATTCAATGAATTTGAACCTTATATGAAGCAAGTGGCTGGAAACTGTAGCATACCCTCTTTCATCAAGCGGGAAGACTAAGGGAACCTGAAGACCATCCACACGTATGGAAGCCATATTTCTATCAACAGACCAATTTAGCCCAATACACAAAAGAGAGACTTAGTTGGAAGAAATCAGTATTTGTAAACATGAGGTTGTATAGGAGTGTTAAAGGGCCACTGATTATTATTGTCCAATAGGGCAAGAGTAATGAAGCTCATTATTTCCACTGATATGTTTACTGACGGTAGGTATTGTCCTTTTACTATGCACTTCCTTAATTTTGGCCATTACTTATAGCAATTTCAAAATGAAATAGGTGTTACTATTTTATGAGTCCTGAAGATACTGCATTGAATTGTAAAATCTTGGCATCTTAGAAGCGTAATTATATTAAAAATTAAAGCTGCCTATATTACTTGTACAATATTGTACCTCTAATAGTAGGACATGTAGGACTTCAATAGGACATTTATATATTAATTATTTGCTTTGGATTCTATGTCACAGAATTGATGGAAGCATGGTGTGTTCAAAAATTGGCGGCACGCATGAAGAGGACAATGTCAGATTTGAAACGGTACTCTCAAATCTTTGTTGCTATGCCAATTGACGGCACATTCATGACACCGTCAAAATCACCCATTCAAGAAGCATTGGGCAGAGTGCTAGTAGGGAGCTACGTAGTTACACATGTGGGAGCAAATGCAACAATCCAATTTGAAGAGTACTTATGTTCTTCTCCAGCAAGAAGCGTTCATTTGAAGTTATCTTCCTCAGTAGCCTGGAGGTAGTTTTTGGAGGGAGTTGTCATTCTTTTTTCTCTAAGCTCATACTTTTAGAAGACAAGCTTCCGCCTTCTTTGCTTGGAAACTCACAGTTGATTAGGAAGATCTTAAGAAGTAGTTTTTTCCTCTCTTCTTGCAGTTCAGCTCTCAGTAAGTTCATCATGAAACGGGGCAAGAGGGCTGCATCTAAGTCGAGCCATTCAGGAGTTGCTGAAACTCGGAAGTCTCTTCAATTTGGAGGAGCTAGTGGCGAACCCATGGATGTTGAGTGCAATGAATCAGAGGCATTGCCTAAGGATACTCAATAGACTTTTCAAGATGATCAAGTGGACATTGTAGATGACATTCAAAATGTAAGTTTCTCCTAGCCATTCTAAATCCTTTACCTTCTATTCATTATGAATCTTGCAGGGATGATCTTCACTTTTAGGGTTGCTACAAGAGCCAACATATTCTCGTTTACAATTTAGTAAAACTCAACGTACTGTAAATGACTCATTACTCTATTGTGGTTAGTGGAACACAATATGAAGTCAATCGTTATAGTGTAGATCTAAAAGTACCCAAGTCTTATTTGATCCTCACATACAATAAGTACATTAGAACTTCTATGTTTGCTTAGACTGTAACCTTATTCACTTGTATCACTTCTAAATGAAAGATACATTGAGTACATGCACTAGGAAAACATGTAGGATAATCTCCAATCCTATTCCAGATAGATAGAAACTCCGGTCAACTGAAAGTAGTCCGACGTGAATAAAGTGTCTGTTCGTCATGACAATGAGCCAATGTCCACAGGATCAAGGGCCATTGATGCAAGACTACTCTTTCCTTTCGAAAATAGACACTAAAGTAACAAGTAAACAAATTAAAAAGTACCTAAAATATTTTATTTTATTTTATTAGATTAAACTAGATTAATTTGTCGTCAAGTTATTTATTTATTTATTTATTAAAGTTGATTGAAAAGAATGAATTATAGTGTGTATTGTGGGATTTCTTATTCTATTGGAAGTGGTTGATTGTTCTCAATTCTCCTTTTATGTAAAATGATTGATCCAGCATATTGTATGGCAATGGTATTGATTGCTTTGAAAGTGTGTGTTAGAGCGGTTTCTGTTAATTTAAGTTTAGTTTCAAGGATTTTCAATGAGGGAATGTGTGTTGTTCCTCTAGCTCCTATTGTAATGACAATGAGTGGATCTACATTCCATCCTTGGGCCATGATGCTATTTATTAATGGTTGGTATTTTTGAATTTTGTTATCTATTGTTATTTGTCCAAATCTATCATTGGAGTATGTAAATTCAATGAATTGTATTGTGAGATTCTTATCTGGGACATTTAGTGGATTGCTTTGGTATGATAGTCCTTTAATCCAAAGGATATCCGGTTTAAATCTAGTGTTGCAGTGACATCGTTGTCGTTGACAGGAGCAAGGTAACAACCATGAGGGGACTGTATTTTCTTGTGGATTGTTATTGAATGTTCCTGCATTCATGAGGGTATAATATCTACTTTTTTTTGTAGATAGGATTAGTTTTCTTAATTCCCATACTGCTTTATTATGCCTTTTGACGCGGAGGGCGTGAATATGATGTTGCTTACATTTTAAAAGTACATGTAGCCATGTATCTACATCATGAGAGTTGCAAATGGAGCATGTGATGGATGGGAATCTTTCAATGCCAAAAAATAATTGTTTCCTAGCATTTCCCATGTATTGGCCAGTGCGGAATTTTAATATGCTTGTTTTTTGTGAGTCTATTATTTCGGGGTTAGACCAGAATTCATTAGAGAGTTCCTTATCTATATCGAGATTAAGGGTCCATTTACTGATGTTAGGAAATCGTTGCGCCATTACTTCAAGATTTTTATCACGATCATGTTTGATGATGTATGTTCCAAGACATCTAACTGGTCCTTTGTCAGGACGATGGGCTTGACCCGGCCATTCATCTTTTTGGTAATAAAATGGAGTAGTGTGTGCAAATTCGTAATTTTTTGAGGCAAACTTATATTCTTTTGTTGTGCCATTTTTTGCAAGTTTGTCTGCTTGTTCGTTGCCTGCAATATTAGTGTGGCCTTTAATTTTGGAAATTGTTGTAGGTTGTGTTCGTTTTTGGAGCATCGCTATCATAGATTTTAATATAATCTTGTCTACATGGTTGTGGTGTAGTGTAGGATGCTTTAGCTGTGTATTAAGGACATATAGACAATTTAAGCAATCAGTGAATATGTGTGCAGGTTCATGTGGATATTGGGTAGTGATTATACGTAATGTTTTGTGTATGGCCATGAGCTCTGCTCTAAAGACAGTTTGTAAACCAGGGAGTCGTTTAGAGATTTGAATTTCTTCTTTAAAAGAGTTGTATATGCCATAGCCGGCTTTTTCACGTATCCAATGGCCATTTGCATGTCTTTGAGGTGGTATAAATGATCCATCTGTATAGTAGTTGTATTGTGATGGGAATTTTAATTGAGGGATAGACGTATATGTTGGTAACGGGGGTATATATAAATTTATTGAATTGTAGTTGCTTTTGTAAGTGAGTTTATTCCAATTTGAATTTTTGTTTACTATTACATTACTAGGTGTTGGTGCAAGAATTTGTATGTAGTATTGTGGTATTTGCATATTTTGGAGGATCCATGAGAGGGGGGCTAGTTGGTTTGGTGGGCCAATATTATGGTTTTGGTGATGTATGCATAGAATATGTATTGCAAGAGACTCGGTGTGTGGTTGTTTGTTTAATTCAATTGGGATTGTCGGTTCTTCATATATGATAGTGTCTGCGGTAAAATGTGCAACAACGTGTGTATCTTCAAATGGTCCAATATATGGGGAGAAGTTGTGGTACCAATTTATATCCGGCATGACTAATATGGTTATGGTGTTTGGATCGTATTTAGCTGCTAGTCTTACCCAATGTAATGCTCGTTGGGCTGTTTCTTCATTTTGTGGATGTGCAAAACCTCTGCCTTTCCATTTGTATTAAAATGCTGTGCCAAGTGATCCAAATACTTTGTCTCTTTCAAATAAGGAGTAAAATTGTGTGATTAGTGTAGAACAGGTGATTGGTGATGAAAAATATGAGTGGGAAATGTCAAATGTTGTTGTTAGGGAATCTAATATGTTTTTTGGAAGGGTATGTTGTGATGTTCTTAGCGTGTTTTTATTAGATTTTTTATACTTGTATCGTTGATATAGCTATGCAATTTTGGTTTCAAATGATTGTGTAGGTGGTATTAAGCCATGTGTATTATGGATAACAGTTTGATATTGTTTCCACAGCCATTGTAGTCTAGTGGTTGGAATAGTTGTGAGGTAGTTACCAGTGTCAAGGTATATATGTGTTAGTTCATTTTGTGTTAGTATGATATGTGTGTTTGTTGTTATGTCTTTTTCTGGATTGCATTCAATAGTAGAGATTTGCAAAAGTGGGATTATTGTTGGAGGTGGGATAAATCTAGTATCTCTAGATTGTTCATGGTTAAAGTTTACCGTGATGAGGTTTTTGTAGTATTTATGTTGTTGTTTTCTATAATATTGTGTTCATAGATTGATGTTGTGTGCAATTACCGTTGGTTGATTTAGCGGGAAGAGATCTCTTTGTGGTACCCATTTAGTATAAATGGTATTATCTGCAATTGTCCATTGACAAAGATATATATTAAATTTTTTTTGAATTTTATATTTGTCTTTTATTTCTTTAGTTTGGTGGCCTGTTATCCTATGTATAGGGAAGCTAAGTGGATTATTTTGGATGTGCAAAGGTGGATTTTGTTGTTGTGGTATTTGTAGTGTTGGTGGATGTCGGAGGTTACATGAAGTTCTTGGAATTAAATCTCGATTATCTGAAATGTATTGTGCTTTTAAAGTTCGTGGTAGTGTGTGTCTTTGACAAGGGTGTAAACATTCAGGTGTACACCTTGGATAACAAAATAGTTGTTCAGCTATATTTAAAGCGGCTTTTATAATTTTGGTTGGAGTTTTATAGTATATTTTAAAGTCATCTGGTGTCATTAAATTTGTGCCATTAGGGAGTGTAATGTGTTTTATTTTATATATATTATGCAGAAGGAGTTTATGTAGCATTTTAAAAGAAAGTTTGGAGTTTATATGTGGTAGAATAAGAGTAGTTTGTGACATCCATTCTTTTTCAAGTTCTGTTGAATGTAATTGAAAGTTTTCTATTACGCTATTAAGGTGAATGTTTGCTTCATGCTTTAGAAGAAATAGAGTTCGTGTTGTAGGCGATCTGACACAGTCTTGTTGTTTGATTCTAGGAATATTGTTTGCCCCTCCATATTTGGCTAATATATGGTGAATGAGTCCTCTATATATTATTCCTAGTCTTCCTGAATCGTTTAGGGCGTTTCTAAGTTGTTCACTAATGCAACGTAAGTATGCATTTTTAAGGGAGAAGGCTTCAAGCCCAAAAAATTCATGTGGAAGCTGGGCTATTATATTTGTAGTGCATTTTGGTAATCCACATATAGTTTTTTGAATTCCAATGATTTTTTTGTCAAGTTTTTTAATTGTTGGTAAAGAGTATGGCACTGCATAGAAACTGTAGGCTATGCCGGCTCTAATTATAGTGTCGACCATTTGGATTTTTTGTTTTATTGTGGCTGGGCATTTTGTAAGTTGCGCGCATTGATCTGTTACTTTTTTAGTGGTGATATGAGTTTATAGTTTCCATTTTAATGAAGGTACTAGCTGTATTCCTAAATATGTATAAGGTTCATTTTGGTGTAGAACTGGTATTTGTTGGTTTCTATAGCTAATGTTCATGTTTAATATTTGAGTTTTAAAAATGTTAGGTTTTGTTCTTGATTTATTTGGGCAACCTGTGATAGCACATTTTGGTACTCCTAAATCCATTCCTGCCCATTCACAATATTTATCTAGTTTGTTTAGTTGAGATTGAAGTGCTTGGGGGTTAGTAGATGTAGCTGCTAAGTCATCTGCATATGCTGAGGAACTTATAGTTAGCTGGGATGTACCAAAATTATAGCCATTATTACCTCTTTGGAGCCATCTAAGTAGAGGTTCTAGAAAAATAAGGAAGAGGTATGGGCTTAGTGTATCACCTTGAATGGTTCCTCTTTGTATTTGTATAGGTTTAGTTGTACCAAAATGTTCTCCTGTGTAAATTGTAGTGGAGTGTGAGTAAATGTTTCCCATTAGTGTTACCGCATCTATTGGATAGCCAAGGTCTAACATTATAGCTAAAAGCCTTGCGTGGTCTATGGAACCAAAGGCGTTCTTGAAGTCTATATATAATATGTAGATGTCTTGATTAGTGAAGCGTGCATCTTCTAAAGCTACGATGAGAAGTTGTAGTTGACGTGATGTGCTGCGTTCTGCTCTAAATCCTTCTTGGCTATCATGGAGGATTTGATATTTTTCACCATAGTTTGAAAGAGTTAAAGTGAGAGTACTAGTGAAAAATTTGTAGATCGTATTTGCAAGTGCGATTGGTCTATGGTTTGATAATTGAGAAGGATCTCCTTTTTTATAGAGTAATATAGTAAGACTAGTTTTCCAGGATGCTGGGATTTGTTTTAGTTTATAACAGTGTTTGAAAAATAAAAATAGAAGGTTTTGAAAACATTGTGGCATATTTTTAAGGATTATATTTGGGATTGAGTCTGGACCAGGGGTTTTGTTATTAGATAGGTATTTCAAGCATATATCATAAGTTTCTTTGGTGAAGTAAGTATGTAGAGGAATGTCTGGGGATCCACGTTTGTCTATGACAAAACCATCTAAATCATGCCAGGGGTATTGTCTCACTACACATGTACAATGTGATGGGTGCTTTGGTAGATAGTAGCATGTTAGAACTGTAGGGCTATTACTAATTGATTGTTGAATGTGTATTTCTTTCGCAATGTCTTCAGGGTTAGTTAGTAAATTGTTTTGTCTATCCAAAATGCAGTCTAGTGGGGGGTTATTTTGGTTTTTGAACACTTTTTTATTTATTGTTTTGGGACTTTTTTCATAGAGTTGTCTATATTTTGAGATTGCCTTTTTGATGCATTTTTGAGTATATTGTGTAGTTATTTTACGAGCTTGTATGTTTGCGTTTTTTGCTAGATTGGCTATTGTTTTAATCCATTCTTGTTGGTTTGTATCATGCCTGTCAGGTGGTGGAATGTTGACATTGGTGTGGTTACATAGTTCTGTTATTATTGGGTGAGTTGTCCAATTCGCTGCGTGTTTGGATATATATATTGCTTTCCGAATGAGGTGGTAAGTAGAGAGGTGGGCTTTCCATTTTTTTTGTATTTTTCTTGGTAAAAAGCCACCTTGTTGGGCTGTACGGTTTGTTAGATGAGGTAATGGGGGCGCACTGCAATTCTCAAGTATTTTATGGGATATACTTTGTATGAGGTGGTCTACAGTATTACATGCCACATGCCATTGATCATTTGTTATATTTTCATTTGTAAGAGTGGTGGTTAGTTCATTTATTTGAATTGCGTGTTCTTCAAAAAAATTTGTTTTGAATATTTCTATATTTTCTTAGGGAATAGGGTTAAGTATTCGTGGTGGTTTATTTATTATTGGTATTGTAGGTCTTGCTAGTAATGTATTTGGTGGTATATGTAGTGTTACTGGTGAATGGTCTGAATTGAGGTTGTGGTTATGGTTTGTGGTTGCTGTATATAGGGCAGAGTTAGGTGTGTTTATATAATAACCATCTATTAGGCTAGTTTGAGTATAATTTGGCCACCTTGTCTAGTAAAAGGGCTGTTAGTAGGTATGTATGTGAGTTGCAGGTTGTCTGTAAATGTACGCCATTCTATATCCTCTGTTTGTGGCGGAATGATATTAAATTCATTTTGTCTACCAATGAGTGCAATGTCTCTGTTGAAGTCGCCACATAGAATATAAGTGTGTTGTGGGTGTAGGGAGATTTGTTGAGTTATACATTGTTGAATTTTTGGTATCAGTTGTAAATCATCTATGTGCGATGGCATATACATGTGGAGTAGTAGCCATGGTTGTAAAGGGTGATTGTTGATTTTGATAATTTGTAAATATGGTGAAAATTCAGCAGGAGTTGGGATTTTGGTAATATTCCCTGGGTATGCATATTTTTTATTTATGAGAGTAAGAAGTCCACCACGTCCCGGTGTATATGGCCTTCTTTGCTACATACATCTAGTTAGTGCATGTGTGTTATTAAATATTAATTTGTATTGTGGAAATAAATTTTGGATATATTTAGTGGATTTAGTTGCAGTTATTTTGGTTTCTTGTATTGTTATTATTGCGGGGATAGTTGGTGTATGTGATGTAAGTTGTTGAAGGCTTGGTAATGCTATATTGATTGATGCAGCGTTCCATGTGGTAATGTATGTATTGAAGTTAGTAGTTTGTGTACTTGTAGTGTCTGTGCTGGGTAAATTGGATAGAGGAGTGGGGTGGGAGTATTCTATCAAGGTGTCATTGCATTTTAGTGCTTCTAGGAGTAGCTTCTCGGGTAGATATGGAAATTTGTGAAGCATAATTTGTAAGTTTAGTGGTTCAGTTGTTTGCTTAATGAAGCTATATAATTCTTTGTGAATGGAATTGGGAGGTTTAATGATATCTTGGTTTAGATTTTTAAATTGAGTATATGGGTGCAGCGTTGTGATATGTCTTTCTGGTGGATTTTGTAGGAGGTCCATTTTTTCCAATAGTAGTGTGGTCCAGTCTGGGGTTGATGTTTGTATTAGTAGTTGGTTACATGTTTCTAGTTGTGGGCTAATTGTAATAATGAGTGCAAATAAAAGTCTTGGTGGTGGGTGGTGTTGGTTTTGATGAATGTATTGTGATATGTAAGGATAGTTTATGGTGTTGCTGTTGTGGTGAGGGTGTGTAACATTTATTATAGGTGAAAATTGTTTTGCTAAATGTTGGTATTCGGGTTGTAGTTTTATTGTACATGGTATAAAATACATTTTATATCTATTTTTATGTGGATGTGGGTGTGTTGTGAGTATATCGGGCATGGGTCCTGGGTTTGTTTCTATATCACTACATAAGAGAGTTGTTATGTGCAAGGGGAATTTTTGGTGTTTTGAAGTGAGATAGTTAGTTTTTAACTTTACTTGAATATGTTGGGAGATTTTTCTAAGTATTTGAATATGTTTGTTAGCAATTGTAATGTATTTTTGTGTATATAAGTGTGATTTATAGGTATTTAATTGTTGTATAAGAGATTGAATGTCAAAAGAAAGGTGAGAATATGATGAAAACATGAGAGAAAGCAAAGTATATATATAATATTGTCAACCAGTGGTAGTGTGCAATAATGTAATACAAATAAGGGATGATGTAGTACTAAGGTATATGACTATGGCACTCTGTTTTTGGGTGATGGCGTTGTATAACTGAACTAGTTTGGCGGAGAAGGAGGTTTTGGGGTTCTAATGGCTGGGCGAGTCAAGCCTTTAATCATCTGCATGCTCTGAGCTAGGATGGATTCTAGGTTCGTGAGATTCCCTCTGAGCTCATGATCTACCTTGTCTGCATAGCTCTGTGCCTCTGTTGACAGTTCATTTTTCATTTGACTCATGTCGGATTTGAATTCAATCCTGAGTTTTGAGTTTTCTTTAGAAACTACCTCTCCTATCAAAGCTGATAGTTCTTCTCTCTGCAGAGATTGTTTTGGAGCCGAGGATGATGCTGTGTTTTGCATTGCTTCGACTGTACCAGCCAGAGCAGTGTTGATGTCCAAAAAACCCCATTTCTGAAGAGTTTCATCATTGGGTTTGGCCGCCCCATCTAAGGAATTAGGATGGGGCTGAAATTCCACCCATTTGTGTTGAAAGCGTGTCGATTTCTTCACGTGTTGCTTATAGACCGCAGCGTTGAGACATTTGATGTTGGCTACGGGGTGAATGCACGAAACACCTGTACTATTTGTTGCGTTTTTTTGGGTTGACCACTTTAAGATGGCTCTAACTTTTGAATAAAAGACTAAGTGCCCAAAATTAAAAAATGCTTCCTAGATATCTTGACTCACATTATTATCCATATTTTTTACAAATTTAAAAAAATCATTTGATATTTAAAATTCAATTTTGTTAATTTGTCACACTTTGACATTATGGGGTTTTTAGTACTATTTAGAACCCCAAAAAATGAATTTTGAGCTGAAATTTTGAGAGGATGTTTTCTTAGTAGAATTATAGCTTATCTCAAAAGGAATTTCAAAAATAGTTATTTTCATGTGGTGTAGAAGTCTACAAAGAGACCTTTTTTCTGCTTGCTTTTTGAAACGTGTAAAACATTTTTTTGGTGATTTTCTTGGTCAAGCCTTATCACCAAAAAGTCTTCTCAAATGGACAATTTTTAGATTTTATTAAATTTGTTTTTTCTATTTTTTACAAATTAAAATGTTAAAGTTGTATTTTTCTTCACTAGAATTTTGGACATAGAACACATAGAATTCCAGTGAAGAAAATACATACTTCAATGTTTTAATTAATAAAAAATAAAAAACATTTTTTAAAATAAAAATAAAAATTGGCCATTTGAGAAGACTTTTTGGTGATAAGGCTTGACCAAGAAAATCACCAAAAAAATGTTTTACACGTTTCAAAAAGCAAGCAGAAAAAAGGTCTCTTTGTAGACTTCTACACCACATGAAAATAACTATTTTTGAAATTCCTTTTGAGATAAGCTATAATTCTACTAAGAAAACATCCTCTCAAAATTTCAGCTCAAAATTCATTTTTTGGGGTTCTAAATAGTACTAAAAACCCCTAAATTGGAATGTGTGACAAAAAAACGGGGGCTATTTAAAAATATTAAAATATTTTTTAAAAATCCTCAAAATTTTTGAATGATGTATAATAGTTATGAGTACCCATTTAAAATTTTTTGAATCATTTGGAGCTAAAAAACAAAAGTTATGGCTAAAAAACTAGTCACCACAAAACATGATGCAACACAGCAGTACAAGTGTTTCATGCAATCACCCTACGCCACTATGAGCATCTCCTTTATACCGTGGGAAAAAGATAGATTTGATATTCTTGGCTCCAATGTAGTCTTACAATCCCTGGGTTACTTCAGCAATGGATTTGGTAAGGTTGATGTTTTTGACAATGAACACTAGGCAATTTCTTTTATTCACCTCCTCTCGAGTCAGCTGATTCATGTCTCGGTTGACTGGTTGTAGAAGTTCTCCCAATACTGCAATTCGTTGTTGCTTGATTTTTGCTAGTTGCTCAGGTGATGTTGTCAACCAGCCATAAGGTTCGGCAGTGGGCTTTTGAACCTGTGTCAGTTCAAATTCAAAGCCCCGACGAAAACTTTCTTCCAGTGTCTGTTTGAAAAGGTGATGGGGTTCCATGTTTCGGATGGTTTCACTATTGATCTTGATGGAGAGTAAGGTACTGGAGGTTATAGGATCAAATGATTTGGCTACTTTGGCAATTGTTAGTACATCATTGTCAAGCGGGATTGCGAACACTCTAGTACCACAGAGTAAGGCTTTGCCATCAACTTCTGGGTTTTGCAAGTGAACTCTAGCCATCCCTGACCAGACTTTGGAGTTTTTGGCACCATGACATAGGATTGCTATAGGATCAGCAATGCTGTCTCCTAACTGGATATTCATCTCTTGAAAATGGGACAAAACCTTTGCCATGACCTATTTCTGTGTTAATGGAAACGAAGGTTTTTCGAAGTGCAGCAGTATGTGGTAATCCAGAGCTAGTTGGGTATGCATGTTTACCTCCACGTCAAAAGGAACTTGGGTTAAGTTGAAATGCTGGCCTGCGATGTTGTCGGGTTTAGCTGTTGGCCATAGTTTTTGTTGGACTCGGGGGAATGACATTCGAGCTTTTGAAAGGTCAGCTGCTTCCTTTGCAATGTATCCTTGCGCAATGAGTTCAGCTACCGATGCTTTGTTGATGAATGGTGGCATGCTGGCTTCATAGGCAAGAGTTTCCATAGTAGAAAATCCGTACCAAAATTCGTATGGTACTAGATCATCGAGTATGGCCATGGTGGTGACGGTGCTTTTGGTTTTCTTTGGTATGGATTTGTCAGCTTCTGGTGTGATGCGTTTGTGTGAACTAGAGGCCTCTTCCATCTCAATTTCTTCTGGATAAGCCATGTGTCTTTGAACTTTGTTGCTTTGTGGAGGATCTGACATTGTACCTATATATAATATTTTTTTAGGAAACCATAGGATATATTGAGCATTTATGATATAGAAGGGTGCATTGCTTAGAAGTAAAACTAAAGATTTGAAAGATGTGATTTGTTTTAAAGAATTGGATGTAGTGTTAGAAGTAATGCAATAGAAGTTTCTATGTATTTCAATGGGATTGGTATTGGTTTGGAAACATTCAAAGTGTAAAGTAAGAGCCCTCCCAGGAGCAATAATCTTCCGGGCATGATTGGGATTACAGTACACACATAGAGAAAGGGTGTCTTTCTTTGTGTTCATATGCATGTGGCAAATATTCATGTGCAAAAAGATAAAATAAAATGAGTGTAAGTGTATTAGCATACCTCTGGTAGTAAGTTGTACTCGTTGTGAATTCGGAGGTGGAGGAGTGGTTGTGGTTGTGCGACTCTGTATACGAAATTCAGTATTTATTGGCGCAGTGGATTGAGTGATGCTTTGTGCCTTACTGGAAGAACCTGTGGCCGTCTTTGAGCTTCGGCTTGATTGTCTCTTTGCGTTCGATGGAGCCTTGGGCAATGGACGCGGTCTAAGGTCCTTCTCACTCCGTCTGGGATTCACCAGTTGATCCTGAGGTTTGGTCTTCATACAGTTTCGATTTAGATGGAGTAATAGATAGTTATTTGATGGAGCAATGAGGAAGCAGTTGAATGCAATGTAAATCCTTCTTGGGTATCTCTGTCCACAACACACTGTAGCCCGAAAATTAAGCAAGTGATGGGATTGAATTGGGCTAACTAGATGTGGTAAGTATTGGTACACCTTGTGTCGCGCCTTGTCTTGCACTGGGACCTAGAATTTTGACAAGCTGTAAAATTGAAATAGTTTGTATGGTTGCGACGGATACCTGAGTGTCTGGTGCGGAATTGGCGTTGAACTGGCGGAGTGCTTGATGCGTCCTTGACGTTGCTTTGTTCTCTGGGGTTGGCTGCAACGAGATGGAGACTTCAACTCCTTTGAAATAATTCTGATGTTGACCTGACTGTGGTGAGGGATGCACTATGGCAGGGACTCCGAATTGACAACAAGGGTGGTTGCGGTGGGGTCGAGCTGCTTGCGTTGGAGGTAAAATCTGACTTTGATTCGGTGGGATCGATGTGTGGCTCGATGAGGTCGATCTTGGTTTCGGTGGGGTAGATTTCCACGGTTCGGTTGGTCTGCTTCAGTGACGTTGGTATTCTCGGTGGGGTCGATTCGGCGCGCTGATCGCCGCTTCTCTTCGGTGGGGTCGCTTTGATTCGGTGATCTCTACTTCTTCGCAGTGGGTTGATCTCCGCTTCTCCTCGGTGCGCTGAGTTGTGCTTCTCCTCGGTGGGGTCGATCTAAACTTACTGGGTCTTGGTGCGCTGGTGTCCACTTCTCCTTGTTGTGACTGATCTGCTGCGTTGATCTCTACTTTTGCTTGGTAAAGTTGAACTGCTGCGTTGATCTCCGCTTCTGCGTGGTGAGGTTGAACTGCTGCGCTCGTCTTCACTTCGGTGGGGGTGGCGCGCAGTGAAGTCGAATGCGGTGCAGGATTCGGGGAGCTGTCTTGCGGTGCGCTGGGTGTACAGAGTGCATGCGGGGAGAGAACCTGCAAATCTGCTGCTTAAGTTCAACCACGAACACAAGGGAATGATTCGTATTGTGAGTACATAAGCATAGATCTGATTTGGGAGCGGGGTCACTAATTTGTGGTTTCAAGGCGTTGTATTGTTGTCTCTGTGCGCTAGTTTTGGTATGTGCATTTTGCTTTTGGGAAAGATATCTGTCACTGCCAGATCTGCCAGATCTCCATACTAGATCAAGCTATGAGTGGCGGACTGCAAGTTCCGACCTTGGGGCGCATGCTTGTGGTGGCAGTGTGCTAGTTGGAACAAGAAAAAAGCAGCAAGAATTTAAGAAAAAATAGATAGCTAGTGCTTGACAACTTGATTGTAGCAGAACCTTCCCAAGTTGCATGGTTTGATTTGGAGTGGGTGACGTGATGATGCTGCTCTTGGAGGATTGATCTTCCAGTTAAGTGTCGATCTCCTTGTTGTACTCGTCCGTCATTACTGGTACTTGGAAGATCTCGAGCTGCCTGTGACTCCTTGCCTCCCCAGCCGCTCAGATCAGGCAAGTTCCAAACTCCATCATGTGCAACAGACGGAGCTTCCAAGATCCAGGAATTTCAGATCTCAGTTGGCAAGGAGATTTTTCACGTAATTGGAGTATCAGCTGCTTGGTTTGTTGTTGGGTAGTCTTTGGGCATGCAGAGTGCTGCGCAGCTCCATCCAAGCAGCATCAAGCGCAGGGAGATCAGTTACGAGCCGCCATCGCTAGTTGCTTCAGCCGCGCCGCTCCGCCTCTCGTCAATCCTATTCCACTCTCATGTGTGTGTCAACAATTGCATATATTTTAGAAGTGAATGGCACTTCAGATGCAAATGCAATTAGAATGAGGTGGACTTAGTTGTACCACCAATTGATTTGTAGTAGGGTTTAAGATGTGTAGTACCCAAGCTTAAATATTTGTCCAGACAATACTTTCCAATGAACTTTTCAAAATATATGCGAGGTCTTCGCTTGAAAATGAGTGACAAAAGATCACTACTAGAAAAAACACTGTCCGTTTTAGCATAGATTTTGCATAGTTGTGTTGATAGAAAGGGTTGGTTAGGACAGCTTGATTCGGACACTTTTTAGCATAAAACTATGTTGATTCAGACAAAGTACGAAGTACCAAAAAAATCACCCAAAATTTTATTTATTTTTCATCCAAAAAAAAAAAAAAAAAAAAATTTCTCTACTGCCCAAAAATTCCCGGGCAATAGAAAAAAATTCAAAATTCTAGCCTTCCCTGTGGGTAGTCCCACAGACAGGTAGGCAACCCCGGCAGGTGGGAAACCTAGACACGTGGTAGCCCCAGCATGAAGGAACCTCAATCATGTGGGTTGCCCCATCGGAGTTTGAACCTAGCACCTTCCGATAAAGAACCAAGTTCTTTATCCACTACGCCACTAACTGAGTCCTTTGATACGGGGGGAGTTTTAGTATTATTTATTCATCTCCACTGTATTTTGGCAAAATCAGCCAACTTTGTAATCCATTTTCTCCTTCATCGTAAGTCCAAATTCTACAAAACTTGTTGGATTCAATAGATATTGAAGTCTAGTTTTAGTGGTAAATTTTTCAATTTCTTACAATATGTTTGGAGAATCTGACAACCATTTTTGTAGAGGTCATTTGGCCGAAGTTAGTTTAATTCATCCATTTCCACTGTATTTTTGCAAAGTCAGCTAACTTTGCAAGCCATTTTCTTCTTCATTGCAAGTCTAAATTCTATAAAACTTGTTGTGTTTAAAATATTTTAAAGTCTAGTTTTAGTGATAAAATTTTCAATTTTATATAACATGTTTGGAAAATCTGAAAACCAATTTTCTAGAAGAGGTTTGGCTGAAGTTAGTTTAATTCATTTATTCCCATTGTATTTTTGTAGTCAGCCAAGTTTGCAAGCCATTTTCTCCTTCATTATAACTTTGATTTATATGAAATTTGTTGGATTCAATACATATTAAAGTCTACACTAATGATGATATTTAGTGTCTTGTACACAAAATACGAAGGCATACACTAAAAGCCAATTACCCTATGAAAGTAAGTAACATTAAATGTCAATTCAAACACTAAATGTACTCCATAGTAAATCTGAAATCTGAAAAGGTTTACATTTAGTGTTAGAACACATTAATGGGAAGGGAAGAGAAGAGAAAGTGGAGGCGGTGCATTGAAGTCAGAGTTGTCATATCGGACCGACTGCAAAGTTCAGAGCTCTGTAACTTTTGCAAAACAAATCTGAATCGGACATATGATATGTTTTTTGGCATCTACAATTTTTGTAGATGCCAAAAAACATATCATATGTCCGATTCAGATTTGTTTTGCAAAAGTTACAGAGCTCTGAACTTTGCAGTCGGTCCGATATGACAACTCTGATTGAAGTTTAACACAACACTAATTGTCCTACAGTTCAGATTTAGTGTTGCGGTTGGTAGGGTGGTAAAAACACTAATTGTAATCCAACACTAAATATCATCATTAGTGTAGTTTTAGTGGTAAAATTTACAAGTTTTTATAGCATGTTTGGAGAATCTGACAACCAATTTTCTAAAAGAGCTTTGGCTAAAATTTGGAATTAAATAGTTTCATTTTTGAGTAGTTTGAATTTAAAATATTGAAATTTTACATTTTGAAAAGTCTGAAAAGTTGAAAATTTACATTTTGAATAGTTTAAAGACTAGAATTTATATTTTAATTTACTAGTGTTCCTTTAAAAGACAAAATGAATTTCAAGCAAGTTTGTATGATGACAATTTATAATAGAACTTTGACATATAACAAAAATCTTATTATATTTTGACAATTACAATTTTTATTTCAATTAGTGCTTGGGATAAAAGCTATGCCACAATAAGCTCAAAACTAAATTTGGTAGGCAATACAAACCTTACAAATTGTCAAAATAATATTAAATTTTTTTTACTTAAACATTGTGCTTTACTATATATATATAGCTTTGATTCATTGTAACTTGTGTTGAAAAAATTATAAAGATTCTTAGTTTACATGCCTTGAAGTTTTTTAGTGATAAAATAACCTATAAGATTCATTAGTTAATGCAATTTTTTTTAAATCAAAATTTTATTACAAGGTTAAATTTATATGCTATAACAATCTAGAATGTTTTAGCATATGATTTAGGACAAGTGAAGTGCACAATCCTATAATTTGATTAAAAAGAAATATTATTCATGGCTTCTTTGATGAGTGCACCAAAAATTGTAATATTTAATGTTTTGGTAGAAAAATGTTGTTGGTAATTTAGGGCTTGAAGAGCTCATAATTATTCAAATAATAGATAGTTTGAAATTGAATTGTAAATGGCTCAAAATTTTAACTTCTTAAACTCAAAACTTAGAATTAAAATCAAATTAGAATTGAAATAAAAATATTTTGTAATATAAATTGGAAACTCAATGAAAATGTAAGTTTGAACTCTAATCAAACTATCTTATATTGAAAATTGAATAATAATTGCATTAGAATTCGAATCTTCATCAAATCTGAATTATTTAGACTAAATTGAAACAAAGTTTGAATTTTTCATTGAGTTATTTGAATCAAAGTTTGAATTAGAGTTGAATTTAATTAAAATTTTGATCAAATTTTTAATTTGAATGATAATCATTGAATTTCATTAGAATTCAAATCAAATTTAAATTATATTTTCAATAAATTTAATTGATTAAAATTCAAAATGGGAATTCATACTTTTTGGAAGATTCCAAATGATTTAAAAAGATTTAAAAAGATTTAGTAAGGTTTTTTAAAGATTCAAATAGATTCCAATAATTTTGAGAAGATTTCAATATACTTTACAAAATTTAATAGATTTAAAAAAAGATTCTATGAATAAAATTTTAATAGTTTTTTTAAAGATTTCTAAAAGAATCTAAAAGATTTTTAAAGATTTTTAAAAATATTCTAAAAGGTTTTTGAGGGATTTTAAAGATTCCAAAAAGATTCCAAAAAGATTCTTAAAAGATTTTAAAATTTTCTAAAAATTTACTTTAATTTTAGTTGGAGTCTTTAATATGTGATGATTGTAATTTCAAATAAATAGAAATCAACAATTGTAGGTTATCTATGTTGATTAAATTCAACATTTTCACTGGATTGATCATTGTATATTCCAAATCAACAGAAATCTATGTTGATTGTCCAAACAAAATGGACAAATTTGCCGTTTTAGCATAAATAATTGTTGAAATCAACATTAATCAACTCAATCTATGCAAAAACGGGCCCCCCTTTCTAGTAGTGGATGAAGATCTTCAAATGAACTTTGTGTAGGTAAAAAAATATTGAAGATCCTTTGACTTGCTATTTCTTGCCAGCTTTGTTATGTACTATCAGTCTTCTAAGACAATGAAAAACAAGTACCCATTTTTGCATGCACATGTATTGATACAATGAAGGTTTAAATGTTGATTTCTACTAGAACTAGTGGGGAGTTAGTGTATATCATCAAAATAAACTAAAATGAGAGGCAAAGAAGCGCGACTCGTAAAGAAGGAGTCCAGAAACTAAAATAATTGTACCAAAGTATTCACTGTATTAGAAAATAAGATCATGAGTGTAAAAAGAAGAGGCACCCTGAACGTTCTCCGATATGCAGAGGGGTACTGTACTAGATTTGTCTACTCTGACAAGGGGTTAGGTTCCAACATCGATATTCGTGAATGTGTTCAAGTTTCATAGAGCACAGCAGAGTACTAGAATCTTGACAGTGACAGGGTACAGTCCAAGTTCGATTCAGCCAAGTATTGAAACTGATATGCTGTTTGTTTTAAAAAGAAATTTGCATTCACCATACCGAATTCATGTCTACATTCACTGTTTGTATCAAATCAAAGTTAAATTATGGAGTCAAGTTTGTAAATAGAAGAGTAGGATCTTTTCTTTTCTGAAAGTTCACCCCGCTATTTTCTCTAAGATTCTAGGCCAGTGATGCAATCCATGCACTGCGATGACATACGCATGCACCTGAGCATATGCCGACTCAAATTACTCAGTTTTTGAAAATGGATAGTCAAAGGCGCCTAGTGAGAGGACATTACGGCACTGTACTCGGTGCTGGCTTCCTCTCTGAACTTTGGAGAGCCATTTGCAGTGGTGCCAGATTCATTCCAGATTACGAGGATGTGGGAAATTTCTAGAGGACCTTCCACTAGATTGTGAACTGGTTTCTTGTCTTCTTCCTAAAACAAGCTCCAACGGCATCTTCCTCGTGGTTTAGAGGCTCCCCGAGTTTTGGCGGATCTTCATGTGCGCGTCGATATGGACCATTATGCATGCACCTCCTCCATCAACCAGGGAATACCTGCGCACTTCTCAAAGTCACTACAATGACCATTTCGTCCTCTTGATCTTCGTCCTGTGCAACTGACAATAGAGTGGTATTCCTTTGTAGAGCCAAACAGTCATGGTGCGCCACACGCGAGCTTGAGCAAAGTAGGCTCAAGTTGGATCTCCCGCAACTAGAGAGTCACCCGAGCTGTAGCAAGACACAACAATGGAGGTTAGAATCTAACCATCTCTATTCTAACTCTTCTCTGTAGCGCACGGAAGACAAGGTTGAGTTCATCGCATTGATTCAATTGTTACCTGCTGTACCCACGTAGAACGCGCTGCCAACGAATATGAGTTTTTGCGAAAGTGTAGCGTGGTGTAGTGAGCGTCACGCACTTTCATGTGCTCCCGTCGCGTTGCTAGTGGCGCCCAAGGCGTGCGCTTAGACTCTGTTTTCGATAAGTGCGCAAAACTCACGAGAAGCCCCTAGCCCGCGCGGCTGCGACTCGTGGCGCGTGGCTGCGTAGTCACGACTTAAGCTGCTCGCACCTCACGGGAAGCCTTGGCATGCGTGGCTGCGACTTAAGGTGCGCACACCTCACTGGAAGCCCTGGCGCGCGTTGTCGTGATGTAAATAAATACACTATTTAAAATATATACGTATTTTGTATTTAAATTAGATTTTAGAATTCAAGTTCTAGAACCTATATTTAGGTTTGAAGTTCAACACTAAAATGTTGAACTGGAGGGTTTTTATGAAGTCATGAGATTTAGAGTCTTAGGATTCTTCTTTGACTTTAGTTTTTACCTCCATTTAGTGTAGTTGAAGTTTAATATTTAATTTTAATCTTATATTTTATCTATATGTTTAGAAGATAAGATTATGAGTTAGAATTAGTTTATTTTTTAGTTTGATCTTTGAGTTTCATTGGCTTGGAAGAATAAACTTGAACTTATGTTCTTGTTCTTTTCCTTTGGCCAATAGTTGTTTGGAGATCCATTTGGGCATCTCCCACTTAACTTAGGGTTGGTGAGTGATCTTCTTCCTCCTCTTAGGGGGGTTTGGAGAGTTTTTTCATGAGGAGTTTTTTGGTTAGTTGGTGTGTGGAGAGAGAGAAGTGTGTATATGTGTTTTGGAGAGTTTTGGCCGAATTTCGGGTTGATGTAGCTCATTGAGCATGAAGAATTGAGTAATGAAATTTTGGCATGACATTCCTTGTGTTTACAGATTTTCAAAGAGTGTTCACAAGTTGAATTTGGAGTTGAGAGTCAAAAGTTATGAGAGTTTGAAATTGTGAAGACCCAAGGATCTCCATTGAGAGGTCAGAGGCTTCAACAAGCTATAACTTTTGTATTACTTGTTTGTTTGACTTGAGATTTAGAGAGTGTATTGTTCTTGTGTGTATCTTTCTAAAAAGATATGATACTTTCCGTTTAGAGTTTTTATTAAAAAGTTATGAGGTGACAAACTTTAGAGTGAAGTTTGGACTTGAAGGAGGGAGGCCGTATCTTCAACGCCCACAACTTTTGGTCAGTTTTTTTTATGGAATTGAAACTTTGAGACGTGATAGATCATCATTTTATCTTTTCAAATTGAGTTTATTTGTATGAATTGGAGTTGTGATGCAAAAGTTATGAAGTATCAAAGGTTGGGGAATTTCATACCTTCTTATTTGAGAAGGTCGAGACTGTACCTTTCATAACTTTTGGACAATATCTTAGATCATTGTGATATTTTCACAAGCTATAGATATTAGTGAGAGCTTTCTAAATTGCTCTTACACTTAGTATTTGGAGTTTTCAATCAAAAGTTATTGAGATTTAAAGAGGCAGTGATTGTTTAGGAAGAAGGAGGAGGACCTCAACTTTGCTTTCATATAACTTTTGGAAAGTATCTTAGAATAGGCTCAAATTTTGTGAATGATTAGTTCGTGCTCTTAGCTTTCTAAATTGCTAAAGCACTTAACATTTGAGTTCCTAGAGCACCTGTGACACTGGATGGAAGGTCGCAGCTTGTATGGAACTTAGTTTTACTTAGTTCTTATTAAGATTTCTTCAAGTTTGAAAGTGAAAGAAGTTTTCAAGACTCAAGGTTGAAGATTTGGGACTCAAGGGGGAAGAAGATTGAAGATTCGTGTGTGTGGCTTGTGGCTTGTTTTTCCTAGCCGGTTTTGGAGGCTCGTTGTGATTTTCTTGTTTTCCCAGTCGATTTTGGAGGCTAGTTGTTATTTCAATTTTTGCATCGTACATTTGGTTGCGGGCTATAGAGTCATTCTTATGACAGTTATTAGCCCCGTTTTGTGTTTGTGGCAACGAAATGGGGTTAATGGCCCACATGGTCGATCTTTTATGTTGTTCCCATTGATGAAAGGTGCTTCCTGGTCATCGTGGGTTTGAAGTTTAGGGGCCCATCATCCGAACGGTCACTCATGTTGGCCGTCCCGTTTTACCCGTTCGAAGCCTTGTTTCTTATTACACACCCTTACCCTTGGCCCCATAGAGCCACCACATGATAGGCCTATAGAAGATTGAAGTGAAGATCGAGTGAAGATTCGAGTTTTCGACATTACCTGTCACTGACTCAACGACTTGCAGCCAAGCACCCCGCGTGTTCCCTAAGCGCGCTCTGCTCTATCCGATAGCGTGGCGCGCATGGCTGCGACTCAAGGCGTGTGTACCCTGGCGCGCGTGGCTGCAACTCGTGGCTTGGGTCGTGACAGGTCGCCCTGGCTAAATTCCTTGACGCTAGTTGAGTGAGCCATGTCTTCTGAAATTTTCGGCATAGGTGTTTTGAGAGTACTACGACCGCATGCTGGGAAGTCTTTCGGATCCGAAGGCCTCACGTCGAGTAGGTCACGGTATCCAAAAAAAGCATATGTCGAGGATAACGAAGTCAAAAGAAAGCTATATCTTAGTTCTTTTGATAAGAACGTTGATCAGTCTCTTACTTTTATATCGAGATTGAATGTTATTTCAACGCATGGTGAGACTCGAAAACCTCGCGATACGGCTGCGAGTCGTTGTGCAGTCGCAACACGACAGCGACTCGTGGCGCCGGTCGCGACATGGTTGCGAGTCGTGGCTCGGGTCGTGACATGTCGCCCTAGCTGAATTCTTTGACGCTGGTTGAGTGAGCTGTGTCTTTTGAAATTCTTGGCATAGGTGTTTTGAGAGTACTGCGACCGCATGTTGGGAAGTCTTTCGAATCCAAAGGCCTCACGTCGAGGAAGTCACGGTATCCAAGAAAAGCATGTGTCAAGGATAACGAAGTCAGAGGAAAGCTTTATCTCAGTTCTTTTGATAAGAATGTTGAATCAGTCTGTTCCTTTTGAAATCGAGATTGAATGTTATTTCGACGCATGGTGAGACTCAAAAACCTCTTAATTTCTCTGAATAGCGCCGTCTTCATGTCAAAACGGGATCAAGTGCTGTAGTAGGTTCAAATCTCCGAACTATCAAAAAAAATTGGCTCCATTTCTCACGACATGTGGGAAATTGGAGTACCCAGACCTCACCACGGGAACACCTTCGGATCCGAAGGTGTTTCTTCGAGGAACTCATGCTACCCTAGTTTTTGCTATGTCAGAAGAATCCCTGGGTACAAATAAGATTTGCTTCTGTTTTGTCGCAAGCAGTTGTTTCTTGATTATCATCACTTTTTCATTCTTGATCATGTATTTCAAGCTCTTGATCGAAATATGAAAATCTAAAACTAATGGTATTCGATGATGAACGATATTTCTCAACCTAGCCCATTCGATGGATTCCACTCCCTAGTTATAAAAATGTACGATGATAATCATTTTTGAGTTTGGGTTCCACCCTGAAGCCTTTTTTCTCTTCATTTTTTGAGCATTCTGTTTTGGGACTACCAGAAAGTGGAGTACTGCGAGACACTCAAGAAATGGCCATCGGATCCGACGGTCAATTCTTGAGTGTTTCGCAGTACTCCAATTTCTGCTAGTCCGAAGTGAAACTCTTGAATCCATATTCACACTGTTGAAAAATTTGCATTACTTCAGGATTCCAACGCTCGCAGTGGATCGGCCCGAAGGGCCCAGACTCACCTTGAGAAGGTACGGTTCATAAAGTATACCCATTTCAAATTTTATGAATGAGTTTTTTGTAATGATTGGTCTTGCCACGTTGTTCAAGTTGGACCTTAATTTACTTTGTTCAAAAAGTACTAATTAATTGATTTCTCTTTGTATAATTATCTTCCATTTGTTATAATAATGATCTTCCACTTATTATGAATGTCTTCTATGACTTGTGATCAATAAAGTAACGGATTCCTTCCCAAAAAGGCTCCTATAGATTTTGTTTAACATTGCTTATCATAGGTATTCTTTATTTTACCCTTGAAATTTATTTCTAATATTTTATTTAAATGAATTTTTTTTAATACTAAATATCTAGATGTGTTCTATTGTAAAGGATGGAAGACACCAAGGCAAGCGTTTGAAATCCTCTTCAGGAGCTATGGATATGGGAGGACCATCTGAGAAAAAGATGTGGCCTCAGCCTGGAATGCCAATACCGAGCGACTCCAGTGATGATGAAGGAAAATTGGTGAATTTTGCTGATATTATGGATGTTGCAGAACGCGTAGCAAACGACTTTGAGGGAGATAGGCTAAGTTGGAATCTTAGACCTGGTCCATGGTTCTGCTCTGAGAACTCTGAGACAGAGTACTCCTCTACTGTGGAGCTCTCAAATGCTAGCTTTAGTCCTCCTTTTGAGGAGTTGTATGAGTCTTATCGTACTGGTAAGATTTTCACTTACCAGGTCATCATCCTTAGCTCAGATTCTGAAGAGGAGGATGTGGACATTATAGAGTGAGATCATTATTTCTAGAATCTAGTTCTCTAGTGATATTCCATTTTTGACTTCTTATGAGAAGCCTCAGGGCCAATTTTGTTCCACATTCTCCAAAGACTATTACTTTACAAGTGTAATTTCATTTTCTAAGTAAAACATTTCAAAGTGTATCCAAAATCCAAATTATATTTCAAAGCTTTTTTTTTACGATTGTTTTGTTTTGTAATTCCAATACTCTTGAATCATTTATTGCAAATGGATGTTTCACCTATCAAAGAAACCCAAGAGGAGACCATCATGGAAACACCGGGCACAGATGAGACACATCAACCATACATTGAGGGAAGAGAAAGATTCAAATATGGAGGTCCAGTAGAGGAAGGAGATGAGGCTATCACTAGAAGAAAATTGCATTAGTAATCAACAAAACATGTGGGCTGAAATGCGTTGAGTTCCACGTTTCTAGCACAAAAAATTGCATTGGAATGCGTTGGAACGCAGTTTTTTGCACTAGAAACGTGGAATTCAACGCATTTCAGCCCACGCGTTTTACTAATTACTAACGCAATTTTCTTCTAGTGTATGGAAATTGATCTTATTGAAGATGAGGAAGAGAAGAAAATGCTTGAGGACGAGCTCCATCGTGTTCAAAAAGGAGACTCAGTGGATATTCTTTCCACTCTCCGTATGAAGCCAGATGAGCTTTATAGGTTGAAAATTCCCCTCTGCAGACTTGTTGCTATGCCCATAGTCAGGCCTACATTGTCCTGCGATATTACCAAATTAGAGCAGGAGTTTGCGGGTGGATATAGAGATGGTGGAGCAGCCTTTTATATCTCCACCACAAATGAAGAAGGATTGAGCTCGGAATTCACAGAGGATGAGATGGCGAAGTGGGATCCAATTTGGAGAAAGAAGAATGATGTCTTTCTCCAGCACTTAGAGTCCAAACCCGAACTTTGATCCTTGAAGAACTTGAAGTTCTTCATATGTGACGGAAATCATCGTCGCATTGCATGGATGAATCTTATTGACAGGTGCTATACCCTGGTCCCGAAGATGCACTATATCATGGATTGCATTCTACTGGACACAAAAGGGCGAACAAAGCTAGTGATGCAAGTGATGCACCACATCAACAAGTGAGTCTTTTTATTTATTTGTTTATTTCATTATCATTGTATTGTGTTGTTTCATAAAGTATCTAATGTATGGCTAGAAGCTCATTATAATAAATGTGGTTGATGTTTTGCAGATCTATTGAGGATGGTCATGTGAAGACTAACTTGGTACACACTTTGTACCAAGTGCAAAAATATGGACTCTTGTCCATTGAACGGTTTGCTGATTTACTAAGGCCTTCAGAGAAAAAACGGTGCCTTGAGAACAAGGTTTCAAGGAAATGGTATAGCATACCGGTGGAGGTCTTCACATCATTCATTTTCACTTTTTCAGGGTAAGTTTTTTTGTTTTTTGAGCCTTCATCATCTTCCAAAGTAGCATCTTTTCTTAATATTGGCATGACTAATTTAAATATGTGGATGGTATTACAGCATGAGATTTCCCAAGCTGCAGACTCTGTAGTGAGAAAGTATACAAATGCAACACCTGAGGATGATAGGAAGGCAGCAGAGATTGCCTAGGCTATGAGATCTGGAGCAAAAGAAAAAACCAAAGTTATGATGGGGAAAATGGGAAAACTCTTGGCAGTGGCTCATCCTTCTAATGGTCCAGACTTCTTAGAAGAGGTGAGTTAAGTTCAAAGGTTTTGCATGTCTATGCTGCTGGTTTTCTGTACTTTGATAATTAACTAAATTGTGGAGGATTGTTGGTTAGGTGGAGCGGCATTACAGTACAAACGAAGTTCCGGAAATGACGTTGGAGAAGTTGCAGTTGGTGGCCACGTGCAATGTCACTACAGCATACAAGATTAAAATCTTGAAGTGGTGGAATTTATCTCTTCCAACTTGTGAAGCACGCAAGTTTCCACCCAAGCATGTTTCAGAGCTTCTTCTTCCCCAATTTCTTGCAAAATGCGTTTGGTATGCGGGGGTGAGTGATGAAGTTTACAAATTCATATTTTTTTTCCTCCTTCATTGGTATTGAATATTTCATGATGGCTTTTCAAGTCAGTTTTGGAAATATTATAGTTTGAATTCTAATATTTTCCTGGGTTTTTCATATTGAAGATGCGGCCGTTGAGTACTTTGATGAAGTGGTGAAGCAAGACAACATTACGGTCAACTACAAGCTCCCAACTAAACCTGAGTGCTTGCCTGACTACATTGAGGGGTGGAGGTACAAGATTTGGGATCATGGCTTCTTGAATTATTTCAAGGGCCATACTTATTTCAAAAAGGGAGATTCTTTCATGGCGTATGAAGGTTCAAGTGCTGCAGTGCAAAGAGTTCTTTATCAGTAACTGCCATGAACTAGTTTTAATAGGTAAAAAAATTCTAAAGGTTTTGTATAATATCTCAAATGACTTACGAATTCAATCTATAAGTTTTTATGTATACAAATCATCACTACTTGCTATGAGGTATTTTATATTAGGCTAAATGGACGTCCAAACACCTCTAAATCCTTACTTGTACATCATTGAGGTTTAGAAGATGTGGGCTTCAATAATTTGTAGTAATTCTATTTTGGGGGAGAGTTCTTTTCCCTCTTTGATATTTGTATTGCTTCTACTATTGTGAAAAGTTGTGACCATGTAGACAATAGTAATTTTCCACTGTAATGTATTCTTGTAGTTGTATTAGCATTATGAAAATTATCCCTTATGAATTTCTATGGTTGTGTTTCAGGTATTTCAAGTTTGAGCTTGAAGGCAAAGGAGCAATTGCTAGCTTGGATCTTCCCCCATTTTTGGCATCCTTTCTTGATCGGGGTTCATCGGCTTGCATGTTTAGCCCGCACCAACTCCGCACTTATACCACGGCTCATCTTTCTGGTGGGGGATGGTACCTGGACTGTACACTCGATTTCACTCATCTTTCAAAGATTGAGCTTAGGAGATCTTTGGACGGCAAAGGGGTCTTCAATTGCAACATTGATGAGTTTGACGGCCTTGATTAGAATGCAAGGAAGAAGGCCATTTTAAGGAGGGATGCACTTGATCGAAAGAAGGAAGCTCGAGCCCAAGTTATGTTGGAAAACAAGGAAAAGAAGGAGGCCGAGAGAGTGGCCAAGAAAGCAGAGAAGGACAAGGAAGAGAAGGGTAAGGGCAAGGGCAAGAAGAAGGATGACGCTAGTACTGGTAAGGTACCATCTTCCACTGTAGATCAAGGTTTTGAGATGGAGAGAAAAATGAGACAAAAACTCACTCTATCATAGCTCACTGAGGAGGTCATCTGTCACGTCACACAAGCAATGGTCTTGACCGAAGATGTTGCAGCAAAGACCAAGGATTTGATCCTCAATGTCTCCATTCAAGACATTGTGAACGACATGGAGGAAGACAAACCAACTTCTTACAATGAGGTGGTGGATTTCATGGAGAAGGTGACCATTTTCATCTTAATTGTTCTAATTTATTTGTTTGACCTTCAAATTTTGTTATCTTAATGATGTTCATGATTAACTTTTAGTTGCATTGCATGTTTTGCAGATGTCAAATGGAAAGGCTCGCATGTTTGAGGGTGTGCTAAATGCCCGGGCAGGGGTTGATGTCATTTTCATTGATTGCTTGGAGAACTTACCCGTGCCAGGTCTCTCTTCTTCGCCAATCGATGTACCACTCTGGAACTCAGATCCAGAAGATGAGGCATTGCAATCAGCAAGTAGCTTTGCTGCAGAACATTTGCATGATGATGGTTGCATCATCATCTTTCACTCGTATAGTATGAAGGCAAGGGAGAGCATTGCTGGAGTGTGTGAGACTTACGATTTGGTGCGGAAGAAAGAGTGGATGGGGATGAACCGCATGCACCTCACCTCCGCAGTAGAGAAGACCAAGACGGTAAATTCCTTTCTAATCTTTTGGTTTTCGTTATATAATCATAGTTCAATCTATTCAATGCATTTTAATGCACATTTGATGTTCATACTGCAGGCACAGAAGTTTGGAGTGACTCTACTTGTGAAGGACCTTGGTTCCAAAGGGAAATCCAAATTTTCCTTCAAGCGGACCAACACTATGGCAAAGACTGGGGTTGATGTTGCAGAGGATGACATGCTCATGAACTACACCCATCCATATGAGATGGCAATGAATGGGGAGTGGCCTTGGAGAGGAGGACGCAAAAAAGATCCAAGGTTTTTCACCATCCTCTTCGAAGCGACTAGCATCGAAGAAGATTTGGTTTTGGATTGCACCGCATCTACAGGTTAGTGTTTAAATCAAACCTTTTACATTCCAATAGTATTTCAATGTCATTCAATTACAAAATAAATAAATAAAAATTTCATTGACTTCAGGCGCATGCATTACGGCATGTCGTGGCACTGGACGCCACATTGTGGCTTTGGAGGGGCACAAAGACATTTTCAATGCTGTTTTGAAGCCGATGATAAAGTTAGAAGCATCTATGGTCGAAACACCAACGCCAGCACCTGTGGTTGAGGTTTCGGAAGACTTGGAGGACATGACTGTGGTGCCTCACAAATTTGTTCGCAAAGGGAAATCTAGTAAGTAAGTTGACAATAAAATAAGTTCTTTGTTTGCATTCTAATGTACATTTGTGTTTCAAAAACCTAACTTCATGTTGTTATTTTCTACAAGGATCGTGGATTGATGGCCCCTAATGCCATCCTGTCAAAACAAAGTCTTCTCATCAGTCCACAGAAGTCTTTTGAGCTTCCAGTTTATGCCGAGCAATTGGCAAGTGCCTTTGCGGAGTTTGGTTGCTCTAAACCAAAACACCGCAAAGACACATATGTTTTAAATGTCTTGCAGTATGTAGATGTGTCTGCATCTAAGGGTAGGGAATCCTCTGAGTCATCTATGGGTTCTGATTCCGTGACCAAGTCGACAACAACTTAGATTCATGAAATCAACGAATCTCTTGAATCAAACTATTGTGTTTGTTTGTTTTTATGATAGGATTTGTGTGTTTTATGGCTACTTCTTAGACATCCCTTCATCTCTTTTCATTTTTGAATTGCTTAATTTCTCTCAAAAATTTGTACTTGAGTTCCACCCAGAAATAAATTTAAAAATATAAATGCACACCTTACATTTGCTAGCGAGTAAACAAAATTTGAAATTCAGAAATCATATGGGGGTGCGCGCGGACTATAAAAGTGCAAGTTAGAAAAGTACCTTATTCATATTAAGCACAGTGTCTTCCCTTCCAAAAAATGGAGAGTGCAATTAAAATTCAGCACACTGAAAATCTCTAGGAATAGAAATGGGGAGTGAATTTAAAGTTCACCACCAAAAAAGGCTCTACCAAAAAAATGGGGAGTGAAATTAAAGTTCACCTCAAAGAAAGTCTCTATGAAAAAAAATGGGGAGTGATTTAAAGTTCACCTAAAGAAAATACCTACCACAAAAATGGGGAATGAAATAGAAATCATTTCCTTTGAAACTTAATCCCCTGGAATGTGAATGCATTCATTCTCACATGTAGGTCTAAAGCATAATCAATTGGCTGGCTTTTTGGAAAAGGATTAGTTATATGACATTCGGAAACAAAACTTCTTACAATGAATTGAAGGTGTTCTACAACAAATTCAAGAACAATGAACAATCAAGCGGCATACAATGTATGTTTCTATAACCACGGTCATAGGACCATCCATGGTCATAGGACATTCATCAATTTTTTTGATCTTTTTTTTTCCTGCTCACAAGCTCCTAGGCTTCCAAGTTCATGCTCCTACGCTCGCCTGCTAGCAACCCTGGAATGAATAGTTGTACTTTTGTCCTACAAGGAAAGATTACTTGTCATTCATTGGACACAAAACATCCACCTTGATATTTAACCATAGAGCGCTCCGATGTTCAATTTCTAAATGATGTACAGATTGAAATCCGAATTTCTTTCTCCTTACAACTTGAAGGAAAGTCATCCTAATTTTTAGAGATACTTTATGAAGCTGTGGTCCTATCCAAGGGTTAGATTGAATGTTATCAGAGCATGTATTTTTCTAAAATTACAAATGTAGAAGCATGGCAAGTGGTTGATTTGAGCTGACTCTAGTTCAAACTTGGAATTGCAAAAATGAGGTTGTAGAATCAAAGAAGACAAAAATTCCAAAAAATCATCGAGTCAAGAGAACTTCATTTCAAATCTTTTCCAACAAAAGTCACTCAAAAAACGATAATGTTTTTCTTGTAATTGAATTTAGAAGGAATTTTGAATTTTTCCTTTCAAAATTTATAGAAAAATGTGGGTGATAGCAATGGTGAATCTAACCATATGGATAGAATCTACAATTCAATTTCTACAACTTTGCTTCTTATCTCACTTCCAAAATATTTTTCCAAATAGTACTTTTTGATGATTTTTTTAAAATCAACGGCAATTTTGGAGAATGATGACCCTTTTGATGCTTGGGGTTAATATTTGCTTTGCTGTGGTGGATGAAATTGCTAAATTGTTGCAAAATCTTGGAATGGTAGTACTATTTTTAAAAATCAATGAACAAATTTCTTGATGAAAAATCAGTTTTTCATCGATACTTTTTCTTGTTTCATCTATGATCAAAGCTTCATCACTACAATGAACCTATAATAAGCTTAAGGTGGGTACACCTAAAATTGCACCTCACCTAAAAGTGCCATCTATAGTTGTTGTACATTTCTGAATTCCATTATGTACCTATTTAGCTGGAGCGTTTTTAGAAACAAACTTTAAACCTTAATAACTTTTGCATACTGTATCCAAATGCTGCGTTTTTTGGTGCATTGAAACGGGCTTTCACTTGCCAAGAAGACTATATAAAAATTTGATCAGACCAGTAATAGTTACTAGGCACAATACCAAAAAGTGGCACTTTTAGGTGTACCCACCTTAATTGGAACAACAAAATTTCTGTTCCCACAGACCGACCCCATCAGGATTTTGCTTCAGCTTCTCCTCTACACCATAAACCTAAAACAAGACTTCCTGAATGTGCTCAGCGTCATTGTAGTTCTCGAAGCTGCTGACCCATTCACCTCGTATCAAAGACAGAATGACATATACGTTTCCACAATCCGCATATTGATGATGCTCTTTCACTACAGTACCTTGGAAAATTGGAAAGAAGAACGATCCCCTGGTTCCATTTTGAGCTATTGCCGGTGAAATTCAACTCTGGCAGCATTGATTTCTATTCTCTACTCTGTGGTTAGGTTCTTGCCTTCTGCATTTGCAAGCTTCACATTTTCGTGCTGCAAATTGCTCCTCTCCAGAGTTTTTGAAATTCTCCGACATTTTGTTGCACGTTTTTGGAGTCGTTTTCTTTTTTGTAAGGAGATGCAGCTACGGTTTCAATTTTTTTTGTGAGCGGCCCTCGTACTGAGTCAATTGGAACAGTAACTTCTTCTGTGCTTTCAAATTTGGGCAGTTGATAGAACATCTACTCTCTTGTGTGTTCTTGTAATCACATGATTGTCTGTAATGAACAGCACGCTGGGTCGAATTGAGAATACTCTGTGTGAAGGTCCAGTAAAATGGATTGACCAACTGGTAGCATAATCTTGTTTGATGTATTTATCTGATAATGTGTGTGTGTGTGTATGTGTTAATGCAGAGTGTATCGCCAATTCTTGGTTGCATTGTGGGAGCTTGGACTGTGAAGCACTTTCAGGATGTATGGAAGTAATGCAGGAAGAGGGCGAATCAGGAGTGCTATTGCTAGTCTTGCCTTGTAAGATAATCCGATGAAGTCCAGGATTGAAGTCACGGTAACTGTTTCTGCTCATGTAGAAACTTTGCTTTGTGTAGGAACTTGTTCCTGTTCTTCTTAATTCTTCATTTAAATCCGGTTTCGTGCTTTCTGTACTTGCGTTTTGAAGTAACCGAGGGCAATGTAGGCCGGTACGCTGTTGGTAATCTACTTGCTAATTAGGGTTTGAAATCATTAGTATAAAACCCTGCAATCCTAGTCCCCTTAAACCCTCTGAAGCAGCTCTGACTTCAACCGTGTTAGTTGTTAGCGTGGCTAAGTTTTTAAATCAGATTTGGGGAGGTGTTTTCTACCAAAGAAATAATGATATCTGCTCGTGTGGATGAGTTCTTCAATTTTCTTTTTCTTGCAGTTGTCACGAACTTCCTTTAAGAAGAGTGACCTCTATCTCCAGAGCTATATTGTTTGTTCCATTTTTATTGTTTTCTCAACGATGAGCAGATTTCCTTCGCAGAGTGCTACAATATCGTATCGAGCTTTTACTACTATCTGACAGATATGGATATGACAGATATGCAGGGGTTGAGCAAGCTGGAAAGAGGCACGGACATTCGTTTGATGTCTCCGCTTGTCAACTTTCGTAGTGAAGACTGGGCTCCTGCAAGCACCTGAATCATGTGAACATCAAACCTTCTTGATGGCTGCGAACACGGTTGCGAACGCTATCGCAAGTAGCGTGAATAATGCGAAGCCTCCCTCGAAGAGTAGATATTACTACTGTTTCAAACAAACATGGACAACATCCATTTTCTTGTGCATATTCGTGGTGGCTTTGAGTGCTGGGGTTCCCTATTTGCTTGAGACAAACCAACCTCTGTTTCTCCAGCGAGGGTTAATACGGCTGGAACACTACTATTCAAAGTGGGGAAGACATAGCGGTGCAAACCCCGAGCATGAAACTTTCAAGCATTCTTTGCTCTGGATGGCTCCCTTCTTCTCAAGTGGTGGCTACTGCTCGGAAGCCATCTCCTACATAACCGCCTTGGAGGAGACAGGAATCATCTCCAAGCTTGCCATCCGTCACCATGGAGACGCCGAGAGCCTCGCCTTCTGGAAGGGTTTAGGGTTTAAGGTTCGTCAAACTCTCTCCTCTCTGTCCTCAATCGACCTCGACTTGAGCGACGCCGTGGTGGTGTGCCACAGTGAACCAGGGGCATGGCATCCTCCGCTTTACATGACACCTCCATGTCCTCCAAATGGATACAAAGAGCCTCTCTACGTCATCGGCAGGACCATGTTCGAGACAGACAGCGTCACGGCTCATCACGTCCTGCGGTGCAACAGAATGGACGAGGTTTGGGTTCCCAGTCAATTCCATGTCGACACGTTCACGCGAGCTGGAGTGGTGGCGGAGAAGCTGGTTAAGGTGGTGCAGCCTGTGGATACTCTGTTCTTCAACCCTGCTCGAGTGCGGCCTCTCAGGTCACCAGTTATTTTAACCATTTTCCAGTAACTATTAACAGCATTACGACAGACTTCAACTTCGATAATCATTTTTTGCTAAACATATTCTAAATGTTTCGATAAATTTGCTGTTTTATTGGCCCATTTTGACTTTATGTTCAACCGAATCCTACTCCTTGGTTGAAGTAGAGACTTTACATTTAACCATTTAGTACATTAGATGCTCCGTTGACCATAAAGATGAACTTTGATCTGTGTTGAGTGTGTAATCACTTAAACTATGGACATTTAAGGTTTTGCAATTGAATTTTTACTTAACGCAGAATACTTGTGCAAAATTTGAGATGACACGAGCTTCTAGATTGTTGTAGGTCAAGGCTCAAAGCTCACCTGCATGACGCATGGAACCTTTCTCTTGCTGTATGGTGAATGGAGACTTTTACATTACCTCCAATCACTCCCTTAAAAACACCAGCCAAATAAATCTCCTCTTCCATTCATTCGACTAAAATTTTCTTCAATTTTTTGTCCCCTGCAGGTTACCAAGAACCAACCCCCTCTTCGGCTCGTCCACAAACCCATCCCCTTCCCATCCTTTCGTCTTCCTCAGCATCTTCAAGTGGGAGCACCGCAAGGGCTGGGACATCCTCCTCTCCGCCTACCTTTCTGCCTTTTCCGCCACTGACAAAGTCTCCCTCTACCTCCTCACCAACCGTTACCACTCCAACCACGATTTCGCCACTACCATCTCCGAGTTTGTCGCCTCACGTTCCATCCAGGAGCCTCCTCGCGGCTGGCCAAACGTCTTTTTGCTTGAACACCATGTCCCCCAGTCTCAGCTTCCGTCTTTATACAAAGCAGCTGATTGCTTCGTCCTCCCCTCCAGAGGAGAAGGCTGGGGTCGGCCTCATGTGGAGGCTATGGCGATGGAGCTTCCTGTGATTGCAACGAACTGGTCGGGGATGACGGAGTACATGACGGAAAGGAACAGTTTTCCCTTGCGAGTGGAGAGAATGGTGGAAGTGGAAGAGGGGCCGTTTAAGGGACACTTGTGGGCTGAGCCGTCTATTAGTCACTTGAGGGAACTGATGCAGCATGTGGTTGTGTATGGGGAGGAAGCCAAAGGGAAAGGGAAAAGAGCGAGGGGGGACATGGTGGGGAAGTATGCGCAGGAGGTGGTCGCAAGGGTAGTGGGAGAGGAATTGGGAAGGATTCAGAGCAAGCTGGAGGCGAGAAGCAGTGGAAAGTCTTCTGCAGACATACCTTAAAAAGGTACAACAAGCCAGTTTAAGAGGAAAATTGATTCCAAGTTTAAGCATTTTAGCCAATTTGTAGATGCACTGGTGGATAATCATGCCTGAGATATTCAATTAGAGAACCAAGAACCAGTGCAAATTCTTCCGTAGTCATAGAAAGGTGCAATCAACTTTGACAGGAATTTTGCTGCCAGCTTGAAGCATTGTAACGAATATGGAGCGCACAGTGGATAAACATGCCTGAGATTATCAATTTTAAAAGGAGTTTTGCTTCCTGCTTTAAGCATTTTGATCAATGTGTGGTGCATAGTGGAAATCATGACCAGGCTTTCTAGTGCTAGATTGCACCAGAAAAAATAATCTGACTAAAAAACACTACAAACAATGCCAAAAAACTTGGATGAAATCGCCAGACAACTTTGAAATTTCTTTGAAATTTCAAAAATATTACATGAAATCACCTAATTATGGATGAAAACCATACTATACATTCAATAAGTGGATGAATGTTGCAATTTGGAGCACCACTATAACATTTTATTTCGCCACTATGGCACTTCTTCAAATATGAAAAAAAAAGCCTGGATCATGATTGAAATAATTAATTGAGTTCACCACCAATTGATGGAATTGGACATATTGGTGAACTTGGTGAATCTCTCATTGGTTTTCGTAGGCAAGTTTTCCATTAGTGGCATGTTTGTCTTTGGGTGAAACTTGATATGAGATTAGAGCAAATTCTGCTTTCACAACAATAGAAAGGTACAATCAATTTTTTAAAGAAAATTTGCTTCTACCTTAAACCCTTGAATGATGGCATAGATGCTTGTTGTCCAATGGATGACAAAGAATCCTTCTATGTAAGATAGAAGTGTAGATGTTCATCCTTGGAATTTTGTGTGAAAAAGAGAGGGTCTTGCACAAATAGATTGACTTCCAATGAGTACTCTTGGATTTTTTTTTTAGTAAATGATTCACACAACACCAAAAGGATTGCAAAGGCCATTCTTTGAACATGAATTTTTTCTTATACAAATTAAGAGAAATATATCCAAATCCAACAAAGCACCTCAAATTGACACTTGAGTATTATTGTTGTACATTTAATGTTCCTAAATATAGGTTGTAGGTACATAAGTATTCCTCAAACCATAAAACTAAGAAATGCAAAAAACTACCTTTTGTTGCGTTTTTTGTAATGATTCAAAGTGAGTGGTAGACTAACTATCATATCATAGGTTTTGTAGACAATCCTATTTCCATTCAAAAATCAATGGTCATAGACATTCTTAGCCAATTGAGTCTAATCATCCTTGCACCAAACTCTTACACCCAACTACATAAGGTGATTGATGACTTCATGTTCATAAGAAGGATTAGTATGCAAGATCCTAGATTAGATCTTTAGTATTTCAAAATAATATAAATGTTGGAATTATAATTTGTTGAATAGAAGATTGGACTTATAAAACTAGTCATGCTAGATCAATTTGTTTTTTGGACTAGTTTCAATTCACTTATTGCTTAAAGACAAGTATAATGTCTATTATAGGTTTGGTTGAATTTTTATGTCTTTGTTATCAAATGAAAGAAGGGTCCAATTATCCTTACAATTGTAATATATGAATCATATGCAAAAGTTAGATGACTAAAAACAAACTCTTAAACAATTTTTAAAGTGCTCTAAATCCCTTTAATCCATATATATATCTTTGTTTAAGATTTGAAGGTGGCAAATTTGATCTTGTAGGGATTATGGTTGTAATAACATAAATTGATGCATTTCATTTTCATCTTTAACTCCTATTAGCCTAAGGACTTTGGGCAAGGCACAAATATGTTATAAAATATGAGTTTCATAACTCTTTTGAAGTTCATATCAAAGTACTAAATTATTAAGCATCAATAGTAGAATGTACCTATATAGTCAAAATTTCGAAACTACTTATAGATTTGCTTCAAATGAATTTGAAAGGCTAAAATACAATTTTTATATTTAGCATTTGAGTTTTTTATATTATTGGTCAAAATTGTTATTCCAATAAATTTGGTAAAAAAGGCATAAAATTAAAAAATAAGAACATCTACATTTTTTCAAATAGTAAAATTTACAACACTAGGTAGATACTATTCACTTTTTTTTTTTAAATTTCCTTATAATTCATTTTTTATTGTAGAGGTTTTGTTTTGATTGTATAAATATACAAATATCTCAATCTAGTTTTCATAGAAAAAATAAATATTTGAAAAATAAGCTTTTTCCACTAGAAAACACTATCCAAAGTTAGGTAGTAGCCATAAAATGATTGAATGGGTCTTTAGGGGTTGTCATGAATTATGTTTGGATAATGTTTCTTCAACAACAACAAGATCTCCAAACATAACTTGTAAGGACTTTAGATAGTTCAAATTTCTAAATATGTAAATGCTTATAACGTCAATAAACATTGTTGGCAAGTCTTGGTATGGGTCATATTGAAAAAGATAATTTATTCATTAATATAGAATGAATAATTGATGTTGATGCTCATTTGAAGTTATAGCCTTCACTATAGATATTTGTTTGACATACTCTTCATTGTGTGATATTGAGGTATCTCCTCCAATGTCCATGTTTACTAAATTTTCACCATGTGATAATTATAGAGTATTTTGCCCCTAATTTTTTTAATCTTTGGAAGCCTTTGCCTTATTAACAAACTTAATATTATAAACTGAAATCTAAAAGAATAAGTTAATGATGATTTCCAAGAATGAGTTGTTTATAATTACCTATAGATCAATTCCACTTCATTGGATCAACCATTACAAAATAACTATCAATGAAATTTGAAACTTATTCTTCATTGGATTGTGGATTGAATATTATTGATAACTACATGAATTTTTGAGTAGTATGTTAATGCTAAATTATGGTGATTTTTAAAGATTTGTATAATACTAATTTATTGAATTTGAAAGATTGTTTTTGAAGCTTGGAAAGTTAATTTTGGGAGTGAAATATGTAGTTGAAATCTTTGAATTATTAATGAATCTCAAAATAGAGTTTTGGTAAGTTATTCTTTGCAAAAAGTTTGATAACTAACATGAGAATCTAAAAAAGTTTGGATGAATGAAATTAGATGTATTGGTCATCACAAAAACTATGAAAACAACCATTTGTTGGTTGGGCCACACAAAATTAAAAGTTGCAATGAGTCACATATATTAATATCTTGAATTGAACCAAAGTTCCATTGATCTCTACGCTACCAATAACACCTATTGAAGATTGAAAAATATATGGTCCCATTTTTGGCTTAGGAGACCTTGGCTATGGAAATTTGAATGTCACAAAGTGAAACAAAATTTAGAAACTCCAAAAGAGTGATCTTCACAAAAGGTTGCTTTCATGTAGAGAACAAATATAAAATAGAACAACAAACTTAAACAAAGTAGAAGCTATGGATGCAAATTGATTACATGAGCCAATGGATAAGCAACTCTTGTTGGAAATCATTATTGTTGAAGGATAAAGTTCACTTTTCCAACAAAGCTATGAATCTTGTACAATAAAAAAATTCACAATTCTTAAAAAAATTTCACAATTCTTAAAAAAAACATTCAGAAAGGAATTATTTCAAAATTCATATTAAAAGTCTTCCAGTTTCCATCTTGAATCTTGATGCAAGCATCTTAGTAAATTTAACTTAAAAAAATTTACAAATTTTTTAATTTTAGTGGATGGCTTGATTTATGTTTAGAAACCTTTAATTCATTCTATTTAACCTCATAACCTATAAAGTCCCAAGTCATGTCCCAAGTGCCCCTTAGGTAGAGGGCAATTGAAGGTTTCATAAGGTTTCTATAATTTTAATTTTTGGCATGGTTTGTTGAATTTTTTTTAAAAGATAGAAAAATAAATTAGCTTTATGAGAATATGAATTTTATTTAAATTTATGTCCTACAAGAAAAACTTACACCATATGAAACTCAAAATAGTTGAATTCTAGTAACAAAAGAATTTGAAAAACTTGAAATAATTTACTTCTTAGAGATTATATTTTTATTTACTTAGAATACAATCAATTCATTTCATTTGAATTGCAATCACTTGTGGGAACATTGTGGTAGCTTTCACACCAATATTTTTTAGTATAATCCTTACAATTAACATTTGAGGCAATTCTTGAAGAATCTCAAATTGCTACAACTTTGAGTTTCAATTGGCCATACACAAAATTGAATATTGAGTGTATTTTTTTGTCATTTGGCATAGCCAAGACTAAAGACATGAGACAAGCAAGGAAAATTTTTTACATGGGCAATGGTTTATAATTTCAAAATGACAAAAGCATTTATATGTGATTAGTTAATGAGTATCTAAACTCTAATAAAAAAATAATTTCTTACTCTTACCATTGGCAATAACACAATACAATACAAATTTTTTTTTATAAATGTAAACAAATAAATTTGGACTTGAAATAACTCTTTAAATTTCAAAGGTCAAAATTATATTTTTATTATATTTTTATCATACTTTATATATCTTTATTTAATTATTATGATTGTAGATGATGTAGAAGAAGGGATACATACAAATTATATGAAACACTAGTCATAGTTGCACTTGTTTGGCTTCATTTCATAGCTTTAGATGTATGACACCGGGATTCTATACCTATATCATGATTTCATTTCATCATTTTAGTCATTTGGCCTCATAACTCCATGGCCAAATCATGTCTAAGTGATTCTTCACACCTAGGATAACTTATATTTGTCAATACGAAAAATATATATAACCAAATGGCTAAACTAGTTCTGACTTGAAATAAAGGTCATCAATGGAATGAAATCCAAATACACCTCATTACATAATCCCTTTCAACCTTCAACGTAGACATTCAAAGTAAATTTGATATAATACAACAATTTGTAAGATAATGAATGGTTATATTTAATCCATTTACAATTTGAAAATGGATTATACAAGGATAAGTCATATAAAGATTATTTGAAGTAGAAACCCAATACCATCTATCATAAGGTGAATACAACCATAAGAGGATTTCTGGGCCCCCAGGAGACCGTTTCAGGGGTGTTCCCCGAAATTGTTCCCACTGCTGCAGACCAGCACCCTGCTGGTCTGAGTTTTTGAATTTTGAAAAAAAAAAATTAAAATTTTTTTTTTCAAAAAACTTCAAAATGTATTAAAGAGAAAAAAAATGATTTCAAAAAAAAAAAAAAATTTAAAAATTTTTTAAAAAAAATATTTAATATTTAATTAAAATTAATAAAAAATTATTATTTTCTGACGTGGCAGTCGCTCGACCACATCAGCATCGCGTTCCCAGAGTTCCCAATGCGTTCCCAGCGTCTGGGAACTCGCAGTCTCTTACAGTAGCTGAAAATCCTCTTATGCATATCCATCCATACACCCATTCATGTACCCCAAACTTCCACATGTGTCCCTAGATTTTCATTAAAGTATTTTTTAGAAGCATCATTAAAATCACCTCAATTGTAATTTGTACACTAATGATTTTGTCTAGTTTCAATTTCAAATCCACCTAAGGTAGATACACCCTATAGATGACACTTTCAAAACAAACTTTGGCCCTCAATAACTTTTACATATTGTATCCAAATGCTATGTTCTTTAGTGCATTGAAACATGCTTTAACTTGCCAACAAGACTATATGAAAATATAAACAACTTAATAATAGTAACTAGGTACAATACCAATTTGTGGCACTTTTGGATGTACCTACCTTATATGAAAATTTCAAAGGTCTAATGAGTTTAGACACTCTGAAAATTCCTAGAAAATACATGCCAAATTTGAAAAATCTACTTTTTTGAAAATTGATGAATTTCAATTGCTAATACTAAAAAAAAAAATCATGTTTACGAAAAGGGTCCTTCAACTATGCTAAATTGCTTATATTTATGATTTCGGGTGTTTCTACTGAAATTGCACCTAATTGCAACCCATCTCTAAACCTAATCCCAATATATTCTTGTCTAAAATGTACATTGATCCTCTATTCATGAAAATCTAGGATTCATTTTGGGTACACACCTAATTTCAACACCTTGATGAAATTCACAGTTTATTCATATGGTATCCAGAAATTGCATTTCAAGAGAATCTAGAATTCCCTTTTGGCTCCCCCACAATGCCAAACACAAATTCAATAATACAAACCATGTTTAATTGCTTAGTTAGGCGATATTAGGTGTAGATACTTTACATCATAATGCACATTTGGTATACCTGGCAGACATAAGCGACCTCATAATTACAGAGTTCAATGTTCAATTTTCATTTTGTGAATTTATACAGCAATCATTCCATGGTGAAGGCTGAGAGGACAGCTACCGCCCGAGTGGTGAAAATACACTTGCAGGCCTTCTGTCCTTCCGTTTCAGGGCCATCTCGTCTACATTGTCTTGGTTTACCTGCTGCACACATCACATCACCAGGTATCATGAAAATCATGGATTGTGCTCAGACAAAAGCCACACTTCAGTAGAAGCAATTATGTCCTGTTCCAGACAACGAGTCCACCCAACCTCATTCCAATTGGTAGCTGATGACAATTTCGGCCAAGTTTGGAGGACTCCTTGGGTCATGACCAGTTCAAGCTAAGTTAAGAAAACTCCGTGGCAGGAATAGGACATGATTTTCACTATAATGGTCTATCCTATTTGTGAGGGTGCCAAATTAGTGGCACATGAACTAATAGGATAAGTCAGTGTAGTGCAACCTGAAAAAAACATTACGCAACGCTAAATAGAAGAATAAGAAGCACAACATGGTAAGCTCGGTTGCAAATACTCTATCTACCCTAAATCTTGGACCACGTGCACTGAGTAAATGAGTGGAACTCGTGGTCAGCCTTCGTACAGCACATGGAACTCTCCGTCCTGGACAAGCCCGTGGAAAAAATTCACACAATCACATTTTCTGGCAGGTTTTGCCTACCTGTTTCAGGATTTCCTCAAGCGCACCAGTTATTTCTGAGAAAGTGGGCCTTTCGGTTGTCTCTACTTTCCAACAACGCTGCAGCAACTCACTGAGTTTGGGATTGATGTTCTCAGGAATGATGGGCCTCAAACCCTGAACGAAAGCATAATTGGTAGAATCAGTCGTTAGTACAATTCAAAACTTTTAAGACCCTTAACTAAAAGAGCTCATAAAAAGGACCAGTACAATAAAACTATGGATCCACACATTTAATGATTACTGGACTAATGCACATTGAAAGTAGTGATACCTTTTGAACAACGCCAACTGCAGCCTGAAGAGGGGTAAGCTCTGCATAAGGAACCTGCAAAGACTCCGCACAGAAAGTAAAACATCTCGATTTTGAAAACATTATGGGTTGCTAGAGCTCCAGCCTTTAAGAAACCAAAGAGCAATATTCTCTACTTTGTATCCTTAGAAGCTCAACTCGACCATATACACTTATCCCAAGTCCCCAACAGCCCTGAAATTGCCAGGGTTTTCTTCTTTTCAAATCGACGTTTTCAAATTACACCAACAGGACAGCTGATTTTGTGAAGTGTTGGTCACACATATAAACAGGAGACTACGGTAATCGCAAGTATGTCTACCCCAAATAATAAAGTATAATTTTCATAAGTCTCTTTCAGCCACCTTATAGTGCCATTGTTCCTATAAGTACATATTACAATTTTATTAAAAATATAAGAAAACTATTATTCTTTAGAATGATGGGCCCCAATATGCAACTATTGCATTTAAAGCATCTCACATCTCATGGGTATCAGAACTTTCTACACGTTCAAACCATTGCTTTACCTCTCCCATTGGGTGTAGAAACATCAAAAAATCTGATCGTTGGATGTATACTAAAGAAACCTATGCCTACCTGCCCTGTTAGGAGCTCCCAAAGCACTATACCGAAGCTGAAAACATCTGCCTTGGAATCATAGGGCTTGTGCTCAATAACCTGCACAACAGTCGATGGCTAGTCATAAAACTACGGAACATATTACTGCCTACGTGCATTTAAACCAGGAGTTATGTTTCTCAGATGTGTTCTTAGTAGAAAGTAGCGCCACTGCTATTGTTACCTCAGGGGCCATCCAGCGGTACGTGCCCGTCTCTGCTGTCATGATACCAGACTGTGCTTGAACTCTCGCTACGCCAAAATCTGCCACCTTGACCACCTTAAAATCCCATGAAAATCACCCAATGTCAGTGGCTTTGTCAGAAGGCAAGCAAGTAGCAGGTTTAAAGTCGAAAATCTATCACATTCTATAAGGATAGAGAAAACTTCAGCTAGGAAAAATAAATAATGAACTGCACACCTCGTTCTCGTCCATAAGCAGATTTGCCGCCTTTAAGTCACGATGTATAATTTCATTTCGATGAAGGTAGTCCATGCCCTTGGAGACATCCCTGGCCACTCGCAGCAGCATTGGCATCTTCAAAACTGACTTTTGCTGATGCAAATAGTCATACACACTCCCACCAGACATATATTCTGTGTGCATACAAACAACTTTAGTAACAAACAATCCTCGACCTGGAGCTTTGCTCAGACAAACTAGGAAAGCACGGGCCATGCCATGAAAAAGGGTTTTAGTAGAATTACATAATTTCAGGAACTCTTAGACATCATCATAAAGAAAACTTCCGAATTTTCATAAAAGCCTCAATATGGTTCAACTGCTCAGAATGAGACCACCCCATGACACATAAGGAAGTCTCCATGTTATCTTTGTGTCCATAGAATGCACTCCCCATGAATCATAAGAAAGATTCTTTTTGATGATGCTCTCTAAAAATTCTGACAGTTTAATATTCCTAGAACCGTTGGGCAAGAACATGATAAGAGTATTGATGCGTTCAGGTACACAGAGATTCCATAGCAGGCACATAAGATTGGTCACATATGTACCTGTGACAATGCACAAATTTGGGGCCTTCGTGCAAGCGCCAATAAACTGCACAATATTCTTGTGCCTCACTTTTCTGTAAGAGCCCACACTCTGTTGAGCTCAATTTGTTTATACGGAGAGATGAATAGTTACGAAACATGCCATAAATCTTTTAACCATAACAATCATTACTACAAAAATAACTAACTTTTGTGAACTAAGGGCTCATTTCTGGTGTCGGTATACCAAAAAAATGAAAATGATACTCCCATTAAAGTTTGGGATTTTAGAATAGCATTTTAAATCTAAAATCAGCTTTGCAAAAAATCTTATTAATATGAAGATTTTACCACATCAATAATTTTATTTAAGGATGCTTGGGATTGTCGACTATAAGATGGAACGTTAATATTCTTCGCTCAAAGGTGGAAATTGTCAGTTGTCTTGGGTAATTTAACACATCAAACACTTCACCCACTTAGACCACCCCTAAATAATTGTCTAACCCAAACAATCTTGAAAAAATTTTCAAAACCAAATCACTTATAAAGCTTGCATATTTCCATATCAAACTCTCTGTTGCTTAAATTATAATGAAATTGTTCCATGACTAGAAAATTCAACTATCTCGAAGGGAACAAAGACTTAAGACATGCGACAGTACATTTGGGACATATAAACCGAAGGTGAAAGGGATCCACCAGGGTGGACTATTACACAACTACTGGAGGTTAGGCATGTGGCACAATACCGCATGATGAAACATTCTTGTTGAAATTCTAGCTTCAAGCCCTCGGTCATCTGTCCTGCGTTGAGAATTTTGACGGCCACATCTTGTCCACAATAGGTACCTTGATATCTGTACACGAAATGATTACCATAAGCCTAAAATATACAGCTTAGAAAATTGATTTGACGATTCAAATTTACTGCAAATATTGGCTTTCAAAGCCAAGAATGTAGATACACCTACAGCCGTCTTTTACCCCTACGATAACACCAAATATTATGAAAGTTTCAGCTTAATTCCCTCCAAACTTCTTTACATCTTCTCCACTTCTCCAAAAATATTTACTTACATGACTCCAGAGGATCCAGTTGACACCTTTCGGATAATCTTTAACTGGCTACTGTCAATTTCCCAATCGTCAGTCCCAAGTGGAGACGAAACAGATTCTAGAAACCGCCCACTGCCAAAGAGCTCAGGAATAGGCTCAGGAGTGGCCGTTGGTCTAGCCACGGCTGCAGGCTGAACATCAAGCAACATCAACATACAAAATTCAGAAATCCTAACAAATATAGAGGCGACCTTACCACATTACTTATCAGATCTTACGTATGCCTAAATATAGACAAAACACCGTGCACATACGAACACAGATGCTTACGTACCTCGTTAGGAAGGCTGTTATATTTCAGAGCTAAGGAACAAAACGTGTTTCATGATTACCCATATACCAAGAAATGTCTACTGAAAAAACTCACTCACCCTACCCAAAAAACTAGCCACACTAAACCCCGCAAATTGGAACATTTAATTCCACAAACTGTAATTTGTGGAGTAAACCCTGCCAATTGAAACGTTTTCTAGACCACCTTTTTGGGGTGCGTTTTCCATTAATCTTTAAGAGGCAGGATTAATCTCAATTGAGGGTCCCTATTGGACATTTGAAAGTAAGAACTAAAGCCAACTCAACTATTGAAATAATTGCCCATGAATCCGTGTAGTATCGCCCACAACTAACGCAAACAACTCATTTAGCAGCCGTTTGTAAAAAGTCACGTAATGGGATCACCCTACAGCACCTCCATAGCTGAAAGAGACCGAATTAGAGCATGCTTCAAATCTTCGATATCCTGATCAAAACAGACACAATCCCAATTGATGAAATCAAGAGCATAAAAATGCCGTGAATAAAAACACCTAAAAACGTGACACGCTATTGTCCTTCAGCGAGACCATCAAGTAACCTGCAACCAACAGTTTTTTTCTTTTTACCTCTGTCGGCCAGCCATCTACTACGAAAACATCGAGGGAATACCCATCTGTGGTTGAGAAGACGTGTGCTTCGCGAATGTTGAGACCAACGTCTGCAAGCAAAGCTGATAACTGTACAAACAAAGCACAGAATCAGTTCAATGAGGCATGTGTAAACTCAATCATCTTCAACAACAGATTCATAAAGACTATCTCATCGGCCAATCTGTAAGTGCAGGTGGTGACAACGTGTAAATCTGAGAGGGAGACCAGAAAGGATAGTACTTTCATGGAAGCAAGGGAAGGCATTCCTTTCTCAAATCATATGCAATCGTTGGTGATGTTTGTATCAATTTCGATAGCAGATTACTCCGAATGCTTTTTCATTTTCATGGAATTTCAAACATATCAAACATTCCAACGTCCATGATGCCTGATTGGGGAGTCAGATATATGTCCTTAAATTCACAAGCTCACCCGTACAGCTTGCGAAACTATACCATTTAACCCTTAAGTGACCCAAAGGCCAAAAGTGACCGCCTCCACATCTTTAGGAAGTGGGGCAAGGCAGGTAAAAAAAAATGTACCCATAGAATGAAGAAATCATACCCTACATTTTTTCATGGTAGATTTGCTTTGAAAGTCACATTTGAATGCCACATGTCGATTGCAGTAACTTTCAATAATTTCCCTTTCGCATTTAGGGGCTAACGTTAAGAAAATGCTCCAACATCAGGTTTCAAGAGCACACCTGACTGAGAAGCTTGGGTTTGTCGATGGATGAAATAGTGACTTCATGCCTTGGCACGTTTGACCAATACGTATCAGAACTGTCGATATGCCCGAGCTGAAGTTAGAGCACTTCCAATAGAGATTCTAACCTCAAGAAAAAAAAAGGACAGATTCTTAATAAAGCATGCACACACTATGATTCCAAGGTAGACCAGAGTTCAACAAACCGAAAGCGAAAGGTGAAAGTATATTACCATTGAGAGTGACGGCTGTCATGGTCATCGTCCTTACCAACAGGATTATTGCATTCGGAGATCAAATCCTCCTGGTTGGATAACACCCTAAATGCAGGGGTGTGAAATCTGCTACGGCGTCAAGCAGACTCGGGTTCAGCATTGACAGCCACTAATACACATTTTTCATTTGCTATCCAGAACAGCAATGCCCTAATACTGAACCAACACTGAGAAGATAAATATTAATATTCTTCAGGAGATAGATGTCAAAATACATACTGCAGATCATTAACAGTATCATTCGAAGTCGCTTGTGGCATTGGTTCGTCTTGGGGCTCAGAACGATAGATCTGCAGGACAAGAAATATCGACATATAAATCTAAATCCTAAAGCCCCAACCAATACAGGCAACCTACACCAGTGAAAAAAAGCTCCCAGAAAACCCAGCCACCTTGAATCCTGCCGATTGAAATTTCATTAAACGCAATCAAAAACCCACACCCAAACGTCTGTTCTAGCTGGTAACAACAATTGCGATCAATTGAAAAGATTGTGATGATCACTAACTAAATCTATTATAAACGGAGAAAGTACTATAATGCCAAGTCCATTCATGGATCATAGATCTTCTGGCTGCATAAAAATCAAACGGGCGCTCAACTAACATGAATTGCACGAAGGTGGAATGCGGCCTTATTTTCATGCAACTTGGCTTCTTCAAGCAGCCGCTTGTGGGTGAGTACATCCTCCGCCTTGTCAATGCGCACATCTAATGCGTATCTGTAATCAGATTATAGGTTAAGCTGGATTGGATAATTATGTGCCCCAAAAAATGCAAATTTTCAATGACAAGAAAATCAGTTCAACTCACTTCTGTTTAGTGTTTTCACTTGCACCTTTTTAATAAAATCACCAGTATCTATAGATATCACAACAAATCACAAAAATCACAAAAAAACATATAATTCACCGATCACCGATACAAAAATAACAAAAGTCTCAAAAAAAATATTAACTTGAAAAGGGATTTACCTGATGGGAAGGCGGTTGAAGTGAGCTTGCAGCTCGTCGGCGAATGAAGGCATGGCAGCATCATCGTAACATCCGTTAAGCGCAAGTTGCGACAACACACTCTCGCACACTTCTTTCTTGTGATTGCGCTCCGATTTCAACGGCGCCATCGTATCGCTTACGCCTTCAGCGTACTCCTCCATCAAACTCATCGATACTATTTCATGTGCACACTCTCCTTCGCTCCACCTAGTATTCTTCGTCACAATTGTATCCTGAAGAACAACGACTAGTTCCGGAAAACACGAAGAAGCCGAAATGGCACCACGATAAACAAAAATTCTCAAAGTGTCTTGCAAATCGGAGACACGCAACAAGCACCGCGACAAAAGCACTTCTAAAGTCGGAGACCTGACGTCATTGGTGGTAACTTAGTGCGCAACAATTAGCCATTCTCTAGATCATCGTCGCATGAATGACGATGCTTCTTCTTCACCGAACTCCTCCATCACCAAGCTCAACCTCCAACTTTTGTGCAAACGCACCAATCTGGAGAGAACATATACTCTTCGTCACGCAGCATCGACAACAGAAAGAACGACTTCAGGACAAGATGAAGAAGCCGATCAGAGCGACCAACAACCGAAATAGCACAATGACCAAAAAATTCTCAGAGTTCCTCGCTCATCGGAGATTAGCAACAAGCACCGTGGTGCAAGGACTTCTTCAAAATGGGAAAACTTCAAGAAAACCTTCATGTCATTGCGCACCATTAACCAAGTCCGCAATTCGCCGTCATCATCGTCGAATTGATGACCAAGACGACAATGTCAGTGTCGCTCCGTCGTCTTTCAGCTTCACCGCGCCACGCGTTCCCAACACATGATCTTGTCGAGCTCTAGTCCGAGTCAGGACTAGTTAAGGTTTAGGGCTTACGACAAAATTTTACGCGACAACACGACACCGTGTCTTTCTAGTCACACTGCCTGCGGTTCGCATGATCCTCTCTCCTTCTGCCATTACTGCTTTGAATTCCAAGTATCGACCTAGTTTCGGCGTCAAAGTGGCCAACCCGAGATTGAATCAAACCCTAAGTCTTGAAGATTTCTCGCAGATTCTTCGGCGATGGATCTGTGGCAGTATCTGCTCCGTGTGGACGCAACCTTCAATTTCTTCAGCAATCTAACATGAAGGTGATTAAACTAAAACTATGGAAGTGCAAGTGATTTCATTAGAATTATGTAAGTTAATTGCAAGTGCAACTTTGTGATTCAATGAATCAAACCCTAATTCTGAGAGATTGCTTCCAGATTCTTCGGCAATGGTCCTGTGACTTATCGACGTCGAGGTTCTCCTCCCGTTTTCAGAAACGTGTGCACGCAACCTTCAATTTCTTCAGCAATCAAACATGGCAACGCTTTTACTAAAACTATGAAAGCGCAAATTGTTTCATTCAGACTACGGGAGTGCCACTTTGAGATTCAATGAATCAAGCCATTATTCTGAGAGATTGCTAGCAGATTCTTCGGCGATGAATCTGTGGCTTATTCGCATCGATTACTCCCACCCGTTTTCCGAATCGTGTGAACGCAACCTGTGATTTCTTCAGCAATCAAACAGGAAAACGATTACCAACAAAATGAAAGCAAAAGTGCACGCAATTGGTTTGAGAATTTTTAGAGTTTCAATGAATATTCAACAAAATTTTTAAGTTGAAGTCATAACAACACCTATTACTAAAATTAGATTCCATTTAATTAAAGTATCAAACGTTCAACTCTCATTTGTTGCTTCAAATACAATAAGTTTTGGATTTTCATTCACTCCATTTAATTAAAGTATAAAATGTTTAGCTCTCATTTGTTGCTTCAAATACAATAAGTTTTGGATTTTCATCGACTCCATTTAATTAAAGTATAAAATGTTCAACTCTCATTTGTTGCTTCAAATACAATAAATTTTGGATTTTCATCAGTTCCTTTCGAAAACTAGTGTCAAATAGGAGCAAATGCTTGAATCATGATTGGAGTCATTACTAGGTATCAAAAATTCTATTGTAGCCAATGGCAAACAATTAGTCTTCCAAAAAGGTGAAGATGCCTTATTCTACTTTTGCTACAGTGAGCCAAGGCTATCAGAATGAATTCCACCTAAATACTTAAATAGAATCAAGTAAAGTATATACATCCCCAATCATCACTAATGGCAAGTCAACATGATGACTACAATTAAATATGAAATAAGAAGTGAAAGTTTACAAAACCAAAATCAAGACTAGGCTTTTATAAATTTTCACTTTTTAATTGTGTACATCAATGTTTAAGTTTCTATAACTCTTGGTCCAAAATGTAGGTTTTGATTGTCTAATCACATCCCTTAATCCATGCCACTATATTTTTTTAAATGATTGAGCTAAAAAATAAGCAAATTGTTTATTTTTTTTACCAAAAGTAAACAACCATAATATTCTTCACCTTTAGTAGGAAGGCCTAATATGTAAGGGGATCCCTAACAAAAGCAATTGTGACATAGTCCCAATTAAATTGAACATCCAATAAGGTATTGTCGGAGAGATTTGTCTTTTTAAGGTTTCTAAAGGGGGCCATAGAACAACTTTATAATAATGCTATGACATTTCAACAATATCTTATAGATAATAATTTATATTCTATATTTAAATTTTGAACAATGATTACAATGATTACAATCCTTCACTTTTTAACAAAAATTTGAAGTTTGAAGTAGAATTATTTGACTTTTTGTGCAATAATACATCACTATATTGTTCATGGTCTTTGAGGTGACTAATGATCATCATCTTTCACGTGATTGATATTCATCATTTTTAGGAAGATTGATGTTCATCATTTTTGAAATAACGTTGGTGACCAATAAACAAATTTGGTTTGTGATTTCTACCATTAATGGATAACATATTTTAATTTTAAAATCTTTCATTCTTTTCACATTTTCATTTTTGACTATCAACTGCAATTGAAGTTATTTTTATTTGTTTTTACTTGTCTTGTAGAGAAGTAATCACACATTTCCTATAGGTCATATAAATTTCACAGTTTTTTCATAGTTTGAAAGGCCTTTGAATCTCTTAAGGAAGAATTCTAAAAATTCACATCAAATACAAAATATTTTCAAAAAAACTAAATTTGTTTCTATTGATTCATTTCTTATATTGGCTAAAATATTGTCATCTAATTTAATATAGGTAACCAACAATTAGTAACCAAGAACTTTTATTCAAAGATTGTAACTCAATTTCTCTTGCAAGAAATATCTTACAACAAATTTTGAAGTATACCAAACCCTTTGGGAATTAAAGAAAAAAAAAAAAAAGACTAAATTTATTTCTTTGGAAAAATCAACATTTTTAAGAATTTGTATCTAACGAATTTCATGTCATTCCAATTGCATGTTTGTCTCTATCAAGTTTAGTACAATGCATCAATGGGTTAGTTTAACCCTCTAGAGGACCAAGGCCTTTTCTCCAAGAAGCAAACTCAAAATCGTCATTTCTATAGCAACGAGTAAAAAAAATTGAATATTTTTTGAAAATTTAACCGTAGGATCTTCTACCTAACTAGTATGAAAATGTATGGAACAAATTTCAAAAATTTTGATTGCAAAGATTGCAAGGTGTTTGTGTTTAAAGTGGAAAAAACAAGTTTTTCAATACATTCTAGGATTAGATTATTTGACTTTTAACCATCTTATCTTTAATTTTTTGCACTATAGAGTTTTGAAATTTAAATATTTATAGTGGAAAATTTAGTTGAGAGTGTAGAGAAAAAAACAAATTCTAAGAAACTTAATTTTTATTCTTTAAAAAATTGTTGTGTAGAAGTAGGTACAACATAGAAGGAAAATCTATATTATTAATATCTCTGAGATGGAATTAAAATGCACTATTGTCAATGGTGAGATTATTATAGAAAACAAACTAAACCATGGAAAACTTTTCTTTTTGAAAAATCATAAAAATTGTGTTCATGAATGAATACTACAAATATTTTTTCAAAAAATGTTTAGATTGCTTGAAAACCAAGATGCTTCAATCATATTCAAGTCATTACTAGCTATTGAGAATTCTATTCTAGCCAATGGCAAACAATTAGTCTTGCAAAAGGGCAAAGATGCCTTATTCTACTTTTGCTATTATGAGACATAGCTACCAAAATGAGTCCCACTTGGATGCTTAAATAGAATCAAGTAAACTATGTACATCCCCAATCATCACTAGTGGCAAGTAAGCATGATTACTACAATTAAATATGAAGTATTTTTAGTATGTATATTTAGCAAATCTTTTTGTCAATTGAAATTGATTCCACTACACTTGACAACTAGATTGCTACTTTTACATCATTACTTTTGACCCTCAACATTGATAATTTAATCTTGGAAAGGTGTAGCCCTATTGCCAAGGCAATTAGTCATAAACCATCATATCCAAAAATGAATATCCATTGTAGATGTTGGTTTTACAAATTTTGAAAAATCATTCTAAGTAGATATTGTTCATTCATAACAATAGAAATGTGTTTTAATTCCTAAAATAGCTAGTATCCACTAGTTAGATTGTACTACCTCTGTCCCACTAAAAGCTCCAAAAACATTCCTCTTGAAGGATTAACTATAATTTCAATCATTCTGCTACAAATACATGCATTTAAGAACAAGTAAATCACCCCTTAGATCTAAGCAACGTTTTTAGTTTAGGTGTTGCTTTTTAGGCACCCAAAATTCATGGGAAAAATGTGGTATTTGAGCACATTTTGTAAATGCCCCTAGCTCTATCATTTTGGATGATTTAAAATGTGGTGGCAACAATGGGATCTTACAAACATGTTCCCCAACCTAAATCCCCCCCCCCCAAAAAAAAAATACTAGCTCATTTTATGATCAAATTTTCATAACACCAAAGTGATCACTAAATGCATTGACAATGCTTTTGTATTTAAAAGCAATTAGTACAAAGTGCCTTCTATGAACAAGACCAAGTTTGCAAGGCCAAAAGAATGCTCCAAGATTATTATACTTGCCTACACAAGGTTGTTTCAAGGCAAAATGGTACACTTACTAAATGGTTGAAATAAATAAAAATGGAACTTTTTAGTGGGACAAAAATTCTACTTAACCCCTAAAGGACCAAACTGCGTTTTTTGGCAACATAGCGATTTCGGGCAGTTTACTACGAATGGAGTTTTTATTCTTTTTCTTTGAAATTTTCACACAACATGCGCCCGAGGAGTAGCTTCAAGGTCCAACAAGTTTCATAACATTTGACTACATAGTCAAAAGTTATTACATGATATGTGATTTCCTTTGATCTCTGGGCAGCCTGGGCAGATAAAAAAACTTCTTTAAAAATAATTTTTTGAAAAAATGAAAAATTGAAATATTTTATTTAGAATTTTGTGTATGTAGGAATCTTTGAATCATTCCATTTGGATTAGTGAGTCAAAAGTTATGAGGAGGTTTAGTTTGAGGTAGTTTGTGGCTAGTTACAAAATTCCTACACTACAAAAAAAGTTTGAAATCCTTTATTTAATTCAATTTTTAATATTTTTGGATAAAAATAATTGAAATAGGTGAAGATTGTTTATTACAACATTTTAACCATTGGGATCAAAAAATTTCAATTCCATAAATAAATTGTGTACAATTTAGTGTTTTGGCTCATTTTCTACTTCTTTGTACTTGTTATTTTTTTCCTCTATGTTTTACAACTCCAAATGATTTGAATTGTTTTCTGCATATAGCCAACTTTCCTTTAAGAATGAATCCAGAGAGTAACCACCAATTTGAACTTTTTTTCTTACAAATGTAACCTTGTGAAGTGCAGCTGCCCGGATTTCCGCAGTGGTAAAAAAATGATTTTTGTCACTTCAAACACTAATATCTTGCAATCTACACGGTGGAAATTGCTGAAATTTTTTCCACGTCTTTTTAAAATTATGCTCTAAAAGATCCTACGGTTACTTTTTTCCAAAAATGTTTTTTTATTAAAATTTGATAGTTGTCTAAAAAATGACAGTTTTGAAGCGGTTTTGGTGAAAACATAGTCAAAAACCTTTAGGGGTTAATTTGGAGCTTTTTAGTAGGACAAAGGTAGTAAATGTTCTTGAATTTTTTTTATAAAAAAAAATAAAATCCACCTATATATTTTGTATGTTACTTTTCAATTTATCAATCCACATGTTTCAACAATTTTGTTAATGCAACACTAATGTAACTAGCTTAATTGATTTGTGCTTTATAATTTTGTAAAGGATCAATCTAAACCAATTTTTATTAAATTTTGTTGGATGCTTTTCATCTATTGGAATTTTTTAATATAGGCCTTAGGATTCAAAGTGTGCATTGGAGGTATGGATTAGCTAAAGTCCATACTACTAATTCTACCTATAGTAATACTAATGAGATCCACAATCATTTGGTCTACATCAAATATACCACTAATTGATATTCACATTAGCATCATGTTCATACATTGAATATAACGAGTGCATTCCATTAGATGAAATTTGAGGCGTGTGGAAGACTGTGAGTTCCTAGATTGTGGGAACTTAAAAACTACTGCAGGAACATAGAATTGCATGAATCCTATGTGGTTGAGAGACTACCACAGCATTAATTTTTATTTTTTTTGTAAATGATGGCATGATAACAACCAACAATATTGGAAACAATTTTGGGAATATATAGACCTTAAATGAAATGGTCCTCTGAAGGCCTTAAATTTCATCTAATGCTATCTTTCAAAAACATTAGAGGCTTATTAGGTAGATAGGAATCCAATATTTTTTGAATTATAAACCTTTGACTTGCACTTACATTTTGAACACATCTCAAGTAGCTTAAATAAACATAAGCAAACAAGTTTTGAAACACCATATCTAATATCTTATTTTTATCCCTCAAAGGTGGTATTTTTTTAACCATTTAAAGGTTAAAATATCTACCATATAATTAATGTACTTGCATTTGATTCTACTCAGAAAGATGTAAGCAATGATATTAAAGATATAGTCTTGAAGCACTTCATAACTACAATGCAAACCTCACATTAGGTAATAGCTATGAAATGCTTTTTGCACTCTAAGCCATTAACTTTTTGAGGTGTGGTTAAATGCAATTTGAAAGTAATTTAAAACAGGTTTTAGACTTCCATTATTAGCATTTGCAAGTTGTTGGTTTCTATGGCCCAAACACATCAAGTCCCATTTGCACGCCCATTTTGGACAACTTTATCCTTCTTGGCATCAAAATTGTTCACTAGCTAGGAGCATGGGATTGGTTAAATTGTCTTTATTGATGGAATAGCCTTGGCACTTCTTGACGCATGGCTAGTAGAATTAATTTAACTAAGAGATATGAACTTAGCTATGGCTAGCTCACTAACTTAGTATTTGAATCATATTTCCAATAATGTTTTTGAAAAGTTGAATAGTTAAATTTTGATTTACAATTATATAATTGGTATAATAACCCTTAAATTTTCAAGGCACCAAATTTGAGTGCCATTAAAACTTTGAAATTAATTCCTAAAGGACAAAGGCTTCTTTTCATAAGAGGTTTTTCGGGGTATTGAGAGACTGTTTCAGCCTCGTTTCCCATTCTGTGAACCAGCCACTGCTGGTCAGAATAAAAAAATATTAAATAAATATAAAATAAATAAATAAAATATATAAAATAAAAAACATTTTTTAATTTAATAAAATATTATTATCTGATGTGGCAGTCTCTGTGCCACATCAGATTTGCTGTTGGGACTGTTTTTAGTGAGTTCCCACAGTCCAGGAACTCACAGTCTCCCAACATGGTGAGAAAACCTCTTATGGTACATCTAGTTGTAGGATCTTATACCTTAAGAATAAAAAAATGTGTGAAAAAAATTGCAAATATTTTGATTGCAAATATTGCAAGATATTTGCATTTAAAGTCAAAAAACAACTTTTTTAGCACATTGTAAGATTGGATTATTTGACTTTAAACCTTCTTAATTTTATTTTTTTCACTACAAAGTTTTTAGCTTTAAATAATTATGGTAGAGAATTGAGAAGAGAGTCTAGGAAAGAAAAGAAAATGTAATTTTCTTAATATTTTAATCTTTAAGAAATTATTTAATAGAAGTAGGTATAAGATAGTTGAAAAATCTATATTATTAGTATCTCTAAGATGGAATTAAAATGCACCAATTCCAATGATGAGATTGTTCTTGCAAGAAGATTAAACCATGTAGAACTTTATTCTAGAAAAATTATAAAAGTTGCATTAAAAAATGCATCCTACAAGTTATTTTTTCAAGAAGTTGATCAAATTGCTAGAAAACAAGATTGTGACCATAACTTTTTCAAATCAAATTCTAATGGAATGATTCAAAGCTTTCCATATAGACAAATATATAATTTGTGAGAAGAAATTTTTAATTTTTAAAGACTCAAATTCTTTTTTAAGAATTTGGATTGCCCTTTTCTTTTGTTTTGAGCTTATTTGGGCATAACTTTTGTTCCTTAGCATTGATTGAACAAAAAATTATAATTCCCACAAAGCTAATCAATTTTCTATCTTAAAATTTAAGAAAAAAGATTAGGATAAAATTTGAGATTGTAGGTACCTGACCAAAATCCCATTTGTTCCCTAAAGGGACAATGGTCTTTTAGGAAATAAATAAAAATTACCAATTTATTATTTTTCATTAACTATATTTTAGGAAAATTCTTTTTAAAGTTCTTTTTTTACATCCAAAATTAAAATTTGAAAATGATTGATCATGATTTTCCTATTAAAGATTTTATATAAGAGAGGTTGTTACAATCTTGACTTTTCATAGTATTGAAGGCTCTTGGAAATGAGCCTCAAGTACACATGATTGCTAGTATGTGAGCATAGAAAGTGTCAACCTATGAGCCTAGAATTCTATACACCTATAATATCCTATTTTGTACAATTTTTTTGCAAAAATAAAGACTATAAGCATTCATTGCTACAAGCAAGGATATTTCATTTGTTCTTTCCAAAACTTGTACATTCATCCAATAAACAAATTTGTAGTAATTTCAGCTATTTTTATTATTTAAAAAAAATATGGCATCTATAGTTAGACTATATGGAAAACTAAACAAGAAGCAATTTGGATTATAAAGAAGAAACGTAAAGAAACATGTTGAGATTGATAGTCAATGTAGGGGAAATTAGTTTTCTATTAGTGTAATGAGAAAACATCTCAATGGCACCAAACCAAACTAAACACCTTTAACCCATGAGTACCCTAGAGACCAAAATTTGGCCTCTCCAATTTGAAAAACTTTCTTGTTTGACTATTATAATCTTTTGCATAGTACGGTCAAAGGACGTGTCCTTTTCCCCAAACCTCCAGGTCTCGGTATGGTTGGTTTATGTGAATTTCTTCTTAAAAGAAAGTTTGAGTGGAATGAGTTTGGAAAGGTTTGGATTTCAATGAATTTGCTCTGGTCGCTCAAGGGTTAAAAAGGTCACCTTGTCCTTGTCCCTATTCTTCTTGTCATATTTAAGCAATAGATCATGCTAGCCTTTTGTTTTTGAAAAAGTGACAAAATAGCAATCACTTAAAATTTGGTGAAGCATTGTATTTTTGCATCCATCCATCTTTTGTGTCCAAAAAGAACTTTTTAATCATACACTTTTTTCATCTAAATTTGGCAATTTCATCTATATTTTGAATAGAAATGAAAAAAAATTAGTGTAAAAGAATTACCTTTATTTAGCAAGAAGTAGAAACTTATTTTGAAATGGTGCAATTGGGTACCATGGTGCAAAAAAAAGGGCTAAATCATACATGCTATATTCACATGAACTTTGTTGCTCTACATTGGATTATCTACTTCAATCACATTATCAATTTAGCTATTTCATCTAGTAAAAAGAAGGATATATCTTTGAGTATTCTCTTTTTATTGTTTTTGCATATTTTATGTGCAAATTTTTAGTAAAAAAAACAATGAGTGATTGCCCAACTTTTAATATTAACTATCTATGAAAATGGGGTGTTTTGATAAATATGATAGCCAATAGATAGAGGAAGTATGTTAAGATATATTTCTTAATCCTTCTACATTTAATTGAGCCTACTTTAGACTTTTTGCATATTTTGGTAAACTTTTGTGACTTTAAATTCCTTTGAGTCATTGCATGAAAATTTCAAAGTAGGTTCCTTCTCAACATCTTTCATGTATCACACTTTGTTTCATGTCATCGTATGCATCAACAAAAAGGGTTTTTTAAGACTTGATTCTATAAATCTCAAAACAAAAGACTATAAATGTACCTACCTTTAAAAGTCTAATTCAATTATTTGAATTGGATCCAATCAAAATAGTTTTATATCAATGTATAAAGTTTTGGATCATTGTATTCCAATTAATATGATGAAAGTTGTGAAGGACTTTGTGTTGTTGGTAGTATATTAAAAAAATAACATATAAAGTTCTATTGAAAGTCAATTTTTAATTTTGGGGGATAAAATCAAAAGCATGGGATATTCTTTACATTCAAGAACATTTTCATAGTTGTGATCAACATTTCTAATTCCAAGTCAAGGTAGTTGTGATTTGGATATGTACCTCTTCAAAGTAATCTCTTTTCATAATATGAACATGGGCTTTTTCTTGGGAGGCACTAGAATTCTCTTAAATTATTTTGAACCTCAAGGGAAGTCACCAACATCAATTTAACAAAGTAAGGTGAAACAAAACATAATGTGTCATACCATAAGAGGATTTCTAGCTGCTTTAACCCCTCACCGCCCCAGGGGCCAAAATATGGCTCTTCTCGATTTTCAAATTACAGTTTCTCACAGCAGATGCACTCAATCAGAGTACTGTAAAAAGCAAAAGTGGAAGGCACGGGGAGGTCGATCGCCCGGATACTCAGTGAGAAACTTTGCGAAGTGTTTTCAACGATTTACGTGAGACTCCCAAAAACTGGACATGGCAGTTGGCGCCTTTTGTCCGATTGTTGACCGGTCAGGGCCGGTCAGAGGCTGTTGAGCCTCAAATTCCACCCAAACTATTAGCAGGACATTCTTCCTGCATTGGGACTCCGTTTGCAGTGTCGTGGAAGGGTGGATGTTCCATGCAAGGTGGGGAACCTTAGTGATCGCAACGACCACATGATTTCAAGCTACGGAACTGGACCTGAGCTGTAGATTGACCGAGTAGAAGGCAACAAGTCTCAAGCTTTTGCAATTTTCGATGGTCTCAGGTTTGTTAGTAGTTGCAGTGTACTTTCCCTAGCTCAATTTTAGCTACGTTGTAGAATCCTTTGCCCAACTTCAGGTTTTGACATGACATATTAGGAGAGCACTTTTGCAAGTATTGAATGTAGAATTTTGATAGTAGACCCTACAGTACTGAAGTTGTAGTTTTGATAACATATTATGGAGACCTTTTGATTTATTGTGTATGCTGTTTTGGCAATATATTTTCATTCATGGATACAGTTGTTGTGATGGATTTTTCTCACGCAGCCATCCTCTGAACTTCACGTCTACTTGCAATTCTTTGAAACCCACATTAATTTCTGTACAAGGAAACGGGACCTCCTATTACCTGTTCACCTTGTAACTAAAACCGGTTAGTGCCGGTCTCTGGAACAGCATTCTCCAAATGTATTTTGTGTTTTTGACCCCACCAATGCTTGTTGAACCTTGTAAGTTGGCATGCTCTGTCAAGAGCCGCATCTCCCCAATTGCTAAAAGTGGGGGCCAAGTCCGTGGTTCGATCTGCCTGCAACTTCGTTGCAAACCTTCAACAACGTAGGCCACAACACTAGTTATCGAGAAAAAGATGCCTTGATCAAACGTTATAATGTCTGAGCACTGAGCATACTTTCCAGATCGGACAAGGTATACTCAATCACCGCAAAGCTACCTGCAAAAATCAACGGTAAAGTCTCATATACCTTGCCCGATTGCTCACAAGGTCACATTGTGTGTGGGTCACTCAGGAAACGTGGCGATGACACTGTTTTGGTTGGGGCGGTGAGGGGTTAAGAGACTGCGAGTTCCCAAACGCTGGGAACGCATTGGGAACTCTGGGAACGAGATGCTGATGTGGTCGAGCGACTGCCACGTCAGAAAATACAATTTTTTATTAATTTTTATTAAATATTAAATATTTTGAAAATATTTTTTTGAAAAAAAAATTATTTTTTTAAATCATTCTTTTGCTCTTTAGTACATTCTGAAGTTTTTTTGAAAAAAAAAATTTTAATTTTTTTTTTTCAAAATAAAAAAATTCAGACCAGCAGGGGGCTGGTCTGCAGCAGTGGGAACAATTTCGGGGAACACCCCTGAAACGGTCTCCTGGGGGCCCAAAAATCCTCTTATGATTGCCTACACGCCTACTTTGGTTTGGAGGAACAATACCACTTTCAATTTAACCCCTAAACGACCAAGCTGCATTTTTTGGCAACATAAAAACTTTAAACAAGTATGTGTGGGTGGAGATTTTATTATTTTTTCTTTACAATTTTCATACATGTAAATAAGGAATATCTTTAAGGCCCAACAAGTTTCAAAACTTTTGATTACATAGTTAAATAGTTTTTGTATGATATATTGTTATTTCTCAACTTAGACAATCTAGGCATATTTGAAAAAATCAATTTTTTGGGGGAAAAAATTGTAATTTGATTTTCTAGATTCATATACACATTGAAAACTTTGAATCATTTCATTTTGATTTGTGAGAAAGTTATAAGGAATTTTGGATTGTCAACAATTATGGATTCTTTACTCTAAAAGAAACTTTGAAATCCTTTATTTAATCCAATTTTCAATATTAAAAAAACAAAACAATGAGTGTAGCTGATTATTACAACATTATGGCCATTGGGATTGATATTTTTCAATTATATAAATAAATTCTTAATAATTTTGTATTTTGAATTATTCACTACTTCTTTCTACTAACTATTTTTTTTCCTATATGTTGTACTATTCAAAATGATTTGAAAATTTTAAGCTTACAGCCAACTTGACTTGAAGAATGAATTCTAAGAAACAACAACATGAACGTTTTTTTCATATGAATGGGAGCTTGTGAAGTGCAACTACCTAGTTCTTAGAAGGGACAAAAAATAAGAATTTTGATTAATTAAAAACCATAACATCTTACAATTTGCATCATAGAAATTTCTGAAATTTCTTCTACATCTTCTCCATCCAACATGCCCTAAGATCCTAAGGATTCAGGTGTTTTTAAAAAAAAATTCTAAAATTGGTACTTGTATTAGAAATGGCAGTTTTAAAGCATTTTTGGTGAAGACATATTTAAGGAACTTTAGGAATTGAAAATCTCATTTTTCAATTTTTTTGTTATACATGGAAAAACTTTTAGACATGTCAAGCAAGCATGGATATACTGTATTTCAAGCCCCAAACCCAAAGCATGCAAGAAGTATTCCTTGAATAACACCCAAAACCATCAAAATGCATTAAAGATTTTAGCATAGATGAAGGCACCTGTTCAAGATAAAAACATTTTTGTAGTACTACCAAGTGAAAATCATACAATTTTGAAGAAAATAAAAATAAATTTATTGAATAAGACATGTAATTGCTATGAATTTTCAAAGTGGAAGCTCCATGAGCCCCTGAAATCATAGCTTACTCATAAAACTGAAATCTAGAGAATCAACAGTCCCCCAATCACAGTTACGTATGGGGACAAGTTAATTGCACTGTAGAAGACACTTTCAATAGAAGTCTACTTACTTGTCAGGTGTGGGTACACATACAGGGACAGTTTGGGGTGTTTTCACCTTACACCTATAATACACAACACCTCAAAACCATCCCCGAAACCAGTCCTCTTCCACCTCCACTGTCCAGGTGGTCCTAACCACTTCATTCAGCACTTCTGAGATGCAGCAACTACACGACCCTCAGTAGTGGGTCACTTGCACTTAAACATCAAACCAGGGAATATATAAACACAACATGCTGCAGCTTCCTGAGTTGGAAAAAAAGGACACTTCCCCTATTCAGAGTATGAAAATTGACACAGTAGTCTTCTGCTTTCACTCGTCAAATTCCTGAAATCAGTACCTACGTTCTATCTATGAAAACAACACCCAAGGTAAGAGCAGAAACGTGTCTTGTGTACAAAAAGATAAGGAGGTAACTTCATCGTGTAAGACCCACCAGTAACAGAAACAAACATATAAAAAACCTTCCCACTCCTAAGACTCCTATCAAGAAATGGTCAATCCTAACCATGTGTCGAGCTCCTTAATAGCTGTAACACGGAGTATTTAACAAAGCTCCAGATTCCGGTGGCGAGAAAGGCTCTTCACCTAGATGTTGATTCGATGAGTTGGAGATGTTCTTTGTCTAGGGGTGATCACTTGTGGCATTGACATCCCTCCAGACACCACAATCTCTGTTTGAAAGAACACAGTGACTCAGAAGCACTGAAAACGAGCTCTACGCACTACAAAATTCAGTTGGCATCAATCAAAGTATAGTGGACATCAAATCAAGTGGAAAAATGGAATGCCTGACAGCAAGAAGAGAAGGCTACGACACATACCGATACCCTCCCGCACAGACAAGCTTGGTCGAATTACATCCTTGGAATTCACAAGGAAAATGTCGCCGATATACAGGTGATTGGTGGGTACGAATATACTGCACAGCTCCTCATCTCCATCGTCGTTCTGATTTCGTCACAACCAGAAACCAGTGAAATCGTCAGATTATTATTCTGTAAGACGAGCAATCGAAGACCCAAAGCAAGATCCAAACAAATGAGCTACATTATTTATCTCGAAGAGCAACAGCAGGCTCTCATTATTCATGCACATACTTCTAAAGTGAAAGTCAGAATGCTTGAAATATAACGACTTGTAGTGCACAAACACGTTCAGAAACGGTCTTCTAGTTAGTATCTACTTGAACCACTATTTTGCACGAGCCTGACCTTTCAAAACGGGGATTTGTCAAAGACTCAAAGGGTTCGACTCACGCCACAAACAGAGAATGACACTCAGGGTAAGAGTTACAAACAAAATTATATGCCTGGTGCAAGCAGAGCATACCTGAAGCACAAGAGTGGATGTGATAAACCCAAATGCATACTCTCCGACTCGAGGATGTCGAATGATTGCAACTTCTTTGAATGCTTGCGTGTTTTGATCTGCTCAAGCGAGAATGGCATTAACCACACTTGAAATCAAATACAATACAGTACGAAAAGATATAGGAAGGATCCCTTTCCATCGAACAGGAACTACACTATGCTTGGCTCCTAAACCTGCCTATTTCAAGCACACTGTCAAGCAGACCTGGTCATATGTCATCCAAGATGGGATTCAGAGTACTCTCAGCAGTGCCAACACAAGAGATCCGCGATATAGATGTAAGAAGTGCCAGACGGTACTATTGTGTAGAACAGATCTCAACTGAGAACTGTGCGGACTAGCATTACATAAACTTGCAATGAGTCCGGTCATTTATGTTTTAGCTACGTCTCGTTCTATGTAGATATAAATAAATTTTAATCTGTAGGTCTTCATTATCCTTAAGTTCAAATAGTAGAGTCTCCTATTCGGCCACTATTTGCTACTCCCTCTGTCTCAAACTAAATCCGTGGTACTCCTAGTTTCCCACTAGGGACCACGGATTTAGTTTTAGACAGAGGGAGTATACTGCATCCCTTCTTGAACAAATCCTAGAAAGCTTCGGTAACCTGAGCGTTCCTACTTAGATGTCACTCTGTGTAACAATGCTGCAGCGTGTCCTGGACAGCATCTTAAATGGTTGTTAAGCGATCGGTGCATCATCGTGGAAATCATCACTAACAAGAGACTCTAGAATATTCTACGAATTATTCCTGTTAACTGAGGATCAGAAGCGTGCTGAAGAAGCTGTACCTGGAGAGATAGCAGCACTGATCTGCTTAGAAGCAGAGTAGATGTGCTTTACAAGTGGCATGCGCTTAATGAACCATTCACCCATCGATAACACAGACGCTCCAATCCACGATGACACGAATACTCCCACCAGAAATATAAATACAAAGGAAGTCACAAACCCAAGCCCTGCAACAGTGCCCACGCACATCAGAATTCATCATCAGGCAGTTACCGCACACGCAACTACATATTCTGGTTCCGAATAACAATATCCAATTCAAATGTATCCGAGTGATTTTAAAATTACCACCAATAAAAGAAAGACAACATAATGACCTATTTGTCTTTAAAACAGCTGCTCAGTAAAACCTTGATCGTGGATTTACCGATCACATGAATGCCGAGAGTATCATAAATTGGGGAGAAAAAACTGTCGAAGAATCTGATGAACCACCACGTAATGTAGAAGGTGACGACAATTGGCATCAATATCACACTGTTTCATAAAACCAAAGCACAAGTAAGCAGCAGCTTTGTAGGGTTAAAACAATATCAAATAGAAAATATTAAACGGTTCCAAGGGAAAACATAAGCAGGCAACCTATCTGAGCGGAACTTAAGAGTGCTTAACAGAAACAAATTACAAACTGTGTCAACGACCGACGTCCACTTCACCAAATCGCATCACAAACTAGACAATCAATTTAACTACACAGCTGGTTAAAATATCCAATAGCAAACCCAGCTATCTAGCATGATCTGAAGAAGCCCTGAAATAGTAAACCACTGGCCTTCAACCAAAATTCTCGGATTACTACAGCCATAATGCATACACTGCTAAAAAATCTATTATTGTCAAATACACCATTCCAGAAAACACTCACCAGCCACTCATAAACTTCTTTGACGCCCAACTTGAAAGAAACCCATAGAAAGCCTGCCACAAAACAACAGAGTACCAGAGTCAATATGATGTATTTGCATCTATACCCATTAACTAACAAACCTCGGTAAGAGACTTCAAATCAATCCTTTAATTTTTCAGCCTCACATGAATTTTACAGCAGTCACACCAAAATGATCATCACACCAACTAGTACAATTCTTTATCAAATCGAACCTAACGATTCGCACGAGTAGAAGCACAATTTGCGACCACATAAACTTGGACTTAAAACTGAGGAAGTGACAGGAGAAATCAATCCGAATCAAGTGTAAACGGGGCAGGTATAGTGGCCCGAAAAGCATCCAGATTTACGAAGATTAACAACGGTGGTCGACCTAAAGAGCGCAGAGAAAAAATTCATTTGCACAAAAAACAGCAGTGTACGGTTGTCTAATCCTATTCTCTGCAAGACAGTGAAGAAAATAACGAGGGAACTCCTGACATCAAACTTTGTCGTATACAATAGAACTCCGTTCATTGATTTGTTTCACCTGATTATAATTTGCTCCTCCTTTGAAACTTGGAGATCTTCCAGCATTTCGCATATTTGAACTCGGTAGCCTAGATATCTTTGTGACATCACACAAGGTAATCCCTTATAATAGTGAGAAACTCGTGTAGAAAATGCATTCAATCACGGTTAACAACTGGATGAGACCCGGTAAAGAACAAATATTCTAGACCTAGGCGGACTATACATATATCACGCGTTAAGCAAACTCTTGCTCAATGATACAGACAGCATCGACCCCATGTAACACTTCCGAGACTTCTACTCTCTCTGACGAGAGACCTACAGGCAAAGTTGCTGAATGAACAAAGTATACTTTTCTAAAATTCGCAACACTGCTTCAAATCAAAATACGAAGGACCCTTGAACACGAAAGAATAACACATTTACATAAAGATATCCTCGAGCGACGTGAAACAAGCAAATATTCTTCTGTAGCTGAGGAGAAAGAAAGACTAAAGATAACTACACGTAAAATTTTAGTCCATGTAACAATATGAAATAAGATCGTGGATAAAACTAAATTTGAATAATTTGAATTGGTACACAAGTACAGAATTCACGAAAAGAACGGGGTCGTCATGAGGAATCAACATTACCCAAAATCATCACACAGAAGAATTTACTCAAATCCTTAGGTTGACAGCTGGATAATGTAAAACTAAGTCACCGTAGTGAACTAGTTCCGGGCATAAATATTACCGACAAGAAGAAGAATTTCTGAAGCTGAGACTCGATGAGCTCTTCAAAACGACCAAAAACAGAGGTGTGGAAGATTCACACAAAGCAAAGGATTGCAACATAGCGAGTGAAACAGTGCTCAGACGAGCGAGAAATCAATTCAATTCAATTAAACCAATGAAAAAAGAAGCGAGTAAGAGTAGGTGATGGACTGCCTGGAAATTACGACAACGGAATGAATACAGGGATGAAGACAATAAAAGTTGAATATAAACTTGTGAAAATAGACAGTCCAGCAAATGGTTACAGAACCATCTACATCTGCCTCCACCGACACAGGTTTCACTTCAGCATATTACAAACGACAGCTATTGAGAGAGGCGTGTACGCCAGAAGCAGGACGAGCTAGGAAATGAATAAATTAAGAAACGAAAAACGAAAAATTAAAAGAAAAAAGAAAACGACGTGTAGGTCGAGGAAAGCAAGGCGAAGAATTCTGAGAAGGAAACGTATAGAGGATGAAAGCAGTAAGAGCCAGATGCAACCGTGAGAAAATAGATAGTGCACAAACAGCATCCACAGCTGCCTCGACCAATACGGCTTCCACTTCACACAGTAGAACGGCGACAGAGCAGAATCCTTCCAAAACACACTAAACTAAAACGCAACGCACCTCGCGGCCCGAATGATAAGCTGAAGGAGGAGGTTGGCCAAGCTTGGGAGGATCCTCTATGTCATCGCTGATTCCAGCCATGAGCAACTCCCTGTCACTACCTGCCGGCCGCGAAGGTGAAGCTTTATCATCGCCCATGGCGACTTCAACTCCCTTCCCTATCTTAGAACTCAATCGAAGCTCCAAAGAATGGCTCCGTCTCCCCCTTGTCACCTCACCCTGTCCCACAGCCACCTGGCCGTCTCAACAGTCTTAAAATCAATCTTCACTCGGAAAAAGGAAAAAAATTCTAGCCAACCTTCCTCCCTCCCGTACAACTAAAAGGCCGCTTTTCCACACCTCGGGCACAACACTGCCAAAGCTCAAGGCACTCCCCAAGAAACCCTCCCAAAGCCCGTCCTCATCGCCAAAGCTCACAATCGATCCTCTCTTCGCATCCAAACCTTTCCCAGCATCGTCAAACACGCCCTTGTAACCCTAAGGACGACAAGAAATGCCAAAACTCCGCCGAGACGGCACCGAACGATACCGCGCAAGGATCAAACTGAAGCTTAAATCCCGAGGAGCAGGAAAACCGGGAGCCAGATAGATGGCAGGACTACTGTAACATTAGCAAGTGCGCAGGCTGACGGAAATGAATGCTGTCAATCCTGGAAGCGATGGAGTGTTTTCCGGCAGCTGTAGCCGGAGCTGAAGCCAGTCGTCTCCCTAAAATGCAACTTAAGGGTTCCACCAGGTCATGCCCGGGGATTCAACAGGTTGACGGTTTCGGGTGGAATCCAACGGATCAGGGCTCCCTGGATCGACGGTTATGGGTGGAGTTGCCAAGCTGGCGGACGGAGGTTCGCCCACTGGACGAAAAAGAGTGGAAGATTGGACGAGAATTGTCGGCGTTCGTTCCCGCCCGCTATTGACGCACTGACAAGGAAGCTTACGTGGTTGGTGGCCAAATCGCCAGGCCAGGTTTAGTCTTCACGTTGAATTCCATTAAACACTTAAAAGTGTCCGTTTGGATGACTTCACTTACAACTGTAGGATACTAGGATGGAAAAAGAAAACGTTTTCTCATCCAATTTTTGAAGCTTCTGCTCTAAATTGGAAAAAAAATTGATTTACAAATTTCTGCATTTTATAGCAATATAAACTTTGAGCTTGTAAGCATGGTTTGTTGATTTTTAATATTAGAATGGCACATGCACTTTGGTTTATATCATATTTTTATTCCATGTAATTAGAAACTTTAAATTTTTATGTATTGTCACACTGTCATCATTGAAGAATACTCACTCGTTGCATTCCAAGTTTTCATCATGAATGTTGGATGAAATTGGATGATATTTGTGTGGAATGAAAACATGATAGATTTTATAACAGAAGTCGTATTAGGGGTTGTAACATTACACATTTAAGTGATGAAAATTTTAGGTTTTTTGAGTAAAAAGTATTTGATATGAATTTTTTGAGTTTTTCCTTTTAGTATCTATTTTAAAATTATTTTATAGTTATTAGATTTTTGAAGAATTAGTCATAGATTTTGAAGTAGAAACCATGTAAGCTTCTAAAAGTATCCACCTTGACATGTTCACTATTGGAATGCAATATGCCGTGTATTAACCATTGCTTTTAGGGTTTGCTTTAGCTTCTTTAACCTTAGGTGCCTAAATTTCAACCCCTAAAGGATTAGATGGCCATTGAATATATACAAGTGATCTCAAGTATGTACGTATGAAGTTGTTTTAAATAAATGTTCAACCTTAAAATTTTGACACATGGTGCTTACATGTAGAGCCTTAGTAGGAATATAATATTTTTCAATCAAGCGCATGGATCAAAAGTTATACTACCCAAAATTTAGGAGGCAATTTGGAAAGCTTCAAGCAACATGTGTACAACTCATCTAATAATTTTGAAATTTGTTGGATATGTAAATTACATGATTCAAGATACAAGTGTCAAAAAAAATCATAAATAGCATAAAAGTCTCATTCTAGGAGGAATTAAAGTCTATTGGCCTTGTTGGATAAGAATTGGAAAAAAAATTGTAACTTCAAACATTTTAATTCTTCAACATATGCAATCAAAGTTGTTGAAGTTTCTTCTGTACATTTCCATAGTAGTCTAGTATAAATTTATACAATTGAAGTTTGAAAAAAAATTATTTAATTTTTTCACATTGCCTTGAAAAGTAGCAATTATTCACAATTTGTACCTCAAATGTGCCTAAGTCTTTTAGTAATTCAAAATATATTTTAGGATGGTAGAAGATCCAATATAAAACAAATTTCAAAATATATGCCATTTTCTTAAAAATACTAAAATAGAAGATTGTGAAAGGCTATAAGAACAAAATTTAAAATATTTGCAACACTGAGGTATATTTAGTTGCATATTTTTTGCCAAAAATGTTCCACTTGACAAGTGAATAGAAAATTTTTTAGCAAATAACTATGAGTAAAGCTAACTTATAAATGGAAAATTCTAACCTTTCATAATATAGAATTTTAGTTGAATATAAACAAAAAAGAACTTAATATAATATATTCAATCCAATTTATTAATATTGTTGATTTTCTTGAATGATTTTCTTAGAAAAATAAAATTGGTATTATTTTAAACCTTTAATGTATGGAAATATATTAAAATATGAAATACTATATTATATATATGCATATACAATAGAACATGTAGCTAAATTCTAATTTTTTAGAAAGTATTAGAACTAGAAAATTCAAAAATTAACTTGAAATATTGTATAGATTTTGTAAAAATTTTGCAATTTAATATTTTCCTATCTATTCAATATTTTTTCATTTTTTTTCAAATAGAATTGAAACTAGATTTCAAATCATTATTTCAAATTCAAATCAAGTAAATGTATATTTTAAAGGCATCAAATATATTTGATTAAAGTGAATCTAGTTTTTGATATGTATCCAACCAAGTCTGTTGCCTATGAAATTGATATTGACTAATTCCAATGAAGATTTTAGCTAGGGGCTACTTTTTGCTTCATGATTTATTGGCTCCTTGTCTCATTTTGAACAAGGTTAATAGATTTTTATATATTAGTCAAACCCACAACATTTTAGAATTAAAGTCCAATATTACTTAAGCCAAGATTGTTTCACATGATGCTTATTTTCAGATGAAGATGCATCATTAATTCATTATCATCAAAGGTTTGGAGTTTGGACAATTCATTTTTATATCTTGTCATTAAATGGGTAATTAAAAAATGTATTAGGTCTTTTGAGTCATTTGAATTCTATCATTTACATTTTTTATGTCACTTCCATGTCCTTTGCATTCTATCTTATAGATTGTATGCTTCAACCTTTGTTCATTTGTTTTGTTTGCTAGTAAAGTTATTTACTTTTTTATATTTTCGTCATTGTCAATATTTGTGATTTTATTGTTCATGAAGAATGTAAACTATTTGTTTTTTTTGCTTTAGAGGTGCTTGCTTGCATTCTTTGCTAGATTTTCTCTTGTTTCTTCTTACAAGAATTTTCTTGCAAAGTATTTTTTTTGCATGTTGTCATAGATGCTTGCATAGTGTAATAGCCTAGTTCATTGTAAATGTTTGATTTATATGAGTTTCATTTGTTATATTTCTCTTTGCTATCTAGAAGGATCTTAAACTTTGAACATTTGGCCCATAATAATTAAAAATAGATTGTAGGGGATGTTAGTAATCAAATATAACCAATGTTAGTTCAAAATTTGTTCCTCCTAGTGTTATAGATTGCAATATTGCCTAAGTCTCGATTGCAAGCTCGCACCTTTACCAATAAATATTGAGTTTATTTCAAAATAAGATAAAATAATCAAATAATCAAAATAAATAAATGTGTCATAAAAATATATTTATAAAAATTAATGAATCTAATGAATGAACAAAAGTTTTAATAAATTTTTGAAGATATGCTTATTAAAAAAAATGAGTGAATCCATACAAATTTGAATGGAATCTTGAGTGGCTAAAAATGTATTTTGGACTTGTGTAATTGTGAATTTTTAAGAAGCCATAGGCTCTTTTGATGTTGAATCAAGAACATTTGTAAAAGCAAGATAGAATTGTGAATTTACCACCTTTTTGCATGAAATCTATTCTTTCAATTAGGCAATAAATAAACCAATAAGAGTTTGAGAACTTTAAAGGTACATTCTGATTGCCTACTTTTTATTGCTAATTGTTTAAACTTAGTCACTTTGATTTAGGATGCATTTTGTTGCCAATAGTTTGAAATCACTCACATTTTCCAAATTTCTTCTAAGAATTCAAGATATATATGAAGAAAATTTGAAAATTTCAACATCTTGTAATTAAAAAATTGAAGCAATTTGATTTTTTTAGTGAAATATTGAATACAATTATAATATTAGATCTTTTTATATGTATAATTTAATTTTTTAATTTAAAGATATATAAAAAAAATATTCTTGTACACTTCCATAATTTATTCTTGAAATATTTTTGCCACAATTTACACCACAATTTCATTCAAACTATTGAAAACCTCAACATTATGCAATTTTTTCCAAATGTATTCTTTGGATAAACCATATAGGCTATATGTAATGGTTGAATTGTGTAACTTGGTAATAAAATCTAAAGATTTAGCACATTGAATGAATACTCTCAATGTTCAGAAAAGGAATAATGGATTTTTGAAATATCAAGATTTATCTTTGAACACAAACTCCACAATTACTTCAAGTGTTTTTCATACTATTTACATAATCTTAACAAAATACTAAAAAAAATCAATCAAATGTTCATATCAACAATATACTTACTAAAAATTGGTCTTTGTAAAAGATTAATTAATAAAATTGGATGAGTTTTGTAGAACAATATAGAAAATATGGTATTATAAGTTTCACTTCATAGTCTTATTAAATTAAAATTCACTGTTTTTTATTGCATAGTAAAATCCTTCTTAAATGTTTGTTGTTGGAAATCTCTTTGTTTTATAATATCAAAATATTAAGTTTATTTTGAAGAAAAATGAAATAAAATAAAATGAGAAATTTTATATAAAATACATGGTTCTACTTTATCAATGGAAGGATATAAATTTTCAACTCTACAATTACAAACTAAAGAATTTTGTGATACAATGATATTTGCAATCATTGATATATGAAAAATTAAGATTATATGGCAACACCTACAAGTTCTACTCTATCAATAGAAAATGGTGATAATTCCAAAAATATGGATCACAAACAATCAGTTCCAGCTGCTGGAACTGAAGCTCGAAGATCAATGGTAAAATCAAATTTCATTATTAATATTTAATGAAATACATTTGAAATAAAATAAAATATAATTTTTGATGTATATCATGTATTTCTTTTAATATATGAGAGTTGCTTTGAAAAGAATGGATTGAGCCTATAGACATTGTTTAAATGTTCATTCTTCATATTATATAAAATAGTTGAATTTCTTAATGTTTTCAAATCTTAATGAATAAAATTGAAGACTAATAATTTGATCATTATTGGATCAAATTCATGTATGTAGTTGCAACTTGCACGAAAATCAATTGTTGAAGCACCTCGACCTTCCAAAGTGTTGTTGCATGCAACTAAAGTGAGTATTGAACCAGAGTCTGAAAAAGTTGATGCAAATAAGTTTAATGATAATATCAAGGTCAACATTCCATCACCTGGGAATACAAAATTAGGTGATGAACACCTTAGTCTTGCACTTGAAGGACATCGCAAATCATTACAAGAAGTAGTAGAAGAAACAAAACTTAATCCCTTTTGTAGATTGCATATACTTGGTTTTTTAAAAGGACTCATTGAAAGACTCTTACTTCTTATGCAACTTCCTGAAGCTCTTAGGGTATGTATATATATAAGCTTAGTTGAATATATTACTAATATCTTTTGTAAGATCAAATAACAAACATTGATTATTCCTTAGGTGATTCTATATGACACGTGCATTTCAACACAACAATATAATCTATATATGTATGCTATATTCATGAGCATTATTTTAAATACTATTTCAACTTTTCATATTTGATTGGTTCAAAATTTTAAGAGAAATTTTTTTTGCTAACAATCTTGTTAGACCTTCCTACACATTAAGAATCTAAAAATGATTAAAGTGTAAAAAAAATAGCTTTCAAATGTTTGTACCCAAAATATTTCTTGAAAAAGTAGAATCTATTATTTACTTCTTCAATTCCTAAATAAAATCTCAATATATTTAATATTCAAATATATGAAAAATTGAAATACAGTTGAACCTATTAATTTTTATATGTATTTAGTAATTTTGAAGTGACCTAATTTAATAATATATTATACAAAAGTATCAACAATCATATATGGTGAAGTTTTTTCATATGGTAATATAAAGTGTTAGAATATTCAATAATTATTAATATATGAAAAATCAAAGTTTCAAAAGGATTGTGAAATATTTTGTAAGTATTAAAATTTAAAAAATATTCATATCCATTGAATGATGAATATTTCTTTGTTGTTATTGTATGTCAATCATGTAGATTGGAGAGAGTCACATCAGACTTGGAAATAGTGCAGAAAAACAAAAATTACTTGCAAATAAAAAAAATCTTCTTGCAACTGCAAATCTTACTAATTATACTTTGCCTCATCCCATCTATTTATCTAAATTTGAAATCGAGGCCAAATGGCTTGAAGATATAATAAGGAAGGCATTTCATGAGGTCCAATTTTAATCATTAATAATGTTTATTTATTTCTAATTTCAATTTATTATCATCATTTGAAAAATGAATATAATAATTATAGTTCTAAAATTTCTGTATGTTTATATATATATATATGAAGAATATAAAACACCAAATAGTTATAGTGTACATCATTTGTACATAACTTGTATAGAATAATATTTTTAGTCAATGGTTTGATTTTTTTAACATAAATCATTAATAATAGTACATAAAAATTACATATTTTTTCTTGATTTTTGAAAATAACAAAATTGAAGTGAAATTTTATGAACAAACAAATTTCCTTTATGATATGACTAAAATGTTAAAAAAATATTATGACAAATATACTATAATCATTCATCTTCATTGTGAGGATCCATTTGATTGCAATTTTCTTAAATCACATTAAATTCATGTAGAGAATTTTATTGCTTAAACTTTATTTTGTAGGTGAAATGAAGATAATCAGATGGAAACAAAGAGTACATTTGAAATTTTGAATAAAGTAATTCATTAAATTAGTTCATTACTATCATATTTGAAATAAAATAATCAATTAAATTTTTTTTAAATGATGATAAATGTTATCTATAAAGAATATGTACTTGTTGAAACTCTAATTATTTTAGGACTTAGAATCTAAAATAATTATAATATATAATAAAAATACATACATTAATGATAAAATATTAGTAGATTATAGAAGCAGATGCAATAGAGGAAAAGAGGTTACCTAAGGCTATAGATAGCATAAAAGATCTAAAATGGAAAACTGAAATATCTAAACATCTTATGAAAATTGAAGTTGAAGCCCATTTGGAAAAGAAAGAAGAATGGACACAAAATTTAATCAAGCATAAAAGGGTATGTAATTTAAGTGGCATTTATTTCTTCTTTTAAAATTTAATATTTAGTTAAATTTATTGTAAATATTTACACCATTCAATGATATAAGTTAGAAGACTTCAAAGCAAATATTAAAAAAATGACTAAATTATTATTTTTGTGTAGAATTTTTTTATAATTTTTAAACTATACAATATTATACATTAAAATCATTAGGGATTATTTCAAAAACAAAAAGACAATTTATTTGACATTTACTATACACTTCTTTTGTAATTTAAATAATTTTTAAATATACAAAATTATAACTAAAATTTAATTTTATAAAAGAAAATTTAGAAAATTTTATTAGATTTTGTATTTAAATTCTGTAAAAAAATATTTGATTAAAATTGATAATAAATTTTTCATAATTTTGTATCTTAGAATTAATAAATTAACTTATTCAATGTCATTGAAATCAAATTTAAAAAGTAATTAATGGTTATAATTTTTTTTTTTTTTAATATTTCATAGGAACTTAGAGAAATGCGAAATGAACAAAGAATTGCTTATAAATACAAGTGAGAATTTCTTTGAACATTGAATATAGAAGTTCTATGGTTCCTTTGATTATTTATATTATATAATTGAAATGTGATTATCGTTTGTTTAACAATTGGAAAATTATATATATATATATATATATATATATATATATATATATATATATATATATATATATATATATATATATATATATATATGTATGTATATATGTGCTTCTTGAAGAAAAATAAAACTACATAAAAATTTATTTAAAGATGAATTCAACTATTCATTATTAATTATTTTAATCAATGGATTCTTTTTTAGTGAATATTGGTATGTAAAAACAAACTATACAAAATGTTGAATTGTAGTGAACCTTGGTTTATACTTAATGTATTCTTTAGTCTTTTAGTTTTTAATAATCCAAGGAATGAAAGTCAATATTTTAGAAATCTTTAAGACTAAGATTTTTGGGATTATCATGGTGATCGTTTTTGAAATTTTCATATCAATAAGATTTATGTGAAAAAATTAAGTTGATAATGTATGAAAAAATTACAATCAATTAGTGAAATAATCTGTGAGATCTCAAAAAAAGTGATGGATGAACTATGTGACTTTATGGGAATAATTTAGAATCAATAAGGTTATTATTATAAAAATGATTGTAGTTTTTATTGAACTTTGAAATATTTCCCTACAATAATCTTAGAAACTTATACAATCCAAGTTTTTGTATATGTATATTATATTGAGTTAAAACAAATTGAAAAACTAGAGGATTACGTATAGACCTACTTTAAGTACCAAGTATCTAATCAATATGCACTTGGAAATTCATATAAGATCATATGAATTCAAATTTTTTGATGCAAAATGGAAACATTTATTCTTATCATCAAATTAAGAAAATTTCAATTGGTTGCTCAAATCAGAAGTTGCGCTCACTAGACAAATTTGTAAATTTTGTGTGATTTGGGCATCTTTGACACATCATTAGAAGAAATTTGAGGCCTCTAAAGGGCTGTTTCGGGACTATTCCCAAAATAGTTTCCAAAATGGCCGGGAGTTGTCAGGCTGGTATTTTTTGGGAAAAAAAGGGGTTGGGGTTGGGTCTTGAAATGCAAAATAAAATTCAAATTTTTTATTTTTTTCAAAAATAAAAATAAAAATAATGTGGCCCTACCCCAGCTACATCAGATTCTTGTAATTCTGCAGTTTACTGCGTTCCCTAACTGCAGAAACTCGCAATTTTTTGCAAGCCTCAGATTTCTTCTAATGCTTCTAAATCATCACCTACTTTTAAAAATTGGGATTTATGTAATTAATAAATATTTCTATAAAATTGTTCTATACAACAAATTGTAGTTCTCAAATCACTCTCTAAGAGGAGTTAAATCTTTGTTGGCTATATTGGGTGGTTTTGAGGAAAAAATAACATTTGATTCTAACATCAAGCTCTATTATCTTATTGTGTGTGAAATTAAAAGCCATGAAATTATTTTTGGAATATTCCAAATTTTTTTCTAACCTTTGACCATTTGGATTTCAAATGAAAACTTTTTGATTGCACAAGACATCATCACAAAATGACTAGTGCATTGTCAATTCATTCAACCTTTTTGCATTCCAAGGTAATTTAGAATAAACTAGATTTGATATTCCATATTGAAATTTTGCGTGAATATATGTAATAAGATTTAGAACTTAACAATAGAGATACCCAAATTCATCAAGAGCAAAAATTTTACTCCTAAAGGTTCAAAGCCTACTGACTCCATTTTGCAAGAATGAAAAGAAGTTTCTTTCTCATCTAAACATTATAATCTTTCAATCCACATGGTTCAAATGGTCTAAAATTTCTAATACATTGTAATGGTATTCTCTTAACCACTTGTATGGTTCAAGTTCACAAAAAGATTTTGATGTTCAATTTTTGATAGTGTACTCTCAAATGGTAGTTTTTTTTGAAAATTTTCTTAAAACTAACACCCCTAAACCTTTAGGAATTAAGTGTTGTGACACTTTTAATATAAATCCCGCTTATTTAATCAATGGAGCCTATGATGTCTTGTATCATTAACAAAGATTCTACCTTATCACATATGAACACTTGAAAATGCATAAAATATTTAATAAAAATCAGGATAGACATTAAAGTATCAAAGTAATTACACTCAGGATTTCCCCCCTCCCTTTTAAATACTAAATATGTGACAATTAAATGATTGCAGAGCTGATAAGTTACTTGCAACTGGTGACGTGGCACGACGTGATCGTGAAATAAAGTTGGCTGAAGCGCGAGCAAGAAATAGACAACTAAAACTTGACTTGGAAGTAAGTTATACATTTGAGTTATTCATAAAGTACACTAAATCGGGGTTTAAACCCATGAGTTTTGTGGAAAAGCCGGTTGAGTTAAAAAAGTTGAAATAAAAGTGGGTATGAAACTTATTTTTCCATCAAAATGGTGCCTAAAAAAGTTTGGTCCCCATTTTTGAAGTCATGTGACATAAGTATCTTGCAAAAAAGTTTGTCGCTTCAACAATAATTGCCTTCTCAACTTCAAAAAAAGTCATGCCTTAAGGGAGGGGGGGAATTACAAATAACTCAATTAAGCTTAGATAATGCTCAAGAATCACAAAGCTTGAGAGCCTATAGGACATAATCTCAAGTCTAATAGTTTATCACAGACTTCTATATTTGTATTTTTTGCAAATCTAAAAGTGTAGAAAGAGGGTTTAAATTATGAGTAGTAGCACTTTTTTTACTATCCAATAGAATGGGGACAAGCCTACCTTGAATGATAGACTTTGCATATTATCCCTCACCTTACATCCCTTACTTTACATCCCTCACCTTATTATATAAATTTGGCCTCTAATGAAAAGTTAATTATAAATGTTTAATATATTTTAGTTAAACATGAATATTTAGAAACAAATAAATGAATGTTTTTATTGTGTAGAGAGAGAAATTAGTACACTCAGAAGTGATGGATTACATGGGCAAACAAAATCTATTGTTGCATGAAGAAGTTCTCGATTTGACAACAAACCATGAGAATGATTCTCAATGTATGGATTGGGCAATTGAAAAGATTCAAAATGAAATTAAAATGAAGAAAATGCAAATTGCAGATATTGAACCACAGTGAGTGTAATTGGGATATTCTTTTATTTATTTATTTATTTATTAAAGTAGAATTTGTTAACAAAATGCTAGAAGCACAACTAAGGTATTCACTTTTTAAAAACATATACTAAATTTTTTTCAACCGAGGAATTCTAAGCCCAATTCCAAAAAAATATCATATCATCATGTTAGCAAATGAAAGCAAAAGTCAATGCACGTAATTGGTTAGGGAATTTTTTGCATTTAGATGAATGTACTATGAATTTTCAAAGTTGAGGTCATAGGATCACCTACTATCAGTACCAAGACTCCCCATAATCGAACATCTATAAAGCTACTATGGACTTGCCCAAACCTACACTTGAATATGTTCTTCTAATGGAATTATACTTAGTTGTCACTTGCTTCTAAAATTGATCGTATAAGTTCTTGCCTATTCACGAAGTCTACAAGTGGTTCAAAAAACATCTTTATAAGCTCTTTTAGAATTTTTGGATTTATTCTTTGAATGTCCATAAATTTCATTCTAATAGACTCTAGAATCCACTTCTCACTCCCAAGAAGATCCAAGAAAAATTTACTCATACAATATTATATACTAAGACCTATGCTCAAATGTTTTTTTGAAGATTTTAAGTGTTGTTACACTTCATATAAAAAATGAAAGGTTCAATTCCTAAGGTATGTATGCATAATCAACAATGTCTAAAACGCAACACCTACATGTGGACAAAGAAACAACTCCTTTTTTCTAATAAGATATTGTTTAAGACAAAATGTACTCAATTTCAAAATGATAGTCTACAAGATTTTAGTGTTGATTTTTAAAGACAATTTCAAAATGACAGTCTATAAGAGTTTAGTGTTGATTTTGAAGGACACAAAGAAACAAAACTTTGAAAATTCATGAGTTATTCATATAGAGTTCAAAAAATGCATGCTAAAGTGCATTGAAATCCGTTTTGAACTGCTAAGGAAGCCCAACAAAAAATAATTTAATTTGATAATAGTATCTATGCTCAATTATAGCTAGGCATAATATTGTAGGTGCACATATATTAATATGTAAAATTGAGCTTTCCAATGTTACTTTACACCGACAATTGATATTTTTCTTTTGGTTCTCTCAAGTTGCTCCAAAATTGTGACACAAATTTGCATGTCCATACTTGCACCACAGATATGAGGCAGAAATGAAGATGTTAGCTGATGCAGCAGCGGAGGCAAAGAAAAAGCATGATGAATGGTATGCAAATCTTGGGTATAGTGAACTAAGTTTGAAGTCTGCTTACAAGATACAAAAGATTTGGAGGGGATATCTTGTGCGTAGGGTGTGGGGTAAAGTCCTCAAAAAACTTAGGAAAAAGAGATTGAAAGCGGCTAAAAAAGGGAAGAAGAAGTAATTAAATTGCAAGATTTTAGGGTTGTCCCAAGTGATTGGGAGTACGTTCAAGTTTAGAAATGCACATTACTAATATAATTTTGCTTACAATGGGCATTCTTCTATTTAACTTGGAATGGAGTATGGTGGAAAGTAACTAACAAAACCGTCCAAATAAGGAATTTTGCATAGTTGGAGGCAACTTTTCCTAAAAATAATATTTTTTTTAATATTAGCAAGTGAAAATCATGAATATTATTTTTTTTAATGATTTTTTTGGAAGTCGTATGTAATTTCTATGATTTTCCAAAGTCTTGACTCCCAAGACCATTGAAATTGTTCAATAGGTGCACCCAAATTTGAACCCTGCTAAAATCAATAGTAAGCCAATCACATTTTGATATGTGTCCTCTAACTACGTCAATGAATTAGAGTCAAACATTTGACAAACACATTCACTGCAATCTATGAACACAATTGGATGAGTCTAGAGTCCAATGCAAGGGAAAGGTGTAGTATTAGGTGTTTCTCCATTAATTTACCTTGTGTTCCAAAACAATTGTTGTAGATTGTTTAATGTAGATACATCCAAAATTGCACCTTGTTTAAAATTGCCATCATGACTTTGTGTAGCGTCCACTTGTGAAGTCATTACATTTGTGGAAGAAATGATTTTAGAACATCTACTAGCAAAAAAACTTTTACCCTTTGTAACTTTCTAAACAATATCCAAATGTTGCATTCTTTGGTGCCTTCTAACCTCTTTTTCACTTGCCAACAAGAAAATATGATTAGTCTATGAATATTAATTAGGCACTACAACAAAAAAAGTGGTGATTTTAGGGGTACCTACCTAATATATCTACCATTCAAGCATGTTTTTTAGAAGAAAAAAAGAAATTCATGATTTATTGATCCTTTATCAAAATTCTCCTTTTAAGGAGACTTCCATTCCTATTTGTATTGTGTGCAAAACCTTGCAAAAGTCTTTAAGTTATAAGTGGTAGGCAAACCCATTTTGATGTAGAGACAAATTCATTCTTTTGCATCTTAATTTATTGTAGTTGTAGGCTGTAGGCAAGTTTGGTATATAATGATCCTAAAAATAGACGCCAGTTTTTTTGAAAAATAATTAAAAAATAATGATATCTTTTAAAATAAAATTTATCTAGTGATTTTGATTTTCCAAAAAACGTTTTTAGCATATGTTGAACCTTTTTTGGAGGAAAAAATAAAAATATATGACAATCTTACCTTTTGCTCAATTTAATTGTGCAATGTTGTTGCAAACACTAAGTGGATGATGGATGATAGAGAATTTTGGCATATTATATAGAACTATGATTCTTCATTATTATAATTTTGTGCAAAAAAGGGGTGCAAAATTTTTGGTTTCCAATGAAGACTATTGAATTTTTTTAAGTAGATAATTTGTATAGTTTCAAAAAGGATGATTTTGTGGAGACCGTAGAGACTGGCTTGTCTTTACATGGTTAATGTAGTAAGAGTAATACTTGCTATAGATTGACACTCAAAGGATTGGAAATGGATTGTTCAAAGTGACCATTCTATGAATTCATTGAATACCACTAGTATATGGCTTCAATCTACACATGAAAAAATATTTATTCAGTATTCTACAATTTGGAGGGACACTTTTGGATTGCCATTAGAACCTTGTAGGGAAATCATCCTTCAAGAATTAGTACCTTGTGATTCCTCAGTTAGTTTGCTTAAGAAAATCCAAGAGCATTAGCTCATTGGAGGTCAAACTATTATATAAGATCTTCACTTTCCACACAAAATTCCAAAGACGGATGAATAATTTTTTTTGGCCTTATATAGAAAACATCCATTTGTCAATAAATGTTGATTGCGTTGTTTCCAAGTTAATGTTTTTCTTGTTTTTTTTCAAACAAATGAAGTAGATTCCATTGCAGGGGTTAACTCATAAACAATACAAAGACGATTTTCTAGTCAACGAATAAGAAAGAATATCTTTGTGTAGGACAAAAATGCAACTATTCATCCTCCAAATTAGGGGTGGAAAGGAAATACCTTCTATAGTGCTTTGACTTCCAAAGAGTGCTTTTGGATTTTTTTTAAACCAATGATTCCCATGGTATCAAAATTCATAATTTCCACTCATTATAATGGATTTGAGGGCTCTTGAGGGCCATTTTAGGGTCTGTTCCTAAAACTATTTGGAGAATTGCTGGTTGTTGTCAACCATCAATTATTCAAAAATAAATAAATAAATTTTTGGTCGTGAAATATGATTTTTTTTTAAATTAAAAAAAAATTAATGACACAGCATGGTCTCAACCATACTAGAATTCTACATTTCTAGATTCCTGCAGTAGTTTCTGCGTTCCCAAACTGTGGGAACTCACAATCTTCCAAAACCCTCAAATCCATTCTAACAACCACGGGCTTGTTGTTTTAGAGTATATGTATTTGATCGTCACTGTCTCAAGAACCAAAACCCATGTATAATTAACCCTTAAACAACAAACTGATGACCATGAAAATCATGAATTTTGATACCATGGGAATCATTGATTCAAAAAACTCCAAAAACACTCATTGAAAGTCATTGAAGCACTATGATATAGAAGATCTTCCCTTTCCACTCCTGATTTCAAGGATGAGTTGGGTAGGTACACCCAAAAGCACCAGTTCTTCATAATGTGCCTAGTTCCTGTTATTATGTTGTTCAGAGTTTTTTACAGTCTTGTTGGTGAGTGAAAGCATGTTCCAACACACCAAAGAACAGTGGATTTGGATACCATAAGCAAAAGTTATTAACAGTCAAAGTGTGTTTCTGAAAGCGCCATCTACAGTTTGGGTACATAACTGATTTTGAAAATATATGCACGTTGTACAGGGCACTTTAAGGTCAGGTGCCATTTTGGGTGTACCTACCTTACCTTAGTTGCATTTCTCTCTTACTTAAAGAGATTCTCTTGTTCATCAACCAGAAAATGGCCTCTGTGTTGTCATTTATGGGTTAAGCAAGCATGCAACATCAAATCCCAATACCAAAAGCTCATGGACACCTTCTTCGATAAAAAATTTTTGTGTGTTTTTTCTGTTCCATTTCTCCCTAAATGGAATATTTCATCTATTCCATTTCCATCTGCAGACTTTGGCAGTGGAAAGCCCATTTCTCCTATGGTTCCTAAAGCCACCCACTTTCCAAGCCTGTTCAAAAAGCCCCAAGAACTGCATAGCCCATGATCATATCCTCCACTTTGTTTTTGGTCCACGGTTGACTGGGTGGACTTGCTGCCATCACCACTCCATTTGATTCTCAACAATAAAACAATCACAGCCATTGATGAAAAAGCCCAAGGAAGGAGTGAGTGGTGCTTTCAAGGGAAATTGTCTAAGCTTACACTAAATCAACTTGCAAGCACCCAAGAATGCCACTTTTTTTTTTTTCCTTCCATGAGGTGAGCACAGTTTAGATGATGATTTTGTTGGTGGTACGAGTGCAAGGCCACTTCGCACGACATTCCATCAACTCTCTTCATGGTTTAACCCCTAAACGTCACAAACTAAACAACTCTGAAGATGGGACCATTCTAAAAAAAGCAACATAACTTGAACTTGAATTGATTATTGCATTCTTCACCATACAGATCTATAGCCAACAACCTCATCAATCTAGACTCTTTTTTTTTAGGGAAATCCACCATATGGATGCAAACATTATAAAGTTTGATGAATCCAGTCTCCCAGAATCAAAGGTCTGAAAAACATCCCCTGTGATGTTCAAGGGTTAAAAATAAAATGAAACAATGTTCTATTATTGGTTATGCCCCAAAGGACCAAGTGTCTTCAAGGGACAAATGAAAGTTTGAATAAATTCTTAAATTTTTAGACTCTTATATTTGGCATGATTTTTGGAATTATTTTTAAAAATAGAAAAATACATTATCTTTTAGAAAATGTACATTTTATTTCCATTGGTGCCTAGGAGTAAAATTTTTATCACCTTGAGCTCCTATTGGAGTTTGTCAAGCAACACAAAAAAATTACAAATAATTTGAAATAAAAAAATAAAAAAATATTTTTTGGTAGAAAATATTTTTATCTACTTGGAGATATTTTATTGATTCTATTTGGATAAGTGATGAGAAAATTACGAAGAATCTTGTTTTAGAAGCAATCATAGCTTCTTCCTCCAAAAAAATACTACCTTTGATTTACAAAAAGCCCTATGATTTCTTTTTAAAATACAAAAGAAACATATTTTTTTCAGAAATAGAAGGAGAAGGATTCATTTTTGAATTCATTTTTCACAACTTTTCAAAAGAAAAGTTGCACATACAATTAAATTTCTTTATGAAAACAATCTCATTGTTAGAAACAATGTATTTCAATTTCATCTCATAATTATCAACAATTTAGTTTTTCCTTCTTTCTTGTATCTACTTCTACTTAACAAACTTCCTTGAGAATAAAAATCAAATGTTTTTCCAAAACAAATCCCCCCCAACTTTCAACTCAACTCTTCATTATAAATTTTTTGCAATTTAAACATTATATTGCAAAATATTGAAGTTCAAAAGATTCAAAGTCTTAGAAACAATATGGCAAGGTCTACAAAAAAACAAAATTTGCATTTTAAATGCTAATATCTCAGAATCTACTGTCAAAGCTATAAAATTTCCGCTAGACAATTTCTTACTAGTTTAGTGCAAGATCCTATAGTTAGATATGCAAAAGAAACAAAGTTTAAAAGTTTCACATTTTGGAATAGAAATGTCAATTTTGAGTGTTTTTTTGACCAGGAAAAAGGTCTCGTCCTAGAGGAATTAAAGACACACCCATCTGAGAAGATTCTTTGGGATTCAATAATTGAAGAGAAAAATGGATCCCTCTCTCCTCCTTCAAGGATTGAGAATAATCCTCTTGCAGATAACTTGAAAAGCGATGTGTGCAACCCACTTTTGGAGCACAGTCTCTTTTTTGTCCTCACTATCACCAACTGTCCATCAACAGAACCTCTGCAGAGGACACGCTTGCCTTGGGGTTCACTCAAGTCAACTTTGACTGCTACCACAAGCGAGTGGAGTTTTGCAATGGAGTTTCTCACGACTTAAACACTGAAAAACAAAAGGAAAATAAAAAAACAAAACAATACACATATGCTCAAACATCTTTGAACTTTTGTTTAAAACAATTAAAACGAAATCAACAAAATCAATACCTTTAACTTCTACAGCTTACCCACCTCTACCGCACCCAACCATACAAGCGGTAGGTGGGTAAGTTAGGTGATTGTCTCCACCTTCCCAACTTTGGACTCATTAATTGTCAGATGTGCAAGCAGCTCTCAACAATGTCACGATGGAAATGCAGTAAGGTGAACAGATTCTAAATGACATGATCTAGTTCTAGTACAACAAGTGACACGGCCGATAAGCTAGAAGCTTATTAATTTGACAAACTCAAGTGATCCCACTCTGGAAATTAATGTACGCTCTGATTATAACATCAGAGGATATATATGTACCTGTGTAAAATAAAGGCTGGTGAGGTAATAGCTACACATGAAATTATGATCCGTCAGGAACGTTCTTGGGGTCAGGAATCGGTGGAATGAGGATACATAATCCTGGTTCTCCTTTCGTCGCATCAAGTGCTTTGTTGATCATATTCAAAGGAAACTGCAAAAAAATTTAGACAGACATGCTTCGTGTTATCCAATGATTCCGCTTGACAGACTGTTGGCAACCAGCCTTCTCTGTCCTGTCCTGTCCTGTACCTTTCAAATCGTGGCTCTGTAATCTTTGACCACGTCTACTTGAGCAGAATGTTGAAACTAAATAACTAGGTTTTTCAGAAACCACACCGTGATACACACAGATTGAAGCCTCTGTGTGATCATTTTGACATTGGGTTTGAATCATGAGGATTAATAATTATGACGCTGGGTAAAATTCTCCACCACCGTCTGATTATACTGAAAACCCTATTAAATGCACTGTAAAAAACTTGTGTAACACTATGGATTCTAATTATAAGAAAACAAGGCGGTTATCACCAAGTTCCGACAGAAGCTGATTGTTGAGGGAAAGAAATAAGAACCTTTTTAGCGATCTCCACTTTTACTGCACCAGCCTTGTACAAGTCGAAGAGGAATTGTGCACCTTCTAAAAGCTCCGCTGGGTGCTTTACATAATCTGCCAAAACAGGCACTGCAACCACCACACTTTTGCTTCCTGCCGTCACATGCACACATACTGCCAGTTAAGCAAGGATTTTTACAGCTTCTCTCAATTTTACGGAATCAGCAACTTGAGTCTGAAGAAGGTATTCATCACTGGACCATCGTATTAACCAGATCAGAAATATTACAAATTTTTTGCTTTCCGTACCCTTGGGCAACAGAGGTGACAAGATCGGCACGAAATGAAGCCGCAAATTACAATTGCCTTGCATAAGAATGATGCTAACGACCGACGTTTAACAGATTTCAGTAAAATCAAGTTATTTCAAGATTTTAAGACAACCCCGTTTTCCTTATTATTCATGTAAGAATCTCACTATAGTCACACTTATTATACAGTCACACTCTTTATCATGAGGTGGCCTCCATTTATTAAACGAGAACATACTGAGATCTCCCCCATGAACCACCCCCCTCTGTCCCGAAACAAGTGTCCTGTTTGAACCTCATATTTTTTTAAGGTTGTCTTGAGTAGGTCTATGGAGGCTTTTTTTGGGGGTCCAATCATATTTAGGTTGCACTGAACATATGCAATGTTCTTCATTGATTCTAGTGATGTAAAATTTGGACCCTTTTGAATTTTATACTTTTCATAACACGATCGATGGAATTTGTATCAAATGTTTTCAATCAAAACTGCGAACACTTATTCAGGGAAGGAGGGAGTTAGTAGGAAAGATTTTCGTTATTGACCAAAAGTCCCTGAAACAGTCTTTCTGAAAACACTGTTAGTTACTCTGTCAGAACAACAGAAATTTCGAGTCCTGGTGTAAGGGTTTAGGATTTAGGATTAGGGTTTAGGGTTTAGTATACAAATTTCAAGTCCATCGAGTTTTGAACCAAAAGAATTGAATTTTGGGGAGGTGGGGGTGGGGGTAAGATCATCGATTACCTGCAAGTTCCCTGAGGTTGAGTACGGGTGCATTGGAACCAAGGCTGACCAACATTCCCTTCGGAGCTAAGCCATGCACAACATCTACAAAGTTGCTCTTCTCTTCCAAATCAAACACCACCGCCACACCCTCTCCAGATGTCAACTCCTTCACTTCATCTGCAAAGCCGCCGTAGCCCTGATTGACAACGATAACTTCATTACAGCCACTCTTTTGTGCACGCTCAACATCGCCCTCAGAGTCGACAGTTCCAATCACAACCGCTTTGAGATGTTTCGCGCATTGGGAAATGATGGATCCGAGTCCTGTTGCCACGCCGTTAACTAAGACTGCATCACCACGCCTCAAGGGGCTGAGCTTCTTCAGCAGCATCCATGCCGTCAAGCCTGGGAAGAGTAGAGCCGCAGCTTCTTCGTCGGTGATGTTGGAGGGAAGTGGAATTAAGCAGTTTACTGGCACTACACTTGCCTCACTGAAAGCTCCCTTGTTGGGTGGGTTAACGTAGCCTACTCGCTGGCCTATTTGATGGTTCAAAACTCCAGTACCTGGGGACTCAATGCAAACCATAAGGGGTGACTGTTAGAAACAACTGCTAAATTCTCTTGTTGCTTCTGTTGTGAGCCAACCCGATTCTGACCCAAAATTCCCCCCAAAATTACTAAAACACATCTCAAGTTTGCATGTCTCTTTTGAGAAATGCCTCTTCTCGTGGAACGCAAATCTTGCACAATGATACCCTCTTACGATGATTCCGCACCTTCTAGTGAGAAAACCACCTTGTTAAATGATCCGTAAAAGAGTGTTGAATCATCAACAATGTATCTACGATTTTTTGTTAGGGTTCAAGTAGTTGCTCCTGGTGGTCAATTTAATATTCAATTAAGCACGAGACAAAATGGCGGTTCTTATCCGAGGTTAGAACAAATGCCCTGCAAATGAGCTTTCCACGATTACATATAACATAACTTTCCTCCATGCCAACTCTGAAGTAAACCCAAACACCCGTCCTCCCTGCATTCTGTTGTATGTCTTAATGAGGATACTGACTTGCAGAAAATTCCGAAGCCATCGACAGCTACTAGTACACTAACAAAAAACACTAGAAAACATAATTGGTGATTCAGCAGTCCAGTACCTGGGGACTCAAAGCAAACAATGAAAAAGGAAGTTCCTAGTGAGCAAACTAACTTGAAAAAAGATCTAAAACATCCACTGTTACATGAACCCTAACAGAAAAAAGTTATACAATATTCTTGACGATTCACCACTCCCATACCTGTGGGCTAAGAAAACACAGGAACTAATCTCCTATTGAGTAATTATACGAACTTGTAAAAAGTTCCCAAAACACCCACTGTTGCTTGAACCCTAACAGAAAAAAGTCAGACAACATTGTTGATGCTTTGCACTCCAGCACTTAGGGGCCAAGCAAACAATGAGGAAACAATTTCCTAGTGAGTATTTCAAAAGAAATGGGAAATCTGAAAGACACATAATACATTGGCACATAATTACCTAGTTCAGTGATAACCCCAACAGCACTACGCCCAGGAGTGAACATTTGATGACTCGGGTGATGGAGTCCGCCTCTGCAATCCTCCACGTCTGAGTCGTTAAGACCAATTGCTGTGTGTCGAACCTCAACTTCATTGCAACCAGGATGAGGAAGCTCAATCTCTTCAACTTGGAGATGGTGACGACCTCCGACGGTATGCACTCGCACGGCTTTCACCATGATTCTTTCTGTTTGCCCTAAACCCTAAACCTCAGTCAAAACCTTTGGGTAGAATGAAGGCATGGTTTCAGAAATGTGGAGGACATACTTAGAGACAAATGGTATTTTGAAAATCAGCATGAATACCTTGATTATCACCTTAACTTCTAGAAGACATACTTGGAGCTGAATAGCAATTTGAAAAATTCAAATGGTTCCTTGATTACAACGCAACCTTAAGTCCTGGAAAACATACTTCGAGATGAATAGCAATTTGAATATTCGTGTGGATACCTTGATTATAACCTTAACTACGGGTACTTCTCGACCTCACCCCAAAACCCATCAATTGTTGGGTAAAATCTACACACTCGCGAACATCGTTTCAGCAGTGTGATAGACACACTTAAAATCGCATGGCATTTAAAATTTGGAATAGAGCGCCTCTGATTACGACCTTCAATTCAAAATTTTCACATTCACACCCTAGATTCCCGTCATTGTAGCACAAATTCTTTACCGCAGCATCACCAACAAAAGTTCCTTCGACAACATTGCCATAGATAAATTTCCAAAGAAAAACATGCAGCACTACCGGTACTCACTTCAAACTAGAACAAGCCGTCTTCAATCGGATGCCGTCGTCCCGGAACGCAACAGAAGCACAGTCGGTTTGGAAATTTGAACCGGGTGCTTCGATTACGACCTTCAATTCACAAATTTCAATATCAATCCCGAAATCATGTCATTATAGCGCGGATTCTTGACCCGTAGAATGTAATTCTGAGTCAAAATTCTGCGAGAACGTGCCAAAGTTAAGAGAAGCTAATTTAGGAACTCAAAAACCAAGCTTAAGCTTATTATGCGCTGCTGTGAAGAGTAACTTTAGAGGCTCAGGAATTCCCTCACTCCAAGCACACTCTGAAATTGCACCTGGACGACTGCTGCTCTGCATGACACGTGGACTCCACCTAAGCCATCCAGCTGGACATAACATTCCCTTTTTGTATCCTTGTATAGCGGACCCGTGCGGTAGAAACACCCAAAACCCTTCCGTAGAACAAATATTTTTGTGCTATTACCAAATGAAGATCATGAATTTCCAAAAAAGAAATTAGATTTTTTGGATATGGCATGGATTTTCTATAGATTCTTAAAGTGGTAGCTTACAAGACAACTAAAATTGTCATGAAGGTGGATAGGAAATCAAAGTTTGACAAAGTCAACATTGAACTAAAGTAGCTAATCCCTTTTTGATTAGTCCCCCTTCAAAGTTTAGGTTGTTTTATTTCCAAGGTCAAGAAGTAGGAATAACTAGTTCATTATGATACATTCATAAGCCATTGATTTCTACATTGGATTTCGTGACTAGCTTGTCATTAGAATTAGACATACCTATATATATTTAATAGGTTTCACAAAATCTTGACAAAAAAAATTCATAGTAATTTTGTTTTTAGGTGAAATTTTTTTAAGAAATTTAAAATTTGTCCGAAATCTATTCCTCTATAAGGCAAATATCCCCCACCACTAACAACAACAAATCCAACTTGGAAGCTATGTTGCATTTTTAAGCCGTTGAAAATGGGTTGTAAGCTTCCAATGAGAAGAAAGGAGGGGTACAATTTAATGATGCTTCTAAAGGATACATTAATGGAAGTCTAGAGACACATCATTAGAGAAAATTTGGTCTATCTAGAGGGTTGCTTGTGTGAATATCTTGAGCATCTTTTAGTTTTTTTCTTTTTTTTAATCCTGGATCTAGTCTATCAGAGGAAGGGATTTGCCACCCCTTCCTCCATTTAACTAATGTTTCTTTTTGAATCAAGGCTATAATGATTGCAAAAGTGACAATAAACAACAATAGGAGAAAGAACTTTGTCAAGTCAAAATAAATGTTATATAAAGGTCTTTTCGGCACTTCTTAGCAACCCTCTGGAGAGCCCTAATTTTCTCTAATGTTACTAGAAGTCTAGAGTACATGAATGGATATAAGGATGGTTTTAGGTGTTTATAGTGAACAAAATTGCCTCTTGTAAGAAAGATACTTCATAAGCACTACTTTTTGCTATTGTCTTTGAGCTTAGTTACAAATATTACATTGATCAAACTTTCATATTTTCTTATTGGCAAGGTAAACTAAGTTCTAAAGCACCAAAGGATGCAACATTTGAATACTATATGCAAAAATTCTGAAAGTTCAAAGTTTTTGTGGTAAATGTTCTAAATCTATTTCTTCAATATAGGTACATATTGATTTTGGAGATGTAGAAAGAGTGGTGACAGTGTTGGATTTAGGTGAGGTGTAGTTTTGAATGTACCCACCTTATGGCTCCTCGACCAACTTCAATCATTAAATTAATTGATAAACCCTTGTGGCATCTAGCAATGATAATACCTTCTCATTATAGGGAGGACTATTATCTACTATTCAATGTTATAGGAACTTGAAAGTGTATGTTTTCTATGGCACCCCTTCATTTGGAGTCAATTGCTTCATTTAATATTTCTTGACCACTTCTAATGTAATAAAATAGGGCACACAAACCTATCCTATATATTTGATATAAATTAAATATTTTTTTGGTAAAAAATTATTACATGTCATCTTACCATTTGTAAAGGTGATGCAAATGTTTCAAAACTTGACATCTTTGTATTCCTTGAAGCCATTAAACCATGACTTTCCAACCCTTTTAATCTCATTCAATTCCACATTGAAAAAATCATATTGTAATTGGATACAATGGGCAATGGGATGCAACAAGGTGCACTTCAATCAAGAAGTAGGGGTTGTGGTCAATTTTGGGTATGTATACTTTAATTCAAACTTTCCACACAACAACATTGACTACTAGATCTTGTTGTATTGAAAATTTGCAACATGAAAAAACAAACAAAAAAATGATTTGTTGAAAGAGGTGCAATGTGTTGTTTATTTTGTAAAGATGGGTTGGTCTCTGTAGAAATTGTCATTTTTGATTTAGTGCATAGTCCAATAAATTCCAAAGTATTTATTAGAGACCAAACTATTGCTCATGACCTCCCTTTTATGTACAAATTTCCGAAGATGAGCAATTGCACTTTTGTTTTACATGCAAGAGTCCTCTATCATCTACTATAAATACTATAGAATTAATCCTAAACTAATGCCATCAATGTTCAAATGAGTCTAAGATGGAGGGATAGAAAGAAAATCAAATCAAAGCAATACAAAGAGAAATAAGAAGGATACTTATGGTCCGGATACATTTGATTTCTCATTTCAACTAAAGGGTGTCTCATTAAACAAGTCTTTTTAATTAGTATTGGGGCCACTTTTACCCCTAGACTTTGAAGGCATTTTTTTGGTCACAAAACTAATTTCAAATGTTAGTTTCATGACAATATTTTCATTAAACTAACATTTGAATTTTTGTGTGTGTTGTAGAAGTGATTTTAAAGTGTAGGTAATAGATTAAAAAAGAACATACTTGATTTTCATTTAAATAAAATTGTTGCATACAAGTAGATACAAGATTGAAGGATAAAATAAATTGTTGATAACTCTAAGATGGAATTGAAAATAACCAATTCCAATGGTGAGATTTTTCTATAAGCTAATTGAATCATATTGAACTATTTCTCTTAAAAAATTGGAAAAATCAGATTCAATAATGAGTCCTACAAGTTATTTTTCAAAAAGATGTTTAGATTGCCCAAGTAACATGCATGTCCATAACTTTCTCATCACTATTATAAATAAATTGAATCAAATCCTTCCTTTAAGACAAAAATATTTCTATGAAAATAAAATTTTGAAAATTTTATTTTGACTTTTTGTGATTTTTTGGTGTTGCTTGATGAATTCCATTTGGGCTTAGGGTAGCATAATCTTTTCTCTTAGGCATTGTTTGAAATAAAAATTATATAACTTAAAAAGCTAATGTGTCACTTGTCTTCACAAAAAATTTCAAAAAATCACAATAAAAATTGAGACCGTAGGAGTCATCTAAAATTCATTTTGTTCCCCGAAGGCACAATGGGAGTTTAGGAGTCACATAAAAAAAAGTAAAAAAAGTAAAAAAAATCCATGCGAATACTTTCATGCATAGAAAATAAATCTTTTTTTATCTGAACTTCCAAATGCACTATGGTTCTAATTTGAAGGATTTTAGAACTTATAAGGTATGAGCAACTTATTAGCACCATTTATTTTGTTGTCCCCATGAGAGGCTGAAAGATAATTTTTTTGTAATAAGGTCATTAGAAATCTGTAGAGATATTCAACTAAAATTGTTGCTTAATTTTTTTTTGACTCTCATGTAATATTTTGCAAAATTTTTCTAAGTTGAAGTCATAGGATTTCTTACACATAATACTAGATTCACCTTAAATGGACAATCATCCTTCATACAAAGTGTTCAAAATGTCTCTAAGTCTCTTCATAGGATTGCTTCAAAAAGTTCTTCACCTTTTATTGGTTGCATTTGAGAATTGGTTATGACTTTGAATCATAGAAGTCTTCATTCAAGGATTATTATTATCTTTTCAGTTATTATTTTTACAAGATATGGATTGTCATAGAGTCTATGTTGGGATGGAGGAGTTTGAAAAAAATTTGGGACAAAATTCCTTGAAGCACCAAAAGTAGACTTAACCCCAAAGTGACATTGAGGCCAAAAAGTGTCCTCGACAGTTTTTAGCCCAAATTTCAAGACGTTTAGGGTTCTCGGATGAAAAAATGCAACAAAGAGGGGTGGAAGCATTTAGCGAGACCTATCGAATGACACCAAGAACACGGAAATGCAAAAAGGACTGTAATTTTTGAGCGTCGCGAAAGATTTCAGATTGCTTGCAATCCCACGGTGCGGCAGATGCGGGAGGGGGTGCTTGACGTCACCGGGCGCTATGGCCGGTGCCACGTATCCAATACCCATAGAAATACCGTTGAGACGGGGGTTTAGGGTACGTGACTTGGACACGCGGGAGGGTTTTAGCGCCAAACTCTTCGTGGCGGAATTCTCAGAGCGAGGCATTATTTTCTGAAGCAGACATCTCCTTGGATTCTCGCGTCCTTCGCGAGTGGTGGGCAAAGTGGTGGAGGCCGTTTTCCGTAAGGCAGTTGCAATCGTGGGCTTCACAGGACGTGAAGAGGATCATTTCAACTTCAGGAAGCCGTTCGAGGGACTAGCTGCGAGGACACCACTCTGCTACAACGAGTCGATATTGCGCCGCCATGGGTCCATTCTTCCTTGCCCCTAAATTTGTGATGAGAGCTCCCTTCGTGCAGGAGAATTTCGTAGTACCCTTCCGGGAGATACAAGTAGGGCACGAAATTGTTGCAATCAGCGGAAGCAAAGTGTGTCCGAACAGGAGTGACAACATTTGCGGAGAGAAATTGCTTTCTGTAGAGGTGTGCGGTATGAATAGCAATAAAGTAGCTCCGTCTTGTTTCCCATCGCATTTGCAGGAAGAAGCGCAAATTATTCACGAGTGGCTCATTTCTCAGCGGTGCTCTGTAGCTAAGACGAAGCGAATTCTTAGTTCCTTGGACACCACCTACTTGCGGCGACTTCCTCTGTTCGGGAAGAGCCGCCCTTGGCCGCAGAATCCTGTCAATCAAAATTTTAGGTATCACTGGAGGGCGCAGGTGGCTCACGCACTTGGTTGGAAAGCAAGGACAGCGTTCCCAGCTCACATTGACACCATCATCAGACAAGTGTGGCCCGACAATGTCCCAACAGCTGAATTTGAAGGAAGCCGGGCGGCTAGCCGCAAGAGCAAGGTTGGTTCTCCGAAGCCCAACCACAAAACGCCGGGTGAAGAGGAGGGTCCAGCGAGCGGCGAACAAACTGACGGGGCACATTTCAGAGGGCATCACAGACACACATCGAAGCCCAGAAGCCGCAGAGCGCAGCGATGGTACACACAATCAACCTCCGAGGACAGTGACTTCTCCACTGGGCGAACAAGCAGTACAGGACGAGCCGCAGCTGGATCCTGCAAAGAAGAAGAAATCACCCCGAAAGAGAACGGCAAAAGGGCGAGGCAAATTGATGCTGAATCCAGTCGGAAGAAGTTCACAGACTCTGTGCCTTCTAGGAGCACCCCCAATTGAAAACGAAGAGGAAGGCCTCGTGGAACACATGGAGGTTCCTACCGGGAGAGGTCGGGGTCGTGGGAGGCCGAAGCTGAGTTCGAAAAGGAAGGGACGTGGAGATGAAGGCAACACAACGGCTGTGACACCGCTAGGATGGGTGAAGCCGAATTTGTACATGGCAAATCGTCATTCCCCTCCGACTCTCAGGGCTTGTACACAGAGAGGAAGGGTGGTTCGGAATCTCTTACTAGCGGTGAATTCAGCATCACTAGCCCATGGGGCTGATCACTTGGTACCACTTGATGGACATGACGGTAGTGATCATGTCCAACACAGAAGTGTTCATTGGCATCAAAGTGAACTGCATGTGAATGCAATGACCCAACGGGATTGTAAGGAGGCTCCACCTCGAACTCCATGCAGCAAAGGGAAGAGACCAGTCACCACTGATGATTCGGGTGGCTGGTACACGTCTTGCAAGAGCGAGGACTGCCGCACCCATGAGTATGGATCAGTCCAGGGACTTGACGATTTCATGGAGATGGGGGAAGGTTCGAAGAAGTTTGTGCTTGTTTCACCGGGAGTTCTTGGACTCAGTCCAACATCTAATGGCGGAAGACCAATGCGTGGAGAGGTCACTCGTGAATTCATCCATGCTGTCACGGGTGATGAAACGCTCCTAGTAGACTTCGAATCTGTGATTGGAATGCGGGCAGTGGCCAAAAAATATTGTTTCAAGGAAGGGGTACAAACAGATGTGAATACTCAAGCGGCGCACATGACATCATGTTCTCTTCATGTGCCTTCTCCGGGACATGGAACGACTCGACAAAACTTACTACAACAGTTTGAAGGAGCAGAGGACACGGAAGGGGGACTCACTCCATTTTTGGTGGCCGGAGATTTAGAGCTGCCTCCCTTGCCAAACTCTTCGCAGTTTGAAGGAGCAGAGGACATAGAAGGGGGAATCACTCCATTTTTGGTGGCCGGAGATTTGGAGCTCCCTCCCTTGCCAAACTCTTCGCAGTTGTCGACGGGTGCGGACTCTCCTGTTGTTTTCGTGACATGTCCTGATTATTTGCGACCAAGCAGCGCGAGTTCCAGCGACGATTCTCCAAATGATGACAAAGAAGATGACCTGGAGTGGGATGCCACGTACGCTGACTTTGCGGGAGACTCAGATGAAGCGAACTCCAACTGGGAGCTTGAAGAACTCGACGTCATTCATGAGGTAGGTCCTGTCGAAGATATACCCATTCAGGATTTCGACTTTGAGTGTAGATATGCAGATGGAACTTGGGATTCGCTTGAAACGACGTTACTTGGAGATAGAAAAACTTTTTTAGGACCCAAACCCGGCCCTACTCGAAGGCAGACTAGGCGAGAAGTTGCAGAGCATGAATTCTTTGAAATCTTCTGGCCTGAGTCAGATTTAGCGAGAGTTTGTGAAGAAACTAATAAGTACGCTATGCAAGAGAGTTTAGAGAAACCTGGTACTTTGAATGGTCGGGGTAGGTGGGTTCCACTTTCTGTTTCAGAACTAAGGGCATGGCTCGGGGTATGCATCTTCATGGGGCTGAAGCAGCAACCCACAATTCGATCTTATTGGTCCAGAAGAGGATTTTATGGGTGCCCTATAGTAAAGAACGTCATGCGCCGTCCTAGGTTTGAACAGATTTTGTCGTGCATACACTTAGTAGACAATGAGTCATTAGTGCGTGAGAAAACAGCCGTAGGGTATGATAAGTTGGGAAAATGCAGATGGCTGATTAACAATTTCGTTCGTAGAGCAAAAGTAGTATACAATTGCGACCAGCATTTAGCATGCGATGAAATCATGGTTCCGTACAGGGGTCGTAGGTGTGAGATAAAACAATACATGAAGAATAAGCCTGTAAAGTATGGCATCAAAGTGTGGTGTTGTACAAGCAGCAAGTCCAGATACGTTTACAATTTGATAGTATATGAAGGTAGGAAAAATAAGAAGTCTGAAAAGAACCTGGGCACAAAAGTCATTCTAGAATTGATAGAAGATCTCACTCATCTCCGCCATGTAGTTGTCACGGATCGTTTTTTTAGCTCTCCTGGTTTGGCAGATGAGCTTATGTCTTTAAGGACTTGGTTCACTGGCACAGTGATGCATAATCGAGTGGGAATGCCCAAGCACTTAGCACAGTATGCTCAAGCTGAGTTGCCACGGGGTACGTTAGTGGTTGCAATGCACCGATCCCAACGTATGGCGGCTTGTGTGTGGTTTGACGGATGTCCAGTATACCTCTTGAGCACGTCATCAGATCCCATGGCGACTGGTTGCACTTGCTTGCGTTGGGTAGGAGGTGAACAGTTGCCCTATCCTACTTCACCAATGCAACTGGAATATCAAGACATGATGTGTGGAGTAGATATAGTGGACCAATGTAGGGTTGAGTATACGGCACAGATAATGTCACACAAATGGTGGCATCGCCTCCTTTTTTTTATTTTGGACACATCTTTGGGTAATGCTTATGTCTTGTACAAGGCTCATCGGTCATGTGTCAGAAGTAGAGAGTTGCGGAAGAAGCTCATATCCAGAGCTGAATTTCACTATATGATTGCCGCATGGTTGACTGCGCCATCATTCAGACTAGGGCGCACTGGAGGACGATTCAATTTACAGGGTTATGGCATCCACGAGAGTTTGTCTGCGGGATCTCGACGAAGGAAGTGCAGGTTATGTGGGCGAAAACAGAATTGTTACTGCCCCAGTTGTGCAGGAGCTTTTCTTTGTATTGGAACGTGCTATCACAGAGTTCATACCGAGGCAAAATGTGCAGCAAAGATTTGGTTGCGTTGAAGCCACCGAGCATCTCATGACTGGCCGTTTGCATGTGCAGAAAAGGGCGTGGCCTTCTGTCCCTCCACGTTGCAAGAGCGGACCTTCGTCAATTTTAGATAATGCTCCAGAGTCAGCGAGTGCTTCGACCTTGGACGGGTACTTCAGCTCAGAGGTAGTATCGTATTTAGCTTGGCTAGCGTCAGAGTAGGTTTTTTTTTGTCGCCTCGTGGTAGGCTCTTTATCGCGGCAGCTTCGACTTCGTGGTCTTTGTGTGCCTCACGTTGCTTTTTCTTCAGCAATCTATACTAAATATGTAGAAGTGAGCAACATTTTGTAGGGCAAATTTTGTATGTAAGTGTGCACTTTTTTGTACGTGCTCATGAATTATATAAACGAATTGTTCGGTTATCGATTTTGCACACACTTCCTGTGATAGTTGAAAATGTCACAGCAGTGGGACTTCCTAACCGCTTCGTACTTCATGTGGTTGAAGCATTGGCTCGTCCGCTGGCTATGAGTACCGCACAGCGGACGCCGTCGGCATTCGGCTCTTCGTCATCAAGTTCCCGCGTGTACTCCTTCTGAAAGCGTGGCTGACGTAGCTAGTTCCCGCCGAATGCACCCGATCGTTCACCGGGTGTGGTTTGAGTATGTGGTGATGAAGTAATCGAAGTGGTCTCCCTGAAGATCCAGCCATTGAAAAGGCTCCAAAATTTTGCAGGCTACGCAGTGCCTTGTCAGGATGGCTTTGACCGTTCAGATCAACGCGATTCCCCGTGTATATTTTTCCACTAATTTATGACTGAAATAGTCTTCACTGAATAGTGTTCGACCTACCTCAGTAAAATATGTCGAGTTTTGCAGGTGTTTGAACATGTTGTGGATTTTTCACTTGGAGATGGTTGGGTATGTGGTTAGGTGTAATTTCTTAGTGTAGGTCACCCTGAGATTCGCAAAACTGCTTGCCATGGGAGGTGGTCGAAGCAAAAAGGAAGCTGTTTACAGGCGGTGTTTTGTGAGTACGGACTGCCTCATTTGATGCTACAGAATACTAAAAAAAGCAAAATGAGTGGTCCAAAATTTTTCATATCATTTCTGAACTGTGGTCCTCAAACTTTGTACGGATGGATTCATTTCAAAAGTAACAGATTTGCCTCAAGAAAATTTTGAAAATGAAGACCTATACGAGTGACCCTCACAGTAAAAAAATTGCATGTCACTTTGGGGTTAAGCATAACTTGTATGCAATGATGGATCAAGAATTGGAGTTTGTAAAAAGTATAGGACGAAATTCCTTCAAGCATCCAAACTTGATTTGACAGAGTTTGGTGTTTAATTGGTATTCTTTGATAAACCTTCCTTTGACACCCCTTCAACAAATTAGGGTCTACTTTCCAATTAATTCTATCAAGAGTCAATGTGAAAGTGACTGTAATGAAGACTAAGAGTCAAAGTTTGAGGAAAAAACAAAAGACAAAACTCCTTGCAGCACTAGAGTTAATTGTAAAGTATGTGCAATGAAAGGACCTAAAGCTATAGATTGGGAAAAACACATGACAAAACTCCTTGAAGCACCAAAATTGAAAGCCAAAGGAATTTGGGGTTGCATTTCTTTTTTACTATTCTCACTTGTACCTCCTTCCGACATCCCTTTTTCAAACTAAGGTTTCCTTTAATGTTAACTCTACCAACCCAAACTTTATCTCATGAGGTTTGGTGGAAGTTGAAGTTGTATTTCTTTTCTACTATTCTTAGTTTAACCTTATTTAATCCTTGAAGAATTGACTAGTAGTCGTGGAAATCATGCATTTTGTTACCATGTAACATTATATGCTTTGAATAAGCCAAATATACTTATTAGAAGTCAAAATACTGTAGAACATCTCCCCTTTCCACCTCAAATACCAAGGATGAATAGTTGTAGTTTTGTCTTACCACAAAAGATTCTTTATCATTCATTGGATACAAAACATCCACCATGGCGTTTAAGGGTTTAGACACGACCTTTAGAACTACTAGTCCTCTATTATTATTAGTTTGATGATTCAAGTTTTTTAATGTAGATTTGATTCCTTTGAGATCTAAGGAATACATACGAATTCTGAATGGTAAGTAGACTTTTTGGAGGTTCCGTAAAACTTTTTCACCCTGGGATTCTCCAATTAGGAGCTTGCTCTGTGAGTGATGTGATGAGATCGGATGCAAATTGCAAAGACATTCAATTGGTGACCAAAGGATTTACTTGAAAATTTTAAAGAGTGGGTCTTTCTCGGTCCCCGCCAATGCACCTAGAACTAGTTTATGGAATCTAGTGTAACATGTTATCTCCACAAACAAATATGTACCAATTTTCACTATCTTAAGAGTGAGTAGTATCAATAAAAAATAGAAAATAAAGAATTTTACATGTTGTGAAGGATGATTAAGGGACTTACTACAACACATAATTAACTAAATAGATGTTAATTCCATTGTTGAAGAAGTTGCAAATCAAAGACTAGCAATCAAATTTTGTTGTATGTCAAAAAATTTGGCTAAAATGTCTTGATTAATCCTTGAAGGATCAAATTGCGTTTTTTTGGCAACATAGCAATTTTGGGCAGCTCATTATGAATGGATTTTTTTTCTTTGAATTTTTCATACAACATGTGTCTAAGGAGTATCTTTAAGGCTCAACAATTTTCAGAACTTTTGACTATATGGTTAAAAAGTTATGGCATGATATGTGATTTTGTTTGATCTCTAGGTAGCCCGGGTAGATCGAAAAACTTTTTAAAAAAAACTTTAAAAAAAATAAAAATTTGAAATTGGTTTATTAGATTTTTGTCTGAGTGGAAGCTTTGAATCATTCCATTCTCATTGATGAGTCAAAAGTTATGAAGAGTTTTAGTTTGGGGTAGTTTGTCGGTAATTATAGAATCTTTGCTCTACAAAAAAGTTTGAAATTCTTTATTGAATTCAATTTTTAATATTTTTGAAAAAAAATTGAAACATTGGGTGAAGATAGTTTATTACAATATTACAACCATTGGGATTGGCATTTTAAATTTTCACAAATAAATTATTCACAATTTAGTATTTTGAAGCATTTTCTACTTCTTTCTACTTACTGTTTTTTTCTTATATGTTGTACAATTTCAAATGATTCAAAAAAAAGTTTGAGCATATAACCAACTTGCATTGAAGAATGAATCCAAAGAGTAACCACCATTTTGAACATTTTTTCATGCAAATGTGACCTTGTGAAGTGCAACTGCCCAGGTTTTTGTAGGGTTAAAAAAATGATTTTTGTCAATTGAAATGTTAATATCTTGCAATCTACACATTGGAAATTTCTGAAATTTTTTCTACATCTTTTCAAACCATCTTACTACAAAATCCTACAATTACATGTGTCAAAAAATGTTTTTTTTCCTAAAATTTTGCATTTGTATTAGAAATTGCAGTTTGGAGTGTTTTTGGTGAAAATATAGTAAAAAACCTTTAGGGGTTAAAGGCCCTTTTTTACAAAGAACTAAGGTAGGTACACCCAAAAGCGCCACTTATTCATATTGAGCCTAGTTCTTGCTATTAATGAGTTCAAAATTTTATGTAGTCTTGTTGGCAAGTGAAAGCATGTTCCAACGCACCAAAGAACACAAGATTTGGATACCATATGCAAAAGTTATTAACAGTCAAAGTCTGTTTCTGAAAGTGCCATCTACAGTCTCTGAACATGATTGATTTCGGAAATGTATGTACACTGTAGATGGCGCTTTTAGGAACAGGGCGCTTTTGGATGTACCCACCTTAGAGCATCTCCATGCTTGCTCTTCAAAGGGCTGCAAATTGATAATATGGAGTGTTTGTCCTGTGAAACTGCCCTATGCCAGGCACTCCAAACCAAATATGTACCCAGCAAAAACTTCAAAGTAACAATGACACTCAACAATTGTATTTCTTCAACGTGGCTCACTACATCTTGATTTCCTCAATCTGGCACACTTTCAGAGAATTTTCAGCCATTGGGAGCTTGGAGGCCCAACACTTGGCTTGACACCTTGCACCTGGCTTGATAAAGGTAGTTTTTGACTTGGGAGATGTGTTTAGTGAGTCAATTCAGAGTGTAGGCATGGGGCATGAAGCACTTTCACCAACCATGAACCCATGTCAAAACTCATTTGACGCCCCTGTTTGAAGGCTCTGGCATGGGGATGCTCTTAGTAGTGTGAAGGTGTAAAAAAATTACTACAGTAGGAGCGTTGGTAAAGATTTTTTTTGGATTGCTGGTCCCCACCAGGCCACTGTCTTTGTAACCTTCCCCTGGCAATGAAATTCCGTATCATTTGTTTAAGAAAAAGAGCGGTGGTAATAAAGTTAAAATGGCTGCTGTGCTGTCGATAACTGTGGGTATTGAAGGTCAACGGGACACTGGTCAACCCTCACTCCCTGAACTTCCACGAACTTACGAGGAAAGTTCCTGGAAATGAGGCATACCACGGGGAGTGTTTGAAAATTTTCTACTACATATGGTATTGTATCATTTCAAAAAAACTTTGTTTAAAGTAAAATGAAATTATCATTTTACATCTCACATTATTAACATTCAATTCTACCGCAATCCTAATGAAGCATACCAAATTTCAACCTTCGAAAATTGAAGTTGCATTTTTGGTGTTTTTAAAAGTTAATTCCTATGGTTTTACATAGTAATTTATTGAAACAATTGGTAATGATTTTCTTAAAATTTGATTGTGTAGGTATGTAGGAGACATCCTTGAGCACATCTTTTATAATAAATATCTCTATATTTTAAGTAAATTTTGGCAAAAAATTGTACCATCATGCCAAAGGTACAAAATTAGTATCAATGCAAGGTTCATATACCAAAATCTATTAAAATCTATTTTTTTTAGCAACAATGTTGTTCAACAAAAAATTTGAATTATTCAGTTCTGTACCCGATTATACAGTATTTGTTGGTTGCCACCTTTAAAAACATAGAGTAGTCCTACAACAATACAATCAAGCAATACGGTAAAGCAAATGAATGGAAGACATTCCTCTAACAAAGAAGATCAATTGTTCAAAACCTTTAGAGGGCAACTATAGTAAATTTGTTGTGGGGTTGTTCTTCCGCAACATCTCTAGATAGTAGTGTGGAAAATAAGTAAGAGCGTAAGCAATGCAAATTGTAAATGATCACTATAACTAGACATTGACGGATGACAACAAAAATGTTGACTCAATGTAGCTGGCAAGAGGCTCAACAATTTGGAGGGCTTTGTACAATTTCTTCTCATATACAAGAGTTTCTTTTTACTTCTGGTGTGCCTTCAAAGTAAACTAGCAAAATCTTTGTAACAATCATGTAATCATGAATGTTGCAATCCCAAACCAATAAAAGAGCAAAATGAGCATGTTGAGTTTAGTAGTGCCTCAAAACAAGTCTCTTGTGATAATTAGAAAATGAAAAGAGTCAAGTGCTTTAGCCCTTAAAAAGATGGGCTAGGGTGATTGCAAGAAACAATTGTCCTATTTTTTGTCCCCTTGACCTCTAACATGTAGTTATTTGTGCATAACTTTTGTATATTTTGTTCATTTGATTTGAAATTTGGCATGAAGGTGAAAACAAAAGTTTTAGATGTTGAGTAATTTTTTCAAGTTTTTAAAAATTATTTTACTATTTTTAACCTGCCCTCGATTGGGTGTCTACTTTGGCCATTTTGGAGGTTTTAGTCCTATTTTTTATCCAAAAATCCGAATTTGAAGCCACAAATTGAACAAGTTGGAGGTATACTAACATTACAAGGATTGACAATGATTTTTTATGAAATTAGCAACATGTCTATTGCACACATGGGGTTAAAGTGACCTTCCTAGGTACAAAGGCTATGAAGAGAGAAAAAAATTTCTAGAAGAATTTTTTTATTGCAATATGAGCACAATCTTGTCTAAAAAAATGAGTTTTTTAAGATTTTTTTTTGAATTACTGAAAATGAAAAGGTTGACAGAACCCTTTTTTGCTATTTTTTGCTACTAGTGACCTCTATAGTACTTTGTAGTAGTCTACAGTACTATAAAGTACTAACAGATGGTCTAGATCTGCAGGTGCCTTGATCTAATGATTAAGATTTGTAGGCATAGTGCTGATGTGTAATATTGGTAGTGTCGCACAATACAATGAATTCTGTGGCCAAAAACTATGTTTTTGAGACAAAAATGTGAAATGTTTCTTGCAATCACCTACTAATGACCTTTGAAATCATCCCTTTTGGCATTCAATGAATAATTGATTTAAAAAAATCTCAAAAGCACTAATTGGAAGCCAAACTATTACATAAAACCTCCCCTTTCCATATAAGATTCCAAAGATGAACAATTATATTTTTGTCCTATTCAAAAGGATTTTTTGTCATTCTTCAACCTAAAAATGTTGTAGTGTTGTCCCAAGTGTTGTTTATAGATCAAGGATCCAAGTACCACTATGGGATTGAAATGCTTGCACCAAAAAGCACTTGAAGCACTAGCTATGATTCTTAATGTATACTCTTAGTCAAAAAATGATGTTTTTGAATTTGACTCTATGTTATGAAATGAATATTATCAAGTGCAATTTCTACTCAATTAGAGAATTTGGAAAATTCTTAAATTTCAATCTTTTTAGCAGTATGAACTCTAAGGCCAATAACCATGGTGTGTGGATTTTCTAATTTTAGAGTGACATGATAGCTTTAGTTTATACCATGATGTTATGCATTGCAATATACATCTATAATGTATATTTTAGATCTTTTGAGTATATATTTTATTTTATACAAATTTTCTTCATTTTTTCTTAAAAAAATTCAAAGTAGGGTGATTGGAAGAAAGGATTGTATTATTTGGCGTCACAATGGAAGTGACTTTCGTGCCATTGGTTATAACTATAGGGGCATTAAGCCAATTTATTTGAAATTTTTATTGAAGGTGGCCAACTTGATAGTAATGACATTCCTTATTTTACATTTTCCAAAAAATATTTTCCAATTAAGTTTTAATTTAGCTAATTTGTCACACTTTGTGGTTTAGGTAAATTTAGTACTGTACTATTATTGAGTACCCAAAATTAATGACGTAGATTTGAAATTTACGTGATCTATTCCCACACTAGAGGCGTATGTTTTCACCAAAAATGATTTAAAAAAAAAAATTATTTCATATCCTCTACATTGATGCAAATAGGGACCTTGTGCATGTAATTTTGAACATTGAAAATGATTTCAAAATCATTCTTTTGGTGAAATTTCATCACCATCAATCCTTCCCAAATTTTCAATTTTTACTTATAAAAAAATTTCTTTTCATATTTTTTACAAATTAAAATGCAAGAATACAAATTTTCAAGAGATTTTGCACTTTTCTAGTTCTTCTAGTTGGAGAGTTTTCCTAAACTTTTCCTCCTCAGGGTAGCTTTTTCTTAAAGGTGTATACATCAAACGTATTTTTCACATCTAAAAAAATTGTTTTTCTAGTTTTCTAGTACTCCCCAAAAAATTATGAGTACTATTCAAAACGAGAGACAAAATGGGAGGCCTTTCTTGCAATCACCCATTACTTTGGAAATTTTATGACTTTTTGTTGATATAAGGGTGATTGGAAGAAACACTTGCCGATTTTGTTGCGTTTGGCTGATTTTTTTGGGAGTACTTTAAAATTAGAAAATTAATTTAAATTAAAAAAAATAAAAATAAACAGTGTATATACCTCTAAGATGAAGGTTTTCACTGAAGGAAATGGATAAAAAAATTCTCTAAGTAGGAGAACTTAAAAAGTGCCAAACCTTCAGAAAAAACATACCTTCATGTTTTAATTAGGGCACGAATTAGGGAAAAATAGTAAAAATATATATTTTCAAAAAATAAAATGTGTACATTTGAAACAACTTTATGGAGATGGTCATTAAAAAAAACCCCACCAAAATAATACTTTATATGTTTCAAAATACAAGCAAAAGGGAGCTCACTTTGTAGACCTCCACACCTCACAAAATCAACTTTTTAAGAAAATCCTTCCTTAGAGAGCTAGAAGTCTACTAGAAGACCATCTCATCCAAATTTCATATTAAAATCATTAAGAAAAGGTATAGCCCAGTACTAAAAAACCCTAAACTACCAAGTGTGACATCCAATTGGGGTTTATTTTTGGATAGTAAATTATTTTTGGATAGTAAATTATTTTTGAAAATTATGAAAAAATTATAGAAGGCTTATGATAGTTATGAGTACCTTTCCTACAAATCTTGAGTCAATCGGAGCTAAAACACAAAAGTTATGGCCAAAAAACAAATCAGAATGCAACTTGTGACACAAAATAGGACAAGTGTTTCTTGCAATCACCCATAAGATAGGTACACCCAAAAGTACCACGTTCCTAAAAGCACCATCTACAATGTGCATACATTTTGAAAATCAATCATGTTTGCAAAGTGTAGATGACGCTTTCAAAAACTGACTTCAACCATTACTAACTTTTGCATACAATATTCAAATCCAATGTTGTTTGGTGTGTTAGAACATGCTTTCACTTGCCAACAAGACTGCATGAAAATCTGAACAAGCTAATAATAGTATCTAGGGACAATATGAATACATGATTACATGGCGCTTTTGGGTGTACCCACCTTACAATTTTGATTTTGATTTTTTACAAGTGTGTGTTGGCGAACACACTGCAAGGGTTTCCAGGAAGACAAGCTTCTATTGACACATGATTTCATCTTTGAAACCTAAATATTATAATATTCACTCATATTTTATTGCAAAATGTCAGCAAACAGAGTGATGGACAGTCCTGTAGTGACTTGGCAGGCTTGAAATATTTGAGTGAGTAACCGAAGTACTGAGTACGTCAAACCTTCGTGATAGTTCATTGATCCAACATCCCCCGAAACACACGGCATTGTCCCCGGAACTCTTTCTTTCAACAAAGCGACGGCCGTGGTGGACACGAAGCTCGTAGCGGGGCTCGTAGCACCCAGCTGAAGTTCGTGACGCAAAACGCTAACTTAGCACCGCTTGACAAAACACTTCAAATCACCCACCGTCCGAACGAAAATAGAATCCAGCATTATTATTTCCCCAACAATTTCAACGTGCAGATCTGCTAGCACTACTAGCTAGCTATAGTGTACGATACGTACAAGTTTCCACGAATGCATACATGGAAGGTCCAATGCACGGTGCGTCTGGTTGACCTTGACGAACATGCAATTAACAACCGCTATATAAACGCCAATATCCCAACCATCATCGATCATCACTTCAGTTCAGCAATCACGTACGTACTCGATCTGAAAATCCATATCCAATTCCGCACCCACATCGATCTGCAGCATCCAATTCAACTGCGGGTATCGTAGTTTGCACGCCGAATTGGAGTAATAAGTGCACTGGCAAGCTTCCGAATTGAACTGTACGTGCGACTCAGGAAGACGAAGCGACTGAAGCGAAGGGGACCCAGTTTCGAATTACAGCAGTAATTCACCTCGAGATATCATCAAGATGGGATATCCTTCGTCTTCCCGGTCACTGCACCGCGCTTGGTTGCTGCTCCTGGTGGCGGCACTTGCAACTGTGTCCGTGGAGGCGCAATTGACGACCGACTTCTACAACAGCAGCTGCCCCAGTGCTAAGATTGTCATCACCGCGGCTGTCAACTTGGCCTTCAATCAACGACCAGCTGCGATGGCTGGCTGTCTTCGCATCCCTTTCCACGACTGCTTCGTTAACGTCAGGATTCTTTCTAGCTCCATCGATCCCCCCGTAGCTTAGAGTTCCTTTAGAACAATCTCAGTAAGGGATCGTATTATAAATGTGTGGTTGTATTAATTGCAAACCTGAGATCACAATCGTGGGTGTACGTCATGAGCAACTTGCTCATCTGATCGATTTGAGTTCCATGTGTACGTGCAGTTTCTGATCAACTGATTACTTCGACATACTGTATGTATGTGTTTTGATCGACGGATCGGAATTACCGGAAAGGTTTGGTTGTGTATTAATGTGTGATCAATGTGTGGACCATGTGCAGGGATGTGATGCGTCTGTGCTGATTGATTCTCCGTCGGAGAAAGACGCACGACCCAACCTCAGCCTTCAGGGCTTCGAAGTCATCGACGCCGCTAAAACCGCCGTCGAGAAGCAATGCCCCGGCATTGTGTCCTGCGCCGACATCATCGCCCTGGCGTCGCAACTCAGCGTTAAAAGGGTACGAAACAAATCTCTCGAAGACACCGGTCACAGAATGATCTGCAAATCCGAAATTATGGGGGCAATCTTCACTCTCGGTGTCAATATGCTGCAAAATTAATTACTTACCTGTAGGAGAAATCCAAAATGTCCGTCTACCGTCCAACTTTTGAACAATCTCTTAACCAATATGTGTCCAAAGTATGTGACGTGATGATATACTTGAATACACTAGGAATGAAACTTGGCCACAAAGTAACATTTGTTCAATATCCGTAGACACTAAATTATGAACATGCTTGTGACCAATTCCAATGTGGATCATTGATACCTCCTGAGAATTGCCACACTAGCTACTACCTCAGGAAAACGTTCGGTCTATCCAATATTGCAATGCGGACCTTAGATGATTCGCTGACAAGAACACTCAGATTTAGGTTTCAGTCTGTGTCTTTCCCCTGATTCCATGCATCCACGGGATGTTGCAGCTTTCGGGTGGCAGAATCACATGGAAGGTCCCACTGGGAAGAAGAGACGGCCTGGTCTCGTCCGCATCCGACGTCACAGGCAAGCTCCCCCCTCCCACCGCCACCGCCGCCGAACTCAAGACCCTCTTCTCCTCCAACGGACTCTCCACCGAAGACATGGTGGTCCTCTCGGGATCCCACAGCTGCGGCAATGCGTCCTGCGGCACCTTCCAGAACCGCCTCACCACTCCTGCCGACCCCACCTTGGACGCCTCCTACGCCACCGCGCTGAAGGCGAAGTGTCCCACTAATAGCACTGCGCTCGTCAGCCTGGATCTCACCACGCCGTATTTGCTGGACGAGAAGTATTACACGAATCTGCAGAACCACAAGGGTCTGTTGACGTCGGACCAGGGGTTGCAAGAGGATACGGAGACGCAGGCCATGGTGGCGAATCTGACGGTGGCGACCACATTCAATAGCAAATTCGCGGCGGCGATGATCAAGATGGAAAACATCGGCGTTCTGACGGGGAGCCAAGGCAACATTCGCCTGAATTGCCGACAGTTCAACCCGTAGCCGTTTTCTGTCACTAGCTACAACACATGGTTCTGATCAAGGTGGAAGCATCCTTTTTTTTGAGGAATCTTGAATAATGAATAATGAATAATGACTTGAAATATGAAAAAGAATTGTAGTGAATTGTTTTTAAGTCATAGTTAGTTGACATGATACAAATAAAAAATAATTATTTTAAATTTCTAAGTATTAAAAAGATTCTATTGTGGTTATCACCACTACTTAGTAAGTTAGTAAGATGAATAAGCAACCCATCATAGATGATTTAAAAATTATTTTGGATGAATTAGCAACAATATTTAGTAGTGTATTCCAACATAAATCCATTATGAATGATTTAAGAACTGTTTTAGATGAATAAGTAATAATTTGTGAATAGGAAAATATTCTGATAAAGACTTCCATAAGCACCTTGGTAATGATTAGATGTGGCTCCTATAAGGGTGCTTGGACCCATCATGGCGATGTACATCATTTCAATATATACATTCCATGATTGTCTTTTCTATATTATTTTTAATAAACTCTTTTCATATGTAAACATGCCTCAATGCAATGAACAATTTCTTCTTGTTGAAGAACTTGAGGACCATCTTGGATAGCAATTCAATTTGTCGAAGATATTGTTTTGACTGGGGTGAATCAGCAGATAGCATTACGTCGCACTCCGTATCTGTACAGTAAAAATTCGTTTGAGAGATTGATTGGTTGTTTGATTGTTTGATTGTTTGATTCTTAATATGGATTGATTGATTGTTTCCTTGGTGGTTGTGATTCAACGCAGCTCCTCTGGCTCATTCCACGGAATTTGTGAAACCATTCGTTCTCGATGTTAATTATTTTAGCATTACATTGACACAGTTCCATGATTCAACTGGGCCGGGGAAGCTACCGGAACGTGGCGTGCTTGAGCTTTAGGCATTCGTGAGAGCAAATTTGACGAAGATTTTCGTTCGATTGTGGTGGGTCAATAGATAGCAATACATGATGGCTTTCATTTGAGAGGTTGTTTGAGTTTTGTGAGGGGTAGGGAGCTGGATCGATTGATTGATTCTTTGGAGGTTGTGATTCTGCGAAACTGGTTTGGCCTACTGAAATTGTGATACCATTCATTTTAGACCTCAATTAACCCTGGAAGAGCCTGAAAGCCCTCTGCGGCCATGTAGTATATTAATGGTCAATTTCGTTAAAATGGCGGTATTTCAAATGCCATTTTTCAAATTGTGCAATCTGAACTGAAAATTGATATTTAAGATAGGTATAGATTTTCAGACATCTATGACATATATAGATTTCCAAAATCTAAAATAGATTTAGATTTTAGATTGCGTGGTTTGAAACATCTTGGACAGGTGTAGATTTCAGACCATGCGGTCTAAACTATCAAAAGTGTCAAATTAATGGAATACCGCCATTTTAACGAAATTTGCCATATTATGAATATGATGGTATTTGATGAGAAAAACATTGACTTTAAATGCTTTTCAACAAAAAGTAAATTAATGATCATGATAGTATGTAAAGAATAATGGATTAGTATTCATATATTAAATCAATATTGAAGAGTTAAGAGGCTAAATATAGGTAGTATAGAGAAACCTCAAGGGTCTTTGTAGGGTTAATTTTGATTTAGCATAATTGCACTAAAAGCTATAGAAGCATCCATTCAATTACAAAAAACTTTGGAAAAAATATGACAGAAATTAAATTTTTGAATCAAAACTCTCTAAAATCCATTTGGCCCCATGAAATGTATGCATTGCATTGCTTAAGCACACTATCCAACAAAATTTAATTCCTTTCTTAGCCTTGATTTTCGAGCCTAGGTATATTTATTCGGGTTTTAGTTTCTACGACTAGAGTAAATCAACCACTTACCACACAATTCTGAAAACTATACAATAAATCCTTCCAATCATTGAACATTAGCCATACAACTCCACTACTTATTTAATTGAGATGGGAACCAAATTTTGTATCACCACCTAATGACCACATTGTGTGGTGAAGGGATGTAAAGAATTCCTAACTAGATTTCACCTTTGAACATTGCGTTTAAGGGTGATTGCAAGAAACACCTGTCCTATTTGTTGCGTTTGGCTGATTTTTTCAGGAGTACTTTAAAATTAGAAAATTAATTTGAAAAAAATTTGAAAAATATAAATAGTGTATATTCCTCTAAGATGAAGGTTTTGACTGAAGGAATTGGATAGAAAAATTCTCTAAGTAGGAGAACTTGAAAAGTGCCAAACCTCCAGAAAATACATACCTTCATGTTTTAATTAGGGAAAAATAGTAAAAATAGATATTTAAAAAAAATAAAAAGTGGCCATTTGTGACAACTTTATAGAGATGGTCATTCACCAAAAGCCCACCAAAATAATATTTTATATGTTTCAAAATACAAGCAGAAGGGAGCTCACTTTGTAGACCTCCACACCTCACAAAATTAACTTTTAAAAAAAATCCTTCCCTAGAAATCTAGAAGTCTATTAGAAGACCATCTCATCCAAATTTCATGTTAAAATCATTAAAAAAAGGTATAGCTTAGGTATAGAAAACCCCTAAACTGCCAAGTGTGACATCCAATCGGGGTCTATTTATGGATAGTAAACTATTTTTGAAAATTATGAAAAGATTATGAAAGGCTTATGATAGTTATGAGCACCTTCCCTCCAAATCTTGAGTCAATCGGAGCTAAAACACAAAAGTTATGGCCAAAAAACAAATCAGAATGCGACGTGTGACACAAAATAGGACAGGTGTTTCTTGCAATCACCCTTAAGTTGCAATAAAATTTGTAGGAAAAAATATTTTTGCATTTTGTTTTGTGAAAGTAAATCTTACCATGACATTTGATAATCATGCCAAATTTCAAAAATATAAAAGTCTTTACATTTATGTAGAGAAATATTTGAATTTTATTTGTATGATGATTGATAAGTTTACACTATTGATTGTCATAGACTCATAGAGTCTATTCCTTTAAAAAGATGCAACAAATTTAACCCACCTCCTATTGTGTCTCAGAGACATGGTTTTTGTAGTCAAACTACTTCCTCCAAATTCTTCATTTATGAATCATGATGGTTAATGGCCTAGTATTATTAATAGTTTTATGATGTTATTATTTGAATTATAGATTTGGTTTGATTCATTTTTATCATTGAAATTCAATTTTGTTGCATAGACTTATTGCCTACATTGGAGTGATTGCAAGAAAAACTTGTACTATTTTGTATCACTCATTGAATGTTGATCTATTTTTTGGCCATAACTTTTGTGTTTTGGCCCCAAATGACTCAACATTTTATAGAAAAGGTAACCATGACTATCATACACCTTCTTTAGTTTTTTTCATAATTTTCAAAAATAGTTTGCTATCCAAAAATAGACCCAATAGAATGTTACACTTGCCAATTTAGAGGTTTTTAGTATTTTTTAGTACCCCAAAAAACAAATTTTGAGGTGAAATTTGGATGAGATGGTATTCTAGAAGATTTATAGCTAATGGACAAAGTAATTTTTAAAATAATTAATTTTGTATGGTGTAGAAGTCTACAAAGTAAATTTCTTTTTGCTTGTGTTTTGAAATATATTAAATACGATTTTGGTGGGGTTTTTTTTGTACACAACCAACTCCATAGGTTTGTTACAAATGTCTATTTTTTATTTTCTCTATTTACTTATTTTTCCTAACTTAAACATCCAAGTACTTATATTCTTGAGATTTGGCACTTTTCTAGTCCTCATAACTAGAGAATTTTTCTATAAATTTCCTTTGGTGGTTACCTTTGTCTTGAAGGTGTATACATTATTTATATTTTTTAATTTAAAAAAAAATTAGTTTTCTAATTTTAAAATACTTCCAAATGAATCTTAAGTAATATTGAAAATGCAATAAAATTGATAGGTATTTCATAAAATCACTCATTTAAATCATTGGTTCAAAAGAATCCTAAAGCATTCATTGGAAGTCAAAGTACTATAGAAGATCTTCACTTTCCACCCCTAATTCTGAAAATGAATAGTTGCATTTTGGTCTTTTATAGAGAGATTCAATGTCATTCATCAACCTAAAAATGGCCTTTGTGTTGTTTATAGGTTGAAGCAACCATTTCAGCTTAGTTCACTCATCAATTATAGTAATAAATATTTCAAGGAACATATCAATTAGTTTGGGATAGGGGACACATTTAGAAGATGGTTACTTTAAGAGCATATGTGATTACAAGAAACTCTTGTATTATTTGTTTCATTTTTTATTATCAACCTTTTAGTATTTGTTGTACTACAATTCTATAAGTCACCTTCAATACTATTCAGAGTATTGAACATGAAATCTTAATGGTTGATTAGATTTTAGATCTACTATTTTGACAACTTGTAATGTTTATCGTTAGATGGCAAGGATGGATGGCAATATTTAATTTTCTATTGAAAAAAATTGTTCACATTGACAAATTAGAGGCATTATAGGCTCCTAGGAGAACTAATGAGTCTTTTGTGTACCTTGAAATATTATTTTTAGCCTTAAGCTACAATTTGTACTAGCAAATGAAATTTCTACATTTCTATTTTTAAAAATTTAGAAAATGCACTTGAAAATTTCATTTTAAAAGTAGCCATTGTTGCCTACAAGTAAGAACAAAGAAAGAAGATCAAAGCTAAAACTGAAAACCATTTTTAATTCAACATATACTAAAACAAAATATGATAAAATAAAAACATAGTCAAAATTGAGTGGGATTCATTTGGCCATGTTTTTATGTATATGCTCATAGTGGATAGTCAACTTCTATTGCAATTTTCCATCATAAATTTTTGAATTTATGAACGTGTAATATACCATTGGAAAGGTATTTTCAATACCTTTCCAATGGTATATTACATGCTCATAAATTCTAAATATTGTAGTGAAAAATTGCAAAAAATGTTGAATACTTGAATGCATGCCAAATCAGCATACACAAAAACATAGCAATAAAAACCACACTCAATTTTGACTACGTTTTTTTTTAACATATTTTGTTTTTTTGTTATAGTGATAAATTTAGCCTAAATATAGCATGCTTTAGCCCGCCAATATAGAACTCACTTGTAACATGTTTTGGCCTTTGGGGGAATATCAAAAACTTTAAGGCATGTGAATATGGTATCTTGATGGTGCATTGAAATGCACTAAAGTTAATTTGGTCTCAACCTCTATACCAACCCTATATTGATAAAATGACAATATGACACTAAAATGACTTATAATGTTAAGAATGTCGCATTTGGTGTCAAAATGGCATCAAAACAATCTAGGCCAAGTTTTTTGATAAATCCCTATCGTGAAAACATATATTTCCACTAAGCTAGCCTACCAAATTTTAAGATGTAAAAATCTTTAAGAAAAAGGAATCCTAGGAAAGAAAAGTATAGAAAGTTTTTCTAAGTAGGTGAACTAGAAAATGCAAAATCTCATGAAAATAATTGTCATCATTGTAATTTCATATTTTTAGTTATAAGAAATAAGGAAAAACAACTTTAAAAAAAAATTGGACATTTCAAAAGAGTTTGATGGTGATGAGATGTCATCAAAAGAATGATCTAAGAATCATTTTCAATGTTCAAAAATTGCATGCAATGGAAGTGTTCTTTGTACTTATAAAGAGGATATAAAATAATATACTTTCAAAATTCCTCTAGTAGAAACATACTTCTTTAATATGAAAATAGACCATGAAAGTTTGAGCTTTAGATCATTAAATTTGGGGACTTGTAACAAGTCAACCTAGTGAAAACCTCTAAATTCAATTTGTGACAAATCAAAAAAATAAATTTTAAATATAAAATGATTTTTTATAATTTCTTAAAAAATAAAGGATCTGATAATTGTAAAGTCAGACATGTTTAAGAAAAATTCATGTTTGTAGAACTTGTGTTTGAAAAGTTATTACAAATAATGAAAGAGTATACCCCAATTGTGAGGATAAATTGTATTACCTTTTCTTGCAATGACCCTAGTTTCCCTTGACTTTTTTATTTCAAAATAATCATCTAATTGCAAGATATAATGTTGGATGATTATAAGAAACACTTGTCCTATTTTTTGTCACATGTTGGATGTTGATTATTTTTTTGGCCATAACTTTTGCACTTTTGACTCTAAATGATTCAAAATTCATTAACAAGGTACCTATGACTATTATACACATTGTCTAGTTTTTTGGAATTAAAAAATATTTTACTATTTAATAATAGCCTCCAATATTATATCACATTTTTCATTTTTTTTAACAAAGTAGTACCCCAAAAAATGAATTTGGAATTGAAATTTAGTTGAGATAGTTTTGCAGTATACTTTTAGCTAGTTTTCAAAGGATTTTCAAAGACAACTATTTATATGTTGTATAGAAGACCACAAATTCACAAAGTGAGCTTCTTTCTACATGCATCTTGAAACATGTTAAAAAATGATTTTGGTGGGTTTTTATGGTAAATAACCATCAACATAAGGTTCTTGTAAATGGAATTATTTATTTATTTATTTAAATTTTTTCCTATTTTTTATTATTTGAAATCTTGAAGTATCTATTTTCTTGAGATTTTGCACTTTTCTAGTTCTCCTACCTAGAGATTTCTTTTACAAATTTCCTTTAGTGTTTATCTTCATTTTAAAGGTATATACATAGGCCATATTTTTTAATTTAGAAAAAAATCACTTTCCTAATTTTAAAGTGTTCTAAAAGAATTCATGAGTATTGTGGCAAAACACAACAAAAAGTACAAATGTTTCTTGAAATCATCCTATTGTGAATTGGTCAAATTCAAATTTTTAATCTTTTGATGGACGTGCAAAGCAACTCTAAGCCCACTAGTTCCCCCTCCATCAATGATCAATGCAATCATCAATCAAAAAAGAAATGAAATGGGGTCATTGCAAGAAACACTTACCGGCTTTGTTTCAAAATGGTCTATTTCCATGAGTCCTGTGACTTTTGGAATAATAATTTTTTAAATAAAATAAAATATGGATAATTTAAAGAGCAATGAAAATATTATGTCTCTTAAAATTAAAACCAAAGAAAATTTATCTCTAAAAGTTATGCACAAAAAAAATACAATAAAAAATACAATAAAAATAGATATTTTTTTCTTTGATTTTTAAAAATAGTAAAAAAAATTCAAAATAATTAAATAATAATAATAATTTTTTTACTTAGAGATGTTCCTCTCCAACAATTTTCATATTTGGAAAAAATAAATTGTATTCTCCACACTTGTGCAAAGGCAGTGTATTTTGAGTACATGTGGAAGTTGAACAGTATAATATTTTCAAAAAATATCTTCTGGACTTGTGTAACTTTAGTAGAAGTCCTTACATGCCAGTTTTTAAATCAAAATTTGCATTTTTGGGTTAGAAGTAGGATCATTGCAAACTAGGGGAAGACACTTTCCGTTTTTTAATAACCTACGTGCGGCGAAAGATAGGGTACATTTAAATAATCTTGGGTAAAATTTATAAGAAATTTATATATAAAATAGGGGACATTAAAAAGGCAAAGTGTTTTAAAAATAAAATAGGGATGATAATATGGCTGATTTTTCCGCTTTATGGTAAAATAGGGGCTCTTTCAATGTTGCCAAGTAATGATTACAAGTAATTGATAGTCCCCTAAAAATACCCCACCGCCACATGTGGGTCACCCAAATACACAAGAAGTGTCCTCCCCAGGATTGCAAGAAACACCGGTCCTATTTCACGTCACAATGAGAACCATTTTTTTGTTGTCTACTGTAACTTTTGGAGATTAAGTCCAATGAACATGAAATTTTTATTGAATATACCTAACTTAAATTTTATTAGATCCCTTTATTTTTCAAAATTTTAAAAAAAAAATTTATATTTAAAAATCATTTTTGTTGAGCATCACAGTTTGTAGTTTACAAAAATCACTATCTTATGAGTGCCCAAATTTAATGATTTATAAACAAAAATTTCATGGTCTATACGTATAGGTGTAAAACATATGACTTTTGAATGAAATCTAAAAATATATTATTTTATGTCCTTCACATGAGGGCAAATTTTTTTCTGTTGCGCACAATTTTTGAATATTGAAGATGGTTCTAAGATTATTCTTTTAGTGAAATCTCATCAAAATCAACTCTTTAAAAATGGAAAACTTATAGTTTTAAGAAAATTTGATTTTCCTATTTTTTACAAATTAAAATAAAAAAGTACCAATTCTCATGAGATTTTGCACTTTTCTAGTTCTCCTACTTAGAGATTTTTCCTATGTTTTTTCTTTCTAGGGTACCTTCTTCTTAAAGGTATATACATAAAACATATTTTTCACTATTTAAAAATTTTATTTTTCTAATTTTAAAGCCCTTCCAAAGGAAAAAAAGAATATTGTGAAAACACTACGCTTTTTGAACGGTGTTTCTTGCAATGACCCAATAGGACTAAAAACCCTCCAAATGGCCGAGATAAACACCCAATCAAGGGCAATTTAAAAATAGTAAAATAATTTTATAAAAGTTTAAAACTTTTGTTTACACTTTCATTCCAAATTTCAAGTCAAATGAACTAAAGATGAAAAAGTTATGAACAAAAAACTACCTAGTAAAGATCAAGGGGACACAAAAAGGACAAGTGTTTCTTGCAATCACCCAATGATTGAAGGAATCAATCAACATTGTTAGTTCTTAGACTACCTAGTTATTGGCTTTTTGCATCTTGTTGAGTTTGTATTGTTGATTCTTCATATTGACATGCTTGCCTAATCTAATCCCAATTCGATTTGAATTTTCCAACAATGTATTTTTTGGTTGCTTGGTAGGTAATTCTAGACATTCTTGGTTTCTCAAACACCTTGAAAAGAACCTAAATCCAAAAGCAAGTGGATCCAAACAAGACATGTAGGGTCTTAAAGTAAAGAATGAGGTTCCAAAAAGTTGTCAATCTTCTGAGAAGTTGCCAATCACTTGTGTGGGATTCAAGTTTATGATATATTCCTTTTGGGTGTTTCCATATCCACTTTAGAAAAAAATACTAAACCAATAGTGTTGATTTCCTAAATTATTTCCTAACAATCACACATCATTTTACCTTGTAGCTACCCTAAAGCTTTGTCAACTTGAAACAAGTGTCGCGTTTAGGTAGTGCTTCTGGTCATAAACCATCATGAATGAAGAGTTTGGAGGGAGTAGTTTGACTATAAAAGCCATGTGTTAGGGCGGACATGGTAGGGGGTAGATTAAATTTGTTACTTTTTTTGAAAGTAGACTCTATGACAATCAATAGAATAAACTCACCAATCATTGTACAAACAAAATTCAAATCTTTCTCTACATAAATATAGAGACTTTCATGTTTTGAAATTTAGGATGATTATCAAATGTCATGGTAAGTTTCACCTTCAATGAACAATATACAAAAAGACTTTTTCCTACAAATTTTTTGCAACTTAAAGGCAATGAAGGTGAAATTTAGTTAGGAAGTCCCAGAGAGATCACTCCTTGTAATTTTAAGCATACACCTGAGTTAAGAGGGTATTTAACATAGGGCTATTTACCTTCATTTTAGTAATTAAAATGACTGTATTTTTACATATAAATTCAATCATTTGATTTTCATAGTTAGGCTATCTTATATAAAAAATTAATGTGTGTAATTTTTTCATATCCATTTACAACACACTATAAAAATAGTGTCTTACATATACACTATTTTTTTAATATATGCACTACTTGTATTGTAGTACAATTTCAAATGACAAATAAAAATGTAAAATGCAACAATAGTTTTAAATATTCTAAATTCTACGCCATGTATTCTAAACAACCTAATATGGTGAATAATAAACATCATAGAAATATTAAATATAGCTATGATACTAAAACTAAGAAAAATACCAATACTAGCAATATAACATGAACAATATGACAAATTGACACTCTGAAAACATTGTAGATTAACCCAAGAATATAACCTCTAATGTAATATAGAGACTATATATTTTATTTTTACATATGCATTTATAATGGTTTTGAATTTAGAATCAAAAAATAAAAGAGTGTTTATTAAATACTAGTAAAAAGAAGATAATTCTAAACATTTACAAGTATATGTTCAAGTAGTTGAAGCAAATCTAAACTTTGTAGTGTCAAAGTATAGAAAAGATTCCATGCAAATGTTGCACACGCTACACCAATTTCTTAATGGGTACTTTGTGTGAACACAAATCTCCATAGTACGACCTCATTGTAAATTTACAACTCAATTCTTTTGTCTTGGAACAATAGTTTTTTACATGCTGTTACATAATTGGTATACTTAAGGAAAGATTTGTATGTACAGGCTAGAATTATTTGATGATAACAACAAATCTCCTGAAAAACATCCTTAGATTTACTAAATTGTGTAAGTTTTATCATTCAATTAAAAAAGTTTGTTTACATCTATACTCATTGTACTATAAACTTTTTATATAAATCCTATTTGTAAAGGCTAATTTATTAATAAAAATTCCTACTAAATGATGTTTATACATAGCCTAATTTATATATAATAGGATATGTGACATTTCAAGAACCCTATAGTAGTTCTATATATATATAAAATTTAACCCCTTTGAATTAAATAGACCCTATCTTTTAACTCACGTAGTTTTCTAAAAATTGCGAGTAATCTCCCCAAGTAGGAAGTCTTTGCATCCCTTCACCATACATTGTGTGATTGTGCGGTCACTACTTACTAGGCAATGATGTAAAATTCGGTTTCCATCTCAATTAGATTGATAGTTGAGTTGTGTGGCTAGTGTTTAGTGATGGGAAGGGTTTATTGTGTGGTTTTTGGATTTGTGTAGTAAGTGGCTAGTACACTTTAGTCTTAGAAACTAAAATTCCAATAAATGTACCTAGATTCAAAGATCAAGGCTAGAGAAGGAATTAAATTTTATTGGATAGTATGATTAAGGGTGATTGCAAAAAACTTTTCAAGTTTTGGGCTAAAAAATGCAATTTTTGGCCATAGGATTGGTAGTATTGCGCAATACTAGCAATACAGCGCGTTAGCATTGCACCTACAGATCTGGACTGTCAAATAGGACTATGCAATCCTATAGATTGCTACAAAGTACTATTGAGGCCACTAGTAGTATAAAATAGTCGAAAAGAGGATTGTGGACCTTTTCATTTTTTAGTAATTCAAAAAATTCAAAAAATTATTTAGAAAAAATCATTTTTCTAGACAAGATTGTGCTCAATTACTCACATTGCAATAAAAAATTCTTCTAAGAAATTTTTTCCCTCTTCATAGCCTTTGGGCAAAGGAAGGTCACTTTGACCCCATGTGTACAACAAACATGTTGCTATTTTTATAAAAACTCATCATCAATCCTTGTAATGTTAGTAGACCTCCAACTTGTCTAATTTGTGGCTTCAAATTCGGATTTTTGGGTCAAAAAGAGGACTAAATCCCCCCCAAAATGGCCAAGTTAGACATTCAATTGAGGGAAATTTAAAAACAATAAATTAATTTTTCTTTAAATTAAAAAAATTACTTAACATATAAAACTTTTGTGTGCACCTTCATTCCAAATTTCAAGCCCAAAGGACAAAAGATGAAAAAGTTATGAGCAAAAACCTATGTACACGTTGGAGGTCAAGGGGACAAGAAAAAGACAAGTGTTTCTTGCAATCACCCTTAAGCAATGCAATGCCTACATTTCAAATTTTTTTGTAATTGAATGGCTGTTCTTCTAGCTTTTAGTGCAATTATGAGTTAAAGTTAATCCTAGGAAGACCCTTGAGGTTTCTCTATACTACCTATATTACTTACATACTATCATGATCATTAATTTACTTTGTATAAAAAATACTTTTAGAAAATGTTTTTATAATCAAATACCACCATATATGGCAAATTTTTTTCAAATGGCAATATTTCAAATGCCATTTTTCAAACCGTGCAGTCTAAATTGAAAATCGACATCTAGGACAAGTATAGATTTTCAGAAATCTAAAATATATATAAATATTCAAAACCTATGAAAGTTTTACATTTCAGATTGCACGATCTGAATATCTTGAAGAGGTATAGATTTCAAAAATCTACAAAATATATAGATTTCATAAATCTATGATAGTTTTACATTTCACACCGCAAAGTCTCAACTGTCAAAAGTGTCAAATTAATGGAATGCCGCCGTTTTAATGAAATTCGCCATATATTCATAATACACTAAACGACCACAAAGGCTTCCAAGCCCTTGTACGGTAAAATTGACGTCTAAAACGAATGGTATCACAATATTAGTGAACCAGCGCAGTTTCACAGAATCACAACGGCTCCAAACAGTCAATCAATCCAGCTCCTTACACCACCAAACTCAACAATCTCTCAAAGGAAGCCATCCTGTAATGCTATCTGTTGACCCACCACGATCGAACGAAAATCTTCGTCAAATTTGCTATCACGAATGCCTGAAACTCAAGCACACCGCGTTCCGGTAGCTTCCCCGGTTGAATCATGGAACTGTGTCAATGTAATGCTAAATTAACATCGAGAACGAATGGTTCCACAAATTCTGCGGAATGAGCCAAAGCAGTTGAGTTGAATCACAACCACCGAGGACACAATCAATATATACCTTATCCAGACCTAGCTACAGCTCACAATTCACTAAGCTTACAATCTCTCAAAAGAATTTTTACTGTACAGACACGGAGTGCAACGTAAAGCAATCTAGCTATTGATTCACCTCAGTCGAATCAATATGTTCTTCAAATTCAATTGCTATCACAATATCACATCGCCGTGATCAGAACCTTGTGTTGCAGCTAGTGACAGAAAACGGCTACGGGTTGAACTGTCGGCAATTCTGGCGAATGTTGCCTTGGCTTCCCGTCAGAACGCCGATGTTACCCATCTTGATCATCGCCGCGGCGAACTTGCTATTAAACGTGTTCACCACCGTCAGACCCGCCACCAGGAGCTTCGTCTCCGCATTCTCTTGCAACCCCTGGTCCGACGTCAACAGACCCTTCTGCTTCTGCAGATTCGTGTAATACTTCTCGTCCAGCGTCGACGGCGTGGTGAGATCCAGGTTGACCACCGCAGTGCTCTCACTGGGACACTGCTTCGTCAGCACGGCGGCGTAAGTGGCGTCCAAGGTGGGGTCGGCAGGAGTGGTGAGGCGGTTCTGGATGGCGCCACAGGAGGCCACGCCGACGCTGTGGGCTCCCGAGAGGACCACCATGTCTTCGGTGGAGAGACCGACGGAGGAGAACATGGCCTTGAGTGTGTCTACGGTGGCGGTGGGAGGGGGGAGCTTGCCTGTGACGTCGGATGCGGAGGAGACCAGGCCGTCTCTTCTTCCCAGTGGGACCTCCCATGTGATGCGCCCTCCCGAAAGCTGCAACATCCCGTGGATGGAATCAGGGGAAAGACACAGGGGAGACTGGACCCTTTAATTAGACTGTTCTAGACACCAAATCAACTAGATCTGCAAAATTGGGTTAACGAACCCTGTTCCTGAAGTGCTCATGATCATGGGGGAATTTGTGGAGCACTGATCCATTGAAGAAATCCAAAATGGGAATTGGACATGTTCTTTTGTGTCTAAATTCCATTCCTACTTTCCTAGTGTATATATCCTACCATCACTGCAAATTAATTGGTCATGAAATTGTTTCACATTTTCATGGATGGGCATTTTGGAGATTGATCCCGAGATTGCATGATTGAACTCTATCACCGTATTTGCAGATCATTCTGTAGTTACTGGGGTTCTTGGAAAGCTTTGTTTCGTACCTTTTTGACACTGAGTTGCGACGCCAGGGCCGTGATGTCGGCGCAGGACACAATGCCAGGGCATTGCTTCTCGACGGCAGTTTTAGCGGCGTCGATAACTTCGAAGCCCTGAAGGCTGAGGTTGGGTCGTGCATCTTTCTCCGACGGAGAATCAATCAGCACAGACGCATCACATCCCTGCACATGGCATCCGCATCGATCATTCATTGTCATACGTACAACCAAGCGTTTCGAATACATCAGTTGATCAAAACATGTCGTAGTAATTGAAAACAACATGAATATCAATTCAGATGGTCGAGTCGCTTTAGGCTCCAACAATTGTGGTCGCAAGTTTGCAAAAGCAACCAAGAATAGCATCCCTGAATGAGATTATTGTAATGGTACTCCAGGGCGCTGAAGAAAGAATATATCCTTACGTGAACGAAGCAGTCGTGGAAGTGGATGCGAAGAACGCCAGCAGCCGCAGCCGCTCGTCGATTCAAGGCCGAGTTGACAGCCGAGGTGATGACATTCTCAGCATTGGGGCAGCTGCTCTTGTAGAAGTTGGTCGTTAGCTGCGCCTCCACGGACAGAGTTGCAAGTGTCGCCAGCAGGAGCAGCAACCAAACGGACGCCGCGGGGCTCAGTGACCGGGAAGACGACTGATATCCCATCTTGAGGACCGAGTAGCAGGAATTTAAGGAAATTACTGTTGTACTTTAAAGCCGAACTTCGCTTGGTCGGTTGCTTCGTCTTCCTGAGTCGCAGATTGAGTGTGTAAGCTTGCTAGCTAGTGCCCTCACAGTACCAATTGCTTGCAATGGCGATGATCGATATGCTCTCTTGCAAATCCCGTGAGTCTCCGATACTCGCAGTTGAATGAAAAGTCGGGTGCGGAATCGGGTGCGAGATTGGTCGATGTGCTTGAGCTTTTAATTAAGCCGATGTGATGATGGTGGTGTGATATTGGCGACTGCAGACCTCGTTTATATAGCGGTTGCTGTATTTTCGAGGTCAACCAGATTGACGAAAGTTTGTATGCCGATCTAGCTAGGAATCTCTGGTTGCGCGTCCTGCATTTGACCTTCTGTGCGCATACGGAAACTCGTATTAATTACACTACGGTGAGTGCACTAGATGTCTAGATGTGCACGTTGACATTGTGGGCGAAATATTATCAATAATGCTGGATTCTATTTTCGTGGTTTGAGCGGACGATCGGTATCTCCGTTGCGTTGTGGAGTATCTTGTCAAGCGGCGCTTACGTTAGCGCTGTGCTTCTGGAGCTCCAGCTGGGTGAGTGGGTGCTACACTGCTACGACGTCCTGCGGTCGCTTTGTTGAAAGAGACAGTTCCGCGTTAGTCGGGACGGGGTTGGTGACGCCGCTGACACGGGGATAGGGGGCGTGACTTTGGACTTGGTTTTGGGGATACGACGATGTAACCCTGAAAGAGGGGCCTGTAGCCGTGCTGAAGCGGTGCACCGTGGCTCAAGACATAAGGTAGGAGGTCCATAAACCGCTCATGTAAGAGCTGAAGCTGACTTTTGGGGAGGTATAACTTCTTAAAATATTTTCCAGTAAATTTTCCTTGAAAGGCAAGAGAAATTGGCATCTAACCCAAGTTGTTTCATATTTTTTGAAGCTTTGTAGAATTAGTTATGAATTTCTGAAGCTGCAGAAAAGTGCATTTTTGTGGGCTCTAAAACCGACCACCTCCTCAAATGCACACCGCTTGTACATTGGAAAGTGCAAAATGTACCTCTAGAGCCTGATTGGTTTTAGAACCCGCTCCATTTTAGGACCTCCTACCTTACAAGGTAGAAGCACCTAAATGTGACACTTCTTTCAGATTGACAAAACTTGAAGGTAGCTACAAAGTAAAATGATGTGTGATTGTTAGAAAATAGTTTAGGAAACCAACAATATTAGTTTAATTGGTTTTTTTTCAACTTATAAGATACAAATTTTTGAAAATAATTATATATATACACCTGTTGTAGACACTAGACTAACACCAAAGTGGACTTGGGAACATCCAAAAGTAATACACTGAAAATTTGAATTCCACACAAGTGATTAGGAACTTCTTGTAAGAGTGACAATTGTTTAGAACCTCACTTGATTATTTTGAAACCCCAAATGTCTCATTTGGATCCACCTACCTTTAGATTTTGGCTCTATTCTAGATTTCCAAGAAACCAAAAATGACTAGTGTTATATATTTGAGAACAACAAAGTTTATAGTTGAAGAATTGAAATCAAATTGGGATTAGATAAGGCAAGTATGCCAATTTGAAGAATTAACAATACAAACTAGCAACAAGATGCAAAAAACCCAGTAATTGTATACTTTAAGAATTAACAACGTTGAATTGTTGATTGATCCCTTCAATCATTTCATTTCACTTTTGATTGATGATTGCATTAATAAAAGGGGATATGGGTGAATGCAAGAAACACTTGTACTATTTTGTGTCTCACGGCATGTGCTGATCTGTTTTTTGGCCATAACTTTTTCATTTTAAGTTGAATTGACTCGAAATTTTTAGGAAAGGTACTGATGACTATCATACACCTTACATAATTTTTTCATAATTTTCAAAAATGATTTACTATTTAAATAGTACTAATGATTGAATGTTACAAATGCCATTTTGGAGGTTTTTAGTACTGTTGGGTCGTTGCAAGAAACACCGTCCATTTTCCGTAGCATTTTGGAAATGGATGCTGTTTTCTTTGAGAGTACTATTTAATTAGAATATCAATTTAAAAAAAATATGAAAAATATGTCTAATGTATGAAACTTAAAGAAAAAGGTATCCTATGAAGGAAAATCTTAGGAAAATTCTCCAAGTAGGAGAACTAGAAAAGTGGGAAATCTCATGAAAATGGGCGTATTTACATTTTAATTTGTAAAAAATAGGAAAAGTTATTTTTCTTGAATCTAAAAATTGGCCATTTGGGAAGAGTTGATGGTGATGATATTTCACCAAAAAAATAATCTCAACTCTTTTATCAATGGTCAGAAATTGCGTGCAATGGGAGTGCTGTTTGCACGCATGTGGAGGACATAAAATAATGTATTTTTAGATTCCCTTTGATAGGAATATGCTTTCTTTCTATGCAAATTCACCATGAAAATTTCAACTTTAGATCATTAAATTTGGGTACTCCTAACGTAGTAAAAACCCCTAAACCTCAGTTTGTGACAAATTAATAAAAATTAATTTTAAATATAAAATGATTTTTTTTAATTTCTGAAAAATAAGGGATGTAAAAATCATCAAGTTAGAGAGTTCCAATAATTATTTCATATTCTCGAATATTTTAATTCAAAAGTTATAGCAGAAAAGAACAACGTCACTCCAATTGTGACGGAGAACAGGATTGGTGTTTCTTGCAACCACCCTATTGAGTACCTTTTTTTTAATGATTTTGAGATCAAATTTGGATTTAATGGTCTTCTAGTAGAATTATAGCTTTCATCCAGAGGGATTTCAAAAAAAATTATTTTTACATGGTGTACAAATCCACAAAGTGAGCCTCCTTCTACATTTTTTTTGAAACATGTAAAAAGTGATTTTTGTGATTTTTTTGATTAATAACCATCTCTGTAAAGTTTTTGCAAATGGAAATTTTTTATTTTTTTTAAAATTTTTTTTTCTATTTTTTACTAATTAAAACATCAAAATATGTATTTTCTTGAGGTTTGGCACTTTGGCACTTTTCAAATTCTCCTATTTAGAGATTTTTTTAACAAATTTCCTTAGTGGATTTTCTTCACCTTAAAGGTCTTTACATTAGTCATATTTTTTTAATTTAAAAAAAAATATTTTTCTAATTTTAAAGTGCTCTCTAAAAAATCAGCCAAATGCAATAAATAGTACAAGTGTTTCTTGCATTCACCCAGCTACCGTATAGAGTTGCTTTGCAAGTCCATCATGACAATTAAATTTAAATTTTACCAATTTGAAACATTACAATTTACAATTCAAAGATCATTTCGAAATAAAAAATATTAAAGAGAAACTAGGGTCATTGCAAGAAAGGGTAGTACTATTTCTCATCACAAGTAGGATATATTCTTTTATTTCTCTCATTGTTCCTTGTAACTTTTGAAGCTCAAGTAGTCAAGTCCTATGAATATGAAATTTTTCTTGAACACGTCTAATATATTAATATAATAGTTATCAGATCCTTTAATTTTTAGAAATTAAAAAAATATATTTTATATTTAAATTAAAACTATTTTTGTTAATATGTTACAAATTGGAGTTTAGAGATTTTCACTATGTTAGATTGTTATGAGTCCCCAAATTTACTGATATAGAGCTCAAAATTTCATGGTCTACTTTCATATTAGGGTCTTTAGGGAAGCATGTATTATCCAAAAGGGATTTTGAAAACATGTTATTTAATGTCTTCCACATAAGTACAAACCATAAAAAACACTCCCATTGTGCGCAATTTTTTAACATTGAAGATAGTTCTTAGATCATTCTTTGGTGAAATCTCATCACCATCAGTTCTTTTCAAATGCCAAATTTTTAGTTTAAGAAAAAATTTACTTACGTATTCTTTATAATTTAAAATGTGAAATTACTCTCCCTATAATTATTTTAATGAGATTTTACACTTTTCTAGTTCACTTACTAAGAGAGTTTTTCAATATGCTTTCCCTTCCTAGGGTACTTTAAAAAAAATATTTATATATGAAACATATTCTTCAGTCTTTAAAAAAATTATTTTTTAAATTTTAAACTATATTTGTGAAGAAAAAATAATTATCATCAAAAAATGCTATGCTTTTTAGATACCCTTTCTTGCTTTAGATATTTAGATGAAATTTGAGGGTAAGAAGAGATTGCAAATCCTGAAATTTGGGAACTCTATGAACAATGCCACATTTGTAGTCTGATGTAGCCAAGGTTGTGCTACATCAAATATTAATTTAATTAGTTATTTTTGAATTTTAAAAATTAAATCTTCAATATCTTAATTTTTTTTTTAATTTTAAAGAAAAAAAATCTAAATTTTTTTTAAATTAAAAAAATCTGGTTATGAAGGCTAATTCACACTTCTTAAACAATATAAGGAACTATTAAGATAATAACCCCAAATTACTCTCTTCTTGCTCTTAAATTTCATCTAATGCAATGACCAACTAGAAGATTATTTTGAAACAACAAGATCTAATATAAAACAAGGAGCAAAGACCCAAAAGCTATAAATATGATGAGGCATATATTAACCTTGTATTCATGAAGGTATTGTTATATTATAGTATGGTAAATCTTTATTAGTACATGTTGACTACATTTATACACCATATTCTACATCCTATTCATTACTCCATATCCTATGTAGGACATGGAGCATGCGGAATACAAGATGCTTGTGTAATTTTAGTTGCACAACAAGCCCAATGATAAGTAAAAAATTATGCATTTAGGGACACATCCCATGTCCTATGGTACAATTAATTTGTTTTATTTTACAATGGTTAGAAATATTTTAATAGTGTGAATGGATGTTTTATGGATGAAGAAGTTTAGTTTCATAGCCAATCACTACATAGAGGAAATTCAAATCCTTTTCCATGACACAATAGGAATTTGTAAGCTCTCAAAGACTCAAACTTGGCACAATTATTCAATACCATGTTAAGATTTTGATCAAAAAAATTTGCAAAAAGATTTCTTCTTGCAAATTTTGTTGCAACTTAAATGTAATAAGCTTGAAATTTCTTGTGAAAAACAATGGAGCTCTTCACCGCATAGTGTGCAATGACTATAAGGTAGGAGGTCCATAAACCGCCCATCTAATAGGTGGAACTGAATTTTCGGGAGGTAAAACATTTTGAAATATTTTTCAGTGAATTTTCCTTGAAAGACAAGTAAAATAGGCATTTAACCCAAGTCGTTTCATATTTTTTGGAGCTTTTTGGAATTGGTTATGAATTTCTAAAGTCAATATGACATAGGGCTCTAAAACCGCCCACACCTTAAAATGTGCACTGTTTGTACATTCCTATAAAGATAAAAAAAACATCATGCATAAATAAAGTACATTTTGCAAGGTGGATTTTGAGGGGGCATTAGAAATTGTATAGAGAGAGTTTTTCAAGGAAATTTAGTGAGGTTGTTCATCTTATTTTGTGATTCCAAAACCTTATCACTCACTCCATTTGAAGTTTTAATGCAAAAGTTATGCTTGAGGAAGTGGGAGAGGCAAGATTGTCACGGAGAGTAAGGGCTGAACTTTCAAGGACTCATAACTATGTGGTGAAGAAGTATTTTCTTTTGATATTTGATGAGGTTGTATATTGAATTGTTAGCTTTTCAAAAAGATATTATGCACTAGATTTGAAGTTAGGGTCAAAAAATTATGAGCTTAGGAGTAAAATAGTAAGGAGTTGCCTTTCATTTAAAGTGAAAAAACTTTGAATAGCTGTAAAAGTTGGACTATATTTTAATTTGAGTTGATATTTGTAGGAATTGTAGATATTTGTATTATATTTTTATAGAGATATCACACAATCAATTTGGAGTTGTATTTTGAAAGTTATGGCGTTGAAAACAAAGTAGTGATGAATTGCCTTTGAATTAGAAAGGGAGAACTTTGAGCGGTTGTAAAAATTGAAAAATATCTTAGTTTTAGTTGAAATTTATAGGGTTTTTAGGATTTTGTGTTAGATTTTCAAAGAGATATCACACTCCTCATTTGGAGTTATAGAGCATCTGTAGTACTCTTATTAGTGTCAGGTACTTCTTTCATTTAATTCAAATCACACATTAAGGGGTTACATAACCGTGTAATATTTTATATGGCCTATATTCCATTTTATAGGAAGTTATGAGCATCTATATGTGTAAAGGTGCATAAAACACGAGGGTTTTCATTTCCAAGTCAAACCTAGTCATAGCTAGATTCCTCGTGTTTTCCCAAGGCAAAGCCTCTCAACTCGACAACAGTTTTAGAGCGTAGGCGGTTTTCAAGCCTCCTACCTTATAATGGTTAGATTTTGCTTTTCAATTGTTTTGTTCACAAGGACCTAATGTTGTGATTGTTGTCCAATGCTTGTCTAGTGTTTTAATTAGCATATGGTGGTTGGAAGCCTCTTATCAATGGTGGGTTTACTCTTGCTATGTTGGAAAAAGAATTAATTTAGAATTTTCATCTATAAAATGTCCTGCCTTCAAGGCTTGCATAGCACCATGATAAAACAAAAAGGAGAACTGCCAAAGCCAACAAATTAACAAGAAAAATGATAGAATCACTCAAATTCAATTAATCTAAAAAAAACACCGGTCACATCGCAGATATTTAATGTTTGATGGATGACAAGGCATTTTCTTATGTAGTATAGACATATAACTATTCATCTTCAAAATTAGGGGTGGAAAGCGGAGATCTTCTACAACACTTTAATGTCAAATCAATTTTTTTTTGGATTTTTTTATACCAATGATTCCCATGGATTAAAAAAAGATGATTTCCACAATGACTTCCATATTGTTTTAGGGTTAGTCTATCTATGGATGATTGCAAAAAACACTTGTCAAGAAAAATGCAAAAAACATTTTTCATCACATTTTTGATATAGAAGTTTTTTTGTACCATGAGTAGTTGTGTACTACCAAAATGATTGAAGGAATATGAAACTCAAATCCAACTAATTATAGCAATAGAAAATGTACTTGAATTATTTCAATTTCTCAAAATTAATTCAACAGGTGAAATAAAAGTTTGAATGTATATTATTCATGTGGTTTTGGTGTTTTTTAGTACTATCAAGAACCTTTTCAAAAGAATTACATCTTCAAATTTGGTAGCCTAGTTTAATAGAAATATATATTTCAAGATAAGGAATCCCCAAAACATACTCCAATTGTGTTTTATATTGATCTCAAGCATACTATATTTAGATAGAAATTACAATGAATTAAAAATCATTTTTTAGTTTTAGCTTTGATCATCTTTCTTTGCTCTTACTTATAGGCAACAATGGCTATTTTTAAAATAAATTTTTTAAGTGCATTTTCTAAATTTTAAAAAATAGAAATGTAGAAGTTTCATTTTCTAATATAAATTATAGTATAAGGCTAAAAATAATATTTTAAGGTACACAAAAGACTCATTAGTACTCTAGGGGCCTATAATGCATGTAATTTGTCAATGTAAACTATTTTTTTAATGAAAAATTAAACATTGTCATCCATCATTCCACCCTTGCTATCCAATGATGAACATTATAAGTTGTCAAAATAGTAGATTTGAAATCAAATTAACGATTTAGATTTCATGTTCAATACTCCTAATAGTATTGAAGGTGATTTGTAGAGTTGTAATACAAAAAATACTAAAAGGCTAAAAAACAAAAAGGCAAAAAATAGTACAAACTTGTATTTATTGTAATCAACCATGCTCTTAAAGTAATTGTGCTCTAAATGTGTTTCCTATTCCAAACTAACTGATATGTTCCATGAAATATTTATTACTATAATTGACGAGTTAACTAAGCTTAAATAGCTTGCTTTAATCCGTAAACGATGCAAAGGCCATTTTCTTATCAATGCCATTTTCTTATCAATGACTTAATCTCTTTGTGTAAGACAAAAATGCAACTATTCATCTTTGGAGTTAGAGGTAGAAAAGAAAGATCTTCTATAGTGCTTTGACTTCCAATGAGTGCTTTTGGATTCTATTGAACCAAAGATTTCCATGGTATCAAAATTCATGATTTTCACGATCACCGGCTGTTTGTTTAAGGATGAGGATTGAGGAGCACACAACCAATAGTTTCCTATTGGATTTTCAATTTAATTTCTAATTAATATCAATAAGTTTCACACAAAAAGAATTCAATTAGCATGATTGAGTATCAAGGGTCATTATGGGACATCATGACATGGTTCACTCTTTTGTGAGGATAGTGAATTCCAATGTGAAAATTGTACATTATAAAAACCTAAAATAAGGTAGTAAGTATATATGTAAAAGAATTGCATTTTGATGATAAAAAAATGAATCAAACCAAATCTAGAAACTTCATAATCCAAATTATATAACATCATAAAACCATTAATAATACTGGCCTTATACGGAGGACCACTTTCTTGAGCCACGGCCATAGGCAGATGCACTTCACCACGGCTACCGGCCCCTCTTTCAGGGTTACATCGCCATATCCCCAAAACACACTGAGTCCAAAGTCACGCCCCCTATCCCCGTGTCCGCGGCGACACCTCCCGATTAACGCGGAACTGTCTCTTTCAACAAAGCGACCGCAGGACGTCGTAGCAGTGTAGCACCCACTCACCCAGCTGGAGCTCCAGAAGCACAGCGCTAACGTAAGCGCCGCTTGACAAGATACTCCACAACGCAACGGAGATACCGATCGTCCGCTCAAACCACGAAAATAGAATCCAGCATTATTGATAATATTTCGCCCACAATGTCAACGTGCACATCTAGACATCTAGTGCACTCACCGTAGTGTAATTAATACGAGTTTCCGTATGCGCACAGAAGGTCAAATGCAGGACGCGCAACCAGAGATTCCTAGCTAGATCGGCATACAAACTTTCGTCAATCTGGTTGACCTCGAAAATACAGCAACCGCTATATAAACGAGGTCTGCAGTCGCCAATATCACACCACCATCATCACATCGGCTTAATTAAAAGCTCAAGCACATCGACCAATCTCGCACCCGATTCCGCACCCGACTTTTCATTCAACTGCGAGTATCGGAGACTCACGGGATTTGCAAGAGAGCATATCGATCATCGCCATTGCAAGCAATTGGTACTGTGAGGGCACTAGCTAGCAAGCTTACACACTCAATCTGCGACTCAGGAAGACGAAGCAACCGACCAAGCGAAGTTCGGCTTTAAAGTACAACAGTAATTTCCTTAAATTCCTGCTACTCGGTCCTCAAGATGGGATATCAGTCGTCTTCCCGGTCACTGAGCCCCGCGGCGTCCGTTTGGTTGCTGCTCCTGCTGGCGACACTTGCAACTCTGTCCGTGGAGGCGCAGCTAACGACCAACTTCTACAAGAGCAGCTGCCCCAATGCTGAGAATGTCATCACCTCGGCTGTCAACTCGGCCTTGAATCGACGAGCGGCTGCGGCTGCTGGCGTTCTTCGCATCCACTTCCACGACTGCTTCGTTCACGTAAGGATATATTCTTTCTTCAGCGCCCTGGAGTACCATTACAATAATCTCATTCAGGGATGCTATTCTTGGTTGCTTTTGCAAACTTGCGACCACAATTGTTGGAGCCTAAAGCGACTCGACCATCTGAATTGATATTCATGTTGTTTTCAATTACTACGACATGTTTTGATCAACTGATGTATTCGAAACGCTTGGTTGTACGTATGACAATGAATGATCGATGCGGATGCCATGTGCAGGGATGTGATGCGTCTGTGCTGATTGATTCTCCGTCGGAGAAAGATGCACGACCCAACCTCAGCCTTCAGGGCTTCGAAGTTATCGACGCCGCTAAAACTGCCGTCGAGAAGCAATGCCCTGGCATTGTGTCCTGCGCCGACATCACGGCCCTGGCGTCGCAACTCAGTGTCAAAAAGGTACGAAACAAAGCTTTCCAAGAACCCCAGTAACTACAGAATGATCTGCAAATACGGTGATAGAGTTCAATCATGCAATCTCGGGATCAATCTCCAAAATGCCCATCCATGAAAATGTGAAACAATTTCATGACCAATTAATTTGCAGTGATGGTAGGATATATACACTAGGAAAGTAGGAATGGAATTTAGACACAAAAGAACATGTCCAATTCCCATTTTGGATTTCTTCAATGGATCAGTGCTCCACAAATTCCCCCATGATCATGAGCACTTCAGGAACAGGGTTCGTTAACCCAATTTTGCAGATCTAGTTGATTTGGTGTCTAGAACAGTCTAATTAAAGGGTCCAGTCTCCCCTGTGTCTTTCCCCTGATTCCATCCACGGGATGTTGCAGCTTTCGGGAGGGCGCATCACATGGGAGGTCCCACTGGGAAGAAGAGACGGCCTGGTCTCCTCCGCATCCGACGTCACAGGCAAGCTCCCCCCTCCCACCGCCACCGTAGACACACTCAAGGCCATGTTCTCCTCCGTCGGTCTCTCCACCGAAGACATGGTGGTCCTCTCGGGAGCCCACAGCGTCGGCGTGGCCTCCTGTGGCGCCATCCAGAACCGCCTCACCACTCCTGCCGACCCCACCTTGGACGCCACTTACGCCGCCGTGCTGACGAAGCAGTGTCCCAGTGAGAGCACTGCGGTGGTCAACCTGGATCTCACCACGCCGTCGACGCTGGACGAGAAGTATTACACGAATCTGCAGAAGCAGAAGGGTCTGTTGACGTCGGACCAGGGGTTGCAAGAGAATGCGGAGACGAAGCTCCTGGTGGCGGGTCTGACGGTGGTGAACACGTTTAATAGCAAGTTCGCCGCGGCGATGATCAAGATGGGTAACATCGGCGTTCTGACGGGAAGCCAAGGCAACATTCGCCAGAATTGCCGACAGTTCAACCCGTAGCCGTTTTCTGTCACTAGCTGCAACACAAGGTTCTGATCACGGCGATGTGATATTGTGATAGCAATTGAATTTGAAGAACATATTGATTCGACTGAGGTGAATCAATAGCTAGATTGCTTTACGTTGCACTCCGTGTCTGTACAGTAAAAATTCTTTTGAGAGATTGTAAGCTTAGTGAATTGTGAGCTGTAGCTAGGTCTGGATAAGGTATATATTGATTGTGTCCTCGGTGGTTGTGATTCAACTCAACTGCTTTGGCTCATTCCGCAGAATTTGTGGAACCATTCGTTCTCGATGTTAATTTAGCATTACATTGACACAGTTCCATGATTCAACCGGGGAAGCTACCGGAACGCGGTGTGCTTGAGTTTCAGGCATTCGTGATTGCAAATTTGACGAAGATTTTCGTTCGATCGTGGTGGGTCAACAGATAGCATTACATGATGGCTTCCTTTGAAAGATTGTTGAGTTTGGTGGTGTAAGGAGCTGGATTGATTGACTGTTTGGAGCCGTTGTGATTCTGTGAAACTGCGCTGGTTCACTAATATTGTGATACCATTCGTTTTAGACGTCAATTTTACCGTACAAGGGCTTGGAAGCCTTTGTGGTCGTTTAGTGTATTATGAATATATGGCGAATTTCATTAAAATGGCGGTATTTCATTAATTTGACACTTTTGACAGTTTAGACTTTGCGGTATGAAATGTAAAACTATCATAGATTTTTGAAATCTATATATTTTGTAGATTTATGAAATTTATACCTCTCTTAAATATTTTAGACCATGCAATTTGAAATGTAAAACCATCATAGATTTTGAAATTTTATATATGTCCTAGATTTCTGAAAATCTATACCTGTCCTAGATTCCTGAAAATCTATACCTGTCCTAGTCTACTCCTAGATTCCTAAATGTTGATTTTTAGTTCATACTGTGCAGTTTGAAAAATGGCATTTGGAATACTGCCATTTTAACAAAATTTGCCATATATGGTGGTATTTGATTAGAAAAACATTTACTAAAAGCATTTTTTTTACAAAGTAAATTAATGATTAGAATAGTATATAAGTAATATAGGTAGTACTGTAGAGAAACCTCAAGGGTCTTCCTAGGGTTAACTTTAATTCGTAACTACACTAAAAGCTAGAAGAGTACCCATTCAATTACAAAAAACTTTGAAATGTAGGCATTGCATTGCTTAAGGATGATTGCAAGAAACACTTGTCTTTTCTTCATCCCTTTGACCTCCAATACATAGTTTTTGTTCATAACTTTTTCATCTTTTGTCCTTTGAGCTTGAAATTTGGAATGAAGGTGCACACAAAAGTTTTATATGTTGAGTAATCTTTTTAATTTAAAAAAAATTAATTTACTATTTTAAAATTACCCTCGATTGAAGGGTGATTGCAAGAAACACCTGAGTGTCCTATTTGTTGCGTTTGACTGATTTTTTTAGGAGTACTTTAAAATTAGAAAATTAATTTTTTTTAGATTTGAAAAATATGAATAATGTATATACCTCTAAGATGAAGGTTTTCACCAAAGGAAATGGATATAAAAATTCTCTAAGTAGGAGAACTTGAAAAGTGCCAAACCTTCAAAAAATACATATCTTCATGTTTTAATTAGGGAATAATAGTAAAAATATATATTTATTAAAAATAAAAAGTTTCCATTTGCAGCAACTTTACATTGATGGTCATTCACCAAAAAACCCACCAAAATAATATTTTATGTGTTTCAAAATACAAGCAGAAGGGAGCTTACTTTATAAACCTCTACACCACATAAAATTAACTATTTTTAAAAATCCTTCGTTGTAAAGCTAGAAATCTACTAGAAGACCATTTCATCCAAATTTCATGTTAAAATCATTAAGAGAAGGTATTCCCCAATACTAAAAATCCCTAAACTACCAAGTGTGACATCCAATCTGGATTCATTTTTGGATAATAAACTATTTTTGAAATTTATGAAAAAATTATGGAAGGTTATAATATTTATGAGTACCTTCCTTACAAATCTTGAGTCAGTCGGAGCTAAAACACAAATGTTATGGCCAAAAAATAGATCAGCATGCAACGTGTGACACAAAATAGGACAAGTGTTTCTTGCAATCTCCCTAAATGTCTACAGTTTTGGCCATTTTGGGGGGATTTAGTCCTCTTTTTGACCCAAAAATCCAAATTTGAAGCCATAGAATAGACAAGTAAGAGGTCTACTAACATTACAAGGATTGACGATAAGTTTTTATAAAAATAGCAACATGTTTGTTGCACACATAGGGTCAAAGTGACCTTCCTTTGCCCAAAGCCTATGAAGAGGGAAAGAATTTCTTAGAGGAATTTTTTATTGCAATGTGAGTACAATCTTATCTAGAAAAATGATTTTTTTTAAATGATTTTTTGAATTTTTTTGAATATTAAAATGAAAAGGTCCACAATCTTCTTTTCTGTTATTTTGTACTACTAGTGGCCTCAATAGTACTTTGTAGTAGTCTATAGGATTGCATAGTACTAATTGATGGTCTAGATCTATGGGTGGACGAAATTGACGGTTAAGACTTGCAGGTGCAATGCTAACACGCTATATTGCTAGGATTGCGCAATACTACCAATCCTATGGCCAAAAATTGGATTTCTTAGTCCAAAATGTGAAATTTTTTTTGCAATCACCCTTAATCACACCAACAAAATTTAATTCCTTCCCTAGCCTTGATCTTTGAATCTTGGTACATTTATTGGAGTTTTAGTTTCTAAGACTAAAGTGAACTAGCCACTTACTACACAAATCCAAAAACCGCACAATAAACCCTTCGAATCACTAAACACTAGCCACACAACTCAACTATCAATCTAATTGAGATGGGAACCAAATTTTATATCATTGCCTAGTGACCGTACTATCATACAATGTATGGTAAAGGGATGTAAAGACTTCCAAACTAGATTTCACCTTCATTGCCTTTAAGTTGGAATAAAATTTGTAGGAAAAAGTCTTTTTGCATTTTGTTTATTGAACGTGAATCTTACCATGACATTTGATAATCATCCTAAATTTCAAAACATGAAAGTCTCTATATTTATGTGGAGAAAGATTTGAATTTTATTTGTACAATGATTGGTGAGTTTACTCTATTGATTGTCATAGAATCTACCTCCAAAAGAAATAACAAATTGAATCCACCCCCTACCATATCCGCCCTAACACATGGCTTTTAAAGTCAAACTACTCCCTCCAAACTCTTCATTCATGATGGTTTATAACCCAATATTATTAATGGTTTTATGATGTTATATAATTTGGATTATGAAGTTTCTAGATTTGGTTTGATTCATTCTTTTATCACCACAATTCAATTCTTTTACATATACTTACTGCCTTATTTTAGTTTTTTATAATGTACAATTCTCACGTTGGAATTCACTATCCTCACAAAAGAGTGAACCATGTCATAATGTTCCGTAATGACCCTCGATGCTCAATCATACTAATTGAATTCTTTTTGTGTAAAACTTGTTGATATTGATTAGAAATTAAATTGAAAATCCATTGGTTGAAAATCCATCAATTGAAAATTCAATTGAAAATCCATTGAAAATCCATTGAAAATCCATTAGGAAACTATTGGTTGTGTGCTCTTCATCCTTAAACAACTAGCCAGTGATCATGGAAATCATGAATTTTGATACCGTAGAAATCATTGGTTCAATAAAATCCAAAAGTACTCAATAGAAGATCTTTCTTTTCCACCCCTAATTCCAAAAATGAATAGTTGCATTTTTGTCTTATACAAAGAGACTAAGTCATTGATAAGAAAGTGGCCTTTACATCGTTTACGAGTCAAAGCAAGTATTTAAGCTTAGTTAACTAATCAATTATAGTAGTAAATATTTCATAGAACATATCAGTTAGTTTGGAATAGGGAACACACTTAGAGCACAATCACTTTAAGAGCATGGTTGATTATAAGAAATACAAGTTTGTACTATTTTTTGCCTTTTTGTTTTTTAGCCTTTTATTTTTTTTTGTATTACAACTCTATAAATCACCTTCAATACTATTAGGAGTATTGAACATGAAATCTAGATCGTTAATTTGATTTCAAATCTACTATTTTGACAACTTATAATGTTGGATGACATGGCAAGGATGGAATGATGGATGACAATGTTTAATTTTTCATTAAAAAAATAGTTTATATTGACAAATTAGATGTATTATAGGCCCTTAGAGTACTAATGAGTCTTTTGTGTACTTTAAAATATTATTTTTAGCCTTATACTACAATTTATATTAGAAAATGAAACTTCTACATTTCTATTTTTAAAATTTTAGAAAATGCACTTGAAAATTTTATTTTAAAACGGTAGCCATTGTTGCCTACAAGTAAGAGCAAGGAAAGATGATCAAAGCTAAATCTAAAAAACCATTTTTAATTCAGTGTAATTTCTATCTGAATATAGTATGCTTGAAAACAATATAAAACACAATTGGAATATGTTTTGGAGATTCCTTCTCTTGAAAATATATATTTCTATTAAACTAGCCTACCAAATTTGAAGATGTAATTCTTTTGAAATTTTTTTTGATAGTACTAAAAAATACCAAAACCACATGAATAATATACTCATTCAAACTTTAATTTCACCTATTGAATTAATTTTGAGAAAATTGAAATAATTCAAGTACATTTTCTATTGCTATAATAAGTTGAATTTGAGTTTCATATTCCTTCAATCATTTTTGTAGTACTCAACTACTCATGGTACAAAAAAACTTCTACATCAAAAATGTGATGAAAAATGTTTTTTTCATTTTTCTTGACAAATGTTTTTTGCAATCATCCATAGATAGACTAACCCTAGAACAATGGATCCTATATGGAAGTCATTGTGAAGATCAAAAAATCCAAAAAAAATTGATTTGAAGTTAAAGTGTTGTAGAAGATTTGCACTTTCCACCCCTAATTTTGAGGATGAATAGTTGTATGTCTATCCTACATAAGAAAATGCCTTGTCATCCATCAAACATGAAATATCTGCGATGTGACCGGTGTCTTTTTTAGATTAATTGAATTTGAGTGATTCTATCATTTTGCTTGTTAATTTGTTGGCTTTGGCAGTTCTACTTTTTATTCTATCACGGTGCTATATAAGCCTTGAAGGCAACAACATAGAAAGTAAAGGCTACAGAATATGTGTGTACTCGAAGCTGGGTTCCAAGGCAAAATGAAGGCAACAACAATTCACTTAACCCTGGAGCGCGCCGACATCCAATTTTTGGACGATCCGCGAGGAGCCCTCATGAATCCGACAGATACCCACTTGTGGTGCCGAGCATGATACACAAGAAGATCATCCAGCCTGCATCCGCAAACTTGGCAGCGAAGTAGAAGCACGGTATGAACAACACACGAGCAATGCACAACAGGAACATCAATTTCCGTGACTCCAGATAGAATGGCCTCCACAAAGTCAAGTAGCGGCCCCCCAAATCGCCTGCATTGTACGCCGCAACCAACACCAATGCATACCTGCCATTGCAACACAAGTCTCAGAAATTGGCTTACTCACATGATTCTTCAACAACTCTTTGAATATTTATTGGAAGTTGTCACCTTGGGCAATGGTATTTAACATTGCCAACTCATGAATAATGTTTTGTGATTGAATACTTGTGAGTACCAAGGAATCAAGATACCATGTTCCGAGCTCGTGGTTCCCGGTATCTTCATACAGAAACCCCGGGAATATACTCGAGGAGACCGTGTAGATGATGATTTGATCCAGCAGGTAGTCCCAATTCCGAGCTGCAAGCTGCCACACAGTCAATCGTGTGATGGGTTTGCCGATTTCGCTATCCTGCGAACGAAAATCATCACCAATTAGGGTTTTGAGTCGGCCTGGATTTCACACAGAAGAAAGAAGAAATCTTAACTGAAGGGTACAGCGATGCGCAATTGTACATGATCCGAGGACAACCCGGCTGCAGTCAAGTCGTCCTTCTCCGTGAGAGCGCCCTGCTGTCGCGCAACTATACGGAATTGCTTGACTGCTTGCACCTTCGGAAACACCACGGCGTATAAGAGGAACCCTACCAGTTCTAAGAATGCGGAAATGGCGAAGAACGTCACTGCATGTGATGACACAGAAGCAATGAATGCAGTGAGTCGATCAATCTTCCTGCATCGTCGCACGCACACAATTGCGGATAATTCATTCATTTCCATGACCCAGAAGTCTGACTTCTTACATGCGCCTTTCCGAATCCCGGAATGCGAGTCCCCGAACCCCGCTTTCGTAACGAAGCGCAGCGCTGTTGTTACTAGTCCCGACATCGTCAGCCCTGCGGAGTATGCCTGCCACAAACCATCGACTATAAGAACAAACGGAAAGGAATGGAATTGCAATGGTGACATTGCTTAACATTTAGCGACACCCAAAACCTTGCACAGCGAGCACATATTGGTTTTGAATATTTACACCTCGGCATCAGAAATGTCGATCACAACAAAAAAGGAGAACTAGTTGTCGCAAACCTTCTATGATTTGCAACATTCAGTGCTCTTACTGTACACAACTTTTTCATATCACAAAGTAGAGATCTGCCTTGGAATTGAAAAGATGGTATGAAAACTATGCCAACCTTATCGGAGAAATTAACGATGCCAAATGCACGGAGTAGCGCTTCTGCGCCACCAACTGCTGAGTTCAAAGATAACCCCAAAATCCATCTCGACGGTCGCTTCAACTGCTTTGATGGATGTCGAGCACTTCTTTTGTGCCGCCAACTGCCCTGATGAGGCTACTTTAAGAGGCATTCTCGTCTGCTTCTTCTGGTTTTCGTTTTTTGGCAGAGGGGTTAGAGATTCTCTCTAGATGTTCTGCTCTTCGTAGAGGTGTAATCAACAAAACCTCCGCAGTTGCTTGGGGAATATTCTGCTAAAACAACAGAAGCACGCCACAGACTAGTTTAGCCCTTGCAAATTCCTGTACGTCATGACGATTCTGATACTCCACAATTTGTTGCAAACTCTCTAAGCTTCAGAGTATTGAGCTGAAGTTCTTACCAATGGATTCCGATTGAGCGAGTCAGCTTCCAACGACGAGGCCTCTGCAAGAATGCTTTGCCTCATTACGCACTCGGAAGGCTCCATGAAATCAAACTTTAGAAAATTGAGCCAGCATTCGGCAACGCTGTAAACAAAGTCATCTCCATTCACATTTCCAGTGAGTTTGAGACGATTGAAACAGTGCAATTCCTGCAAAAGCATTGATTCTAAGCTTCTTTTTGCGAATCTCTTCTGCAAGGCAATCCTCACTCAGCCTGGTGATGTCAGCACAAACTCCGAAGTCCATCAAATGTGGTCTGTCTGCATACCATCAAACCGTCACGAAATGAGTACGGCTACCAACGCTCATCGATTCGAAAACCCTAATCAACAGTTCTTCAAAGAGGTCTTCGAAGGACGAGCGTCTGAAAATTAAAATTGTATAAAGAGTTCAGAGTAGACGAGGAGCTGGAAAGTGAGAATTTCACCAATGTTATCAAACCCCGGGACTCGGCATACTCGGCAAACACTGTTGAGGGTCTCGCCTTTGCCATGTTGGAGGATTCATCCGCTGTTGCCGTATCTGCAAAGAAAGCCGAGAAACAATCAATCAAGGAAAAATGTGGGAAGGCAAAGATCGGATAGCACATGAGAAATGATCTGTGATGCAAAACCATCCTAAAGTGGTCACGACAGCAACACCCTCACATATCCTTTGGGGACAATTTGTAGAATCAATTTAAATCTTCTTATTGGTGAGAAATTTGTGAGCTTCTGTCCTCATAGTCTAATTACAAGCCACGGAAAATCTTAAATTGGTGTTAAACGTCTCTCTAACAAAGTGTTCACGGTCAAGTCACAGTTTCTATTGCGGCCATGGTTGTGGAGAACTTACCCTTGAATCCCCTGACGATTGAATCCTTGAATCTCAAAATATAATCTATTCAGGATCTACAGACACAGTTTCTTCGAGTGCTCGAAATCGCCCACTGAGCACCTTCCGCGTCCCATCACATGCGCACCAACCAGCCCAATGTGCCGACAGAGTACATAAAGTCAGTCAGGGCCAGGGTGAGCCGCACCACGAGGCGTGGTTTTCAAGCACGCGCTGAAGGAGCGTCCGCAGCTGCGTCGCAGTTTCCATCCCGGCTGCCTCCTCCGTGTTTAGGGTGTGTTGTTGATCTCTCCTGGCTAACTTGAGGTCTCTGGTTGCAAATATGAACTCCAAATTTGCAAATTTGATCGTGCATGAAAAATAAAAAATTCCACTGGTGGTACCTACTTCGTGGGACGACTTTAATGGCCTCCGACAAAGCTGGACCAGGGAAGCTGCCGTGAGCCGTCTCAGAGCAGGCAAGGTTATTATGAAATCCACAAATTGACAAGTGGTAACTTGTACGACACAGAAAACGATGCAGACATCAAAGACTTGTTGTGGCCGCGAAACCAGCGTGCAATCTCTCGCCCTATTTTCTTACAGTATAGTGCTACGCGCTGGTGACGACTGTAAGCTCCAAGCAAGTCCCACGGCCATATTCTACAGTAGAAGCTTCGCGATTGGAGGCGTTACAGACAACTTAGAGGCGCTCGAAGGAGATAAATTCGATCCGCCTGTCTCTCTTGATACAAAATTGCCTTGAGTTTGTCATGATTTCTGTGAGTCAGTTCTTTTTGTAGCCGCAAATGTTACGGGACTTTATCTGCTGGCACCCCTCTGGCCTTGCTCTTTCATGGTCCTACAATCCTCAGCAGGGTAGTCTAATTCTGAGTTTGTCCATGTCCAGCGCTTGAGTTCGGAAATCATTGAGAAGATTTGAGTTTGGAGTTCTTAAGCCGAGCAGCAGGGGTTGGAGCTTCGTCTGATCCTCGAGTCAGATTCAGTCTGAGTGGTCTGTTTGTTTGGAACTCTGAGCTAGGACGCCATTCACCTTATGGCCGAGGAGAAGGGAAAAGTGTTGCTCTTCGGCAAGAAATGGTCCAGCAGAGCAACCGTGGCAGAGCTGCTCGTGAGTGCGGAGTTGAAGGATTGCTCCCAGGAGCCCACAGACTCCACCGGCGAATGCGTGACGTCTGTAGGCAGAGGCTGGACTGTCGTAGACACCATGGGCTTCGGGGAACCACTGGGTGGCATTCTCCCGGACGAGTGTGTCAAGAAGATGGCAATCGACTTCCTGAATGAAGTGAAAGGCCGCTACAGCCACATCATCTTTGTGGTGGACAGAGCCGACTTTCGTTCAGAGGAAGGCATGTTTCCCATACAAAATATGTGGGGAACATTTTGTGAAACTTTCAAAGGTGGTGAGGAGAATTTTGTTGTCCTAGTCATTGACGAAACACCTAAGAGGAGGATGGAGTTGCAGGGGCTGACGGTGGAGGAGGAGGGGTTGACGATGCAGGAGAAGGATGGGTTGAAGAGGAGGATGGAGTGGATGCAGGTGGAGTGGATGCAGATGGAGTGGATGCAGATGTGGCACAACGATGAGAATACGAGGATTAAGGAGAAGTTTCCTCAGTGTAAACACTTTTTGTTCATAGACTTTGGAAATTTAGATCCTGAGAAGTTTCCTCCTAATGATGATTACGTTGTTGTTTCGAGGATTGAGGTTCTCGAGAGATTTGAGAAGGAGATGGAAGAGATATTCACCCCCACAAATTGTCCATGGGTGGAGCTACCAATCTGTAAGATGGAAGATGTGGAGATACAAGAAATGGCGACTAAAATTTCTCATGGCTTAACGTCTTGTCCAACAGTTCATGTACGGGAGTGGGGGTTGGAGAGATCACGGGAAGGGGGGTTGGAGAGAACAGCTCTTGCAGGTGTACATTTGCATTTTTCCCAAGCAGGATTTACCCCAAAGCATAAGAAAACTACCAAAGATAAGTTGCAAGAGCAAGCTAGATGGATTTTAAAGGTCCGAGACGAGATGCATAACTTGCGCAAGGAGGTGAAGATTTTTCCTCGCCAATGTGAGTATCTTCTTCAAAGAAGCAAGGGTGCATCAAAAGAACTTCATGACCTGGTCAAAGGAAGAGTTGCAATTGTCTGGGACAACAATGAGGATGACTATTATTTAAAACCATTGCTAAAATCTCTATGCAGATTGAGAACTTACACGGAGGCTGCAAGAAACTTATTGCAACTATGTGGTAATAGTGAAAAGGAACATGAGGTGGCCCTTATATTCTCCTCTCGCTTACTTCCTAGTACTACAAATTTTCTTGTTTCCAAGTTTGCTTTGGTGATTCGTGACCTAGAGTGGTCCTTCGATGCATTATACTTTCTAATGCACAATCTAGAAGCACAACGTACTATCGACAATGAACAACAATCTTGGTTGTCAAAATTTGTGTGGTCTGAGTCAAAAGGGAGGCTAGTGTACATGGGGGTCAAAGAGGACAAGGACATTGTTGAATCTAGTATTGTAGCAGCTGATAATGACAGACAAGCTCGAGACCAACTAGACCTAGTTTCAGCTATAGAGAGTCACTTCACAACCTTTCAAGAATCTAGGAAGGATGTTAATAGTTTGTCTTTATTTCGAGGAACAAAGAAGAAGCTTTCGACTTCCGAGATGGTTACTTACATGTCCATTTTGACAAACAGGTTGTATGGCAACGCATCATTTGATGGCAACTCTAGCATCAAGCTAGTTCCAAGTTGTTTTAGGATTCCAGGAAAACAAGAATACAAGAAAGTCAAGTTGCTTGGAAAGGGAAGTTATAAAGAGGTTTATAAATGTAACTGGTTGGGCATGAATGTAGCCATTGCCACTCAATCCCAATGTAACGGCCAGTCTTACCAAGGAGGAGGAGATTCCATGATCATTTTTGAAGGGGAAGCTGAATTGTTGGCAAGGGTGCAACATCCAAATGTTGTAACCTTCATAGGGTATGGCTATGATGAAGAGAATCAACGGGGGTTCCAAGTGTCGGAGATTATGGAATCAAGCCTTCGGAATGTTTTAAATATACATTTTGGCCCTTTTTATCCATTCCCTATCTTGGAATTGATTAATATATTGCTTCAAATTGTGGAAGCAATGATTCATGTGCATGAATGTGGAGTGATATACCGGGATCTAAAAGCTGACAATTGCCTTGCTAATTATAAGTCTGATGGACATGGTTCAACTGTAGTTGACGTGAAGTTGACTGATTTTGGAACATCAGAGCTACAAAGCCCGGAGATGGGGTGTCATTTCAACACACCCAATAAAGGATCCCGTCGTTGGATGGCACCTGAGCTTTATCATTGGCCTGGAGAAGAGGTGAAGCTGTATACATGGTCTGCCGATGTATATAGCTTCGGGATGACTTGCTATGAGGTCATCACTGGCGAGGTGCCATTTGGCATAAACTTATTTTCAAGGTGGTGGCAAGAGGCGGTACGTGAAGGACTACGACCAACCATCCCAAGCAATTGTCCAGATGAATTGAGGGAGTTGATGGTCAAGTGTTGGGCTCATAGTCCCAAAGATCGACCAACTTTTAAGGAGATTCGAGAAATTTTGTGGCAATCTAAACTAAATCACACCATTTTTCACTTGGGCCCTCATGGAAAGTTCACGAAATCGACCATTGAACGGAAAAAAAGACTCTGCGGTTTGAGGCGTAGGCTCTATTGATATGTTGCTTATTACCTACCCATCTAATTCTATTGCACCAAGGGTGGATATATTGGCAAGGTGTGGGCCATAGAGAGAAATCAATTTTCTACATTCAACTTGCCAAACAAGGCATGGGAAAGTCAAGCCCATATTCAGTTTTAAAATGTCAAGACAAACATCATGGAAGAGGCTCTTTTCTAGCCATGGACTTCTTGCACATTCCATTTGTGGTTGTGTGAATCATCCACAAAGTTTTGTTGCATGGATTTCAAATCAAGCTTTTGTGAATTTTGCATCTGTGAATTTTCCATTAGGGCATAGAAGGCAATGTTCATTTAAGTACATTGCAATATAATTTTGTTATATGAGTGTATAGGATCTATTGCTTTATGAAGTCATTATTCTAACTAATAGCTGCTATTAGTACTCCTCAAATACACCTTGGCTCTTACATTGTTAGGATTTATACTCATCATTAGAACTATTGGCTTTTGTACTTGTTCAGGTGAGAATTTTTAGTGCTATATGATGATTGAGGAAAGAACTTTAGAGCTAGTGAGTGTGAAGGTGTGAATCCTGGAGTGTATAAGTTTCATGTTATTTGGAAGCATTAGAAGATTTGTCTCAACTACTACACAAGTCTCTTAATTGTATTTTCAACATCACCCATTCACACCAAAGATAGATCATGTACTAATATAATGTTAAAATAGAATGTAAGATTCATTGTGACTAACACATCATGTACCTTGCGTTTGAACATATTAATAGAAGGCGTGATAACTCTATCAAGATGTCAACATCATTGCTTGCCTTGTTTTGTAGCATTTAAGTCTATAATTGAGGATTATGCATGAACCATGTAGTACAAGCTCAATGTGAATTGATGCTCAACGACAAAATTGCTATAGGAAAGCAACGAAGTTGTACTTTGTAAACATATGTGCAAATAAGAAAGCACCAAAGCTTACTAGACATAAAAGATGAAGTGTAATTTAATATGGGAGTGATTCTTATCATTTCAAAGAAGTAGGCTAGATTTTAGTCTCGACCAATTTGACCTCCTCCAAAAGGTTTGGTTGTATGATTAGTATTAACATCCTTATCTTTGGCAATATTATGAATTTGTAACTTTATTTTTTAACAAATTTTTTAATTTATTTACAAATTTAACGAAATATTCTATTCTCCAAATTCTCTCAATTTTCTCATTTTGAAAACATTTAATTAGTCATATTTGTAGCGCAAAGAGTAACAAAGCCCTAATTTTTTTTTTTAATTCACTAATTGTAATTAGAAATTTTCTCTATAAACCCATTATAAAAAATATTTAGTCTTAGTTCTCAACAACTAGGATTATACTAATTATAGATGGAATTTCAAACTTTATTTATTAATACTAATTCCTAAGCATCTAGATTCATCTCTACAATAGTGATGATTTAGGAAAAATCATCAAAAAATACTATTTGGAAGAATATTATGGAATTGAGATGTAAATTATAGAAGTTGTAGAGTTTGAATTTTAGATTTTATCAATACAATATGGCAAATTTCGTTAAAATGGCGGTATTCCTTATGCCATTTTTCAGATCGCACGATCTGAATTGAAAATTGACATCTAGGAAGGATATAGATTTCAAACATCTAGGACACATATAGATTTCCAAAATATATGACAATTTTGGATTTCAGATCGTGCGGTCTGAAACATCTTGGATGGATGTAGATTTCAAACATCTACAACATATGTAGATTTCAAAAATCTACAATAGTTTTAGATTTCAGACTACATGGTTTAAATTGTCAAAAGTGCCAAACTAATGGAATACTGTCATTTTAACAAAATTCACCATCAATTCAATTTATCCCTAAGTTTACCAAAGTTATTACCAATATATTCTATAAATTTTAAGAGAAAAAATTCAAAATTCTTTCAAAATTAAATCCAAGCAAAATATTGTCATTTTTTGAGTTAATTTTGTTGGAATGGATTTGAAATGAGGTCTTCTTGACATGGTGATTTTTGGAAATTTTTGTATTCTTTGATTCTATGACTTCATTTTTGCAACTTCAAGGAATTCAAGGTGATAAGACAAGTGTCCCATCCTTTTTTTCTTGCAAACACTACTCTCATTTCAATGACCACTATGCATGGCCACATGAATAATATACTCATTCAAACTTTAATTTCACCTATTGAATTAATTTTGAGAAAATTGAAATAATTCAAGTACATTTTCTATTGCTATAATAAGTTGAATTTGAGTTTCATATTCCTTCAATCATTTTTGTAGTACTCAACTACTCATGGTACAAAAAAACTTCTACATCAAAAATGTGATGAAAAATGTTTTTTTCATTTTTCTTGACAAATGTTTTTTGCAATCATCCATAGATAGACTAACCCTAGAACAATGGATCCTATATGGAAGTCATTGTGAAGATCAAAAAATCCAAAAAAAATTGATTTGAAGTTAAAGTGTTGTAGAAGATTTGCACTTTCCACCCCTAATTTTGAGGATGAATAGTTGTATGTCTATCCTACATAAGAAAATGCCTTGTCATCCATCAAACATGAAATATCTGCGATGTGACCGGTGTCTTTTTTAGATTAATTGAATTTGAGTGATTCTATCATTTTGCTTGTTAATTTGTTGGCTTTGGCAGTTCTACTTTTTATTCTATCACGGTGCTATATAAGCCTTGAAGGCAACAACATAGAAAGTAAAGGCTACAGAATATGTGTGTACTCGAAGCTGGGTTCCAAGGCAAAATGAAGGCAACAACAATTCACTTAACTCTGGAGCGTGCCAACATCCAATTTTTGGACAATGAACAGATTCAAAATTACTTTTCTATCTCATTACTGCTTAGATGGAAATCAGCCTAATTTTTCGAAACTCTTTATGAAGTTTTTGTTCTATCCAAGGGTTGGATTTGGTATTACTAGAGTACATGATTTTCAAAAATTACAAATGTGGAAATATGTCAAGTGCTTGACTTGTGTTGACTATAGTTTAAAACCAAATTTACAAAAATGAAGTCATAGAATTAAAGAACAAAAATCTTTCAAAAAATCACCATATGAAGAAAACCTCATTTCAAACCTACTCCAACAAGTTTCACTTGAAAAATGAAAGTATTTTTCTTGTAATTGAATTTTGAAGGGATTTTAAAATTTTCCTTTCAGAATTTATAGAAAAATATTGGTGAAAGCATTGGAGAATCTAATTGTATAGATGGAATCTAAAATTCAAATTTACAACTTTTGTTTGTATCACAATCCCAAAATATTCTTCCAAATAGTACTTTATCATGGTTTTTCCGAAATGATCAATTTTGGACAAAATTGCAAACACTCTAGGGTTAAGAATTGGCACTCACTGCTAGAACAGTGGGCATGAAGTGTGTGGCACTGTTTTGAATTTTTTGTAGCCTACAATGATGATTATGGTTTTTAGGATGAAGACACATTTGGGGGGGATGTTTTATAGATGAAAATTCTAAATTAATTCTTTTTCCAACATAGCAAGAGTAAATCCAGCATTGACAAGAGGCTTCCAACCACCAAACACTAATTAAAAACACTAGACAAGCATTGGACAACAATCACAACACTAGGTCGAGGGTTGCTATTATGTGAGCATAAAAGTGTGAGCCTATGAGCCTAGAAGACTATACATCTATGATATAAGTGTATATATGCTATAAACACCTATATTATAGGTGTTTATGTTATAAACACCTTCAAATGGTTGCATATACATACTTATCTATATGCTCAAGGCTCACATGCTCACACTTTCATGCTCACATACTAGCACCATTGACACTAGGTCCTTGTAAACAAAACAATTGAAAAGCAAAATCTAATCATTGTAAGGTAGGAGGCTTGAAAACTGCCTAGGCTCCAAAATCATTGTCGGGTTGAGAGGCCTTGTCTTGGGAAAACGCAGGGAATCTAGCTGTGACTAGGTTTGGCTTGGAAATGAAAGCCCTTGTGTTTTATGCATTTTTACACATATAGATGCTCATAACTTCCTATTAGATGAAATATAGGCCATATAAAATATTACATGGTTGTATAACCCCATAATGTGCCATTTGAACTAAATGAAAGAAGTACCTAATACTAATAAGAGTGCTGCAAATGTTCTATAACTCCAAATGAGGAATGTGATATTTCTTTAGAAAGCTAATACAAAATCTCAAGAATCCTATAAATTTCAACTAAAACTAAGATATTGTCCAATTTATACAACTGCTCAAAGTTCTCTTTTTTTAATCAAAAGACAGCTCATCACTACTTTGATTTCAAGGCCATAACTTCCAAAATACAACTCCAAATTGATTGTGTAATATTTCTATAAAAATCTAACACAAATATCTACGATCCCTACAAATATAGATTCAATTAAAAATATTGTTTGACTTTTACAGCTATTCAAAGTTTTCTAACTTCAAATGAAAGGCAACTCCTCACTACTTTACTCCTAAGCTTATAATTTTTTGACCCTAACTTCAAATCTAGTGCATGATATTTTTTTGGAAAGCTAAAAATTTAATACACAACCCTATCAAATATCAAAAGAAAATACTTCCTCACCACATACTTATGAGCCCTTGAAAGTTCAACCCTCACTCTCCGTAACAATCTTGCCTCTCCCACTTCCTCAAGCATAAATTTTGCATTAAAACTCCAAATGGACTAAATGATAAGGTTTTGGAATCACAAAATAAGATGAACAACCTCACTAAAATTCCTTGGAAAATTCTCTAAATATATACAATATCTAATGCCCCTTCAAAGTTCCAGCTCTCTCAAGTATACCAAGGGAAGAAGGAAGGAGTTCCACCCTATCCACCACCTAGTTAAGTTGGGTTTGACCTTGACCTCTAAAAAGTCACAAGAGCTAGAGTTCATTTATTGGCCTTCTCTTCTCCTCCATAACCCTATCCTTATCTCCTACATGGACTTCTAGTCCTTTTAAAAATCCTAAATGAAAGGTAAAACAAACTTCACTTTTCTTTTAAACAACTTAAAATTCAAACTAAAATCCTAAAATATTTTTAAATATTAATAAAATCAAATTAATGCCAACTAGTTGTTCATATAGAGGTAAAAAAGGTAGAGTCCATTCCATATGGATGGATTAGACTCCCCAAAAAACCCTCTACTTTAACAACAACCTAAATTCATATGTAGTGTACACCTATACTATGCGACACTGTCCACCTTTCAAAATATACATTATTTGTACATGATGTTTTTTAATCTTAACAGGAATGTACAAACAGTGCACATTTTAAGGTGTGGGCGATTTTGGAGCCCTATGCCATATTCACTTTAGAAATTCATAACTAATTCTAAAAAGATCCAAAAAATATGAAACGACTTGAGTTAAATACATAGATTCTACTTGTCTTTCAAGGAAAATTCATTGAAAAATATTTCAAAATGTTTTACCTCCTGAAATTTTAGTTCCACCCCTTAGATGGTTAGTTTATGGACCTCTTACCTTATAGGCTTTGCACACTATGTAGTAAAGGGCTCCATTGTTTTTCACAAGAAATTTCAAGCTTATTACATTTAAGTTGCAACAAAATTTGCAAGAAGAAACCTTTTTGCAAATTTTTTTAAACAAAATCTTAACATGGAATTGAATAGTTGTGCCAAGTTTGAGTCTTTGAGAGCTTACAAGTTCCTATTGTGTCATGGAAAAGGATTTGGATTTCCTCTGTGTAGTGATTGGCTATGTAACTATACTTCTTCATCCATATAACTGTCACGGACATGCCATACCGGACTTCATCCACACTCTACGGATTCCCGTAAGACCTATAATGGTATAGTATTAGTGATTAGTAGTTTAGAGTAACATCTAGAAGGTTCTAGAACCTTCTACTAGTATCTAGAACTTTCTAATAGTTTCCGGAAGTTCTACAAGCTTCCATATAGTTCTCTTAGTTTCTAGAAGCTTCCACAAACTTTCGGAAGCTTCTAGATGCTTCCGAAAGGTTCCACTTGACCTTCTTAAATTCCGAAAGCTTCCATAAGCTTCCGGAAGGTTCCGCTTAACCTTCTTAGATTCCGGAAGCTTCCATAAGCTTCTGGAAAGTCCCATAGGTGCTTCCTAAGGTCTCTAGGACCTTATTCCGGAAGTTTCCATAAATCTAGTATAAGTAGAGAGTTGAGGACCGTTTCTCCTCACTCTCTTCAACACCAGTTGTACCCCAGCCTTGTATTCACTTCCAGTTATCAATACATCTTTTAGTTCTCTCACTTTGAGTTGTAGTTTGAGTCACTTGTGAGGAATCCCCTCACTTCTAGTCCAATCTTGTCCTTGTTTGAGGTTTCACCTCGATTCTGATCTTGGTTCCGTCCAAGAGTTGCTGTCTGCAACAATAACATCTATTCACACTATTAAAATAGTTCTAATCATTGTAAATTTTTTTTTAAATTAATTGTACCATAGGGTCGTTGCAAGAAACACTTACTGGTTTTGTCTCAAAATGGCTCAAAATTAGTGAGTCATGTGAGTCCTATGACCCTTTGAAATAATTTTTTTTTAAATTGAAAAAAATATGTATAATTTGAAGAGAAATGAGAATATTATGTCTCTTGAAATTCAAACCTAAGAAATTTTTTCTCTAAATGTTATAGACAAAAGAAAATACAATGAAAATAGCTCTTTTTTCACTAATTTGGTAAAAATAGTAAAAGAATTCAAAAAATGAAAATGAAATATTCATTTTTTTTTCAAGTAAAGGTCTTTGTTTTCCCACAAATTTCATCTTTGGAAAAAATTAATTCTATTTTCTACACTTGCACAAAGTCAGTAACTTTGACAACATGTGGAGGTTGAACAGTATAGTATTTTCAAAAAATCTCTTTGTGATCTTGTGTAACTTTATGTGAGGTCTTCGCATGACAATTTTCAGCTCAAAATTTGAATTTTTGGGTCAAAGATAGGACTAAAAACCCTCAAAATGGCCAAAGTAGACATCTAATCGGGGGCAATTTAAAAATAGTAAACTAATTTTGAAAAATTGAAAAAAATACAAAAAATGTAAAACTTTTTTAGGCACCTTCATTTCAAGTTTCAAGTCAAATGAACAAAAGATGAAAAAGTTATGAGCAAAAGACTACCTCCTAAAGGTCAAGGGGACAAAAAAAAAGACAAGTGTTTCTTGCAATCACCCCATAGGACATGGGATGTGTTCCAAAATGCACAATTTTTTACTTGTCATTGGGCTTGTTGTGCAACTAAAATTACACAAGCATCTTGTATTCTACATGCTCCATGTCCTACATAGGATATGGAGTAATGAATAGGATGTAAAATATGGTGTATAAATGTAGTCGATATGTACTAATAAAGATTTATCATACTATAATATAACAATACTTACATGAATACAAGGTTAATATATGCCTCATCGTATTATAGCTTTTGGATCTTTGCTCCTTGTTTGGTATTAGATCTTGTTGTTTCAAAATAATCTTCTAGTTGGTCATTGCATTAGATGAAATTTAAGAGCAAGAAGAGAGTGTTTTGGGGTTATTCTCTTAACCCCTAAAAGCCCAAGGGGTTAGGACAAAACACAAATGTGTTATAAAATATAAGTGTTACAACTTTTTTGAAGTTATTATCAAAGAAGATAATGTAAAGCACAAAAAGCAAAAAGTTCCATACAGTCAAATTAAAAAATATATTTTTAGATTATTTTGAAGTCAATTTTGAAGATATAACTTCAAAAATTCACCAAAAATACAATTTCTATTTTTATGATTTGAAATTTTTTTTGATTGGTCAAAATTGTGTTTTTTATTGATTTGTTAAGAAATAAAAATTATTTACTAATGAGAGCATCAGTACTTCCCCCAAATAGTAAATTTTTTAACACTAAGCAATTTTAGACACTTTGTACTATTTTTCCTTTTTTTTGCTATAACTTTTGTTTGACCATACTGATCTTAGTTTTGAATATCAATGTTGAAAGAAAACCCAATTTTTTCAAAACTGAAAAAAAAAAAATTTGAAAAAAATCTTTTTTTTGCCGGAAAATTCTGCCCAAAGTCAAGTAGCGACCAGAAAATGGTCGTTTGAGCACTTAGGGGTTAATAGTTCCCTATATTGTTTAAGAAGTGTGAATTAGTCTTCATAACCAAATTTTTTGAATTTAAAAAAAAACTACATTTTTTTTCTTCAAAAATTTCAAAAAGTATTAAGATATTGAAAATTGAATTTTAAAAAATTCATAAATAATTAATTAAATTAATATTTAATGTGGCACAAGCTTGGCTTTATCAGACTACAAATATGGCATTGTTTCTAGGGTTTCCAAAGTTTAGGATTTGCAATCTCTTCTTACCCTCAAATTTCATCTAAATATCTAAAGTAAGAAAGGGTGTCTAAAAAGCATAGCATTTTTTGATGATAATTATTTTTTCTTCACAAATACTTTAAAATTTTAAAAATAATTTTTTTAAAGACTGAAGAATATGTTTCATACATAAATATTTTTAAAAATTACCCTAGGAAGGAAAAACACACTGAAAAACTCTCTAAGTAAGTGAACTAGAAAAGTGCAAAATGACAAAATCTCATTAAAATAATTTTAGTGAGAGTAATTTCACATTTTTATTTATAAAGAATACATAAGTAAATTTTTCTTAATCCTAAAAATTTGACATTTGAAAAGAATTGATGGTGATGAGATTTCACCAAAAGAATGATTTAAGAATTATCTTCAATGTTAAAAAATTGTGCACAATGGGAGTGTTTTTTATAGTTTGTACTTATGTGGAAGACTTAAAATAACATGTTTTCAAAATTCCTTTTAGATGATACATGCTTCCCTAATATGAAAGTAGACCATGAAATTTTCAGCTCTATATCATTAAATTTGGGGACTCATAACAATCTAACATAGTAAAAATTTCTAAACTCCAATTTGTAACATATTAACAAAAATAGTTTGAATTTCAGGGTCATTGCAAGAAACGGTGGTACTATTTTGCTGTCACAATTGGACATACTCTCTCATTGTCTGCAATAACTTTTGAAGCACAAGTCAAATGAACATGAATTTTTAATTGAAGATGTATAACTTTATTTTTATCACATCTCTTATTTTTGAGAAATTAAAAAAAATCATTTTATATTTAAAAACTATTTTTGTTAATTTGTCACAAGTTGAGGTTTAGAGGTTTTCACTACGTTATGAGCCCCTTAAAATAAATATTTGGATTTGAAACTTTCATAGTCTACTTGGATAATAAAAGAACTCATATCCACCAAAGGAAATCTAAAAATACATTATTTTAAGTCCTCCACATGAGTACAAATAGCACTTCTGTTGCGCACAATTTTTGAACATTGAAGATGGTTCTTGGATCTTTTTTTTTGGTGAAATGTCATCAATATCAACTCTTCCTAAATGGCCAATTTTTAGTTTTAAGAAAAATTCCTTTCTCTATTTTCTATAAATTACAATGTGAAATTACAATGACAAAACTACTTTCATGAGATTTTGCACTTTTCTAGTTCACCTACTTAGAAAATTTTCCTATACTTTTCCTTCTTAGGGTACCTTCTTCTTAAAGATATATATATGAAAATTATTTTTTACATTTTTTAAAAATTATTTTTCTAATTTTAAAGTACTCCTGAAAAAAACAGGAGTACTGTGAAAAACGCTACGCTTTTTGAACGCTGTTTCTTGCAATGACCCTTCAATATAAAATGATTTTTTTTAATTTCTAAAAAATAAAGGATCTGATAACTATTATATTAGACGTGTTCAAGAAAAATTTCATATTCATAGGACTTGACTACTTGAGCTTCAAAAGTTACAAGGAACAATGAGAGAAATAAAAGAATATACCCTACTTGTAATAAAAAAAAATACTACCCTTTCTTGCAATGACCCTAGTTTCTCCTTAATATTTTTTATTTCAAAATGATCTTCGAATTGTAAATTGTAATGTTTCAAATTGGTAAGATTAAAATTTTAATTGTCACGATGGACTTGCAAAGCAACTCTATGCAGTAGTTCCCCCTTTATTAATGCAATCATCAATCAAAAGTGAAATGAAATGATTGAAGGGATCAATCAACAATTCAACATTATTAATTCTTGGAGTACACAATTATTGATTTTTTTGCATCTTGCTACTAGTTTGTATTGTTATTTCTTCAAATTGGCATACTTGCCTTATCGAATCCCAATTTGATTTCAATTCTTCAACTATAAACTTTGTAGTTGCCAAATATATAATACTAGTCATTTTTGGTTTCTCAAAAATCTAAAAAAAGAGCCAAAAATATAAAGGCAAGTGGATCCAGATGAGACATTTGGGGTTTCAAAATAAACAAGTGAGGTTCCAAAAAGTTATCATTATAAGAAGTTGCTAATCACTTGCATGGAATTCAAGTTTTCAGTGTGTTACTTTTGGATGTTCCCAATTCCACTTTGGTGTTAGTCTAGTGCCTACAGTAGGTGTACATACATAATTAATTTCAGAAATTTGTATCTTATAAGCTGAAAAAAACAAGTAAACTAATATTGCTGGTTTCCTAAACTATTTCCTAACAATCACACATCATTTACTTTGTAGCTAGCTTCAAGTTTTGTCAATCTGAAACAAGTGTATGGACGACCGCTCTCTTGAGCCACGTTTGCACTTCACCACGGCTAAAGGTCCCTCTTTCAGGCTCACATCGTCGTATCCCCAAAACCAAGTCCAAAGTCACGCCCCCTATCCCCGTGTCAGCGGCGACACCAACCCAATCCCGACTAACGCGGAACTGTTTCTTTCAACAAAGCGACCGCAGGACCTCGCAGCACCCAGCTGGAGCTCGAGAAGCACAGCGCTAACTTAAGCGCCGCTTGACAAAATACTCCACAACGCAACGGAGCTACCGATCGTCCGCTCAAACCACGAAAATAGATCGAATCCAGCATTATTGATAATATTTCGCCCACAATGTCAACGTGAACATCTACACATCTAGTGCACTCACCGTAGTGTAATTAATACGAGTTTCCTTATGCGCACAGAAGGTCAAATGCAGGATGCGCAACCAGAGATTCCTAGCTAGATCGGCATACAAACTTTCGTCAATCTGGTTGACCTCGAAAATACAGCAACCGCTATATAAACGAGGTCTTCAGTCGCCAATATCACACCACCATCAGCACTTCGGCTTCAAAGCTCAAGCACATCGAACAATCTCGCACCCGAATCCGCACCCGACTTTTCATTCAATTGCGTGCGAGTATCGGAGACTCACGGGATTTGCAAGATCGAGAGCATATCGATCATCGCCATTGCAAGCAATTAATTGGTGTGAGGCCACTAGCTAGCAAGCTTACACACTCGATCTGCGACTCAGGAAGACGAAGCAACCGACCAAGCGAAGTTCAGTTTTGGAATTGCAATTGTAATCTGCTTGAATTCCTACTCGGTCCTCAAGATGGGATATCAGTCGTCTTCCCGGTCACCGAGCCCAGCGGCGTCCGTTTGGTTGCTGCTCCTGCTGGAGACACTTGCAACTCTGTCCGTGGAGGCGCAGCTAACGACCAATTTCTACAAGAGCAGCTGCCCCAATGCTGAGAATGTCATCACCTCGGCTGTCAACTCGGCCTTGAATCGACGAGCGGCTGCGGCTGCTGGCGTTCTTCGCATCCACTTCCACGACTGCTTCGTTCACGTAAGGATTCTTTCCTCAGCGCCCTGGAGTACCATTACAATAATCTCATTAAGGGATGCCATTCTTGAGGTTGCTTTGCAAACTTGCGATCACAATTGTTGGAGCCTAAAGCGACTCCGTCATCTGAATTGATATTCATGTTGTTTTCAATTACTACGCCATGTTTTGATCAACTGATGTATTCGAAACGCTTGGTTGTACATATGACAATGAATGATCAATACGGATGCCATGTGCAGGGATGTGATGCGTCTGTGCTGATTGATTCTCCGTCGGAGAAAGACGCACGACCCAACCTCAGCCTTCAGGGCTTCGAAGTTATCGACGCCGCCAAAACTGCCGTCGAGAAGCAATGCCCCGGCATTGTGTCGTGCGCCGACATTACGGCCCTGGCATCGCAACTCAGTGTCAAAAAGGTACGAAACAAAACTTTCTAAGAACCCCAGTAACTACAGAATGATCTCCAAATACGGTGATAGAGTTCAATCATGCAATCTCGGGATCAATCTCCAAAATGTACCTGCATGATAATTTGGAACAATTTCATGGTCAATTTGCAGTGATGGTAGGATATATACACCAGGAATAGAATTTAGACACAAAAGAACATGTCCAATTCCCATATTGGATTTCTTCAATGGATCAGTGCTCCACAAATTCCCCCATGATCATGAGCTCTTCAGGAAAAGGGTCCGTTAACCCAATTTTGTAGACCTGGTTGATTTGATGTCTAGAACAGTCTAATTAAAGGGTTGAGTCTCCCCTCTGTCTTTCCCCTGACTCCATCCACGGGATGTTGCAGCTTTCGGGTGGCAGAATCACATGGAAGGTCCCACTGGGAAGAAGAGACGGCCTGGTCTCCTCCGCATCCGACGTCACAGGCAAGCTCCCCGCTCCCACCGCCACCGTGCCCACACTGAAGGCCATGTTCTCCGCCGTCGGACTCTCCACCGAAGACATGGTGGTCCTCTCGGGAGCCCACAGCGTCGGCGTGGCCTCCTGTGGCGCCATCCAGAACCGCGTCAACACTTCTGCCGACCCCACCTTGGACGCCTCCTACGCCGCCGTGCTGAAGAAGCAGTGTCCCAGTGGGAGCACTGCGGTGGTCAACCTGGATCTCACCACGCCGTCGACGCTGGACGAGAAGTATTACACGAATCTGCAGAAGCAGAAGGGTTTGTTGACTTCGGACCAGGGGTTGCAAGAGAATGCGGAGACGAAGCTCCTGGTGGCGGGTCTGACGGTGGTGAACACGTTCAATAGCAAGTTCGCCGCGGCGATGATCACGATGGGTAACATCGGCGTGCTGACGGGGAGCCAAGGCAACATTCGCCTGAATTGCCGACAGTTCAACCCGTAGCCGTGTTCTGTCACTTTAACGCTCTCACCTCGATGTGATAAAGGATTGGTGATCTAAGCAATTTGACAAAGTTATTAATTAATTAGGTTGATGTACATTTGTGAATGAATAGGATTACATCATAGATTCTTTTGGGAGATTGTGGAGTTTAAGGAGGTGTAGCTAGGTAGCTAAATCTGCATGGATTGATTGTTTCCTTGGTGGTTGTGATTCAACGCAACTGCTTTCGGGCAGAGGATTTTGAAATATTCTTTCTCAACATTAATTTAACGTTGATTTGACGAAGATATCAGTTCCATTATGGTGAATCATTAGATAGCATCATATCATGGCTTCATTTGGTTGATTGTTAGCTTTTGTCGGCTGTGTTAGCTGCATTGATTGTTGCCTTGGTGGTTGCGAATCAGCGCAATTGCTTCAATGGCATGAGTCACAGAATGTGTGGAAGCATTCGTTCTCAACGTAACGCTAATCTAACGTTACGTAAGCACAATTCTATTAAAATGGTGAGTTTAAATTCCAGAACGAGATTGGTGATAGTGTGATAGCAATTTGACAAGGATTAATTAGTTCGACTGTGGTGAATCATTGTAAAGCATTCCGGTGTTCAGTCCATCTCCGAATCGATCTGCTGTAGTACTCCCATTAATCACAGGAGAATTCCAAAATGCCCATCCATGAAACTTTTGAGCAATTCCATAGCCAATGTAGTCCAGTGATGATACACTGCACAAGATACAAGGAGTGAAATTTGGGCAGAAAAGATCACTATTTATTTCCATTTCGGCTTTCTCCAGTGAAATAATGTCAAACAATAAAATTGCCGAGGCGTACTCGTCGATCCAATATTGCATGTAGCCCCGGTCCGTCATCCTGTTGTAATATTGCATGCAGACCTGGTTGATTTGATGACTGCCTAGAACATGCTCATTATAATTTAGGGTTTAGTAGACACCCAAGTGATGGAATTTGGACACAAAATCACATTGTCGGACAATTTCTATTTGGTATTTCTCCTGTGCATCATGAATCATTGTGAAACAATTCAATTGCCGCATGAGGACTTCAGGAAATCGTTCCAGAGTCGATTGATTCAATATTGCATGCAGCAGACCTGGTTGATTTCATTTGATGTCTTAAACACGCGGATTATTTAGGGTTTAATGGATACACAAGGAATGGAATTCGACATACCACTCCCTCACGAATGACGGTCTTGATTTGGACCAGCATTACATATGAGCTAGCTCTGGGGATGATCGATGGTTTGCAAGACAGTGGCGACCGCAGGATTCATTCCAAATTAATTTGAAAGAACTTAGCGGTGCTGAATTATAAACGGCAGTGCTGTCGGTATGATCAAGGTCAACTGGAGGAACGTCATGCAATGAG